>CM077184.1:6976480-7576480 GCA_039654105.1 Coreius guichenoti
AAATTGGTATTATCTAATTGTGTACTTAAATTGAACAGCTGACAGCTGATTGGTTGATTGTAATCCATTACATGACTTTCTGTCAAAGTTATCTGACATTATCAAGATGAATTTGTTCTGACACAATTTAACTCTGAGTTCTTGTCATATTTTATTACCATTTTCTAAACTATAGCGAATATGAAAATGTTGAAGGTGTCTGAATAAATTTTGGTTTGACTGTATATATATATATATATATATATATATATATATATACATACATACATACACACACACACACATTTTAAACTTTAAAAGTTTAGATATGATCATTGTCTTTTTGTTCTTTCATTATTTCACTGATCTCAGATCACTACTCTGGTGACCAGTGCCTTCCTCATCACCAAAGTCATCATATCAGATGTAAGATAGTTAATGTTTTATCTTCCTAACCAATCTATTTCAATGCTTAATTTATATGAAGTGGTCACATTGTCTTCTTGTTCCACAAATGAACCACTAACAGCTCTCTGAATTCTTTATATGTTTTATTACATTGCTGTGATAATAGAAATCGGTGCAAGAGGTGATAGTTGCCTCTTGTTTTCTCAGTTGTTTAGTCAGAATGCTTTTGGCTATGTTCTTCCCATCACCTCGTTTGTGGTGGCATGGTTGGAAACCTGGTTCCTGGATTTCAAAGTGCTCACACAGGAAGCAGAGGACGAGAGAGGTGAGAGAATTTTTAATAAAAAAAAATTCAGGGCTGTATTGAATTGACAAAAATCAGTAAAAATAAAAGCCTTTGTTTATTCATATTTTATAGAAGTTTATAGAAAAAAAAACGACTGAGTTGAGTGAATGATTCAATGACTCACTCATAAATACTTCACTTGATTCATTGCTGGATAAATCAGTGTTTATATTCGAACTATAAACTTTTATCCTTTTCCAGGTCAGACTTTTTTTTTTTGAATTAGTAAAAACATCCAAAACGTGTAATAATACTGAACTTTATTATGTAAAGCAGATTTGGCTTATTAGTTGTGGGTGGACTGGGGAACTTTGCATTGTGAGATAGGCCTTTAGTGCAAGGCCTTTCAAAAGAGGAAGAAAAAAATAAAGTTTTCTGTGATGTGTCATTTTAATAGTCATGTGATCAGGTAAACAGTCACATTACTTCAAGATTTGGGAAGGGAAACATGCTTCTACTTTGTTCTAGAGATGCATACTAAGACTGTCACTGATGATTGGGAAAGTCCTGGTAGGATAGGTTGAGCACTACATTGATGATCTGTCATTTCCTCGTCTCCTGCAGCGTATCTGGCAGCAGTAAATGCGGCGTGTGAGCCAGCCCTCTGTCCTAGAGCTGTGTCTGACGGACAGTTTTACTCCCCGCCGGAGTCCTTGGAAGGTAACGCCATTCGCTTTCATTCTAATGCAACTCAATGTCTGTTTTTGCTTTATTTCCTGATTAATGTTTGTGTTTGTCCTGTAGGTTCTGAGGACGAACTTGATGAAGAGGGTCTTGGCAGGAGAGCAGTAACAGAACAAGTATACACATGATTGTTTTCTTTCTTTTCATTATGTTTGCATGGAAGAATTATCAGAAAATTTCTGTCTAAAAGTAATAAGAACAACTTATTTCATAAAAAATAAAGATGAGGTGCATTTCCTGAAAGCTTCGCTAGCCAACTATAGTTGCAAGTTCCGTCGGTACCAACATAATTCAAAGATTTGGCATTTCCCGAAACCATAGTTCCAACGAACATTCACGAACAGTGTTGCAACTACTTGCGTGGTTGGAACTACAGCTCTTGAGCTGTGGTTAGAAGCATAGTTTCTTGTTAAATGACAAAAGCAGTGAAGTAGTCATTAGGTGCCATGTTTGTTACAGCAGCATCTCTGAGATCTGAATTTATTACTCCTCCACCTGCGTGTGACAACATTAAAGGGTTAGTTCACCCAAAAATGAGAATTCTGTCATTAATTCACCCTCATGTCGTTCCAAACCCGTAAGACCTTCGTTCATCTTCGGAACACAAATGAAGATATTTTTGATGAAATCCGAGAGCTCTCTGACCTCTCCATAGACAGCTATTTAATTAACACTTTCAAGGCCCAGAAAGGTAGTAAAGACATCGTTAAAATAGTCCATGTGACTCCAGTGGTTCAACCTTAATTTTATGAAGCGAGGAGAATACTTTTTGTGCGCAAAAAAACAAACAAAAATGACGACTTTATTCAACAATTTCTTCTCGTCTGTGTCAGTCTTCTACGCAGTTTACGCTGGCCAGCTCCTCCGTCAGCATCACACGCATGCGTCGTGGTGCTCACGTGAGCATCTTCGACCAATGGTAAGTCAGCGTGCTGGCGTAGATCTGACGTAACTCGGAAGCCCTGGACTGTATTTATTACGTCAACAGCCTAGGAGACTGACACAGACGAGAAGAAATTGTTGAATAAAGTCATTATTTTTGTTTGTTTTTTGCGCACAAAAAGTATTCTCGTTGCTTCATAACATTAAGGTTAAACCACTGTAGTCACATGGACTATTTTAATTATGTTTTTAATACCTTTCTGGACCTTGAAAGTGTTCATTAAATTGCTGTCTATGGAGAGGTCAGAGAGCTCTCGGATTTCATCAAAAGTATCTTCATTTGTGTTCCGATAATGAACGAAGGTCTTACGGGTTGGGAACAACATGAGGGTGAGTAATTAATGACAGAATTTTCATTTTTGGGTGAACTAACCCTTTAACGACAGTCCTATATTGTTGAACCAATGTGGCTTCGACCATGTTACTACAGTTTTGGAAAACAGTTGCAGCTAGTTGGTTAGTTTCTCCAACGATGCATCACATAATGGTAGTTAACCAGTGAATTACGTCATTGTACGGGAAACACACCCCAGATCATTCTGTATTCACTTGTTTTTAGGACAAGGAGTTTGTACGACAGGGACGGGAGGCCATGGCAGTGGTGGAACAGATACTGACACAAGAGGAAAACTGGAAGTTTGAGAAGACTAATGTATGTACACATCCATGCTTGCAGTATTTATTTGTTTATGGTTTTGTGATTGGTTTAATATGAAACTTTTTCATTCTTAGGAGGTGGGAGATGCAGTATATACACTTGAAATCCCATTCCATGGGAAGACGTTTATTTTAAAGGTATGTTCCCTATGTATTATGAGCCTTCTTACTCTGTTTCTACATATACTGTATATACAGAATCAGTTACTTACCTGTGTTTTGCGTGTTTAGGCGCTCTTGCAGTGTTCTGCAGAACTGGTGTATCAGGAGGTTATTTTGCAGCCGGAGAAGATGGTGCAGTGGAACAGAACAGTGTCTGTTTGTCAGGTACACATACACTCACAGACACCTCCGTTAAAGACAGCTGAAACACACGTGGGTTTGAGGCATGTGTTAATAATGAAAAGGCACTTCAAAATGTACAAAAAACATTTGTACACTACCGTTCAAAAGTTTGGTGTCTGTAAGACTTTTATTGTTTCTGAAAGCAGTCTCACCAAAGCTGCATTTAGTTGATCACAAATACAGTGTAATGTAACAGAGGTATATTGTGAAATATTACAACTCAAAATAACTGTTGTCTATTTTAAAAATTTAATTTATTCCTGTGATGCAAAGTTGTATTTTCAGCATCATTACTCCAGTCTTCAGTGTCACATGGTCCTTCAGAAATCATTCTAATATGCTGGGGAAAGCCTGATATTTTTCCCCCCAGGATTTTCTGATGAATATAAAGTTTGTTAGTCACTGGATGTCATTGCATAAAGGAGAACTAAATAGATATGTAAAATAGGTGTTCATGTCAGAGATGTGACCTGGCACGTAATGCATATGCTTCGACAGGGTGATATTTATATGGAAGGCAGATGATTTTAGTGTCCTCTGACTATCCCTGCTAATTATAAAGACAAAACAAGCTACAAAAATAAAAATGTTCATGTTGAATGGATTTGAGATTACAACATTCTCTCCTCCTCCGATCTGCCCATAGATTTTACAGAGAGTGGATGACAACACAATGGTGTCATATGATGTATCTGCAGGAGCTGCTGGAGGTGTCGTGTCTCCCAGGTGAGAGAACGTTTATGGCTGTTTTTGCTTCTCAATGTGTGTCAAATTGAAGCTTAGCCTTGTTTTACATGGAAACAGTGTATATTTATATTGCCCTCCATATTAAAGGCACCATATGTAAGGTTTTTGGATTAAAATATCCAAAAACCACTAGAACAATGTTATATATTTTGTTGACTTGTGTACTTGCATTATCCCAAATGTTTCCAAGAATGTTTAAATCCAGAGAAATAACCATGGAAACACCAGACACTTTAATATATTATGTGTTTTATGAGACAGGTGAGCAACTGTTTGGATACATTCATCGACAGAAAACTAATCATTGTTATATAGCTCAACACAGTTAGTCTTATTGTTTAAATCTCGTTTTCTTGATTTACCGCGAGTACCATGTTTTACCATGCCTAATATTGATCTAGCTTACTGCAATGTGCAACAAGTGTCTCATAGTCGCCGCCGAGCGAACGCACAGAGTATCATTATAACATAACTTTCAACACACTCAAATGTATCTAATATGGTTAAGCAGCGCTGCGTTACCCCATATACACATGAGTGGAAGAAGCGGAAGCGGTTGTCTGCGGCATAACAAAAGCTCCACTGCTCTCGTGCCGTGTGTCGTGCTTGTCTCTCATTAGCAATCGCTCCAGCGGCCTCGTTTCAGCTTTCAGCCCCACCCTGCTTCATACTACAGTAACGGTAATAAATCTTTAATACATTAGCTCATCCATGAATATGATTTCTGCCCGAGTCCCGTCAGATTCTTCTGAGGTAAAAACAACATCTCCCATGATTCCGCGAAATCAAGGCATCATCAAACTACGCCTTTGTTTTGAATAAGCGACGTCTAGCAGTGAAAATTACATATTGTGCCTTTAACAGGCTGCAGTATTCACACTACGATAGAGTTTCCTTTTAGAACGTATATATTTTCCATACGTAGTCATGTAACAGTGTCTCTTTCTCATTTTTGACATCCAGGGACTTTGTGAATGTGCGTCGGGTGGAGCGCAGGCGCGACTGCTACATTTCTGCAGGAATGGCGACCAATTACATCAACAAACCCTCTCAGAGTCGCTATGTCAGGTCTGTCGCGTCCTCAGCCAGTTAAAATACAGAACATATTTAAGCTGTAAGCTAAACACACTCTCTCTCTCTGTCTCTCAGAGGGGAAAATGGTCCTGGTGGATTTGTGGTGTTGAAATCCAACAGTAATCCTTCAGTTTGCACCTTCATCTGGGTTCTCAATACAGACCTTAAGGTAAAAGCTTCATGTACCACCATTTTATACATTTAAGCCATTTAAACGTATTCAAATAATAAGTGTTTTTAATTATGTGTTTGCAAATGCAAGCATCACTATTAGTATTGTGCATATTTGATGTTATGGGGTTGTTCAGATCTCTAAGCCCAAGTATTTAACGTCATTGTGCAACTCATCCTGCACCATTTGTGTTACGGACATGAATTATGCCTCAAATTATGCAACTTGATGGGGACTATAATATTTTGAAGCATTCATATTTATCACAGATGTTAAAATGGATGGAAAAATCCAACCTACTTTTTTTAATGTGGCCCAGTTAGAAACCCCCTAGCAACCCCTATATTTATTTATAAAAATATAAGTATATTTGATATAATACATTTGTTATCAATGTATATTCTTCTTACAGGGTCGCCTCCCACGTTACCTCATCCACCAGTCACTGGCCGCCACCATGTTTGAGTTCATGTCTCATCTCAGGCAGCGTATAAAAGAAGTCCACGTCTCCTACCGGTGATCTCCGGCTTTATCCAGCCACAGTTTACATTGTGGTAACTTCAAATTACACTGCGCCATATTCATTCTCCTGTAAACTACAGTTGTCATGAGGAGATACAGCATTGCATTTGACTGGCGGAAGGTTGTTACGGGCTGTCTGAATGTTTGGCTGCACTTTATACTGAAGTCGATATAGATGTACTACTGGCAGCACATGGACATGAGGTCAGAACTCATACTGTCAAATCACACAAGAGCTGGAAACATGCACAGGAAGTTATCAGAGAGCAGCTTGTGGTGTGTGAGGGGAAATGGATGTGCTATTCATCTGTGCCTAAAACCACTGTTGTCCCTCTTAGTGAACACGACTGAAGGCTAGGATGGTTTCTATACAATATTCTGAGCCAAATCCACTGCGGTCTCTCATTCTGCTTTTGCTTGTGCCTTAATCGTTCATGCACTCACATTCATACTAATATTAATTATTGTTTGAGTTCTTATTATGGTTTGTAATTGGCTCTTGTGGCCAAACATTGCTGCGTTAGATTATTAAAAGTAAATGTATTCATCTGTAGTGTAGATCAGTGTTCTGCCATGTATATGATCATTTTGTCTAATAATGCATATGGTTAAGAGATTGATTATGCAATTGTCTTAAATCAACATAACCGGTTAACTAGTACCAAAACACTTGTTGTAGCATGCATAAAACATACTGCAACAACAAACAAAGAAATATTGAAGCAAGCATTTAGGCTTGGTTTTATTCTATAAAATCAGTCTGAAATGAATATAATGGTCGTTTTATTAAAATTCTCTTCTTTTTGCATTGCATGTCAGTTTGTTTTCACACAGAGCATTACTGTCAGCATTTTTTGGCTTATAAACTCATGTTTACCATATTTATACAAGGCATAGCATTTTATAAACGTATGAAACTAAGACATAGTCACTAGCCGTTTGATTAGTATTGCCGCTAATGTGAATGTGACCTTCATGAATAGTTGCCTTGAAGCAAGCAAAATACTTTTTGCTTTTAATGGAGAGAAACAACAGTCTTACAGGGTATTGGGCTTCCGTTTAAGGGACGGCACGTTTAGGTCGGTTTATCAGTGATGTTGTGAATGATGTTGATCTTTTTTAATCTGGTTTGTTCTTGTTTTGCAACCATGTTGGTTTGTACTTGTGTGCCTTTCTTACAGTTTCCCTCACTGAAATCACGTCCAGGATTGCTTGCGTTATTTAGTTTTATTTTGTGTATCTACACGTTTTTTGGCCTCTATGGACTGTAACCACATTTCTTTGCAGAGCCTTTTGCGGTTCACTTGAATTCACTTGTGATTCAGGGTCTGTGTAAATGTTATTTTTATACTGATTTACAGTAATATGAAGCTATACAGAATTTCGTTATCTAATTCAAAAATCAGAATTTCTGCTGAATTCAAGAATCATCATTTAATAAAACTAACAAACAGTTCATACATGATGTCTGTTATTTGTTTCAGATTTATAGGAAATAAAACCCCAAAATTGTGACACTGATTTCATATGACAGTTCAATTAAACAATTAATATTGTCACTTACATTTTAGACGCAATATTGAAAATAGTTCCAAACGAAGATACTAGCGCATCTCAGAGCAACACTCAACCATGTTTTCATTACTGAATGATTCAGCGTTTTGAACGAATCGGTTGAGTCAAAGATTCAATGACCCATTCATTGGGTGCTTCTCAAACGGAAGGCTGCATCCTACCAAGACTGCGTTCTTCCTAGACCAGTCCTTCTGAGGCTTGTAGGCTAGTGTCCTCCTCAGCAATTAAATGCTAGAATGAGACAGTCTAGTAAGTGCACATGGCTACGTCACGCACATTCCTGCCCCCACGGTCACAAAGCGAAAATACTATTAAAACTTAATTTTGGAAAAATACTTTGTATTACAAATCTTTATATTAACTTGCTTTCTATTAATACAAAACAGTGAATGACAGCCGTCTGCGGTCTCCCAGCGGCTTACATTATTGTCAGTTTAGTGTCAGTGAATAATTTACAGCAAAACAAAAGATAAAGATGTCCGAAAACATTATTTTTGTCTTACATTTCATAATAAACTCAGACAAGCTCAGTACCAACTAATTTTCCGTCAGTTTATTTTCATGAATTGGAATGTGCTTAAAGGATACATCCGATGCGTCCTACAAAACAGGCCGAATGAAGGACGCGAAACGAAGGCTGCCTTCCAAGGATCCTTTAAATTGAGATGGCCTTCGGCGACGTTTGATGACGTTTCAGCCGAGATATGCAGCCTTCCGTTTGAGAAACACCCATAAACAACTGCCTCATTCTTGAATGAATCAGCCGTTTGAATAAATGACTCAACGACTCAGTCATTAAAGGATTCACTTTAAAATGAACATCTTGGATGACATGGGGGTGAGTAAATTTTCATGTCTTTCTTTCTTCAGTCGAAAAGAAATACATTTTTTTGAGGAAAACATTCCAGGATTTTTCTCCACACAATGGTCTTCAATGGCAACCAACAGTTGAAGGTTCAAATCAATGCAGCTTTGAAGGGCTTCAGAGGGCTCTGCATGATCCCAGCTGAGGAATAGGGTCTTATCTAGCCAAACGATTGGTCATTTTCAAGAAAAAATAACAATTTATATACTTTTTAACCACGAATGCTCGACTTCGGTGTTGTGATTCTTCACGGCACATGACGTCAGAAAGGTCACGGCCGTGACGTACGTGGAAGTACTGACCCAGTGTTAAAACGAACGTGCAAAGACTAAATCAAACGCCCTTTACAAAAATAAAGGTAAAACAACGATGTCGGACGATTTTGAAGTTGGAGGAAATAAATTGTTATTTTTTCTTGAAAATGACCGATCATTTCGTTAAATAAGACCCCATTTCCTCAGCTGGGATCGTGCAGAGCTCTTTAAATCCCTTCGAAGCGATTTGAAACTGCATTGATTTGGACCTTCAACCGTTGGTTGCCATTTAAGTACATTATTTGGAGGAAAATCCTCTAATGTTTTCCTCAAAAACCTTAATTTCTTTTCGACTGAAGAAAAAAAGACATGAACATCTTGGATGAGATGCGGGTGAGTAAATTATCAGGAAATTTTCATTTTGAAGTGAAGTAATCCTTTAAGACGGTCACCTGCCGCCACCTACTGGTGATTTAGTTTTGCTTTTAAAAGTATCATTCTCTCCAACATTTCTTATTTGTAAATTCAAAAAATATTTAAAACAATCTCATAAAATTTTTAATGCAGTTATGAATTTTCAGTGTAAATGATTTAATTTTATTGGTAACAGCCCTATAGGTGTCTTATTATATTTTAATATATTGATCAAATTTAAGAATTTAAAATGAAAGATGAAGCATTTAAAATGATTAGGGAAACAATACTCTTTATAAAGGTTAAAATATCATAAATATGGAGATTTAAATATGTCAAAGCTGACTGAACACTAATGAGAATATTGCTTTAGAATAAATGATATTTACAATACACACAAAAAAAATCAGATTTTTTTCTGGACAAGCAAATTTTTTACTCGGACAAGTGAATGACCGGTTTACTTGATATATGATATACTGATTTATATATATATATATATATATATATATATATATATATATATATATATATATATATATACATACACACACACACACACACACACACACACACACACACACACACACACACACACATAGTGCGAGAGAGAGTCTTAAAGGAACGTACGGCTGTAATGGAACTCTTTGACAGCTCTAAATTTAATAAAGTGTTATGTTGACAAATGATGGCATACATTTCACTACATTTTTTTTGTCTTTTTTTTGATGTTTTATCATATAAAACCTAAAAATTAAAAATATTGTGAAATGTTTTGCTTGAACATTCTTCTTATGCCATCTTTAATTGAAATAAATGTCATTTGTTTGTATATTTTATCTATTGCAATGACATTCAGACATTTGAAAGTCTAGCTTTAAGTGTCCAAATAGTTTTTTAGGCTGGTGTAGAATTACATTGATTCATGTAATTGACACTTTTATCCAAAGCGACAAAATAAGGAAACTCAGTTAATCACTATAAATAAGCTTGAAATTACAGATATATCTCTGTAGTAAATATATTTTCTCTTCTCTTTCTTTAAAAACACCCTGACATAATCATAAGGATGATTATTTGTATTCTGTCTGTTCAGTCAAGAGCCTCGTGCTCCGTCCACCATGTGATAGGACACAGCCTATGAGCCTCTCACATGAGTATCACACATCAAACACTTCTCTATTTCCCTCATAAATTCAGAGGCTTGGAATTTTGTTTATTCATGTGATCCTTGTACACATTTGCAGGATTGTCTCACTTGGAATTTGACAAAAATCCGCATTTGAGAAGAAAACTGATCAAACCAAAAAGATGCAATAGGGAAAGTGAAGTGTTTGATAGTCCTCAAGGGCTGTAAAATTAAATGACACATCTTGAACATGCATAGCAAAATGCATAAGTGTCTGTTTAGTTCTGGATTTTTGTGACTACAAACCTGCAACTGAAATTCCCAGCCTGATGCATGACAGCTGACAAAACAAATATTTGTGCGTTTAGTATTTGTCTTTTATTTCTAAAGAGACATCATGCACCTGCTGAAAATGTAGTATGTATAAATGTTTTTTTCAGTTAAAAATATTTAACGCAGCATCTGTTTTTTTGAGTTCAGTTTCATTGAGTTCTCTTTGCGCTTGAATGGACAAAAACACAAAATTATGTCAAATTTCCCATTTTATCGAGTATTCTCGAAAGCACAATCTTAAGTGAATTAGAAAATGTTTTAAATGAGCATAAAGATTTGCAAATAATGTGTGTGTGTGTGTCAAATCCATGTTGTGTGTCGGGTCTTAAAGTGACAGCAGCCTAATAAACCCGCTGCTGTCTGTCATTAATGTTAATCAAAGAACAAAAGACAAAGGCCGTTTCTCAATATGCGTTCTTGTCTGTACTTGTGTTCTCGTGGACTTGTGAAACGTCATCAGTCGCTGCCCAAGTACTGTTCCAATTCAAAGTTCACATCTAGCCAAGTACAGTTCAAATCCCCGGATGTGTCCTTGATCTGCCCCTTTTATCGAGGATGCATCGAGAGGTGACTTGTGCGGACTTGAGACAGCCAGGTATCCCAGAATGCATCTCGCACTAACCAGCAAGAGTCAATAGTGGATGAGAAACTCCGCGTAGTTTAAAAATACTACTGTTAATGTGTCAAGAAATGTAGTTTTAAGACTTTTTCAGGCGAGAATGTAGTTGTTTAAAGCTCAAATCTGGTTTATTGATAAAGAGAGCGCCTATTTGAAAATTTGATCTGGCGTTTTCGGAGTTGTGAGATCCAGTCGATCACTGGGCGCTCAGCGCTCATTAACCCGCCCAGAGCAGCCTTTCCTCGGCTAGTTCTTCTGACGTTTGCAGCTGGCTCTGATGTCTCTGTAATGGTTAAACATGAGATATTCGTCTTGTGTAGATCTAACTGGCGATCTTTGGTCTGCTGTTCCATTAGCAGAGTACCAGACTTGTGTCCTCCCGTCCTTAGGAGTTTGTTCTCCTGAGTCGAACTTGGGAAGTCTGAACTACCAAGGACGCAAGTCAGAAGTTCGCATACTTGGTATTGAGAAACGACCAATGAGAAAATCACTGACTGATCTTGACTGAATAACTTTTTAGCTTTAATAAGGATTCATCTATATTCAACTTATAATTTATACAAATACCTGAAAATCTTAAAGCACTGTTTACAAGGTTACATGGGTCAAAAACAACAAAAACAATAACTTTTTTGTGCATATTAGCAGGGAAGTTAAAAATCTGAACCGGCAGACTGGGCCAGTAGAAAAAAACTTAGAGTTGAGCACTGATATATTAAAGGCACAGCTAAATGTGACATTTATTACAATAGGTTTATGTGAAAATTGTTTTAAGTTCGCTTAAATTAAAAGTTGTTATTTTTTAAAGCCTATTAAATGTTAAAATTGATAGCTTTCAATAATGTTGAATAGCTAAAATTGAGGGGGGGGATCCATGTAATATAGACATCAGTATTGGTATCAGTGGCCTGGTTTCCATTACAGATTTGCGCAAAACTTTTGCGAAATGACAGCGTTTCCATTAACCGATGTTATGCGACTAAAACGTAATTATTATATAAGTTGTTCCAAAAATCATGGCAACGGATGTTGGTAGATTTACGTATATCTCAGTCACTGCACTAGCCATTATTTTTCGTAGGTGTGTTATCCAAGCATTAATGGCAAGGAAAGCCACTTATACTTGGGAGCGGCCATGTATGAGGTGTTTCTGGGTGTTTCTCCCTCCTATTTGATTTGAGGTCATGATAAATTGTGGCATTTCTTTGTTGTTTAAAATCCAGTATTCCTATATATATGCAAAGACTTTATATATAGGAAGACGGTGCACTCCTATTACTTATGAATGGGAGAAAGTACAACGCCCAATATGGCGAATAAGCCCCGCCTTCTAAATGAAAGAGCCAATCATTGATTAGTAAAGTCATCGCGTCACTGCAGCTGCCGTTAGAAGCTCCGGTTGCTATAGAAACAGGCAGTGTTCTAAGACGCACATTTAGGATTGCTTATGCGCATTAGCTTTGTCCAGGCTGAAAAATGCAGTTTTTTTTTTTTATCATGATTCGAGCGTTTAGAAACAAAATTTGAGACAGTTGTTGCCAGCTTTCATTGGTGATTTCAAATATGAAATTTAATCGTAAGCTTGGCGAACAGTTTTGGAGAATTTGATGTTTTCCCATTCAAAGAGATAGGAGCTGCACCTGCATGCCCGAGAGGCGTTTCAAAGATGGCCGCCGAGTGAAATGACTTGTCTTAAAGGGACTTTGATTTAATAAAAAAACTCGTCTCGTCTTCTGTCTAAACATACCGCGTCATCTTTAAAAGAATTATCGACTTTTACGTACGCCAGGTGACCTGTAAATGTGAAAAAAACTGTTTCCATTGCAGTTTTGCGAAATATTCTTTTTTAATTGCCTGAAAAACCACTTCATGCAAGCGTAAAAACTTTTTTTGCGATATATGGTAGTTTTATTATTTATTAGTATTTTCAGTTCACAATTTGTGCAATTTGAAGGGTAATGGAAACACAGCTAGTGATACTAGCCTTCATTCACAGTGCTAAGTAAAAAGATGCCATTAAACAAATATTTAAAATATACTGTCTTTATGTTGCTTCTACATTATTTTGGAGATTTATTGTGAAAGTATTACAATATAAAAATATATTAAAAACTTTAATGTTAGGTGTGATTAATCGTGATTGACAGAAAAAAATTGCAATTAGTTAATTTTTTTTAATCGACTGACAGCACTAATATAAAAAAAAATAATAAATATAAGATTAAAAAAATAACTAAAGAAAAATATTAAATGTTGCCTTGGCAACTAACTGAAATAAGTCCAAGTTAAAGCACTACAATTACTTACTGAAAATAATTAAAAACTAAAAAATTAATGAAACCAAAATATTAATTACAAAATATATATAAAAAAGAATAAAAATGACAAAAGCACTTCAAATTACTAAATGAAAATGAAAACTGAAATAAAAGCTTCTTTCAAAATAGTAATAAAAACTCTAATTAGTTTATAAAATAACAGCGACCTGTTGTTATGTGCTTCTTAAGTCTGGTATTTACTGGTTTGATTATTTTGCCAGTGAGCACATGAGTTTTTCCATTAAATCTGAGCAGGGTTTTTAGGATTATTGGTTTTCATAATAATTTGGAGCAACTGTGTTATGTAGGCTAATCACAATTTTTCCTTCAAACCTGCTTCATTTTTACTAAAACAGTTTTAAAATCTTATGAAGTGCTGGATATGCAATCCGAAACTGTTGAAAACATTCCCAGAGGTAAAAGTACATTTGTGTTTTGGGGCTGTAGGACGAGGCTTTATTTAGAGATCTGTGATGGCCTCAGGTTACACGGCTCAGACTCATGACTAAACTGTGATGCTATTCATTCTAGAGAGACGCTGAAGTGTTTTAGTTGCTCTCTGCATGGGCCCCAAAAGATGCTTCTGAATTCGCTTCGCTTCTGAATAAGAGAAAATTGCATTTAGGCTTGAATTGATGGATTCAGCGTTTTGCCAGCAGTTTCTTGGGTAAGTTACATCAAAACAATACATTAGACAATTTTCATCTGAAATTACTCGACAAATGATACTCTGAGGGTTGAGGTTCACCCTGAAGAACCCGGAGAACTACAAATGACGCTGACAGCTTGAACAAAGGCAAAAACGCTGATGTTTTTATGTTCATCATCTTCAGAAATCTCACTTTTATTCTCTTGGAGGAGCAGACGCTGTTTTACACTCAACTCTTGAACTTGAACTTAAACTTTTTCTTTCCCAATCTTCTAGTTTTGTATTCTGAGGATGGGTGCCGCCCTCAAGAGGTTCTGTGTGCGATTCTGCTGTTGCTGCTGCTGTGAGGATGATGATGATGAAGAAAAGACACCTTTACTTAGGTATGCAGGGGAATGTGGGGTTGGTTTGTTTTTAAATCATGCCCGTCTGACCAGTTCAGACAAGCTTTCTGTCTTAAAATGTTTATTTTTATTATTTTAAATAATAATAATAATAATTATACTACTACTATAATTATGTTTTTAATAGAAATATCTTTGCAAATTACTTTGGTTCAAACTGTGCTATGCGTTTAAACATATTGTACAAGTTTTCTCATTAAAATTAGAGCAGCTAATGCCCTAACTCTTCAACTTTATAACATGTGGAAATATTTTTTTTTAAACAAATGTTTAATTCATAACTCACGGTCCAACGTTCTTCTGCTTTCCCTTTGTTCCGACCAACAGTTGCCTGACAGAATGAAGAATCCTGGTTTTATTGCTAATTACAAAATAATATCAAACACACTATAATACAATTATTCACACTAAAATGTCTTCATATGGTGAAAGTATTTGTACATTTTGTTTGTTTGTGTGTGTGTGTTTGTGTTAGTCACGACACATTAGAATATTTCGACCGTGAGGCAAAAAGAAGGCGGGACCAGGAGACCAATTTGTGGAGTGAACCAGGAGACCCCTCCCACTCTGAGAGAGATGACGACCGCACGCTTTACAACCTGCTGCAGACCAGAGCCCAAACACAACGAGGCTCTCATGTATGACGTGCAAAACTAATTTGCATTTAAATACGAGACGTGACTAATGCTGCGTTCACACCATTTCATAATTTCCGTGAATAAAGCTCAGGTACTCGCGGTACTTTGATGTCATACACCGATCGGTCAGCACAGCGCCGCTTCAAGACGAACACACCTTCAAAGGATAGTTCACCCAAAAATGTAAATTCTGTCATCCTTCACTCACCATCATGTCTTTCCAAACCTATTTGACTTTCGTTCATCTTCGGAACACAAATGGAGATCTTTTTGATGAAATCTGAGAGCTTTCTGTCCCTTCATTGACAGCTACGCAACTACCACTTTGACACTTCAAAAAGTCAAGAGATCGTAAAACTAATCCATATGAATTGAGCAGTTTAATCCAAAATTTCTGAAGAGACTCGATCGCTTAATATAATGAACAGATTTAATTTAGGCTTTTATTTACATATAAACATGATCAGCGAACATAAACAGAAGCTCAACCGAACATGCTTTACAAGAATGAACCTCATTGGTTCTTGCTGAAGCTCAAACGTGCTGCGTAACCTGAGAATGAACCTCATTGGTTCTTGCTGAAGCTCAAACGTGCTGCGTAACCTGAGAATGAACCTCATTGGTTCTTGCTGAAGCTCAAACGTGCTGCGTAAAACGAGAATGATCCTCATTGGTTCTTGCTGAAGCTCAAACGTGCTGTGTAACACGAGAATGAACCTCATTGGTTCTTGCTGAAGCTCAAACGTGCTGCGTAACACGAGAATGAACCTCATTGGTTCTTGCTGAAGCTCAAACGTGCTGCGTAACCTGAGAATGAACCTCATTGGTTCTTGCTGAAGCTCAAACGTGCTGCGTAACCTGAGAATGAACCTCATTGGTTCTTGCTGAAGCTCAAACGTGCTGCGTAACCTGAGAATGAACCTCATTGGTTCTTGCTGAAGCTCAAACGTGCTGCGTAAAACGAGAATGATCCTCATTGGTTCTTGCTGAAGCTCAAACGTGCTGTGTAACACGAGAATGAACCTCATTGGTTCTTGCTGAAGCTCAAACGTGCTGCGTAACACGAGAATGAACCTCATTGGTTCTTGCTGAAGCTCAAACGTGCTGCGTAACCTGAGAATGAACCTCATTGGTTCTTGCTGAAGCTCAAACGTGCTGCGTAACCTGAGAATGAACCTCATTGGTTCTTGCTGAAGCTCAAACGTGCTGCGTAACCTGAGAATGAACCTCATTGGTTCTTGCTGAAGCTCAAACGTGCTGCGTAAAACGAGAATGATCCTCATTGGTTCTTGCTGAAGCTCAAACGTGCTGTGTAACACGAGAATGAACCTCATTGGTTCTTGCTGAAGCTCAAACGTGCTGCGTAACACGAGAATGAACCTCATTGGTTCTTGCTGAAGCTCAAACGTGTTGCGTAACACGAGAATGATCCTCATTGGTTCACGAGAATTGGTTCTTGGTTCTTGCGGAACACGAGAATGAACCTCATTGGTTCTTGCTGAAGCTCAAACGTGCTGCGTAACACGAGAATGAACCTCACTGGTTCTTGCTGAAGCTCAAACGTGTTGCGTAACACGAGAATGATCCTCATTGGTTCTTGAGAAGCTCAAACGTGCTGCGTAACACGAGAATGAACCTCACTGGTTCTTGCTGAAGCTCAAACGTGTTGCGTAACACGAGAATGATCCTCACTGGTTCTTGAGAAGCTCAAACGTGCTGCGTAACACGAGAATGATCCTCACTGGTTCTTGAGAAGCTCAAACGTGCTGCGTAACACAAGAATGAACCTCATTGGTTCTTGCTGAAGCTCAAACGTGCTGCGTAACACGAGAATGAGCCTCATTGGTTCTTGCTGAAGCTCAAACGTGCTGCGTAACACGAGAATGATTCTTATTGGTTCTTGAGAAGCTCAAACGTGCTGCGTAACACGAGAATGAACCTCATTGGTTCTTGCAGAAGCTCAAACGTGCTGCGTAACACGAGAATGAACCTCATTGGTTCTTGCGGAAGCTCAAACGTGCCGTGTAACACGAGAATGAACCTCATTGGTTCTTGCAGAAGCTCAAACGTGCTGCGTAACACGAGAATGAACCTCATTGGTTCTTGCGGAAGCTCAAACGTGCTGCGTAACACGAGAATGAACCTCATTGGTTCTTGCGGAAGCTCAAACGTGCTGTGTAACACGAGAATGAACCTCATTGGTTCTTGCGGAAGCTCAAACGTGCTGCGTAACACGAGAATGAACCTCATTGGTTCTTGCAGAAGCTCAAACGTGCTGCGTAACACGAGAATGAACCTCATTGGTTCTTGTGGAAGCTCAAACGTGCCGTGTAACACGAGAATGAACCTCATTGGTTCACGAGAATTGGTTCTTGGTTCTTGCGGAACACGAGAATAAACCTCATTGGTTTTCGCATGTCAAGCAAACATGCTTGACTTTCCGTTTATCATAACTGATGTGTGAGTTGATTGTTTATATGTGCATAAAAGTCTAAATTAAATCTGTTCATCATATAAAGTGAAAATTTCAGAAAATTTGGACTAAACTGCTCAATTCATATGGATTAGTTTTATGATCTCTTTATGAACTTTTTGAAGCGTCAAAGTGTTAGTTGCGTAGCTGTCAATGGAGGGACAGAAAGCTCTCAGAATCATTACGGTAATTACGACATGGTTTGAACTCACTTTAAACAGATGTGATAGTCTTTTGAAGTGTATAGGCCATGTCTCAAAAAATTAATCGGCACATGCTTTAATTACACATTATTATCAACACGCTACATGTGTAGAGATGACGTCTGAAATGACCATATATATATAATTTTAAATGAAAAAAAAATGCAGTTCCATTATTGGAAAGCTTAAAGTAAAAAAATATTTAGTCCCATTATTTGTCACATTCGGCCAATTAGAGAAACATCAAGGTGTTTTTTAAATTTTACAATATTTCCTTCTATCCCAACTTAGTATGTAGGGACAACTAAAGTCAAATATTTGTAGGTGTCATTCTTGAGTCTTGATGGTTAAGTTCAGTCCTGTCATGTCTTCTGTCCTGTAGGGTTACCGGCGTTTGAGCATCGACATCGAGGCCATGAGAGACATGAGAAGAGAGGTGCGAGATAAATGGAAGATGATCTTAGAGAATCTGGGTAAGAGATTGTGTGAGAAATTCTGTTCAAATGATTTGCTATCAGGGAGAGTCTGTCACTGAGATGTTCGGTTTATTCTCTCAGGGTTCATGGCCGAAGCGGAGTCTCTGTTGACTGTGTCTGCCAGCGCCTCAATGGACCGCATGAGAAACGCAGCGACTGCCCGCTCCCTTCTACAGACCCTCCACAACGAAACATCCCTATTCAACAGCAGAGAGCCTCCACCCGAGAGATACCTCTTCATCCTGGTGAGCATGTCACTGAAACTCACTTCAAGTGTGAACAATCAATGACAATCTAAAGCAGAAGTAAATATTGCTGCATTTCAATGCAGTTTATGTCTATTTAAAGGGAGGTGCTTCAGGCATAAATGAAGGTGAATATAATTTCTAAATAATATATATAATTCTGAATATAATTCTAAAATGTTTAATATAATTGAATTTAAAATAAAATCATATATAAACATATACAGTGGGGAGAACAAGTATTTGATACACTGACGATTTTCCAGATTTGCCCACTTACAAAGCATGTAGAGGTCTGTAATTTTTATCATAGGTACACTTCAACTGTGAGTGACGGAATCCAGAAACAAAAAATCACATTGTATGATTTTTAAATAATTAATTTGCATTTTATTGCATGACATAAGTATTTGATCACCTACCAACCAGTAAAAATTCCGGCTCTCACAGACCTGTTAGTTTTTCTTAAAGAAGCCCTCCTGTTCTCCACTCATTACCTGTATTAACTGCACCTGTTTGAACTCGTTACCTGTATAAAAGACACCTGTCCACACACTCAATCAAACAGACTCCAACCTCTCCACAATGGCCAAGACCAGAGAGCTGTGTAAGGACATCAGGGATAAAATTGTAGACCTGCACAAGGCTGGGATGGGCTACAGGACAATAGGCAAGCAGCTTGGTGAGAAGGCAACAACTGTTGGCGCAATTATTAGAAAATGGAAGAAGTTCAAGATGACGGTCAATCTCCCTCGGTCTGGGGCACCATGCAAGATCTCACCTCGTGGGGCATCAATGATCATGAGGAAGGTGAGGGATCATCCCAGAACTACATGGCAGGACCTGGTCAATGACCTGAAGAGAGCTGGGACCACAGTCTCAAAGAAAACCATTAGTAACACACTACGCCGTCATGGATTAAAAACCTGCAGCGCACGCAAGGTCCCCCTGCTCAAGCCAGCGCATGTCCAGGCCCGTCTGAAGTTTGCCAATGACCATCTGGATGATCCAGAGGAGGAATGGGAGAAGGTCATGTGGTCTGATGAGACAAAAATAGAGCTTTTTGGTCTAAACTCCACTCGCCGTGTTTGGAGGAAGAAGAAGGATGAGTACAACCCCAAGAACACCATCCCAACCGTGAAGCATGGAGGTGGAAACATCATTCTTTGGGGATGCTTTTCTGCAAAGGGGACAGGACGACTGCACCGTATTGAGGGGAGGATGGATGGGGCCATGTATCGCGAGATCTTGGCCAACAACCTCCTTCCCTCAGTAAGAGCATTGAAGATGGGTCGTGGCTGGGTCTTCCAGCATGACAACGACCCGAAACACACAGCCAGGGCAACTAAGGAGTGGCTCCGTAAGAAGCATCTCAAGGTCCTGGAGTGGCCTAGCCAGTCTCCAGACCTGAACCCAATAGAAAATCTTTGGAGGGAGCTGAAAGTCTGTATTGCCCAGCGACAGCCCCGAAACCTGAAGGATCTGGAGAAGGTCTGTATGGAGGAGTGGGCCAAAATCCCTGCTGCAGTGTGTGCAAACCTGGTCAAGAACTACAGGAAACGTATGATCTCTGTAATTGCAAACAAAGGTTTCTGTACCAAATAGTAAGTTCTGCTTTTCTGATGTATCAAATACTTATGTCATGCAATAAAATGCAAATTAATTACTTAAAAATCATACAATGTGATTTTCTGGATTTTTGTTTTAGATTCCGTCTCTCACAGTTGAAGTGTACCTATGATAAAAGTTACAGACCCCTACATGCTTTGTAAGTGGGCAAACCTGCAAAATCGGCAGTGTATCAAATACTTGTTCTCCCCACTGTATAAATATTTAATATTTTAAGAACATTTTAAATGTATGTAATGTAGAATTAGAATAATCTATACCAATATCAACTGCACAACTTTCAGAAAGCATAACAAATCAAAAAGATGAACAAATCATTTTTATTTCACCTTTGCCTAGTAAGCATAGGTTAGCATCTTTCAATGGCCACTGGATTTTAAAATGATGTAAAATTATAAATCACTGGTAATTGTCCGAGGGTCTTTTGAAGCATTTTATCTTAAAAGAGGGCTTGAATTGTAGGCTACTAATTTACATGAACAAAATGTTTTAATCATTTAAAATTAAATTTAATTAATTATCCTTAGATTTTAATAATGTATTAGTAAATCTTATTAAGATTAGGATTAATAAATGCTTTACAAGTATTTTAACTAATGTTAATAAATGGAAGCTTATTGTATAACTAATTTTAACTAAAAAGGATAAAACATTTTTTTATAATATTCAAATGTGATATTGATAAGAATATTTTTTTTTTTTTTTTTATTGATAAGAATATCGTTTTAACCCTCTTGTACTTTTTTTTTTAATTTTTTTTTTTTTTTTTGACCGAAAAAGTTGACTTTTTTTTTAAATTAATTTTTTTTTTTAGGATTTTTTCTTTATCGGAATGGTACGAAACTTGATAAAGGTTTTGGCACTTGCTGTGAACACACACACACACACACAAATCATGGACATGATTCGAAAAGATTAAAGGGTCCTGAAAACACACTTGTACTCCCCAAAAAAGACTGCATTGGAAATTAATGGGAAACGTTTGGTTCTGCGCCCAAACAAAATCTTACTGAAAGATAATTTTTTGAGATATCAACCTCAAATTTGTAACACAATTTGTTTAGATTTATGGTTTTGATTTTCTCGCAGTTTTAGAGTAAAGCATGTTTAGGAAAATATATATGAAATAAAAATAAAATAGTGATTTTTGTGCATTTTTCTTAACAATAAACCTAAATTTCTATAACTTTTTTTTATTTAAATTTTTTTCACTTCAGCAATAATCTGCCAAGTGTTGTCTTTAAAAAGAGGCCAAACTTAAATCTTAAGTCTTCAAAGCATTCAGTTGGAGGTTTCATTTTCAGGTCTATGCTCAAAAAGTGGTTAACAGATAACAAATGGATTATAAAATATAATTTAATACCATAAAACCATAAAAAACAAATACAAAATAAAACCCTTTGAGGAAGAACATTGTTTTGGTTATTGGTAAGAATAATGTAAATTTTTTCAGAAAATGTTTAGTAAATGTCATGTAAATCTTTAGTACCTCCCCCAAAATAATCTTATTATTATTATTGAAATTACAAACATGTTCCCCAATAATGCTGTCTGGTTAGGCAGCATATCATAAGGTTTTGAGACAGCCATGAACATGCTTGAGACAGACAACCCTCTTCTTCCTCACTTATATATTCACATTTCGCTCAGGACCGGCTCATTTATCTTGACGCTGCTGAGGATTTTGTGGCCAAGGCTCGTCGCTTCTACCCTCCTAAAGACGATGATGATGAAGATGAGGACACCCTTGCAATAAATCTGCCTCTGTTGCTGTCCCGTATGAATCAGAACATCTCTGGAGGAGAGGATGAGGATGGGGGCGAGACCACTGGACCAGAGGACTGACACTGAGATGATTTCATAATCAGTTAGAAAGGTTTCTGGAGGTACAACCCCATTTACAGAAAAGTCGGGACGTTTTGTAACATGCAATAAAATCAAGAATGTGATTCGTTAATTCTCTTTAACCTTTATTTAAAGGTGCAGTGTGTAGTATTTATGAGGATCTATTGACAGAAATTCAATATAATATACATAGCTATGTTTTCAGTGGAGTATAAAGACCTTACATAATGAGCCGTTATGTTTTTATTACCTTAGAATGAGAACCTTAGAAATCTACATACACCGCGGATCCCCTTACAGTGAAGTCACCATTTTACGCCGTCATGTTTCTAAAGTAGCCCTAAACGGACAAACTAGTTACTCTCTACTGTCTCAGAAGACGACATCTTTGTCCTGTGTCGGCCACCGTAGCTTCTCCATGTGGTTCGAAAGGAAGGGTGAGCAATTCACAACCTCACCACTAGATGCCACTCAAATTTACACACTGCATTTTCAGGCCCCCAAAACGCCATTGTCGTGTAAATGAATGGCCAAAACGCATAAAAAGTTTTACGGTGTCGTGTAAACATACCCTCAGTCTTTGCAAGCAAAGATGGGTCATGGTTCACCACTGCCAAATTCATGAGAGAATTTTCAAACAATTCAAAAATCACATTTCTCAATGCAAGATTGCAACAAATTTAGGTCTGTCACCATCTACATAATATTGTGAAAAGATTTGGGGAATCCAGCGAAATCTCAGTATGTGTAAGGCAAGGCAGGAAACCTCTGCGTGACCTTCGAGCCCTCAGATGGCATCACATGAGAAACCATCATGCTACTGTGTTAAATATAGCCATATGGGCTTGGGAGTACTGTGGAAAAGCGTTGTCACTTAAAGGGATAGTTCACCCAAAAATGAAAATTATCCCATGATTTACTCCCCTCAAGCCATCCTAGGTGTAGACATTCTTCTTTCAGACGAATACAATCGGAGATATATTAAATAGTGTCCTGGCTCTTCCAAGCTTTATAAAGGCAGTGAATAGAGGACATGATTTTGAAGCCCAAAAAGTGCATCCATCCATCATAAAAGATATCCTTACGACTCCGGAGGTTTAATAAAGGCCTTCTGAAGCAAAACGATGCGTTTGTGTAAGAAAAATATCCATATTTAAAGCGTTATAACTAAAATAACTAGCTTCCGACAGACGGGCGTATGCATCGATTTACAGCGAAAGAGTGACCTCTGACCTGACGCATGACGTACTGACGAACGCAGAAGCTCGGAGGATAGAGCAAAACAAAACACCGGACACGAATTAGAAGACTAAAACAAGAGAAATGTTGGAGGATTTCGATATAAGAGAAGAAGAGCTTGAGTTTGTTGCCCAGCCCTATTTGTTTGAACCGCGAGAGGCGTAAAGCTTACGCTACTCCTACATCGCATCAGGGGTTACTCTTTTGGCATAAGTCGACTTGAGTAGGCCGTCTGCCGGAAGCTAGTTATTTTAGTTTATAGTTATAAATATAGATATTTTTCTTACAAAAACGCATCGTTTCGCTTCAGAAGGCCTTTATTAACCCTCCGGAGCTGGAAGGATATCTTTTATAATGGATGGATGCACTTTTTGGGCTTCAAAATCATGTCCTCCTGAAGTAGTAGTCATATACACCTAGGATGGCTTGAGGGTGAGTAAATCATGGGGTAATTTTCATTTCTGGATGAACTAACCCTTTAACACAGTCTGCCACTGCATCAAGAAATGCAACTTGAATCTCTGTTACACAAGGAGAAAGCTATACATCAGTTCTGTGAAGAGATGCCGCGGAGTTCTCTGGGCCCGAGCTCATCTCAGATGATCCCAAACACGGTGGAAATGTATGCTGTGGTCAGATGAGTCCATGTTTCAGCTTGTTTTTGGAAAAAACAGACATTGAGTTCTCAGTCCCAAAGATAAAAAAGGCACTATCCAGATTTTCATAAGCGACAGGTGCAAAAGCAAACATCTGGGTGCGTCAGTGCAAACAGCATGGGTGACTTGCATATATGTGAAGATACCATTGACGTGGAGGCGTATATTAGGATTGTACAGAGACGTATACTGCCATCAAGATGACATTTTTCTTGGGAAGTCCATGGTTATTAGGGCAAGACAATGCCAGGCCTCATTCTGCATGTGCTACATCAGATTGGTTCCGTAGACTCTACTCCTGCAGTCCAGATCTGTCTCCTATTGAAAATGTATGGCCCATCATGAAAAGGAGAATCAGACAACGACGACCACAGACTGTTGAGCAGCTGTCTTGTATCAGGTGAGATTGAGCAAAATTTCACTTGCAAAAATGCAGCAAATTAGTCTCCTCAATTCCAATTAAAACTCCAAATTAATTGGAGTGTGTTGCAGCCATCAAAATTTGTTTACATTTACAAAATACAATTAAGTTGGTCAGAGAATTAATGAATCATAGATTCTAGTTTTTATTGCATTTTACAAAATGTCCCAACTTTTCTAGAAATGGTGTTGTAAATGGATTTGGACTGATATTAGCTCAGGTCAAGGTGGATGGGAATGTAGAAAGATTAAATGGCAGGTTAACTTTAAACAGGTTAAATCATTAGACAAATGCTTTTGTGAGAAAGTGGAGACTATTTTCAGAATCATCGAAATAGCTGAAGAACTCATCTTGTGTAACTATGAAGATCAGTAGGAGATTCAGGATTACTGAGGCATGTTTATATTGTGTGTATGATGGTAAAGTGAATTTGAATAAATAGAAAGCAAACTTTTTCTCTTGAAATTTGTGTCTGTGTTCTTTACATTGAATGTGGATGTATGGATTGAGTCCATCAAACTGTTGATAGAGTATTATATTAATTCAACAAAATGCTAGGACAACGGACACACACCTCTTAGAGGGCAAGAAGACTTCTCATTGGCCCACATGCAGTTTCTGCCTTTAACCCATCTTGAGACTAATCCCTGGCCTGAGGTTTAGGCCTAAACCGCCATAAAAATTCCTTAGGATCTTTTGGTGGTGTATAAATAATATAAATATAGCAGTGGTGGCTGAAACGAGAGGTCACAAGAATCAATTCAAGCCCATTCATAACTATGTTTGGAAACCTTAAAGGGATAGTTCACCCAAAAATGAAAATTGTGTCATTTTCGGAACACAAATGAAGATACTTTTGATAAAATCCGAGAGCTTTCTATCCCTCCATTGACAGCTACAGAACTATCACTTTGACGCTTCAAAAAGTTCGTAAAACTAATCCATATGGATTGAGTGGTTTAGTCGAACATTTTGAAGCGTCAAAGTGTTAGTTGAGTAGCTGTCAATGGAGGGATAGAAAGCTCTCGGATTTCATTAAAAAGATCTTCATTTGTGTTCTGAAGATGAACGAAAGTCTTGCGGGTTTGGAACGATATGAGGGTGAGTAAATGATGACAGAATTTTCATTTTTGGGTGAACTAACCATTTAAAACTGATGTAAACTACAGCACAATGGAAAAGCACCAAATTGCAGTCTCCTCATTGGAAAGGGATAAATGTAC
This sequence comes from Coreius guichenoti, assembly GCA_039654105.1. NCBI lineage: Eukaryota > Metazoa > Chordata > Actinopteri > Cypriniformes > Gobionidae > Coreius > Coreius guichenoti. The sequence continues at coordinate 7,001,965 of CM077184.1, forward strand.
CCTTTCAACAGACACTCCTTGTTCTGAGTCTGTTGTCTGGTGAGACAATAGCAGATACATTGTCTGAGTCTCCAGCCACACGAGGAAAGAGATATTAACAGATACAATGCTCTGAGTCGACAGCTTGTGAGTCTCCAGTGTGAGGAAAGAGACATTAACAAACACTACGTTCAGTCTTCGTCCATCGAGACAATAACAAATGCAGCATGTCCTCCATGCCAGATAGACAGAAGACTGACCAAGTTCTGTCTAGCGGCAGAAGACAGACCATTTGCAATAAGAATAAGCTCTGACGAGCAAACCTTCACTGCTAGGTACCTTCGTCTGCATGTTCCAGATTGTTAAGGACCTTCTTCACTTACGTCAGGGGCTCATCTGCATATTCCAGATTTTAGGAGATCAGCATCCCACAGATCTTCATGTTCAAGGCTGTTGAAATGAATTCCGGCTCCTTTCCCCACTGCATATCCAGCATAACCAGTGTAAGACGTCACCATGTGGAACGTAAATATCGCTTTACCAAACGTCTTTCTGGAGACCTTGCCATTGTTGTATATTATCAGTATATGATTTCCTAATTTACATTAGACGTTATATAGCTGCCTCTAGTTCATAAGTAATCTTTCTTTTATTTGTTTGATGCATAAGGTTCTTCACTTCATTAGTTTCAGAGAAATAAGTATCTTTCCATAAGATAATGTAATTCTGTTATAGCAGCACAAACTCAATCACATAGCAACATAATCACTTGTATTTTATGCATCTTATGCACTTTATTCCTTCATAGTCATGGTGTTCATTTAGTAGTTGTGTTGATTTACTCATCTTTTTGTTAATAAAATTTATTTTATTACACGTGTATTCCTTGTGCTGATAATACAGAAGATGCTCTACAAGTAATCCGATATCTCACCAATCTTTTAGATTGGTAAAATGATAAAGTTTACATAATTTTTATTTGTTCAACAATCTTTGTTCTCTAATGCCATGGTGAAATTCCTGGCTGGTGTCCGCAGTCAGAGAAGGAAATCTGATAAAACGCAAAATATATTTTGGTGCAATTTTTGAATTAACTGATTAAATCATATTGCAAAGATTTCATATCGTTACAAATAATAAAATGAAAAAGAAACATTCTTGGCTTATTGCTGCTTTTTTCACAAACAACTGGCTTATGGTAAAACTGTATAGTTACATTGTTAGCAACTTTTTTATAGTCAAAACTGTGAACAAGAGAAAACCTGAACTTGAAAATACACGATGCATGTAATTTGCTTAATTGGCAGATCCAGAGAGAAAAATACATGCACTCACTATGCTGGAAATAATTTGGGATTATTAATAAATAATTAAAATATTGGATAGTCATTGCCGTACTATTTTTGATAGTTTAGTTCTCTAAAATTATCCAATTAAATGGCCTGTAGATTTAATGACTGCCTAAATTTTGATTGGTGAACCGCAACATCCTGTAGCTTTAGTGCAAAGCAGAAAAATACACAATAACTACAAAATGATTAAAAGAAACCGAAACCTTTTTATTGAACATTTTTATTGAGGTCCCAAAAACCATCATCAACAATATTATGTAAACAATATTAATTAGGAAAATAATAAAAAACAACAGCTCAAATATCCACAGCCCCCAGGGTTGAGCGGACAGTACGAGGGTGTGGATTCAAGCTAAGACGAGATATCATGTGCAATCAGGAATGTAGACATGGTGTGCGGCGCTCTGAGGACTGCAGTCTGCTGAGGGTTACTGCTGGACCTGCCAACATCACCACAGAGAAATACGTTAAAGACAGCAAAGATTAACAACAACTGAAAGGGAAAAACTGCCGCGTCTGCAGCTCTGCATGATGTCTCTTTGAATGTACAGGCTTTTGATGACTAAAATTTATAAAGTGCCTAAAACATTGATGACGTGAATTTGTAGTAATTTTGTTTTGGAGCTGGTATACTTTTTCTGTACTTATGTCATTGTCTAGCATTTATTTCAAAGGTAGACGTGGCACAGAGCTAAATTTAGACAACCTATGGTTTAATGGAAAAAAGACTCGGATAAGAGGCATGACCTCATGTTTTACTTTTGTCAAGTTAGTTTTTCCATGGTCAATTTAGAAAGTGAACGATTTCTTGGAAAACCTTAGTGGTGACTTTTGTAGACTTAATATGTAACAGGGTGTATGGCTGACTGAACAGGGTAATAGCCTTATAATCAATTCATAATGGATTTATCTTTTTTTTTTAATAAATATTTTTTGTATTTTAAATATTTTTTTTTTAAACCTAATCTTTCTTCATTAAATTGTATGTGTCTACTATCATTATATATACACTTATATTTATATTTATATATATATATATATATATATATATATATATATATATATATATATATATATATATATATATATATATATATATATACACATACATATATACACACACACACATATACATACATACATATATATATAGACCACTTAACATTGAGAAATCATGACTATCAAGGTCAACGAATGGCTTTTCAGAGTTACATTACATGGTTTACAACAGTGTTTTATTGACATCTTGAAACACTGATTGAGCGATTAACATGAGACATGATACAAATTTCAGTAAATTGGATTGTATCTTTCAACATGTTTTGTGATGTTCATTAATGTTTATTTCGTTCTGTAACGTAGTAAAGAGTTCACTCTTTACTCTGCTTCGCTTGAACTCATGCGCTACAGTGATCTCTCGTGCCACATTACATCCAAAACGGTATTTATTTTGAATTTTGTGATAAAAGGGACAGAATTTGAAAGCTGAGACTTTGTTTCATATCAAACGTAACAAAGCTTATTGCGATTTACTGGAGTACTGGATTTACAGAGTCTCTGTTCAACTTTCTCTTCATAAATACATTAATGCATAATCTAGCCTATATGCTCGTCCTGTAAATTTGTGAATAAAAATGTGAACAAAAACAGGGCCTATTAAATGGCTTATTATTAAAATATGAAAATTCAAATGACGGGTAATAATAGATGATGGAAATTTTACGACCCTGTACGTCAAAATGTCAGACAATGCAGAAGTCTAAAGGTCTTTCACACTGGACGCGATTTTGACGCATAAATAATTTGCGTGATGGTTTTATTTTTTGATCAGCTGTTTGTGTAATGAGTGCTTCCACACCGAACGTGAATGTGCTACTGTGAAAAAAACGTTTATTTTTTTCGCTTCGATGTCGATTTTTCTTTTGCAGCGACAGAAAAGGCACATACAAGGAAACAAAGGTGATGAAATGTCCAGTAGATGTCACTAGCTATTCAATCAACATTAACCTTTGCCAGGTATCGCATTTCTCACGAGATTACAGCTCCTGTGGGAGTACATGCAAGTCGCTGTAGGCTACAGACAACGATAACATAACCTTTTGAGTTAAAACTTGATTTTTTTCTAAACCTAATTGTGTCCGCAACTATGGAAAGTGAATGTGTTGCCGTCAGTATGACTGTGGCACTTACACTACCAGTCAGAAGTTTGGACACACTTTCCCATCAAAGAGAATGGGAAAGTGTGTCCAAACTTCTGACTGGTAGTGTAAATGTTTACATTATGACTCAACTGGAAACATAGCTGCTCCAAATCGATTGGTTCCCTGAAGTGTGTGGTTTGTCTCGTCAGATGCGGGTCTACTGTCTGGACGAGCTCCTCAAATTGTCCCACGGACATTCAAAAGTAAGTGCGGAACCGGCCATGATAAAGTTTTAGCTCCTGTACAAGATTAGCATACTCCCCTTCAGACTCTGTTCTTTTAAGACTGGGTGCACCCAAAACTTTTCGGTCTTTTAAAGAAAATAAAAAGCTTGTCTTCCCTGGATGATGAAGTGTCCATGTTTTCTCAGCTGTCGCCACGAATGTTTTGGAATGTTGGAGCTCTGAAACATCACAGATGTCGCAAATTTGCGTCGTGGCTGATGTGAATGGTTTTGACGCGAACTATTTGCATGAGAAATATTCGCTTTTTCGTTATACATCCGGTGTGAAAGGGCCTTAATGCGACCTCTGAGATATATAAATAATATTTATACATATATAAATAAAAATCTAATGCATCATACAGCTTGCTAACAAGTAAAACTTTCAAAATACTAATGTACACTATATAGCATAAATCATATCAGCACAGGTAGGTGTTGACATACCTGCTGAGACTGTGTGTCTGGTCCTCTGCTGGCCAAACGGCTGAGAATGTTTCTTTCAGACATTTGCAGCCTCACGGCGACGGGCGGTATCCTGGCGATGGTTGCTGGGAGACGGGTGACATCTGCTTTCATGTCACTTAGCAACTCCTCCAGCTGTTTTAGTACTGCCAGAAACAAATACAAAAAGGTTGCGAGTGTCATCTTCTAATGCATCACACAATCACAAATTAAAATAACATGAGCTCATATGAAGCACCTTTATGTAGGACGGCGTTGGCAGGTTTGTTTCCAGACATGGATTCCTTGCTCAGGTGCTGGTGGGATTCGGCCAGACACTCCACTTCACTGAAGCGTGTGTTGAGAGCCATGGAGGGGTGAGAGGGGTCTTCAGTCATGTTCAAATACGCAGCTCTGCGCAGCTGTTCTTCAATCACCAGAGCCTGCTCAAGCAACTACAGGAGACATCAAAAATTGTTACTAAACGTGCATTCAGGCCATGTCAGAATTACCATAAGTATGAGATTCCAATTTGTAAAAAGTAGGGATGAACCGATCTCAAGGATCGGTATTGGCGCCAATTAAGCATTTTTTTTTTTTACTGATCGGTATAGTCTATCCTAAGCCTGATCCTTTATTTTTTTGTCATCTTTCACGCAGGCACAGTAGGTGGCGGTATGCACCTTCAAATGGGTTTGCCAACCGCCATTAAAAGGAAAAGAAGCTCAAATGTTTGTGCATGAACCAATGAGGTCTGTTCTAGCCCATCACACACACACGTTCAAGCTTCCCTGTTTAGCCTATTTGATGCACACTTTTGCAAGGAAATCACTCAAAAGTAACTTATTTACGGTTTATTTTTATCTGCTGTCAGAGACTATATGAGACATCTTTGCCACATGCTCAAATCTACTCAAAACCCCACCTTTTTGTTGCAATTATTTTACATATAAAATACAAGAAGTTTATATCACTAGTCCCATATTCATAATTGTGAACTCAGAGTTTGTTTACGTAATTAAGGGCCTATAAACATAACCAAGCACTAGGAAAATACAAGTATCAGATTGTGACTCTGTATCGGCAGATACTCAATATTCAATGACTCGGATCGGATCAGGGGTACAAAAAAAAAAACTTGATAAATTTAGAATTTTCCGAGAGCTCCGACTTGTACCACATGAGGCATTGATAGCATTGCCACAGAAATGCATAATTCCGAGTCAGAGGATGTGAACGGAATCACAGGTTGTCATCTCATAACTATGACATGTGAACGCAGCATCTCTCATATATCTTAAGCTGTATGCAACAACAAAAAAAGACTGTTTGATTCTTTTCATAATACCTTGAACCTCCGAGCCAAAAATTTGTTCTTGATCTCCAGGAAGTTTCCCCTGTTGATCTCTCCCTTGAAGGGTTCGTTAAGAATGGCGAATCTGACGTCATTCTGAATATCTTGCCAACGAGCGTAACCATGTCTGAGACGATGAGTTAAGGTAGATTTCATATTCAGTGTTTCATTGAACACACCCAAAACACAGACATGTGTACACATACACTGAAAGCAGCGTTTTTTAAGGATACTGTATGATGCCAGCAAGTAGCCAGTAGTCATGGCGACGATGCCAGATCTCGTTGGTCTTCTTGGTGACGGTAGCGGCTCGCTCCTCATTTTGCCACAGGGAGTGTAATTCTGTGAGAAAGAAAGAGAATTTAGTACAAATGCACAAATTTTGGATATTTTAGCCAACACTGAAAATTATGACCAAATTTAATTCTGCATTTTTTAGCAATTTATAAAAATAAAAAAAAAAACTTTTTCATCCTGAGACAACAAAACATACTAAAAATATACTGGTAAAAAAAAACTATTTAAAAATTAATTTTCAACAGTGTGTTTTTGTTACAACAAAAAAGCTGATATTGTCCATTAGATATAATTATGCATTTTTAAAATAATATAAATAAAAATACATATGAATAAAGTATGACTATTAATAATGATTAATGACTAGTGAAAATAAAATTGAATAAATAAATAGTAATTAAAAAAAATAAATTAATAATAAATTATACATATATATATATATATATATACACACACACTAATATATATATATATATATATATATATATATATATATATATATATATATATATATATATATATATATATATATATATATATATATACACACACACACACACACACTCTATAGCATCTTTCAATATTGTCCATTACAGACATATTATGCATCTTCAAAATTATATAAATAATAAAAACAATTTTTAAATAAAATATGAATATTAATAGTGAATAATGACTAGCAAAAATAAATTAAAATAAGTCAATAAATATTTAAAAAATAATCATAATTAGGGTTAAAATAAACAGAATTTAAATAAATAAATAAATAAATAAATAAAATAAATACACAAACAAACAAACAAACAAACACATTCTCTATAGTACTTTTAAAAAACACAAACAAAAAAAAACAAAAAAAGACACTCAATTGTGCTGGTCACAGCAGAAAAACCAAAGGATGATAAAAGCATAAAGGTTTTTTAAAAAGAATTGAAAATGAAGGGGAAAAATTAATGACTTAAAATGTATTACCCCAAAGCAAACTTAAGATACGTCTTCAGAGCTTGTCGAGTCTCCACGTTTTTTGGGTCATAATGGCTTATGCCTTAAAACTAGTAGAAGAATTTCTGAAAGAAACATTTAACAGGAGATCTTACCGGTAAACCCTCCATCTGCAATGTTGAACATGAAGCGTGTTTTGGCTTTCTTCCTCTCTTCAGCTCCTGCTGCTGCTGCACTGTCTTTGGCACTTTCTCCATTCTGCAGTTTTCCCGCTTCCTCCGTCTTACCAGATTCCTTCTCATCCTTCTGACCTGGAGCGAAACGAACAACGAGTTAGTGAAGTGGAGTGAAGTGAAGTGAGATCCAGAAACTACGTAAACATGTCAAATCCAATCAGGTGGTACAGACCTTTCTTCTCATCTGTAACAGGGGTAGTGTCCATCTTTTCAGGTTCATCATCCTTCTTTTCTCCTGAAAGGACATATGAACAGAAATTAGCCATGTGTATGTTTGAAATTTTAGATTTTTGATCCGGTTCAACTGCGAAACTCCACATTATTAAAGTGTAATGGCTTGTTAATGCCATTTTTGGTTACCTTTGTTGTCTGAAGTTTCCTTCTCAGCCTCAGATCCTTTGGGCTTGGTGTCTTCGGTCTTCTCATCAGCGTCTCCAGACTTCCCTTTCTCCTCTTCTTTCTCAACTTGATTCCCATCAGCCTTATCTGCCTCTGAAGAGGATTCAGACATCTTGTCCTTCTCCTCTTTGTCTTTTCCTTTCTCTTCAGAAGCAGAGGAACCTTCATCATCTTCATCCGGAATGGCAATGACCTTTTGACGAAGAAATAGAATCACCTCATTAACAACCATAGCCATCTAAACTCACATGGTTAAAACATTGAAAAATAAAGCCGAGATCCAGACAGTTTGCTGTATAAGCTGATACTCACTTCATTGTCTTTATTTTCACTGGCCTCCTTCTCACCATCTCCATTTTTCACCTTTTCAGCGTCTTTTCCACCATCTTCTGCTTTGGAAACACCATCTGTAGAACAAATACATAAAAAGGTTCAAGGCTCCAAGAAACAAAGAACATATATAAAGTTGGAATCTCGCCTTTTAGCAGAAACATATGCATCAGTCTAGTCTAGATTGTCCTAAACACCTGGTAGACTCTTTCGTTTTGAAAGAGAATAAATGTCTGCTGGAGATTTTAGGATAGATTTCTCACAAACGGGAAGTAAATGTGTGAGCTGAGGCATGTAGTACCTGGAGCAGGAGTGTTGGGCTGAGTGTCCGCTGGAGTGCCAGTAGACGGCGTTTTGCTGGGTGAGTCAGGCTGGCTGCCGGCGGTGGACGCAGTTTTATTCTCGTTCAACTCCATCATCCAGGGCATGGACCACTGACCGTTTACATGCTCGAACTCTTGCACCTGAAAACAGACGTTATGCAAATGCCCACAATTAGAGAACTGTAAAAAAAAAATTGATTTTGCTTTCATGCATCTTGGAATTTTTCATATTACCGGTTTATGTAAACACATTGGCTTTTGTATTGCGTTTTAACTACAATAACAGATTACTAATTTACCTTCTTTCGGATTAACGACATCACACCAATACGAGTAAGGACGTGTTGCCGTGAGAGTCCCTCCCGAGGAACGCCATCGGCAAAGCTTTCAGCACCATCTGCACCAGGCTCACACAAGTGCCGCATAAAGAGAGATACGTAAGCCCTGAGAGAAAGCAGAAACCGGTTTACAGATCCTGATACACCAATATTTATTTGGGATTTTAGGGAGTTTATGGTTAGCCTTTCGCTTACAAGTGTTTCAAAGAAAACAAAAAGTCAAAAAAAAATGTAAAAGTTGTTGTGATGTTTGTAACCTAAAATACATATTCATAGTTCCCTCTATTCAGTAAATTTAAAATGAGTAATTTAGCAAATATATATTCATATACACGACTGTTCAAAAGTTTGGGGTCGGTAAGATTTTTCAAATGTTTTTTAAAAGAAGTCTCTTATGCTCACCAAGACTGCATTTATTTGATCAAAAACACTAATAATATTTCACAATATTACTGTTTTACTATTTAAAATAACTGCATTCTATTTTAATACATTTTAAAATATAAAGTTATTCCTGTGATGGCAAAGCTGAATTTTCAGTCTTCAATGTCACATGTTCTTTCAAGAAACAAATTTAGCAAAGCCGATACTGATCAGTTTAATAATAAAAAAAAACAAAAAAACAAAAACAAAACCTTAATTGGCCCCAATAAAGGCCCCAATGAGATCAGGAGAGCATTTCCCAAAAGCATCTTTAGCCAACTATGGTCGCAAGTTCCGCTGAATTGTGTTGATAATTATGGTTGGAGTTTGGGATAGTTGGATTTGGGAAATGCATCCCTAATGATAAATGTCTTTAGTGTCCCTTTTGATCAATTTATGCATCCTTGCTGAATAAAAGTATTATTTTCTTTAAATCAATCAATCAATCAATCAATCAATCTTACTGACACCAACATTTTGAACGGTAGAAAGAAACCAAAAGTTTGTAACTACGAGTTCTTGCCAAAAATACATATTCATAGATTTTCGTCTGATAAATATTTGCAATACATGGTAGCAACCCAAAATCAATTTTTTTTCTGTTTATAAAATATTTATAAACCAGTTGTTAATTTAAACTAAAACCACAGTAACACTTTATTTTAGGGTTCAATTCTCACTATTAACTAGTTCCTTATTAGCATGCATATTACTAGTATACTGGCTGTTTATTAGTACTTATAAAGCACATATTAATGCCTTATTCTACATAACCATATTCTACATCCCTTAATCCTACCCAATACCTCAACTTAACTACCTCACTAACTATTAATAAGCAGTAAATTAGGAGTTTGAGGCAAAAGTCATAGTTCATAGTGAATGTGTGTTCCCCATACTAAAGTGTTACCAAAACCACTAAATGAGCCAAAACTCACTTGAACTCCTTCTCTGATTTGCCACGCAAGTCTCTGACCAGCCACTGGGTTGTGAAGGCGTCCTGAGGCGGCATCCCATAACGCATCACTGCATTCAGGAAGGCCTTCCTCTGACGAGCGTTGAAACCCAACACCTGTCAAAACAGTGTTTTAGTAAGTGCAATTCAAAATACATGCATTTAAGAAAAAAAAAAATCCTATTTCATCCTTCACTCACCTCAATGTTGCCGCTCACTCTGGCCAGCAGGGGGGGCAGGGGTTTGTCTTTGTCGTTTCTGAGGCCTTTCCTGTTGGGTCGCCGTGAATTGGCTGCAAGCAGACAGCAAAATTGTGCTCAGAAAAAGGGTGTAAACATTTTATGCATTTCTAAATTCCTATCTGTGATTTGTGATCACTCGTCTCACCTTCTGTTCGTTCATCAAAGTCCTCATCTCCTTCCTCTGAAGCGACGGAATAATCTGATTGGCCATCGGATTGATCATCCTGCCAGTCTGTAACAGAGCAAGAAAGATGATTAATATATAAACTTAAAATAACATTTTCAATTACTTACAATTGTTTATAATAACATTTTCAAGTTTATTTTTGATGAAGAGTTATAGTTGTTTTGCCTTACGTCTCTTACCTCGATCCTCCTGAGAGCCGTCGTTGTAGTTGACCTGTTTGCGGATTCGTTTGCCCTTGCCCAGATTACGAGCCAAATCCTCCTGCTGCTGCTCGTAATGGTGTCGGAGCAGCTTCTCCCAGTAATCTGGATCCACACTTTCCTCCTGCTTAATGATCTCCCTCTGAACTTCCTCTTCCTGAGGGAGAAGACAGGAAGCAGTGAATAAGAACAAAATATGCCAAAAGAGATGCACATGCAAGATATATGCCAATTAGTCAGTATGGGACATGACTAAACCACAGCTTGATGTGTCATCACTTGTGTCAACTATGGCTGCACGATTTGATAAAAATAAAATTTCACCTTTTCTGGTAAAAATTGTGAATGGCATGTAAAATGTGATTTAAAAAAAACCTTTTTATTATTACTAAATAAAAATAAGGTATTACTATTGTAATACCCAACTAGTGTAATATTACTAGTATATTACTATCTTTAAAATAAGGTAATAATATTGTAATATGTAAAAAGTAAATCGAGTATTTAAATAGTTTTGTAATTTGCTATACTGGTAAAATTTATTTATGGCCGTTTTCAAACATTAAACCAAGTAATATTACTATTGTAATATTTCACTGTATAAATAAGTGCATTTAAAGTATAATAATTATTATTACTACTAAATAAAAATAACGCATTACTATTGTTTTTTTTTACCTTTAAATAAAGATATTAATATTGTAATATTGTAATATGTAAAAAATTAAGTATTTAAGAATTTGTTTTACAGTATTAACCAATTAAAAATGTATAAATATTTATGGCCGTTTTCAAACGTTAAACCAAGGTATATTACTATTGTAACATTTCACTGTATAATAAAAAAAATTGAGCATTTAAAAAAAATAGTAATACAAATTAAGAATTTAATTTTTAAAGTATAACTGTAAAATTACAATACAAATACAACTGTCTTAATTCATTTCTTTGTTAAACCATCTCATTTTTATTTTGGCGTAAAACAGCAGGAGACCTTTAGCTTCTCTTTTGTTGACAGAAGTTTATAATCTCTTTTCATCACAAGTTGGTCGCCGCATATTGTGCTGCTAAATGCACATTATAAGCGACACCAAGCCACATCACGATTTTGGTTTTATTTTGGTTTAACAGCCCACATTGCTCTTTATCGGCACTCACCGCTTCCTCCTCGTCCTTGACCACATACTGAGCCACTTTGAAGGAGCTGAGATACTCGTTCATGCTCTGGATCTCCGTGTCATCTGTGGCGTCCTGGTTGCGATCCAGCAGCCGATCGATGGCTTTGTCATCATAGTGAATCACGCTGCTATCATCTTCTTTGTTCTCTCCTTGACAGACAAACACAACCAGTTTTACACATCTCAGTTCCTTAAGTGAGAAGTCATACAGGTATAAAGTAAAGAGGTTTGTGATTCCAGTCACACCTTCTCCCTCGTCCTTGAAGAGCTCCTCTGTACCAAATTTGAGAATGTCATCCAGCTCCTGTTTGGACATTGAACCGGTTTTTGAGCCCAATCCAGGACGCACAACCAAGTGAGTCAACATCATCTTCTTCTTGGCCACCTTAAGATTAAACACAAAAACAAAAATCAGTTTACATTCAAAAAACAGTGCTACCACAAAAAACATTTCACTTCCCAGAAAGGTAGGGTATACCTGAGTAATTCTTTCTTCTACAGAGGCTTTGGTCACAAAGCGGTAGATCATCACCTTCTTGTTTTGACCAATCCTGTGAGCTCTGCTAAAGGCCTACAAAGAGAAAACAACAGGCAAAGTGAAAATGAGGATAACAAACCCAACAAAAAATATTTTGAAGATTATCCTGATGCCAAACACCAGATAGAGTCTGTTGCGGATGCATGATCTCACCTGAATGTCATTGTGAGGGTTCCAGTCTGAGTCGTAGATGATGACGGTGTCTGCGGTTGCCAGGTTGATACCCAAACCACCGGCTCTGGTCGACAGCAGGAAAGCAAACTGAGGAGCACCAGGAGCTAGAGCGAAAAAACAACTCATTATGACACTTGAGAATTGATTTCAGAGTTTATACAGAGCAACAGAGAACAAAATGTATGGACCATATTAGTTACACATCAAACATCTAGTCTTACCATTAAAGCGGTCAATGGCTTCCTGTCTCATGCCTCCTGTGATGCTTCCATCAATACGCTCATATTTGTAGCCCTCATTCTCCAGGAAGTCTTCCAGCAGGTCCAACATTTTGGTCATCTAGAGAAGACAGACAAAGCATCTTAAACTCCTGCTGTTCATCATAGGTGTTTTTGTCATTTTACACTACTGTTTATATTTTTACACCATTCAAAAGGCAGGCCCTTAAGATTTCTTGCAAGAAGTCTCTTATGCTCACCAAGGCAGCTTTTATTTGATCAAGAATACAGTAAAAACAGTAATATTGTGAAATAATATTACTTTTTTTTAAAAATCTATTTTAATGTATTTTAAAATGCAATTTATTCATCTGATACAAAGCTGAATTTTCAGCATCATTACTCTAGTCACATGATCTTTCAGAAAACATGCGAATATACTGACTTGTTGCTCAAAAACACTCTCTTATTATTATCAGTTGAAAGCAGTTGTGCTGCTTCATATTTTTGTAGAAACAGTGATACATTTTTCAGGATTGTTTGATGAATATAACGTTCAAAGGAACAACTTTATTTTACACTTTTAGATCAATTTAATGTGTTCCTTGCTGAATAAAAGTATCAATTTTCCAAAACTTTAGAACAGAATTGCAAATAATTAATACGTAATAAAAATATTTATTATTATTGATAATACATTTCTAACAGAGAAAGAATACCAAAAAAAAGTTTGATGTTGATTTGTGAGGGGAATAAAGAGTTTTGCCTCAGAGATAAATAGGAATATGATTTCTAAAGAAATAAAACGCATGTTTACCTGAGAGAAGATGAGTACTCTGTGTCCACCATCCTTGAGTTTCCGCATCATCTTCTGCAGTAGCAGCAGTTTGCCAGCAGCTTTAGTCAGGGCACTGCCCTCGTACATCCCATTGGGCATCTTAGCAGCTTCCTGTTTCACACAGCCAATCAGAGAGCAGTGCGTTTTCAATTTACTTGCAATTCTCAAAAATCACAAAACAGAACATGTGTTATTGGTCTATTATTAAGAGCAAAAAGTGGAGCGTACCATAGCAGCAACTGGGAAGAGATAAGGATGATTACAGCACTTCTTGAGGTCCATGACGACGTTTAACAGAGAAACCTGGTTTCCTCCACCGCGAGTGTTTAGAGCCTCAAAATTGCGGGTCAGGATGAACTTGTAATATTTCCTGAATTAACACATAAGATGTAAAAAAAAAAAAAAACTCTGTCCTCTACCAATCCTGTAACCTAGTTCTCAGTCCATACCTCATCACATACTCACTTTTGCATGGGGCTGAGCTCGACTCGGACGATGAGCTCTGTTTTGGAAGGCATGTGCTTGAACACGTCTGCTTTGAGTCTCCTGAGCATGTGCGGTCCCAGCATGTCGTGAAGCTTTTTGATCTGGTCCTCCTTGGCGATATCAGCAAACTCCTCCAAGAAACCCTCAAGATTACTGCAGTGAGAGATAGAGCACGTTATTTATGGCTGCAGATGCCCAGGGGGCCACCAGAGGGTGCTAAAGGGGTTCATTTAAAAATGTACAAGGAAACATTTTTTTCAGAAAACTATATGCACTAATTTATGCTTCCTTAATGTACGAACGTTCATCAAGAGTTTTTCCATTTTCACTGTCGTCTTGCACAGTGGTTGTATGACAAGTTACGTAAAGCGCTATACAAATGTGTATGAATTGAAAAGTTCTCTAATACTATTTTTGTAAATAAAAAAAATTATAATAATAATAATAATAATAATAATAATAATAATAATAATAATAATAGTAGTAGTATTAATTAATACAAAAATATCATCCAAATAATATTTTAATTTGTTTTAAATATTTAAGTGCATTGTAAAGTTAATTGTAAGGTAAACTAATTGAATTAAAGAACAAGAAACAATATATTTCTAAGAATGATTAATTAAAAAAAAAAAAAAAAAAAAAAAAAAAAAAAAAATAATAATAATAATAATAATAATAATAATAATAATAATAATAATAAAAAATAAAATAAAAAAAAACAGTATTTCAAGACTTTGTATTTAAAAAAAAAAAAAAACCTTCTTTAAGATCTTTTGGTTTGAAATTAAATCACAAAAAAACATTTTGACACAAACATACCTGAATCTCTCTGGTGTGAGGAAGTTGAGCAGATGGAAAAGCTCTTCTAAGTTGTTTTGTAGCGGAGTTCCGGTCAACAATAACTTATGCTGCAGTGGGTAATTGTTCAGCACCCTGAAAAACTGTATGACAAACACCACAGCACAACATTAAAACATCATAAAAATGTACAGTGTAATGAACGAGTCATTTGAACCAGTTAACCACGTAACTTTAGCCAAATTACTGCATAATGAATATCCATGTTGGTCTCACCTTTGACTGGTTATTCTTCAGCCTGTGGGCCTCGTCAACTACCAAACAAGCCCAGTCGATGGAGCCCAGGACGGCCGTGTCAATAGTGATCAACTCATAGGAGGTCAACAGTACATGGAACTTTACAGAGGCTTCTTTCTGCATGATCATAAGGGAAACAATCATTGATATATATGGATTCATGTGTCTTACGATTCTTTAATGGAAAGTTCTCCAAGTTCTCCAACTAACCTTCATCTTAGAGGGTTTCTTGCCACCACGGATGGCGTTGTTCTCAAAAGAGAACTCGTTTTCTCTGATGACAGCCCTGCTGTCCTTGTCACCGACGTATGTGACAACATACATGTCCGGGGCCCACATCTCAAACTCTCGCTCCCAATTAATGATGGTGGACAAGGGGGCACTCACCAGGAACGGACCCTTAGAATGACCCTGGAGAACGAGCACACCAACGTTTTAAAACGGAGGAAAGAGGATACGCTGTACAAAAGGAAGTAAAATGTAAAAATTTTCTATGCTTACAAAACTTAAAATATACCATTTAGAGACAGCATTGTATGAAAATGTATGCTACCGTTCAAAAGTCTGGGGCTAGTAAGATTTTTTTTTTTTTTTTTAAAGAAATGAATACTTTTAATTCAACTTTCTACTTATCAAAGAGTCCTGAAAATAATGCATCAGTTTCATCTTTGACATCACAGGAATAAATTACATTTTAAAATATATTCCAATATAATTCACAATCATATTTTACAGTATTACTGTTCTTACTGTATTTTAGATCAAATAAAATGTAGCCTTGGTGAGCATGAGTGATGTCTTTCATCAAAATAAACAAAACAAAACAACCCCAAACTTTTGAATGGTAGTGTAGTTCTTCTTGGATTACAAGATTAATAATGCATAATACATGTTAATTCTTTGTTCAATTCATCACATCATGACTCTTGGGCTCTCAAGGAAATAATAAATTTAAAAAAAAAAACACATCAACAGGGCACCTCTTTATACAGTGAATAGAGGAAAACAGCAGTCTGCACGGTTTTTCCCAGACCCATCTCGTCTGCCAGGATGGTGTCGGTTCCCTGAGCCCAGGAGAAGCGGAGCCAGTTGAGCCCCTCCAACTGGTATGGATGCAACGTTCCACCTGTACTGTCCAGATACTCTGGCTGACGGTCAAACTTAATAGTGGGCTACAGGAGAGTAAAGTAATAGGGTTTTAGCCAGATGAGCAAGTGAATGGTGCAGCTGGGTCTAATAGGTGCTGCCATTAGAGTGTAGGAGCAGCACAATGAAGCTCACTTACATCTACCACAGGGTTCTCTGGAGGCCGGTCCAGTTTTCGCACCTTCCCTTTGATCTTCAGCTTCTTTCCTGGTTTACCTTCATCACCCATCATCAACTCCCTTTAGAAAAGAAAAACAGATGAATATGATGAGCGTGTGCATCGGTACGTGCGTTTTCTTGCACTTTCAGGTCTATGAACCTGAAGATTTATACTTAAATATCCTAAAATCTAAATTTCTTTCTTAAAAAAAAAAAAACTGTTTTCATAGTCTTTTTCACTGCCTTTAAAAAAAACAAAAATAAAACACTTTTCTTTCATGCTGATGTAACCAAGACTGTTACTAACCAAGACAACTTTTTGTTATTTGAAATCTTTGTATTTGAAAGCTGAAATAATATAAAATACAAATGTACAAACATATTTCAGATAGCTGCCATTTCCAATATTCGTTTAGTTTAAGTTGAAGCACTAAAATTAACTGGAAATAAATAAAAGCTAAAACTGAACTAAAACTAAATTAATAAAACCCTAAATTGTAATATTTAAAAAATAATAATAAAAATTACAAAAACACAAAATTACTAAATTAAAATAAAATTAAAAAGAAAAACAGAAATTAAAAAGAAAACTGAAAATACAAAATATAAGCCAATTCAAAATAATAAATATAACACTGTCCGGAATTAAAATTTTTTTTCCAATAATATCATAAATGTCATGACCTATTTTCACATTATTGTGGACGTTAAATGCCTTGCAAAGGCTATTTCTGTTCACACGTATACCTGTGGTTCCAGTACTGCAGTTTGTAGGCGTCAAACTCTGGTATATCCATATCCTCTGACTCCCACGTAGACTGATCATATGTTACGTCCCTCCACTTGATAAGGTAGTGACAGTTATTCTTCTTATCCACACTAAAATTAATAAAACACAACAGGTACAGCATGAGAAATGCCATGAAATTGATCCAGTGATTCAATCCAAAGTTCTTGAGCTCATCTCACCTATGGTTCAGGACACGGTGAATCATCATCCATTCCATTTTGATGCCGAAGCGGTAGTACTTCTCCTCCATCCGAGCGTAGGTGGGGTCTTTCTTCTTTCTCTTGTCACTCTTGTCCTCATCTCCCTCAACGCCGAAGTCTATGGGCGGGGGCTCGTCCATGTCGTTCTTGCGCTGGTAGTTTCTGAACATCACCTGACAGTGCATCTCCAGCTAGAGAGATGTTGCGAGCCAAAGTTAGAACCAAAAAAACTAACAAGTGTGAATTCAGCCTAAATCTGGATTCAAAATGACACATAAGCCATTGTCTGGATTCACAGATAGTAGATTAAACCCTGAAAGTTTGTTCAAGCCAAAAAGAAAAGCAATAATAATAATAATAATAATAATAATAATAATAATAATAATAATTCAATCAAATAAATAATATACATTATTTGCTCTGAATTGTGTACTTTCCTCTTAAAATTATACATAAAACAAATTTATAATAAATAACATATAATAAATGAAAATATATTAATTTAAAATATTAAGATGACAATAGCTATGTTTCCATCCAAAGTTGCGAATTTAACTTATGCGCAAAATTGGAATATTGCATAAAATATTTGCGAATAAAGCACAGTTTCCATCCAGTGAGCCGGAGAGAACAAAATCACTTCCAGATAAACTGGCGCTAAATATCACTACGAATAGAGGAATTTATTCTGTAAAAAAATTTCCATCGTAGTTTATGCAAGTTTTCTTATCGGATAAAAAGTTCATCCAACTTAATTGAGCACACATTTCTAGAATTTATGTGCATTTTGGCATTTCCATCAAGCATTTTTTTATGTGATATCCCAAAATTCACATAAAAATAGGTGGATAGAAACATAGCACTTCAAGACCAAAATAAGACCCAGTGATGTACCTGTAGCTCAGAAACCCAGGAGCAGTGCCAATAAGACATATTCTGCCATTTAACAAAGAACTCCCTCTCAGGGCGACCAGCCAATGGTGTGGGGTCAGGCGCATCAGCTGGGAGGTCAGTGGGCCGGGCCACAGGGGTCGGGGGAGGAGGTTCACTCCAACGCCAGGTCAGAATCTTCTGCACCTTTCCTTTCATAGTAGGACACTGGAGAGAGAGAGAGAGAGAGAGAGAGGGAGAGAAAAAAGTAGGTAATAAGTAGACTATTTGTATGTTATCTGTTGTCACATTAGTAACAAATCAACTAAGACATTTCCAGGTGTGACCCCTGACCTTTAAGCCCATTTAAAAATTCTAACACGGCTGACTCACAGTGCAGCGAGGGCAGATCCATTCTCCGTTGGGAATCTCGGGCAGGGGTGGGTTAAGGCAGTGAATGTGGTACGACGAGGGGCAGGAGTCACAGCACAGCAGCTCTCCGCCGTCTTTACACACTCTGCAGAACTCCATGTGATGGTCGTCCTCTTCTGCCTCACCTCCCACCTCATTATCCTCCTCACCGTCTGATGCGTCCTCACGAGCCTCCCACTGAATCCCCATCTTCTCCTGAAAGAAGAAGAGATAGTTTAATTATGCAGAGTACAAGGTCACATCAGGGCTTGACGATGCTCTTTGGACATCCTTTGAATTGAATTCATGCGGAGATTTAAAGTTGGTTCACTCACACAATGTGGGCAGCTCCAGGTGCCCTCCGGTGCCTTCTCCATATCAGGGTCCAAGCAGACCATGTGATAGGCCCGTGGACAGGTGTCACAGAGAATGATCTCTCCTCCCTGCTGACAGACCTCACAGTAATCCTGATGATCCGTCTCATAGCCATCACCATCATCATCTCCTAGCACAGAAATAGAGAGAATAAATGAACGACTGATAGTATGGCCCTATGATTACCACAATGCGGAGAAAAAAAAGGAACGGAATAGTGTAATCCAATCATAAAAATTGAATTTTTATAACAGTACAATGTGTAATGTCACAGAATTTGGGATGAATAAATCAAAAGTAGGGCAGTTCACTTAATCAAAACATCTCTGTGAATATTAAAGTGCATAAAGACTGATATTTAAATATCAAGTCTGCAGGTTCTGCGTGTCTGTGTGAATGAGTGGTGCAGTTTCGCACTTTAACCACTAAAATGGAATCAAGAAAAATAAAACAAAAATAATATATAAAATAAATAAATAAAAAAAACATTTCATAGGGCCCCAAGATAGTAATGTCTCTCAAATGCATTTTTATATTTAGGGGAGGATCTCATGCAAATTTCACTCTGGGATTTCCCAAATATTCCTGATGGTTTTAAGATGTACAAGAGACCTCGTTTTCCAAATTGGTTGTCTCAAATGCAGCAAAAACTAGAAAATCTCTGGTCCCTTAAAGGGGGGGTCTAATGCTATTTCACGCATTCTGACTCATATACACTGTTAAAGAGTTGGATTCTCATGCTAAACGTTTAAAAAAAACGAGTTGGATATGACGTCATAAAGGGCGGAATTGCTTGTATGGGCACTTCTCCTGGATGAGCGTGTGCGCACATCAACCAGAGTGAGAGCAAAAGTACGCCCATCAACGAGCTTCGTTTGGGTTACGGAAGCCGTCGGCAGCGCTGTCATTTTGTTTTTAGACCATGAAATCAACAATGTCACTAAAGAAGTGTGTTTTTGGCTGTGAGGGAAAGATAACCGTGTTCAGCTTCCCAAATAACCCAGCGTTAACAGTGGATGCAGTTTGTTTTTCCGAAGCAGCAACAGAGTTCTGCAAGTGTGTTTGTTTGTTTGTTCCCGGTCATGAGTCGAAAACGCAGGCGGTGAGTGAAACCGCATCAAATGTGTGTGTTTTGTTGGCAGTCGGCGCGTAAGGGCATATAATGTAAACAACACGAATGTATAGTGAATCGAAAGTTATCCAGGGATAATGCCATGATGTATTTTGTGTGTGTGTGTGTGTGTGTGTGTGTGTGTGTGTGTGTGTGTGTGTGTGTGTGTGCTCGTGACTCTTTAGCTCCACCCACTGCACACCTGCACGAGCTCGGCTGTTTTCGGAAAAAATCGGTACAGCGTATCTGTCTTTTATAAATATGATAAAACTAAAGACTCTTCAGAGATATGAAGGATGCAGTACTACTCTATAGGTACTCAAGATTAACATGAGACTGGCAGAAACTGTGTGTTACATACCCTTTAAGTTGATCTCAAAGGGACAGGGAAAGCAACCCTCTACGCACACCTTGGCAATAGAATCGCCATTGGCTAGTAAATTTTTTTGTTTACTCGCCAGACTGATATACTATTTTATTTATATTAGTGCTGTCAAATCGATGAATCGGGTGACAGCCCTAATATATATATATATATATATATATATATATATATATAAAAATAAATAAATAAAATTAATTACTAATATATATATATTTATAAAAAAATAAACACGTGTATGAATGCATATTTGTCATTTTAACTGAACTTCGTACTGGTGGCGGTGCTTAAGATATTGTTGGTCAGTCAGTGTTTCCGTAAAAAAAAAAAAAATAAATAAAAAAATATTGATAATAGTAATTATTAATAAGATAATATTACTACTAATTCTACTACTAATAACAACGTACAACACACTAAGGATTGGTGAGCTGCTGGGTTCATGAATAAATCACATTGTCTGCGTTCGCTCAAACTGATTTGCGGAAATCAAAATGGACGGTAATAGCAGAGCCGTATAAAGAGATGTGTCTATACGGCTCTGGGTAATAGATGAGCGCCAGCCAATGAGATTGCCGTTTGCGCATTAGTCCCGCCCACTACCAGAGAAACCATATATCTTCTGCTTGTTCTTAAAAGCTGAATAATTCCAAATTAACGCCGTTATTTTGATAGGAAAAATACAACAAAGAATATTGTTTACATGTAGCGCGTCGATTCTGTGTGGTATTTAAGACTCTCTCTCTTTGCGTGTGTGTGAAAGAAACAGCGCTCTTAGCAAAGCGACGGCGAGTTGTGCGCCTTCACACTAGAGTTTACGGTACGTCAAATACAGCATCCACTGAGCTGAATTGAAATAGACAGATCACTTGACGGAGAGCGAAACTGTTTCTCTGGGTGTTCAGCGAGTGAAAATATATCTATGCTAAACTTGTTCTTAGCCTCTCACACACACACACACACACACACACACACACACTAGTGAGTAAAATCTAAGCATTTATTAGCCAATGGCTAATGATAGATATTTAGTCGCCCAGAGTGAAGATTTACTCGCATATGCGAGTGATTTACTCGTATTGTAGAGGGTTGGAAAGTGTTTTAATAGGCCTGATTAAGCCTAAAAAGTTTGCCTAAAATGTTCACAAGCACCAAGACAGAGAATAAGATCCTCACCCTTTTTAGTCTTCTTTTTGGGCTTCTTTTTCGCACTGCTGCGACTACTGCGGCTATTTGATCCATTCGAAACAGACACACTGTTCATACTGCCATCGTCAAAGTCACTATCCACATCAACATCGTCCTCTTCACTCTAAAAAAGGGTTTGAAATATAAAGAAATAGAAGCAGAGATAAATATACTGCAATTCTGCACTTCAGTCCATAAATGACCAGAAAATTACTTGGATGTCATTAGAGAGACGTCTAATTTACGTCTAAAATTAGAACCAGAAAGGGAAAAAAGTGAGTGCAAAGTGCAAAGGTGAGCTGGAGAAATGAGGGGAAAAAGTAGAACTGGGGGTCTTACAGATGAGCGTTTCCTCTTGCTGTTGAAGCCTCCAAGTTTGATCTTCAGAGGAGCAACCTTTTTGGTCTTCACCTTCTTCTCCTGAGGTTTGGGAGCAGGCTTGGACTTCTTGCGTGCATTGGGACCTGAAATGCGCAGGAATTAGCATAATTTTTCCTTGATGCAAGCAAAACATTAGCGGCTAAGAACTCATACATCATAAATAAAGCCTGCTAGCATGTGGAAATTAGGGCTGGGCGATATGGCTGAAAACTGTATCACGACGTAAGTGTTTCAATAATTATTGATTTTTTTATGACCTGTTTAATATAAGGACCAGGAGAACATTTAAACATTTTTATTTTAAACTTAACCTTCCTCTGATTATAATCCCCTCAGTTATAAAGGCAGAAATGTCAACACAACCATGGAAAACGCTCAAATAATTAAAATGTAAACATGAGTCTAAAAATCACAATGAACACTTAATTATCTCTTAACATTAAGGTGCAGTGCCTCCGTTATTTCTTTGTACCGTTTAGAGATGCTTTGTCATAAGGCACTGATGCAGAGTATCTCTCCATGACGTTTCAAAGAATAGCACAACGGCGAGCGTGTCGAGTATAAACACCTCCCCAAACGGACAAGGCGCGCGCGCAGTCAATGGAGGCTCGAGCTGCGGAACCAGACGAAAGTATAAACAAGGCTTAAGGTGGTAAAACAAGTTTGTGGTATTACCAGTCTTGGTGGGGACGACGGTCTTGCATAATTTGCAGACGACATTGGTCTGAATCCAAAAAACTGCCATACTGGTGAGCTGACTTGTTTTCCTGTTTTATCAACAATTTCCTCACTCGCTGCGGCACTCATTTTCCACGCCGGTTCTGACTGTTACTGAAGAATCCAACACGAGACAACGATATGGCGCAACCAAACTTGTTTCGTTGTTAAATGATTGGCTGTTAGCGTGTCACTCCCTACGTTGCTAGGTTACCAGAGAGTGAGTGCCTTTGTTAATGCAACCACTCTTGCTTCGCAACCTCGTTTCTTCCGACGAAGAAAAAAAAAAAATAAAGAAATAATAATCGAACGTTTTATCGAACGCATTTTTTATTGATATCGATTACATGTCTATCGCGATACATATCGTTATCGTTTTTATCGCCCAGCCCTAGTGGAAAAATCTGAAAAGCATCTTATTAAAATGTGGGCAGCTCTTTAAAATGTGGAAAACCATTTTATTAGAAGCACTAAAATTCTGTATAAGCAATATCTGACATGCACTACTATTCAAAAGTTTGGGGTCAATAAGAATGTAAGGAAATTAATATTCCTATTATTAATATTATACTAATATTATTAATTAATTTAATGAATAATTTATTAAATGTGATGGAAATCTTTTGTTGCATTGTAGAAGTCTTTACTATTTCAAGTAAATGCTGTTTTTTTTAACTTTCTAATCATCAAAAAATCCTGATGCAAAAAAAGTATGAGTTTCCACAAAAATATTAAGCAGCAAAACTGTTTTCAACATTGATAATTATAAGAAATGTTTCTTGAGCAGCAAATCAGCACATTAGAATGATTTACAAAGGATCATGTGACTATGAAGACTGGAGACTGCATTTTTCCTGTAATTTTGATCAAACAAATGCAACCTTGGTACGTTTTCTGCACCAAAGGCATTAAGCAGCCCATGTTTGCTTCTGTGCCCCATTTTGCAAGTGAAATGAGCAACAGCGGTTTGCTGTCGGGTCGAACAAGTCTGAACTGCCCCATTCTTCAAGGTTCTAAGAAACCATTAAAATCTGATCATCACAATTTAAAAACAATCTATGGTGAAACAAGCTCCATAGTACATTATTCCTCAACACCGCAAAAAACAACTGCTGAATGTTTAGAATAATAACAGTGTCAAGATGGAAATGCACAAATCAAATAAACATCTCACCTGTTGCAGCAGGCAGTCTGTCACATGGCAGAAGAACAATCATAATTACACAAACATAAAAAAAAAAAAATGAAACAACCTCGCACTCACCCTTGCCCTCTTTTGTCTTGGCCTTGCGTACAGGAGCTGCTGGTGTGGACTCGGCACTGACTTGGGCTGCAGGTGCAGCGGCTGGAGTTTCTGCTGCCGTTTCAACAGATGCTGCGGCACTAGCGGCCGCCAGGGCCGTGGTGGCAGCAGCCGAGCCCCGCAGAGGATTGTTAGTGCTGAACTCCCTCCACTTTGCTCCCAGAACCATCATCATCTTGGAAACGGCGATTTTGGGGTTCTTGGCAGCAATCAGAGGCCTGTGAGATTGCAGGGAGGACATTGTTGTTAAAATTTGGGGGAAATCTCTTTATATACTGATGATTTTGCTGCTGTCATTACTTTGTTGGTGTAAAGCCAACATGTTCCCAACCTGCAGCTATTAACAGTTAAGCTGCGGTCACATTTACCATTATTTAAAAAAAAAATTGCAGGTGAATCATTTCAATAGGAATCCATGCAATCTGGCATTCCGAGTGAGGGCAAAAGATTTTGCTTTCATGCTTTGGTTGGCGCTGAACCAGAGACGGACGTGCTCAGTGCTTGTCACAACTATGCAGTGTTTTCAACCACCTAATGTTTATTTTAGGTTTCAGACATTTAAATACACATAAGTACTAGCAAAACAATACATTTAGAGTTTGTAAAATACACACTGGTGTCTATGGAAGCAGCAATAACAATCCATTCAAATATAATTTGCAGACGCGCTTTATTCATATCAGATACACATAGTGTAAGTGACTATAAAGTTTCCTCTATTCTTCTCCCAGTTCACCGGCCACTTACTTGCATGTATTTCGGGAAAAACTGACAAATTCATGTGCTGTAAATCCGACTGACAGGACTCTCTGAACTGCGGCGCGAACTAACGTGGCACCCTTCTCACGTTATAGATCAAGATCATTTATAAAAAATGTTAAATGACAAAACACACACACTTATTTGAGAATCGGAATATAAGATACATGTTAAGCAAGTTTGTGAATATTTTGAATAAAAAAGGGAAAATAAAAGCGATACATGTGTCATACAGCGCTATTTTGGCTGATGTGAGTCATGTGACAAGGATGACGTGTCGCCATGGAAACAATATCACGACGACAGCTCAACATCACGATGTATGTCAGCCATCGTCGATGGATGATGGCATCGTCTATCGGCCCAACTCTAGCCCCGCTTATGCGTGTTCTGCCCTGTCTTGGAGCACGTGCACAGGAGGCCGCCTAGGGAACAGTATCTCTTTTGCTGCTTAATACACTTTTAATAACACTGTTTAATATCAAGCACGTCCCGTAGTTTAGCAACTGATTTGGATGTTAAGTTTTGCTTCAGGAGGAAAGAAAGTGCACCGCTGTGAAGGAAAGGAAATTGCGCTGGCAGAATGCGGCAGTCGTTTTACCTCGATTATCTTGTTTTCATAATCAGTGGAAGCCAAAATCGAAATACGATTAAATCACACAGCCCTAGAGTAGATGCCTCGTTTATGATCATATGTTGAAAGTCAGGAGATAACACTTCTAATTTGTCAGCAAATTAAAAAGCAGTAGTTAAAGTCAGCATGAAACAGAAGTTGCAATTGTCTTTTCTTCCCTATTGTTACATATTTCTGATTGGAACGACTTTTCGAATGTGACAAAATGTAAGGCAGGACTTGATCCATTGGGTTGTCCAATTAAAAAAATGTTCCATTTTGATTTCACTTTTTTTTGATTTCGTCCCACCATACCCGAGATCCAGTTTCCATTAGTTGAACTTTCAAATGACGTTAGAAAACACTGTGTCATGATCGCGACACGATCGGATCCCGAAGTCCTGTAGCTTTAGCAACACAGTACGTCATGTCACACTGTGATGATTTTCTCAAGAGCTACACATCAGATTATGTTGTGTGTGGGCTCGTTTGAATTGAGACAAACTGCTCTAAATAAAGAGGTGTGATTTACTATGGTTTACTTATTACAAGCATGTCGGTGGCAACTTTTGGCGGTTTTACCTCATCAAATTGCGAACGGTTCGTGAGATCGGCCAAATTCAGAGACTCCCGACCGAGTCATAGAATGTGATTATCGGCCAGAGCATCCCTACTCACGTGACATCACAGCAATAGCAAACCACAACAATCCAAACCGTTCCTGATGGACAAAATCTAATCCTGCGCTAGAATTTTTTCTTATTTGAGAAGCCGTTTCATTGGATAAACATCACAAGAAAAGACCATCACAACTTCTATTTCATGCCAACTTTAAGATAAAGATGCACGTACAATGATTTTTCTCATATTAGTAATCTGGGTAATGCACTCATACCTGACGAACTGGCTGAAGGCTTTGTAGTTGGTCAGAGTTCTATAGTCTTCCTCAGTAAAGACATGATCGATGTCCTCCATACCCCAGGTATCCAAAAGCTGAGAGGAACTTTTTGGCTCCTTAAAATCAGTTCAGAACTTATGAGCGATTTGATTTCTATTTACTTTATCATACAGTTAATTTAGCTGTCAAATCTCATAGGAACTCACAGAATCATCATCATCCTCGTCTTCCTCTTCCTCAGGTTCCCTCCGTTTGGAGGCTGCTGAGTTTCTGTCGGCAACAGAGCTGCTTCTTTTCTTGTCCTTTGTGGTGCTGGCTCTTTTCTTCTTTTTCTTGCCTGGTGTGTAGTCACTACCCTCGCTTTCTGAGCGGTCTTCTTCACCATCATCCAGATCTGGCCCTTCCCCTGGCTCCGGAGAACTGATGCCAATATCCTGGAGGACATATAGGACATATTTTGATTACTTCTGGAGGTGAAATGATCTATAGTAGTTAATTTACCAAAACAAGATTTTAGGATACATTTGATATGAACTTAAAATAATGTTTGGGGCCAGTAAATCATTTAATTGATCAAAAGTGACAATGAACACATTTATAATATTACAAAAGTTTCTGTTTCAAATAAATGCTGTTCTTTTCAATGAATCCTGAAAAAAAAACATGTATCATGGTTTCTGAAGGATCATGTGACACTGAAGACTGGAGTAATGATGCTGAAAATTCACATTACATTTACATTTTAAAATATATTCAAATAGAAAACAGTCGTTTCAAATTATAATTATATTTTACAATATTACTGTTTTTACTGTATTTTTGATCAAATAAATGGTGAGAATAAGAGACTTCTTTCAAAAACATTTTTAAAAAATCTTACCGAACCTTACCGAAATTTTGAATGGTAGTGAAGGGAGAAATCACCATTTGTAAACACTTTAGTTAATGTAAAATTATCCTGCAGTGTGACAAATTAATTTTTAAATATACAAATATCCCAACATAAACATTAATATGAAGCCATAATGCATAATAGTTACAAAAGAATTAGCAAAATGCTTTACTAAAAGAGTTTTAAATTGAATATTAACATGTTATACTAAAGCAAATATCAACTACCTCAAAAAAATTATCCAAACATTTAAAGGTATGAGCTCGCTTTTATTTATAGTCCTTTTAACAACCACTCAAGACGTTACAAAAATCGGTTTGCGATCTTTACATTTAATGATTAAGCTTGTCTTACAAGATAAACCCAATTACTTTATATCGTGTTCAGTATTTTAAATAAAATAAAGAGACTAGAATCATATTCTGTCATGTCTGTGCTCCTACAAAATCACTGAGTCTTTTAAACACAGCAGGTGTAGTTATCATTAATGAAGCAGTCGGATCGGGATTCGGTAGCTTTAAAAAAAATTAATTATGTACGTTTGATATTAACAGTTATTAGGACATGTTATCCCATTTGCGACAGCATCTGAATTGCTCTGTTTTTCATTAAGACACTGTGGTGGAGGTTTCTAATCCATAACATAAGGAAAGTGAATACTGCACTCTCCAAAGGATATTGCACACAAACAATATCCACACACACACACACACACACTCACTCACAAAAAAGGCTATTACCTCTCTGCGTGAACGATTTCTCTTGCTGCCTTTGCTCTCACGGCTACTTTTTTTGGCTTTCTTCTTCTTTTTCACCTTTGGGGCATCATTCTCTGACAACTCCTCATCCAGGTCATCCTCGTCTGTGGGACAAACACACATCAAATCAATTTGCTATCAAAAAAAATCTGCAATATCTACTCCATTTAATATCTTGGACCCAAATGTTTAAGTCTGTATATTTAGTTGAAAATTTAGCCTGCATATTAAATATGTATATTTTCATTATAAAAATTTCCACAACTTTTGGATTTTCCTCATTTTCAGGCCTGGAAATAACCATTTAAAAAAAAAAAAAAAATTAAATCCATGAGTTTGTGTACTCTGTAGTCAGACAAAGGGGGTGCTCAGATTAACTGATGCGATCATCAATGCTGTTCACTGACATTCACATTTAATCTAATGATAGGACAGCAATAGCTCAATCATTTACAAATCTATTTTAGTCATTTGATCTGGGCTGGTTGAAAATCATCTAGGGCACTATATGTTGAGACACACTGTCAATTAAAAGCTCATTACAGTTTCAATAACATTGTGAGCTGCGAGCTGAACGTTTTATCAGACACAATATAGGTTATTTTTGGTAAAAATAGCAAATACTGAATCTGAGGAAATGTAATTTTGTGTCACTTCTTACAGTTAAGCATAGCACTTATTTTACTATCTCTGTTCAGGGAAGTCACATGGCACTGTTGCTATTATTATTATTATTATTATTATTATTCTATCAGTCTGTGACTAAATTTTCCCATGGACGACAGTAATATAAGATCTTAATGGACTTGTCTCATATTTCACTATGAAAAACAATATACTTGCTTTACTCCAGATACCACAATATATTAATATAGAAGTCTCTTTGACTAAGAGCACTAAACATACTAAGTTATGCACACACAACATTTTAAAATCATAATTTCCTTCATGAAGTGGTAAAATTAATCTTACATTGTGTCTTATATAGTTAGTAAGGCAAAAGAAAAAAAGCACACACCGAGTATTTTGCTCCATTCAAAACATTGAAAACCCGGGCAAAGCCCCCCTTCAACCATTTCCCTGAAAAACTAGCGTCACATCCGATTCCTGCACACACTGGTGTGCAAAATCAAAATATTAAACTGCAACTCGATAGTTATAGTTATTTCACGGGTAAAAACACATTTTTGAGATTGAAAACTACAGGCCAACAGCGCGCGAACAGTAAGAGCGCGAGGACACTGAAAATCCTCACGCGTCAAACTCACACGCGACTGTTACCGGTAGGCCGCGAAGCACCGATACCGGTAGAGCAACAACATAACACATCAAATATTACTATAAGCACATCACTACTGCTCAATAAGAGCCCCAAGATGCTCAAATGAACGTAATGTGCCATGTTTGACTAATATGAAGGTATATTATTTGAATGTGAAGGCAAAAATAACAGGTAAGTCGACGGCTAGCCGCGTAAAAAACCGGCAACACAAAGCCCTGAGCGCTGACTAAAAAAAAACTGCAATGAGGTAATAAAATGCAAAAGGTATCCAAATAAATAAGGTGATTTACTCATTAAAATGATATTTACAGTTAAATGTTTTATAAGAAATGAAATCTAGAAAAATATCAGCCCCGCTTGTTGTTTCGTTAGCCGACTAGCCAGTGGTTCATCGAATAAATGAAGTTTCACACCAATAAACTCCAACTAAGAACATAAAGTACGTCACAAATAATCTGTTTAAACATTGAATGTATCTACCTTTCATCCACATATGCAATAAACAAAACCAACACCGACCAAAGTAGAGTTGACCTGCGTCAGTAAATGTAAATATTTTACCTTGTATCATAGACCGAGGTTCAAAATCGTCTCTATCGTCTTCACTGCCGGACATATTGTTGATAACACCAGCTAGAGAGGATTGCGAACACTTGTATGCCGATTTTCGCCTCCTCTCGTGCCTTCCTGAAGCCGGGGGAGGCAGAAAATAAAAGAACAATACAAACGGAAGTTAATACTCACGGTAGCATGCTGATCATAGTGGTCACTCCATGCCAGAAAAAAATAAATCATGCAAATATATATAATAATGGTGGACAAATACCCTTTTGTTTTTGTGCAAGTGAAAAAAAAAGCGTCAATAAACTTTTAAAATACGCGGTTAAAACAAGTTATGGACATTTAATAGGCAAATGGGGCATGATGTGAGTAAGGCATTAGCTAAGCAGGCTAGGGATGCTAACCTGCAAAGTCTCCATAACTTTTAAGGTTCCTTTAATTTTACATGCATTAAAAGATGTCATAAATAGTAAGATCCATAAAAACCCATTATTAGAATTAATATAATACAATTTTAGAAAGTATACTCACACAACTTGACCTGTTCCCTTTTTCAAACAAACAGCTAATGCAATTTAAGATGTCCCCACGTTGTATTGGTTCCTTTTCATAAACATTTAAATACAATTTGTAATATCCCTAATGAATAAGTAGTTAAAGTGTATCCAGATTATTTTTTTTCTCAGCTGTAGTATGCACACAACGTCGCAGTTTCTCCTTCTGCCACTTACACCCTTTGCATAGACACAAAGAGATCAGGGGCCAGACATCCCATAATAATCTCCCTCCCCATATTCACACATACACATACATACAGACATTCACCCTTCCCCCCACCGCATAGTTACCTTGCAACATACAGACCATAATAACCCCCCCCCCCCCAACAACCAAAGACAGACCCTCTCTTCCCCATTCCACCATGCCCTTAGCAACAGCTGCCATGGAGACAGCCACCCCCTCCCACCCAGTTAACATCCCATAATAATAAACATAGTCACTGACATCCCACAATAACCATAACTCCGAAAAAAGAATGAACGGGAACTGAACCGGAAGAGAGAGAGAGACAGAGAGAGGGAGAAAAAGTCTATTAGAAACTCCTCGCCAGCCTGCTTCCTTATTGCACTTCTGTATATACAGTATATGTACAGTAGACATTTGTGGGCATATAAAATGCCACATATAATCAAAACTTAAAGTTAGTGCTCTTCAGGCCAATGGCGTTTTAGAACACAACAATTCGCTCACTAACTTTAGTTTGGAGTCCCAAAATGAGCCCAAATAAAAGATAATAGTTCAGGTTTTGGATTTTTAGGTTCAAGGCCACATTCACACATGGTCTACCTCTCAAGTTCACATATCACATTGATAAAGCAGCTATAAAGGCTTAAAATGAATTTGGCACTAGGCCTTCAGAAGTGATAGTGTCTTAATGGGATGTTTTGTAGTTTGACCTCCTCTTAGCTTCAGCACAGGCTACCTTTTTCCATTTTCACCCCGTTATCATCCACCTGGATTGAATGACAAACACTGACAGTTCTTGACGCACATATCTAGTCCATCACAATGCAACGCATATGTATGTACACATGTACATATATAGAAACAAATGTTATTTTTTAGGGGGGATGGGGAGTGGTAGGCACCATATAGCATAATTACATATCAAAGAAATATAGAGGTGGTTGTCATGACAACCCACTCAGGCGCACCCCTCCTCCACACTCCAAAGCACCAAATATCCAGTAATAATGTCTCAGCCAAAAGAAAACACAGACCATAATATTCTTCATGTGCTGGCAGTTGTCATGGCAATGTGCAAGAAAGAGGTGTTTCTGTGCATGTCTGTCGTTTGGGGGGGGGGGGGGGGGTATAAGGGAGGGGTTTCAGATTACCATGCATGCTAAAATGAATGCCATAATACTCTTTTTACTCTCTCTGCTAGTCCCCTCCTCCCCCCATACCCTCAGCGTACTGAACGTGACTCCATAACTGGGTGAAAGAGCCACATATGGACACCATCAGAGATGTCTACTGATAAACTCTTAAGACATAAGCGTTGGATGTGGCCAAAAAACCAATAGGCCGCGATTTCAATTGCAGCGCTGGATCGTTTTTCGAATCACTAACTTTGCTTGTGCAACTTTCAAATGCACAGATTTAATGTAGGCTTTGTTGCTCAGTACAATAAATTTGATATTTATGAATGTGAAAAAAAATATTTTTAGGGGTTTTAGGGCTACACCAAATTAAGAATGTGCACGGATATATACAAAAAATCTTCGTTTCATGAGGTAGAAATGGGAATAGCAGTCTCTCACAGGTGAAGATGAATCTTCTACCACACAGCCAAATAAAAGCCCAAAAAATAAAGAGACAAAAATGAACAGTCCAGAGTGTGATATTCACTCTCTTTCCTCCCCCCTTTAAACCCGGCCCCCACCCCTCCCCCTCCCTAATGGCCCAGACATCCCATAATATGCCCGACGACTAGCACCCCCCACCCCCCACACCTTTAATCTCAACCCCATACTAAATCATGCAAAACTGTTCATAAACTGATTTCTGCTCCCTTGTATTAGCTACTAAAGCAGTTTCATATTTGTGACACTGACTAGACGTTATCCTTCATTTTGCTGTTCGTACACACATTTATGCCCAATGTCCATTGTAAACATTAAAAAAAGAGAAGTAATCGGTCCAAAGGCACCCAGTTTGAGTATATGAGATATTCAATATACATAATCAAATAATGGCTGTACCTTTTCCATGACCTCATATTCCCCACCCCCATCATATTCCCGGAGCATTGTGATTGATTAATTTGATCACATGAACCTATTGTGCTTCATTAAGTAAACAAAGGATGTTCGTTATAATGCATTAGCTTCAGGGCCACCATTGCAACATATGAAATACAACACACACAATACCGTATGTAGTTTAGGTGTGTAAATATTTTATTTTTTTTGCATGAGATGCATGGGGAAATGCAAGAGATCATGTGTAATCTTCCCCAACACCAACCGTTACCAATGGAAACGTTTGAAATCAGGTCAAATGCATACTCTTTATTAATTAATAATGCTTATAGGCGCACTGGCTTTGTATTTTTGTGAAGCACAGAAATACATATCTTTAGCAATATAAAGATATATATTCTGAATAAATAAATCTGAATGATTAAATAGAAGAAGCACTATAGACATCATCTGCCACTGGCCACATACGTGTGTAGACTTCTCTATTCTCAAAGCTTTCAGATCTAGTCATATAGAGTGTCTGGAGTAGAAATGTTCGACACAGTCTATACCCTGAAAATATAAGATCACTTCAATAGCCGTGACTCTCTTCCAGATGTGCTTAAGAACTATGCGCTATTTTCAGCCAACCAACATAAGGCCATCAGTTATGATTGCAAGTTCTAACACAGCAGAGAATGGTTAGGATCTATGCGGGGTGTTTATTCAGTTAGAAACTCAATCCATAATTCAGCTACAATAAATCTGCCTGGAGAATAAAACATCATAAATCCTGGAAATTGCAAGCAAAAAATGAACACAAGGAGTCCTAGGAGAAGACTAGGAAACACTTTTGTAAAATTGTTAACTGGCTGCTAAATTAAGTGTATTTACTAGTTGAGTAAGAATACTGAAGTAAAAGTAGTCATTGTGACATTTTTTTTATTGATGCTCAAAACAGTACACAAGTAATAACAACAAAATACATCATATAAATTGAACGTTGACAAATTATGAGAATTACATGACACTGAAAAAAAAGGAAAATAATTGCGAACAGATAATGTTTTTAAGGTTTTTTTGTTCTCAGACAATTTAATTGAAATGAGATATTTTTCAAGTTCTTTCATAAAAACAAGAAAGAGAGGTTTAGCATTTAGATGTTTAGATTTGTGAATGTGGAACTTAGCGAGTAACAAGATCAGAGTAATTACATGAAATTGACCTTTTTTAGATTGATCATAGTCAAGCCTAGTACCACATCCTTCCAATACAACACACATTCATTATAAATTTCATTCATAATAAATCCTAAAACATCTTGCCAGAACATTTTAATAAAGCGACAATACCAAAAAAGATGAAGTACAATTGAGTCAGAGTTGTCACAGAAAGAGTGACTGGAGGAAATATCCGTTTTGAACTTTTTTTAAGTAGTGGTTTGCAGGGTAGTACTTATGAATCATTTTTAAAGAAATGCCTTTTTAGTCATTGTGACATACAATCAGGAACGTGATGATGGTGACCTCTAGTGATTGACTGTGGAAATCTTAGAAAGGAATATAATATAGCTCCTCCTAGTGACCAGGAGCAATATATCCACAACCTGCAGACCCAAAGACTTGATTATTATTTAGTTTTAATACACATCTTAATTTGTATTGTTGGTAATGTCTGGTTTAATTCTCAGTAGAACTTGAAATACACCGTAGAATGAGCAATTTACAAGAAAAAAGTTATTTGTGGTATTTGAATCCATTAAAATGATCTTATTGTGTTATCTAAGTGTGAGTTCAGTTAAATAAATTAATACTTTTATTCTGTGAGGTTGCATTAAATTGATCAAAAGTGACAGTAAAAACTATCTACTACTACTAGTCTACTACTAGACTATCTTCTATTTCAAATAAATGCTGTTCTTTTGAACTTTTTATTCATAAAATAATCCTGAAAAAATTGATTACTGTTTCACAAAAATATTAGCCAGCCTAACTGTTTTAAACATTGATAATAAGAAATGTTTCTTGATTTCTGAAGGAAATTTGAAGACTGGAGTAATGGCTGCTGAAAATGCCATACTATATCTGAAGAGCTTCTATAGATACAGGTAGGTAGAATGCACTTGTGAGTACTAAATAAAAATACACATTCATTCGTCATATAACTGTACAGAAGGTTATATTGATAGAATCGAGTAGTTTTATGAGGTGTAACGTCGA
Source organism: Coreius guichenoti (assembly GCA_039654105.1). Classification (NCBI taxonomy): domain Eukaryota; kingdom Metazoa; phylum Chordata; class Actinopteri; order Cypriniformes; family Gobionidae; genus Coreius; species Coreius guichenoti. The sequence continues at coordinate 7,036,679 of CM077184.1, forward strand.
GATATAAACAGAGTGTCTTAAGATGCACACTGATGAATATTCTCTGCTAAAGAAATACAAAACAATATATGACTGTACGTCTGTACAGTGACCTGTTTGCTAATTTGACACATGCTGGGAAGCCACGCATGACTCAACAGAACACACACCACAGGTTTATTCAGCCAGGCTCTGATGTCAGCACAACGAAAAGATCTTTCTTTAAAAGTGGCATTTCAAAAGGGACAGAGAGACACTGCTGATCTTATTTATCCTTGAATCCTGTCGGCAGGTTATATACTGTGTCTATGTTTATTCAACACAATAAAGATCAAGTTTCAGGTCAGGGTTTTCTCACTTTCTCACAAATTTCGCTATTTTATCCACTTGAGTTTTGGATTATTGACCTTTGTTGGTACCTTCATTGGTACTGAAATTAATTTTCTGTATAATGTATTTAAATTATTATCTTAATATTAATTTCGTGGACAGATTGTAGGACTCAAAAATAAAGTTCACTTAAGGAAATTTGCTAATATCTAAATCAAGAGGCCTAATGATTATTTAACTTAACACGAGCATTTACTATTGCTTTGTCTGTAGTGTTTTATTGCAAATTTGAATATGTGTTTCCACTTTTCTTTTGTGAATTTAAGAACAAATGTGTCAGGTTAGAGATACTGGCCCAAACACACACATTCACACATCAGTTCTCATTTCAAAGACATGATGATGTCACACTTTTAGTTTAAAATCTATTTCTTAGGGGTGTAACAATACATCGTGTCACAATATATCGCAAAACAAAAATGCAACAATATGTATTGTGAATAGTTACTATGTGAGAAAAAAATACAAGTTTACAGAGTTTTACTGTCAGTAAACTACTATATAATGTTGAATATAATGTATAATATTGCATTTGGGGAATATTTGTGGGTCCTGATGCCAAATGTCTCATGCTACCAGTATAAAGTGTCCTAAATTATTTTAAATATATCTAGTCAGTGACAGAGTGCAAGCATATTCGTCTACAATAATTCTGTATTTTCAGCTTCAGAATCATGAATATTTTTATTCTGGTGTCACCAAGTATGTAATAATATATTTAGCGTTTTAATCAACAGTACATTTTTTGTTAACCTTTTATCATATGTCTTGGTGTATCGCAATCATATCGTATCATGAGTTGAGTATCGTGATATGTATCGAATCGTGACATGAGAGTATCGTTACACCCTTACTATTTCATGTTAGTGAAACCATCTCTGCTACAGGCTTTGTAGACAGAGGAAGGAACATTATTCTCTAATAACACATGAAATATTTAACATTAATCACAGTCACAGCCAATACCCACTAACCCATCAAGGGCACTATAAGAACAATCACTCCCTGCACATCTTTGTTTGGTCTTGTCAATATGTACCTGGACTCCTTACCTGCTACTTACCTGAGATTCCCTTGTCTTCATTCAGCCGTCTTCCGTCTCCAGTTCTTTGTTCCTTGTTGATCTCGTCACCTGCAACAGTATTACCTGTCATCCTTCAGCTAAGTGACTGTCTGCTAAGTGCTAGTTCATTACTCACCTGCATCCACCATCTGCCTGTGTTCGTGTCTCTGTTCTAATAAACTTCTGTGTTCACTCACCCCTCTGTCTGTGTCCACCCACCCCTCTGCCTCCGTCTGTGTCCTGACACACACAGCACCAAAAAAAAATGTAATTGTGACTGGCCAAGAGGTTTGTATAGCCTGTTATTTTCAAAATAATACACTCTTTATCTTAGTATGAATGTATGTAGTGTCAAGATCAGTGACCCAATTCCCTGAAAAAATAATCTCATTAAAATAAACAGTGTAATCTCAGATTATCTTTCACTCACCTTTATGTGCTGATCTCATGAATAGACTTGTCACACTTGGACACACAAGCACAATATAAATATAATCTATTTTCTGTATTGATACAATATGTCACTCAGCAGACCTTTGACTATGTATTCCAAATGCATACAATACATATGAGATTTGTCCAGTTGTCTTCATAAATATAGAAAAAAATTGTGTAAAAATGTAATTGTTAAATTAAAAGCCAACAGCAATGCATTTTTACTTCTGTAATGAGTCACATTTCTGTGTAAATCTCAAAGAAATGTTGGACTGAACTTTGATTTTATCAATTGGGAATTTGTAAACAAAAAAAAAAAAAAAACCCTCCAAAAATTGATCTAAATGTGATTTTTACTAAAACAATGCTTAGTTATTTAACAAATAGGCCACAGCCAAAGTATCCTTAGTGACATTAGCAGAAAAGGAAAGTGGTTTCAGGGGCAGAGCAACTTGTATTTCAATGAACGATTATCCAGACAATTTTTTTTGTTTTTTTTGTGTGCGCTGACTCAAAATAAAAATATATTTTATATAATAGAATATTAAGAAAGTATTAATATTCACAAAAATTGAGTTAATTCACATGAATTAAAAAACATGAATTTCTATTTCTTATTAATTTAACATCTTTTATGTTTTACTTTTTTAAAACACTATTCACAAAAATCTAGTTCTGTTGGCCTAAATATAGGCTACATAAATAAGAATGTGTAATGTGCTGTAACCTAAAATCATTGCCGTACCACTACTGTAAATTCGGCATGAGATGAAAGTTACGATAGCATTTTTTCCCCATTGTGAGGTAAATCCGAGTGAAATGGCTTCTTGAACAAGAAAAACTGTAGGGCGGGACTTGATTTTGCCCATGGGAAATTGATTGGATCATTGATGTTTGCCATTCCTGTGATGATCTCATGTGAGTGACAGGTTGTCCCGCCCTCGCGCCAATAAACACGTCATTCAAGAAGAGCTATGTCTGCAAGAGGGAGGGGAACTGGGCAAGTTATTTTGATTAAAGTTTACGACATGAATTGAATAAATCAGTTATAATAAATACTTGCATATTCCATAAACATTAGAATAGTCGAGAATAGTTTCATGGTGACTTTAATAGGCCTAGTCATAAGCTTTGCATTCCCTACTGGAAGATTCTAGTCTTGCTGCTTTCTACCCAGTTCCTCCATCTATTTTTACCAGCAGTCACAGAGGAACATTGCAGTACCCTGTGTTTGTTGTTTCCCCTCCTCTTCCCGGGTCCCTTGTTCCCGCTTATTAATCAGTCGCCTTGACCTACTCATCCTCCTCTTTCTCGCCTCCTCTCCTCTCTAATTCTCAGCATCTTCCTCTGACTCATCTTTTCATCCCCTCCCCCTTCTTGTTTCTCCTCTCCTCTCGCACTCATTCTGGTTTCCACACACCCACCCTCGCTCTGTTTTCCGCTCTCTTCCGCAGTTCGACACTTTCAGGCTCGCCTCTCGCAAGGCTCCGCGCACTGAAGGCAGGTAATCATCGCATGAAAGCCTCTTTTCTTTTTTTGCACCTGCTTCTTTGCATCATTAATGCATGAGTTGCGGGGTCATTAAGATGCTTTGGCTTGACCATGGATAATGCTATTGAATGGGTTTGGGCATGGCTTTGTGAATGTTGCATTAAGAATGAATTGTTATATCAAGGCATCGCTGGTGTTTAGGGCATGTCTCTGCGGATAGTGATGCTGGATGTGAATTTGAGTGGCAGTGTTTTCTGGTGCCCGCTGCTGAGGGGTCGGGCAGATGGATGCTTTACTGTTTCTATGTTATCAGTGTGTGTCCAACCTGTTCTCATAGGTGCAATTTTACTGAATTTATCTTCGAATCTTGTTGAGTAAATTCTTTATTCAAGTCATTTCGTTCATTTGAGCAATTGCATTTGCATTTTTTAATCTATTAAAACGAAGCAATTAATTAAGTAAAGTATGAGAAACAAATAATTAGTTCACCTCGCGAGTTCCGAGTCTTGCGTATATTTGTCACGTGACCAACGCAAAAAGAACGAATCGCTCGTGAACGTCCCATCGCTGGTTCTTATTTCTGGTCTCCACTACTCGCTTCGATGCTCCAGAAATCTCTTCTTTTCGCCAAAGGGATGTTCAATAATTTATCTTTTTCTTGCCCCATCATGCCACTTTCTGCGGTATCCACCCCACCCCTCTGTTGATCGCCCCCTCCCCCCTGCATATCTGCTGACAGCACGGTTGCTGCAGTACCACACTGGCACGGGCAGGCGTAAATTAGCAGCGTCCTGATTTGGATGCACGATCATGAGCTGGTCGCACAGTGTGGCACCTGCGGGCATACATGCCCGTCTTGTCATTACAAATAAAGCCCCTCCTCCCCCAGTCTAAATCCTGGTGGTCGGTGCTACGAGATGCGCATTCCATTAGCAAGGTGACATGTGTGCCCATGTCGGTCGTGGCATATATTTAGAATGCAATTTGCATGTTCTGGCTTTTTATTGGCTGCCACCGTGGCATGTCCCTGTCGATGCTTGAGCTATATCTCTCATTGGTAAGAAGGACTGAACTGAATGTTCCAGAAATACAGTCCCATTTTCAAAGAAATCAGATTGATTGCCATTCCTGATGTATTTGCATATTGAGGGTTAAAGTCAAAATGGATGCTATTCACTTTATGCACGTTCCTGGTCTTAACTTTGAACGATTAATCAGTGCACATTATCCTAAATGTTTTATTTCTTAATCTTAAATCAAAATGGAATAACTGCTCAATAAAAGATTGTAAATATATGTTAACTGGTAGCCAAATAGGTATTGTTTTAGCAAACTCATAGCAAACACATTTTGCCCTAATATAATATTCTGTTTTACTCATTATGGATGGAAGTAAAATGGATTGTAAAGGTAAACTCATGTTGAATTTACTATTGTGATGTTGAGTGTGTGATAGTGAGTTGGGTGAACAAAAAAACGGCATTCCTACAAAAAAAAACCCTCAGAGGTGAACAAGCAGTCGTCGTGTTAATTTAGACTTAAATTTAAATATAAATATTTTTTATCTCCTCTCTTGGTGGCAAATGTAACCTGAATAATTCTGTGGACTTAATGAATTACGTAAAAATGCAGTATTTCATGACAAAATGCAGTTTCGTACACAGGAAGACAAAAGATAGCTGCATTTCAACCACAGAATTCTAAACCCAAAACTGATTTTGTGCACAAAAATTCCATTTTGTGTACATGAATGTACTTTTCCAAACACCTTTGGTGAATGAAATGCACCAAGCATTTCATGAAATGCATTTTGTTCATATTTTGTGCTCAATGGTTATCTGGATCACAAAATACTTTGTGTCCACTAAAAACCCTAGTTCATCATTTAACATTTATGTATTTTGCATATGAGCAAGATTTATAATATGTAAAAGGACATTTATGGCAGATGCAGGTTGAACAAAAGTGTTTGACATACTGGAAGACTCACTCACTGTTAGATATTCATCTTTCTCATGCAAAGTCAATCAAATTGATGCATGCACAGAGTTTCTAAACATCATGAGCAATGATGGCAAAGATCTCTCATGCTTTTATTCCTCTCTGTCTTTAAGGATGTCCATTGTGAGCATCATTGCCAGGGAAATCCTGGACTCTCGGGGAAACCCTACAGTGGAGGTGGACCTGAGAACTGATAAAGGTGAATCAACAGAGCTTGTCTAAAAAAGGACTTAGTATCCTGCATTTTAAAATCAAATGAATATGTAGAATGTGTTATCTACAATGTAAATTGAGTTCCTGGATGAATGTCCATTAAAAATAAGGCATCTTCCAAAATGCATAGGCCTACATGTAAAATACAATTTAGGCCTATAAAATATAAATGCATGGAAATTAAATTATGTTGATGCAGATCCATCAGTAAGATATGGATGCAAGATATGTATTAATCACCGATATAAATGAACAACAGATTTGAAGTGTCAGTGTGTTTTCAGGTCTGTTCAGGGCTGCGGTGCCCAGCGGAGCGTCGACAGGCATCTATGAGGCTCTGGAACTCAGAGATGGAGACAAGAGCCGGTACAAGGGCAAAGGTGAGTGATCAGAGATGGTCCATCGTACCATTGGCACTATTAATAATCATTATGTATAACATTAGATTGTTTAAAGTGCCTCTATTATGCTTTTTTGAATATTACCTGTTTGTACCTAGCTGTTTGTAAATGTAAAATGTCTGCATAGTTTTAAAGATCAACAATGTAACAAATTTGCATAACGCCAGCCTATGGTCTTCATTGGCTGCCCGCGAACGACGCCTACTTTGACCCGCCCTCAAACACTATAGTTGTAACTGAGGCCTGAAAGAGTGTTTCATGTTTGTTGACATGCCGAAAACGCTGTTTTCAGCGCTGCAAATCCACTTTGTATGCACTTCAAATGGATGAAGACTCAGGCTCGAATTGATACAGTAACCAACGCCATCGTTACTGTTCATATTACTGTGTATCAAGTGCTGAGGAAGATCCAGAGCTGAAATTCAGTAATAGCCATTTAGTTTCCGACACACGCTGTAAGTGGTGGACTAATCACAACAGACTGGGCCATCTGACCAATCAGAGCAGGGTAGGGTCACAGAAAGAAGGGGTTTAGAGAGACTGTTGATCAAACCGTTTCAGACTCTTTGAGAAATGAGGTGATGTGCAATGTATATTAAAGGGGTCATGAATTGAGAAATCAATTTTTCCTTGAGCTTTTGACATATAAGAGGTCATCATACTTTAAGAATATCATGTAAGTTTCAGAAGTGAAAACTTCATTGTTAGTCCAAAAACAGCTCAGAAAACAACTCGTTTGGGAATGCACCTATTTATGATGTCATAGATAGGTGAAAGACCGCCTCTGCAGAAGAAGATCAACGCCTACTTCTACATCGTTACCACTGTAGCCCCGCCCACTGATTTGCACATAATAAGTAGTAGGTAAATAACATGTGAATCGAGCAACTAAGATATAAACATGCCTTTGAATAGTTGTGGAAAAGCACAGTTGGTACATATTTGCAGAGAGACTGAAATTAAAAAACGATGCTGTGCCTTACATATTGGATCTGAGGAATGGCGCAACACACTTGTGTGTGTAAAGTTTTTACTGTGTCACTATTGCTTTCTTACAGATCGTTTGATATGTACTGATTGAGTACGTGTATAACCAAAATCACCACATGATTCATGTACACTCATATGTTCTGTCTTAAAGTCGTTATTGCTGTTTATGTGTCAGTAAATCAAACCAGTGACTAAACGGTCAACTTTACATTGTTTCTCTTAGTAGAATGAAAAAATCAGTTATTTAAACTGTGATTGAATTATATATGTAGAAAGTGTTCAAGGAATGCTCCCTTTACAATCGCTGGAGCTGTCAATCAAACAGCACGAGTTTACCAGTGACTGAGTTCTCGCCAAAACTCCCGTTATAATCAAATTTTTATTTACATTGTGTTTGCACTGTTAGTTATGATGAAAGCATTCGTGAGAGTGCAGAAATCGAGTTGCAATGCACTCAACATGTCTGTGATCGGCTACAATGCTCATCACTGCAACCTTTCATGCCATATATCTAAATGTAATGCTATAATCAACACTTTTCACGATTAGTTAACCTTGAGAGCTGTAATTGTAAAAACGTGCTAAAAGTTTTCGAGAGAGTTAAACATGTAATACTTAGCTATTTCAAATGCAAAGATGTCAGCCAATCACAGCAGTGGGCGTTTACACTGACGTCTCACAGCAGACACGCCCCTTCAAACAGAGCGTTCAAATCAGAGGCTAAAATCAGGGTAGGAAAAATGCCTTTTATTTCTAAATTATGACCATTTTGATTATAAGTGCACCCCAAGAAACATTACAAAATAATAAAATAATACAGTTTATGACCCCTTTAAGTGAAAATCAAAGTATTTTTTGACCTTAGATGGATGTAAAACCTTCAAAACAAAATTAGGAACCTTTATAATATGGGCACTTTAAAACTAATTAGATCATTCTTTTTGCTATAGTTTTGTTTATTTGACTATTCTTGTGAATGTCTTGTGTTTTAAGGTGTACTGAAGGCTGTTGGTCACATTAATGACACTCTTGGACCAGCCATCATTGCATCTGTAAGTGGAAAAAATTGTCTTGTTTAATTAACCTTCTTTTTATAACAAATAACCAAACTATTTGTTTTCAACCAGCTTGAGAAGGATTGTAAACTCCAGTCTGTGCATATTTGCTTACTTCTGGAAAAGAGTATCTAAATTAACCTGAGAAATCATTTGCAGCTTATATTCAAAATATACTTAGTTTTAATGGGGGCACAGCTTGTATTTAAACCTACAATATTCCTTTAAAATGAACGTGACTACATTTTTTCCCACTATCATTTACATTCTTTTACAGCCTCCTAATTTTTTTCATTCCATACATGTTTTTCTTCAGATGTTTGTCGGCACTTTCCTAAATTTCAATCTGATTTTTTCACCGTTTATTTTTAAGCAATTGTTAATTTAATTTTTTGTTATTTGTTTGTTTGTTTTACAGATCAGATTCCGATCAGATGGGATCAGAATCAGATCCCACCCCTGCACTCTTTTTTTTAATCATTTTTCTTTTCATATTTTATACCCGTTTACTTGTAACAGGAGATTTTAAAACAGGTCCTACAAATCTACCAAAGGCAGAGACACAAAATCTCCTATTATCCAGGTCTTGATTTTCATTCTGATCTACACATTCCATTCTTTCGTTTTCATGTCCTTTTTTACTTCCATGTCTACAATGCAAAGACTCAAATACGAATATACTCAAATGCTGCAAGAGTACTTTTAGACTGATTTGACTTTGATAATGAGTTTTAATTTCACAGCAGCAGGGCTAATGATTAAACAACATTTTCATCAAGCATCAATCAAGCACTGTATTTTATTAATCTGGAGGGTTTTATCTTCACGATGTGAACTTTAGGAGATCAGTGTGGTGGAACAGGAGAAATTAGACAACATGATGATTGAAATGGACGGCACAGAGAACAAATGTGAGTTATTGTCTTATATGATAACATAATCATATTTTAAAGAAATAGTTCAACCAAAATGGAAATTCTGGCATCATTTACTCGCCCTCATGTTCCAAACCTGTATGACTTTCTTTCTTCTGTGGAACACAAAACGAGATGTTCAGCATATTTAGCACTGCTATTTTCTAAACGATAAAAGTACAATGACCAAAGAAGGACAAAAAAACAGCATAAAAGTTGCTATATTCCATGTATTCCTTAAAACAGACCAAATGTTACTTATTTACTTACTAAAAATCATACATATTGTAAGCAATTTAATAGTTTAAAAAACTATATATGATTTAATAATAGGATATAAGATTTATAAAGAACTCAAAATAGTTTATATACTGTTTAAAAGTTTGGGGTTGGTAAGATTTATATAGATTAATGTAAAAAAAAATCTTATGCTCAATAAGGCTGCATTTATTTGATCAAAAATACAGTAAAAACAGTAATATTGTGAAATATTATTACAATTAAAAAAAAAAACATTTTAAAACATAATTTATTCCTGTGATGGTAAAGCTGAATTTTCAGCATCATTACTCCAGTCTTCAGTGTCACATGATCCTTCAGAAATCATTCTAATATACAGATTTGCTGCTCAAGAAACATTTATTATTATTAATCATGTTGAAAACAGTTGTGCTGCTTCATATTTGAGTGGAAACCATGATACAATTGTTTGTTTTCTGAGATGAATAGAAAGCTCAAAAGAACAGCCTTTATTTGAAATAGAAATCTTTCGCAACAATATAAATGTCTTTACTGTCACTTTTGATCAATTTAATGCATCCTTTTTTTTAAAATAAAATCTTACTGACCCCAAATTTTCAAACTAATATTTAAAAAAAGAAATTGTAATCATTTCAGCACTTGTTCCAATAATGTTACAATTGTTACAATGCATATGGATTTTTACTACCATATAAATCACATAAAAAATAATGCTATCTGTTCATCATATCTACAGCCCAGTTTGGTGCTAACGCCATCCTGGGAGTGTCTCTGGCCATCTGCAAGGCCGGTGCGGCAGAGAAAGGCGTCCCTCTGTATCGTCATATTGCTGATCTGGCAGGAAACACAGAGCTAGTGCTGCCAGTTCCTGTAAGAAAACTCATTACTCAATTGCACGACTTTAGTACGCAACATAATAATTCACATCTGTAGGTATTTTCTCTTGATTATTTAGGGAAATAGACTGACTAAGCACATTTTCTCTGCCCATTTGTCAGGCCTTTAATGTAATCAACGGAGGCTCCCATGCTGGAAACAAGCTCGCCATGCAGGAATTCATGGTACTTCCTGTGGGGGCGGAGTCATTCCGTGACGCGCTGCGTGTCGGAGCCGAGCTCTACCAGACGCTGAAGGGTGTCATCAAGGAGAAGTATGGCCAAGACGCCACCAACGTCGGTGACGAGGGAGGCTTTGCTCCAAACATCCTGGAGAACAGTGAAGGTGTGTTTATCAGTCTGTCTGAGTGTGTGATCCAATTTAATCATAATGGATTTATCCACCGTTATGTTGGCTTCTCTATCACGTCTCCACAGCACTTGAGTTGATAAAGACAGCCATAGACAAGGCCGGGTTCACAGATAAAGTTGTGATCGGGATGGATGTAGCCGCTTCCGAGTTCTATCGTGACGGGAAGTACGACCTTGACTTCAAGTCCCCTCCAAACCCAGACAGACACATCACCGGCGATGAGCTGTTAGAGATCTACCAGACGTTTGTCAACGATTATCCAGGTAAATTGTGAATAATAAAAGATGTAAAGGAAATTTCAAATTCAAATGTTAATAAAGTCACCTTGAGGTCCATTTAAATGATATACCTTGTAAATTACTCTTAAATTTTAAAGACCCCCTGTGGTGAAAATCAAGTTTTTAATGGTATATGTCAATGTGGTAAGAAAAACCATGTGCAAACTCATAAGTCGACACCATTGCTGAGTATTTTCTCCTTAAAACTGCAGTGAAAAAAACTCTCAAAAACGTGGTTTGAAATCACTGGTGTTTCTGACGTCACAAACTACCTTGTAACTAATCACGTCAACGTGTGGGCGGGCTTTAGCATATCATTAACTATGACCGCACTGAAGCAGGGGAGTCTCAAAAGAGTATATATTTTTCTGTTAATATGAAAAGTCGGGTACATTTAGCAATATAGTGAGTGAATTATGTATGATGTATATTATGATGAACTATATGCCTTTGAAAGCGTTTCTAAGGATGTTGATTTTGGCAGCTGTCTGACTCTGAGATGGCGAACGGGAACATGGTTTGTGAAACATTAGCAACACATTATTAGCTGTTTGATAATGTAGGTAATGATTAGCAAAAGGCTAATCATATTAATTAGCGTTATGTGTCCGTCGTTGTAGAGAGCGATACCTTTGTGCAGCATAACTTGAGTAAAGTTGAGTGAGTGGATCTCTGAGCTGGTGTGAATGAGGCGGGGATAATTTGCATATTCATTAATCCGCGTATACTAAATGAAGCAACGGTGTAGAGTGACATTCAAGCTATTTTAAGGCATGAAGAATTTTTTTCACAGGAAAATTTTTTTAAATACGTCATTTCGGTAATCAGATGAGTTTTAAGAGATAAAATTATTGACTACAGTGGGACTTTAAAACCTGTAATAAATACATTCAAAAACTTTTTATTTTTTTTTTAATTTTTGCCATTTACTTGGCTTGTTTTTACAATAATGCACTCACACTGGAAGTCTTAGGGCAATTGTCACTATCGAAATGCATTTTTTTTAATACAATTATTTAACACACTATTTACTATAACACTTAAAACCATCAGAATAGGGATATAACCCCTACTACCGTTCAAACGTTTGAGTTCAGTTAGATTTTTTTATTTAAATGCATTTATTTGATCAAAAAATACAAAAAAAGAACTGAATATATTTTAAAACATAATTTATTCCTGTGATCAAAGCTAAATTTTCAGCAGCATTACTCCTGTTTTCAGTGTCACATGATCCTTCAGAAATCATTCTGGTATGCCGATTTAATGCTCAAAAAACATTTATTACTATTATCGATGTTGTCCTGCTTAATATTTTTGTGGAATCATTTTTCAGGATTTTTTGATGAATATAAAGCAATCTGTATGAGTTTCTTTCTTCTGCTGAACAGAAAAGATGATATTTTGAAGAATATGGATAACCAAACAGTTGTTGGGCCCCCATTGATTTCCATAGTATGGGAAAAAAATACTATTGAAGTCAGTGAGGCCCATCAACTGTTTTGGTTACAATATTTTTCAAAATATCTTCTTTTGTGTTCAGCAGAAGAAAGAAACTCATAGAGATTTGGAACAAGTGAGTAAATAATGACAGAATTTTTGGGTGAACTATCCCTTTAAGATGCATTTAACCCAGAACATATATCATGTTTTTGTCCCTGTCATCATTGACAGTGGTTTCCATTGAGGACCCGTTTGATCAGGATGACTGGGCCGCTTGGACTAACATGACGGGTTCAGTGGGGATCCAGATTGTGGGTGACGACCTGACCGTGACAAACCCAAAGAGGATAGAGAAGGCTGCGGAAGACCGCGCATGCAACTGTCTGCTCCTGAAGGTCAACCAGATCGGCACCGTCACAGAGGCCATCCAGGCGTGAGTAACTCTAAACTATGTCTAATAAACCAGAATTTTCTAGCTCCTTATCTTCCTATTCTGAACTCTATCCCTTAGATGTAAGCTCGCTCAGGCTAACGGATGGGGCGTGATGGTCAGCCATCGCTCAGGAGAGACAGAAGACACTTTCATCGCTGATCTAGTGGTGGGACTCTGCACTGGACAGGTACGCACACTTACACAAATGTAACCATTACGTATAGAGATGATATGGTTCATATATGGTGTGTTTTACAAAACAATCATAATCAAGTTTGATTAACTTGACAAACTTTCACTCTTTCTCTCTTTTATCTTTCAGATAAAGACAGGAGCTCCGTGTAGATCCGAGCGTCTCGCCAAATACAACCAACTTATGAGGCAAGAGTGCATTCAAGCACATTATTTTTAGCAATGTGGTAAAACATCCATTCAAATCCCTAAAACAATGTCCAAATAATTGCAGCATGCTTTTTGCCTCTATTAACTATTTCCCCGCCATTGACAGAGTCATTTATGAGACAACGCTTCCCCACCGTTGACGTAATTTTCCGGCTTTCCTTGTTTTCACTGTTATATGGTAGGGGACGCTATAACACATCTTCTGAAAGAGTACAGAATCTCCTGATCAAAAGATATGTGAAGAAGATGCACAAACAAGCCATAGCATATGTAAGCAGATGCATATGTAAAATAACGCGATCATTCCCTCGGGTCATTTTGACCCGAAATGAATTTTTTTTAAAAAATTAAAAATTGAGTGTTCATCGGAGTGGTCCAAGACCTTGGGACTTTTTGTCGCACGAATACACAGAAAAATGACTGTATTCGAGGAGTTTATGTGGTTGAAATTAAAAAAAGTAACAAATCCTTCCCTCGCGGGTCAATTTGACCCATAGGAATGAATGGAATGTGAGGAATTTTTTTTTATTTGTCAAAAAACATAAAAAATCTGGCACAATCCAGAACAAACACACACACACACACACACAAATCAAGGCATGCGACTATAGAACATCCCCAATGCAGAACACACTCACATACACACACACACACCTAGGAATTCCCATTAAAATGAATGGCAACTTTTTTCAAAAATGCTGGCGGGGAAAGAGTTAAACAGGCTGTTGCTAAAATCAAAAATACTATTTTAGCAATGCATCTCCAAAGTGGTACTTATTTTGCTTGCTTGATTTGTAAAGCCACAACTGTTAACTTTAAAAAAAAGAACTAACTTTTCACCATATATTAAGTGATACTGTTTTTATTGTTTATAATTATGTTTATGTATCTAACACTAAGTAGGTGAATTTAGGTTGATTGGGACACATTTTGCCATTAAGATGACTGGGAAAAAGTGTCCCAATCAACCTGAATTCACCCTACTGAACATCTTGCTCAACTCATCTATCATTGATTGTAGCTTGTTTCCGCCACAGAATAAAAAAAAGGTAATTGCAACAATTCTGATTTTGTTTCTCGCAATTTCAAGTTATAAAGTCCAATTCTTAGAAAACAAAGTCGGCTCACAATTCTGATATTTTCTCGCAATTGCAAGCTTATATCTACAATTCTGACTTTATAACTTGGAATTGTGAGAAAAAAGTCAGAATTGTGAGATTAAAAATTTGCAATTTTTATTCATTTTTATTCTGTGGCGGAAACAAGCTTTCATAGCAAAAATCCCATTTTCTTCCATTGAATGAAAGACTTGAGCCATATTTTGAGATTTTTTGGTGCATTGCTAGGTGGTTGCCCACTGGCTAGTAAGCAACCCCTCAAAGTACCATAGCAACACCCTGGCAACCATCCTAACATTGTAGTGCCACTATTGCATGGAAACACCATTCATATTGTCTTCAGAAAATGTAAAAATCTTTCATTTCTATTGTGAATCAGCACATACAAGTGCTTCAAACGAAAATGACTCAACTTGCATAATAACTGTTGTCTCTAAAATAACAGTGGCCGCAAAAAGAACCAATATAATTACTTTGATTAACATGGCTGATTACAGGCTTCTAGATCTTTCTCCGTCACCTCCTGTTCCCATATAATTAATCCATGTCCATCTCTGCCAATCTGTCTCTTTTTTTCTGCCTCACAGGATTGAAGAAGAATTGGGTGATCAAGCTCGTTTCGCCGGGCACAATTTCAGAAACCCAAGCGCTCTGTGATACTGACATCACCCCACCGAAATCACACGAAAAAAACAACTGACAAACAGAGTATGTACTGCACTGAACCGACTGACTACCCCTGACATCCCCTAAAATCATTCAAAACGCATCAAAACAGCACTATTTGCACTGAGATACTAAAAATGACTTACTCAGACACTCAAATATATATATATTTAAACTGGACTGCGGACAGGCTTTGATAGACCAAATATTATGCACAGCGGATCCTGGACAGACCAACATTATGCACAAGTGATACTGAGGTACTTGGTGGGCAAAACATGTGCACAGGGTGGACATGCATGCATATGATACAGAAAATGGACCTTGAATTTAACAAGGCAAAGACTTTGTTGTCTAAAAAGGATTTAACTCAGATGGAATAAAAGTAGAGTTTATTTTAATCAGGTGTAATCTTTAAATTTAAGCTTCAATTTAGATATATATGTAAATACATTTAAAAAACTGTCTAGATTGACTTGCCACACTAAAATTAAATGTAATTTTTATGGTTCATTGCATGAGAACTAGGCAAAAATAATAGATTTTGGAAAATGGTAGAATAAATATTTTACTTCAGCAGTGGGATTTTCAATGGGAAGACTGACACTGACAGTGGAGTATTCAGATATATAAGGGACCAGACAGTTCACTAAGTAGTTTGCCCAGGGCATTAGATGCTTTTTATCAAACAATACTCTCTTTCTCAGATGCAGTTTTTATGTCCATCTCTGACCCAAAAGCATGCTGAACAAAAAGACAAACAAAAGACCAAATCAGCAAATAAAATAAAATATGGTGCTTGAATCTCTCTCTGACTTAAATAAAAATAAAATAATTTTAGTATATTAAAAATTCTAAATAATGTGTGTAGAATATATCTCTTTTCATAAAGATGCTTCGCTATTTAAAACAGCATAAGGTACATTGTGAGTTCATAAGTTTATGTATATCGTTGTCATCAAGTTGGGAGGTCTAAAATATGTCCTCGTGTGATTGTTATTGTAGTCTGATGGCTCCCTACATAGATCAACACAGCCAAACACACACACACACACACACACACACACACACACATTGAACATAAAGTTCACGTCACTTCTAATAACAATAATTATATTCAAGAGTCCCCAAATCTTCATACGTCTGCCAGATTTTCTCATGCAATGACTCTTAAAATGTACTTTCACATTTCTGGATCTTAAAGGGGAAGTGATTTTTTTTTTTTTTTTTTTTTTTTTTAAGGGACAGTTTACCATAAAATGAAAATTCTGTCATCATTTACTCACTCTCAAGTTGTTTCAAACCTGTATGAGTTTCTTTCTTCTGTTGAACACAAAAGATATTTTGAAGAATGTTGGTAACTAGACAGTTGACGGCACCCATTGACTTCCATAGTAGGAAAAAAGTATTTTTTCATACATAGTAGGAAAAAAGTATGGAAGTCTAGGGACCCTATCATACACCCGGTGCAATGCGGCGCCAGGTGTTTTTTGCTAGTTATCAACCCGACGCAGTTATCATTTTCACGTCCTGCGCCATGTTGTTTAAATATCAAATGCATTTGCACATATTTATGCGCCATGGGTGTGCTGGTCTGAAAACAAGGTGTGCTCAGGCGCGTTGTTGGCGCATTGCTATTTTGAGGCAAGTGAAAACGACTGCGCCATTGACCAACAAAAACCTGGTCTAAAGTCAATAGTCAGTATTTTTTGTGTTATTTAAAGAGCGCATTAGTAATATGCGCCTATAGGCGGGCGCAACTGGCTTTTAAAGGGAATGGGAGATAAGACTCTGATTGGTTTATTGCACGTTATGCCCAAAACACACCTATTACTCAGTAAGAGACTAGGTACAACCCTTTTAGACCATGCGCCTGGTGCACCAACCATTTTTCCCGTCGTTAAACTAGCAAAAGTGGATTCGGACACGCCCTACGTGCACTTGCGCTGTGCGCTTCAGACCATGCGCTTAGATTGTTAAAATAGAATGTTAAAATGGGTGCCGTGAACTGCCTGTTACCAACATTCTTCAAAATATCTTCTTTTGAGTTCAACAGAAGAGAGAAACTCATACCGGTTTGGAACAACTTGAGGTGGAGTGACAGAATGATGACAGAATTTTCATTTTATGGTGAACTATCCCTTTAAATGGGTAAAACACTTTCTCCTAAGTGAGCTATTCGTAGGTAGATTTTCTTGAAGATTGTAAATACTGTTGATCTGTGGCACACTGATTTCTGGCTCAACCAATGACGTGTGTTTGGGGCAGAGCTACCTTCGTCCAAATCATAGGAGACGGGGCGGAGAGAGCAGTAGAAATGACACGCTTCTCCTTC
Organism: Coreius guichenoti; assembly: GCA_039654105.1. Taxonomy (NCBI): domain Eukaryota; kingdom Metazoa; phylum Chordata; class Actinopteri; order Cypriniformes; family Gobionidae; genus Coreius; species Coreius guichenoti. The sequence goes on from CM077184.1 coordinate 7,053,795, forward strand.
AAGATGAATGATCTTAATCCAGCAGTGAACGAAAGAGAAACATAAATCACAATGACAGATCTAACTCAAGAACTCGACCGACAGACACGCTTACACGAATAGAGACACACATTCACTCACTCACTCACTCACATTTGTGTAGCAAAGTCTCACCCCCAACGCACACGACTCCTTATTCTCTGCCACCTTGGACTTGCAGTCTGTGTTTCTTCCTTTCTGGTTGTTTCATCTGTAGGCTACCCTCCAGCCCTTTCCCTTCTCGTGGTTACGACTTGGCTTGTTCTCCCCTGTACCTGAAATCTTTTTCCTACTTGATGACTTGTCTTTTCATTATTTTGTGGGATTATCGTGGTGAAAGAAGGAAAAGAAAGCAAGATGGAGAAAAAAACAAAAAACAAAAAAAAACTGACAAGTCTGTCAAAGAAAAATATTATGGAATATTAAAGCTGTCATTAATTTCGTCACCCTTGAGTCTCTAAGTGTGTTTTCTTCTCTTCTTTAAAAGCAGAGGAGGACGTTTAAATGGCTTTTCACCATTTAGATGCTCAATTATGAAACATTAAAACAGAAGATGTGAATGTTTTTATGGGTTTTAAAAATTGCACTTCTTGTCACCTACATTAGAAACGTTCATAACTGAAAACTCAGTTATACAAAAAATACATTACTGTACAGAAATTAATACTTTTATTTAACAAGGATGCATTAAATTGATCAAAAGTGACAGTAAAGACATTTATAATATTACAAAGGATTTCCATTATAAATGCTGTTCTTTTGAACTTTATATTCAGTCAAAGAATCCTGAAATGCTAAAATATATTAGGCAGCATAAACTGTTTTTTTTTTGTAATGTTTCTTGAGCATCAAATCATATTAGAATGATTTCTGAAGGATCATGTGACTGAAGACTGGAGTAATGATGATGAAAATTCAGCTTTGATCACAGGAATAAATTACATTTTCAAATGTATGTAGAATGAAAAAAATCATTCTAATATGCTGATTTGATACTCAAATTATTAATCAACGTTGGAAACAGTTGTGCTGCTTAATATTTTTTTGGAGCCTGATACATTTTTTCAGGATTCATTGATGAATAAAAAGTTAAAAATAACAGCATTTATTCAAAATAGAAATCTTTACAATCACTTTTTATCAATTAAACACATCCTTGCTGAATAAAAGTATTAATTTCTTTCAAAAAAAAAAAAGGGAAAGAAAATTACTGACCCCAAACTTTTGAACAGTAGTGTATATTGTTATAAAATATTTATATTTTAAATAATAAAAAAAAAGTTAAATTTTTTATTCAAAGAATCCTGAAAAAAAAATATCATAGGTTATAAAAAAATATTAAGCAGCACACTGTTACCAACATTGATAAATCAGCATATTAGAGTGATTTCTGAAGGATCATGTGACACTGAAGACTGGAGTAATGATGATGAAAATACAGCTTTGCATCACAGAAATAAATTATATTTTAAAATATATTAAAATAGAAAACCATTATTTTAAATTGCAATATTTCACAATATTACTTTTTTTTCCTGTATTTTTGATCAAACAAATGCAAGCCTTGGTGAGCATAAGATATATATATATATATATATATATGTATATATGTGTGTGTGTGTCAGTGATAAAAGCAGAAAAACAATCTTTAGACCAAGTGAAGACACCATGAGAAGACAAGATAAGTACATTTTTTTTAATTTTCTACCGAGGTAGTTATTTCTACAGAGAATAAAGTGCTCTTAAAGTCACTACAAACTTCACCACTGGTCTTGTAAGTTAATCAGTGTGGAGTATACAGTGTGTTAGACTTCAAGTAGTGTGTTCTGCAAGTGCATAGACAACACAGTACTTTACTCAAGCGCAGCAGCAAATAAGGAACTAACATGCCTAAGCTCTCTTGTGCCTTTATATTACCACATTTTTAGTAGGAAGTGAGTTAATTTTAATATTCCAGTCCAATAACCCAACTCAACCAGCAGGCGAGGTAAAGCAACACATCCACAAATAAACTTTCAGACCTGGTGGAATGACAAGAAGCTGGTATATACTGATTAGGCAGTGCAGGAGTTTGGACCGTCAAAATGGCTGAGCATCTCTATGAGCGGGCATTTATGATGTCAACAAACTCTGGCTTAAGCGAAGCACCTCCAACCAGGAAGCCATCAACGTCAGCCTGGGATGCAAGCTCTTTGCAGTTTCCCCCAGTAACAGAGCCTGTGAAACGAGAGAAGAAAGCAATCCAAGAGCAACAAATCATAATTTGATTTTTCTAAATATAATATATTTTAAATACAATACAGATAATAGTTCAAACAGCTCAAACATGCATTTTAGTCTGGGATTAGGCTTAAGCCTTGTCTGAGAAACCCGGGGGATGATGTAAAATAAGAGCAATTCCGGTCACTCCAACAGTAGATTGTAGTGCTAGCAATGAGAAAGTCGTGGGTTTGATTCCCAGGGAATGCATGAACTGATATAATGTATACCTTGAATGCAGTAAAAGCACCTGCCAAATGCATAACCGTAAAATAACATGCAATTTTGTGCAATCTTATTTGGTTTCATTAAATTGCATCATGCATGGACAGCATGGACGTTCTGCAAAACTTCTTTTGTGTTACACGGAAGAAAGAAGGTCATATTGATGTGGCATGGGCTGAGTAAATGACAGAATTTTTAATACTGGGTGAAATATTTCTTTAAAGGGATAGTTCACCAAAAAATGAAAATTACCCCATGATTTATTCACACTCTAGCCATCCTAGATGTGTATGACATTCTTCTTTCAGACAAACACAATCTGAGTTATATTAAAAAAATATTCTGGCTCTTCCAAGCATTATAATGGCAGTGAATGGAGGACGAGATTTTGAAGCCCAAAAAGTGCATCCATCCATCATAAAAGATATCCTTACGGCTCCAGGGGGCTAATAAAGGCCTTCTGAAGTGAAGCAATGCGTTTACGTAAGAAAAATATCCATATTTAAAACTTAATAAACTAAAACAACTAGCTTCCGACAGACGGCCGTACGCATCGATTTACAGTGAAAGAGTGACCTCTGACCTGACACATGACGTTTTGACGAACGTGGAAGCGTAGAGGATAGAGCAAAACAAAACACCAGTCACGAATTAGAAGACTAAACCGAGAATTTTTAAAGAGAAATGTTGGAGGATTTCGATTTAAGAGAAGAAGAGCTTGAGTTTGTTGCCCAGCCCTATTTGTTTGAACCGCGAGAGGCATCAAAGCTTATGCTGCTCCTACATCATACACACTTTTTTGGGCATCAAAATCAGAAGTGTCATTCACTGCCATTATAAAGCTTGGAACAGCAAGGATATTTTTTAATATAACTCCGATTGTATTCGTCTGAAAGAAGAATGTCATATACACCTAGGATGGCTTGAGGGGAGTAAATCATGGGATCATTTTCATTTTTGGGTGAACTATCCCTTTAAGGCCACTCAGAACTGAACAGTCGGGATGTTCTGAACACTGCAGACTCACCTCCGTAGATGATGCGCAGAGAGTCAGCTACTGCATCCGACACATTCGCTCTCAGCCATCCTCTCAGCTTCTCATGCACCTCCTGAGCCTGCAGCACACAAATGACAGCACATACAAGACCTTGAAGACTTCTTGTACACCGATTAAAATACATGATCATGAACTGAATGACTGAAGTGCCTCTACACTCACCTAAAGGATTATTAGGAACACCATACTAATACTGTGTTTGACCCCCTTTCGCCTTCAGAACTGCCTTAATTCTACGTGGCATTGATTCAACAAGGTGCTGAAAGCATTCTTTAGAAATGTTGGCCCATATTGATAGGATAGCATCTTGCAGTTGATGGAGATTTGTGGGATGCACATCCAGGGCACGAAGCTCCCGTTCCACCACATCCCAAAGATGCTCTATTGGGTTGAGATCTGGTGACTGTGGGGGCCATTTTAGTACAGTGAACTCATTGTCATGTTCAAGAAACCAATTTGAAATGATTCAAGCTTTGTGACATGGTGCATTATCCTGCTGGAAGTAGCCATCAGAGGATGGGAACATGGTGGTCATAAAGGGATGGACATGGTCAGAAACAATGCTCAGGTAGGCCGTGGCATTTAAACGATGCCCAATTGGCACTAAGGGGCCTAAAGTGTGCCAAGAAAACATCCCCCACACCATTACACCACCACCACCAGCCTGCACAGTGGTAACAAGGCATGATGGATCCATGTTCTTATTCTGTTTACGCCAAATTCTGACTCTACCATCTGAATGTCTCAACAGAAATCGAGACTCATCAGACCAGGCAACATTTTTCCAGTCTTCAACTGTCCAATTTTGGTGAGCTCGTGCAAATTGTAGCCTCTTTTTCCTATTTGTAGTGGAGATGAGTGGTACCCGGTGGTGTCTTCTGCTGTTGTAGCCCATCCGCCTCAAGGTTGTGCGTGTTGTGGCTTCACAAATGCTTTGCTCCATACCTCGGTTGTAACGAGTGGTTATTTCAGTCAAAGTTGCTCTTCTATCAGCTTGAATCAGTCGGCCCATTCTCCTCTGACCTCTAGCATCAACAAGGCATTTTCGCCCACAGGACTGCCGCATACTGGATGTTTTTCCCTTTTCACACCATTCCTTGTAAACTCTAGAAATGGTTGTGCGTGAAAATCCCAGTAACTGAGCAGATTGTGAAATACTCAGACCGGCCCGTCTGGCACCAACAACCATGCCACGCTCAAAATTGCTTAAATCACCTTTCTTTCCCATTCTGACATTCAGTTTGGAGTTCAGGAGATTGTCTTGACCAGGACCACACCCCTAAATGCATTGAAGCAACTGCCATTTGATTGGTTGATTAGATAATTGCATTAATGAGAAATTGAACAGGTGTTCCTAATAATCCTTTAGGTGAGTGTATTATGCTTTTTTGAATATTGGCTGCGTCTGAAAACTTGTTGCCTCGCTGCCCTATCAAGCAATGACTTTGCAGGCAGCGTTTGGACATGAAGGCACCTCACGAAACTGATTTCTGACAGACTTCTGAGGCAGCGTAACAGTTTAATGATCTACAGCAAAACAGAGCGAGCTTTGGTGAAAACTAAGTGAATATTTAATTAACTACAATAGTAATTTCATGCTAAAAATGACATCAAAATTGATAAATTGACGTTGGTCAAAAACTTCCATTTACACAAACTGACCACCAACCGCAACTTTCAGACGCCATCTTTCTTTTTTAGCTTAAGTTTCCCGGAATGGAACGCACAGGATTGTGGGATATCAAAGGTAGTGAAGGATACATCTATGCTGCCTTCAAAAATCGATGAGATGAAGGTATATCAGGAGACAGAAAGAGAAGCTAAAATTGGATTCGGGCGTGCCTTGATGCCTTACGACCTTGAAATGCGTCCTCCGAAGGCAGCATTTTTAATATTTCAGATTTAATATTTAAAATGGAACATTTTTAAATTCATCCGATTACTGCATGTGACACACTCACAAGCTTTCATGTTTACCATATGTGATTTGCTCTATGAATAAAGGCCTAAATTAAAACTGTTAATCATCTTTTCCTAAGACTTGGATTAAATTGCTTGATTCATATGGATTTATTTCATAATGGCTTTATGACCTTTTTGGATCTTCTAAGTTTTCGTTGCCTAGACTTTCAATGGACGGAGAGAAACCTCAGGTTGCATTAAAAATATATTAAATTGTGTTTTGAAGATGTTTCGAACAACATGAAGGTGAATAAATGATGACAGAATTTTTAAGACCCTTTAAGCTACAGTGCATCCGGAAAGTATTCACAGCGCTTCACTTTTTCCACATTTTGTTATGTTACAGCCTTATTCCAAAATGGATTAAATTCATTATTATCCTCAATTCTACAAACAATACCCCATAAAGACAAAGTGAAAGAAGTTTATTTAAAAGAAAACAAACAAAAAAAAAACATGTACATACGTTTTCACAGCCTTTGCTCAATACTTTGTTGAAGCACCTTTGGCACCAATTACAGCCTCAAGTCTTTTTGAGTATGATGCTACAAGCTTGGCACACCTATTTTTCTCCCATTCTTCTTTGCAGGACCTCTCAAGCTCCATCAGATTGGATGGGGAGCGTCGGTGCACAGCCATTTTCAGATCTCTCCAGAGATGTTCAATCGGGTTCAAGTCTGGGCTCTGGTTGGGCTACTCAAGGACATTCACAGAGTTGTCCCGTACCCACTCCTTTGTTATCTTAGCTGTGTGCTTAGGGTCATTGTCCTGTTGGAAGATGAGGTCCAGAGCGCTCTGGAGTAGGTTTTCATCAAGGATGTCTCTGTACATTGCTGCATTCATCTTTCCCTCGATCCTGACTAGTCTCCCAGTTCCTGCCGCTGAAAAACATCCCCACAGCATGATGCTGCCACCACCATGCTTCACTGTAGGGAAGGTATTGGCAAGGTGATGAGCGGTGTCTAGTTTCCTCCAGACATGACGCTTGCCATTCAGGCCAAAGAGTTCAATCTTTGTTTCATCAGACCAGAGAATTTTGTTTTTCATGGTCTGAGAGTCCTTCAGGTGCCTTTTGGCAAACTCCAGGTGGGCTGTCATGTGCCGTCTGGCCACTCTACCATACAGGCCTGACTGGTGGAGTGCTGCAGAGATGGTGGTTCTTCTGGAAGGTTCTACTCTTTCCACAGAGAAACGCTGGAGCTCTGTCAGAGTGACCATCAGGTTCTTGGTCACCTCCCTGACTAAGGCCCTTCTCCCCCGATCGCTCAGTTTGGCCAGCTCTAGGAAGAGTCCTGCTGGTTCCAAACTTCTTCCATTTATGGATGATGGAGGCCACTGTGCTCATTGGGATCTTCAATGCTGCAGAAATGTTTCTGTACCCTTTCCCAGATCTGTGCCTCGATACAGTCCTGTCTCAGAGGTCTACAGACAATTCCTTGGACTTCATGGCTTGGTTTGTGCATGCAGTGTTAACTGTGGGACCTTATATAGACAGGTGTGTGCCTTTCCAAATCATGTCCAATCAACTGAATTTACCACAGGTGGACTCCAATCAAGTTGTAGAAACATCTCAAGGATGATCAGTGGAAACAGGATGCACCTGAGCTCAATTTTGAGTGTCATGGCAAAGGCTGTAAATACTTATGTACATGTGATTGTTCGTTTTGTTGTTTTTTATTTTTAATAAATTTGCAAAGATTTCAAACAAACTTCTTTCACGTTGTCATTATGGGGTATTGTTTGTAGAATTGAGGAAAAAAATAATGAATTTAATTTATTTTGGAATAAGGCAGTAACATAACAAAATGTGGAAAAAGTGAAGCGCTGTGAATACAGTCCGGATGCACTGTATTATTACTCCTGCTTTAGTGCATATGCATTTCATAAATACAAAATGAAAGCTATAAAACATGGAGTTGAAACATGATATGATGACATTATGATCGATGGATTATGTGAATACAGATTTACCTGATCAGGAGTGGCAGTTTTTCCAGTGCCAATCGCCCACACTGGTTCATACGCTAAAACCACACGAGCCCAGTCCTTCACATTGTCTATAAAATATAAATATTAATCATGGCATTTAGTGTTTTATAGGTAATATGTATATAATCATGAACAAGGTCCTAGAACATAAAAAAAATAACTGTTTGAAAGACCCATGTTCAGCACAACAAACCTAATAATTGATAATTTCATATTAACCATCAAAATAAATATTCCTAATAAGACAGCTCAGCATATTTGCCGACAATCCATGCCATCAATGCTAAAATTACATAAATTTGTTTTTTAAAATGACCTGCAATAACTTTGGTCTGTTCGAACACCACGTCCTCAGTGGTTCCAGCTTCTCTCTCTTCTAGTTTCTCCCCAATGCAGGCGATCACACCCAAATCATTCTCTAGGCAATGGGCCACTTTCTGGCCAATCAGCTGCAAAGGAAATCACAGCCAATCAGAGTGAAACAGGACTGAATATGCATCACTATGATGCCTGAATTGCATCATATAGAAATGCAAAGCCATAAAATGGTTTTGACTCCTAGATCATTTTAAAATAAAATTCCTTCTCAACCTCATCACTCTCGCCAAACACATGACGCCTCTCAGAATGGCCCAGAATCACCCAGTCGATGCCGCAGTCTTTAATCATCGCTGGACTAGAGCCGAGAGAACAATAAATATGGTTTTAGAGTTTGGACAGTGATAAATGGTTGTTCATAAATGCTATAAAAGATACCAATGAGCATGTATACCTGATCTCCCCGGTGAAGGCTCCTTTGGGTACCTTATAGCAGTTCTGGGCGGCCACACCAATCCTCTGGTCCAGCTTAGACCTCACATAATCGAGATAAATGGACGGTGCTCCACACACCACCTCTAAACAATGAAGACAAAGCCACTGTTTATGATGATATATGATCATGAAAGCCAGCATGACTACTTCTAAAGGGATATTTCACCCAAAAAATTAAACATCTTTCATCATTTACAACTGTTTTTGTGTGAAATATTTTTTTTTGTTTTGTTTACTACCTCTGACTTTATTAGATAATTTCCACCAGATTATTTATATTACCCCCAATTATTTATATGCAATTTGTATTCATTTGGGACACATATGGGGTGGGACAAATATGGAGTCAGTGGAAGCAAAAATTTTAAATTAAAGGGATCGTTCACCCAAAAATTTAAATTGTATCATCATCATTTACTCACCCTCAAGTTGTTCCAAACCTGTATGAGTTTTTTTTGGACACAAAAGATAATATTTTGAAGAATATGGGTAGCCAAACAGTTGTGGGGCACCACTGACTTCCATAGTATGGAAGTCAATGGGGTCCATCAACTGTTTGGTTAACAACACTCTTCAAAATATCTTCCCTTGTGTTCAGCAGAACAAAGAAATTCATACATATTTGGAACAACTTAAGGGTGAGGAAATGATGACAGAATGTTCATTTTTGGGGGAACTATCCCTTTAATGATGATGTTTTCTACTTCAGGCCTATGCAAAATTGTCCGCGTTTCTTATGAAAAAATAACACATGGCTGTGATGACATGCAATCATATAAGAATAATCAACTCAATATTAACTAGTTTATGAACAAGTTAATAAGTTATTTCTATTTAAAAACACGTCCACACGAGCCTCCATCTATTTAAAGTATCACGTGACGTCATGTATAACGTCTCTGATGCGTCTAAACATCTCCATTATATCAATATACATCAGACTAACTGGCTTAAATGAAAAACTAAAATACTTTCTGCTTAATATGGTCTCAGGCACACAACATAACATCAAATGAACGCCATGGACCTGCTTCATCGTTGAGACTGGCCGTGTTCAAGGTCATTATGAGCTCGCCCAGAGTCTCTTTATCGCCGTTCATTTTCCAGTTTCCCCCGACGAAGAATTTTCTTGAAGACATTTTTGCGGGACAAACAAAACAAACGGATCAAGCACACACACCTACTGCAGTATAATCGCTCCCGTACTTACAAATTTACGAATCCCACTATGGAAAAGGCGTGGTCGTAAATATTCAGGAGGCAGTCATTTGGCATTGGAAGCTCGCAACAAACGTCACGACAACCTAATTAATATTCAAATGAGGTGGGGCGATATTCAACAATAATTATTATTCACAAGCTAAACCTTAGGAATACTGAGCAGCCTCATTTCCTAAACTCTTTTTATGTGCTGCATAGAAGATGGATTTTAAAATAATATATTTGTATTTACAATGAGCCCCAATGAGATCACTAATGAAATTGCATCTATTTTACATTTTTAAGTCGTACTTTCCCCAAATCAAATTACATTATCTATCCAGGATGGTTTTGGGGATGTTCCAAAGAGCATCTTGTACTTCAATTGATTGGAAGAAAGTAATCTATATAAAAGAGTTCACATACCATTTGTAGAATGGCCTTCATTTATTAGTTTGTTTACATTTTAATGTGACTTTACATCACACAGCTTTCCCTAGATATGCTCATTCTGTGTAATTATTTTTAATATTAGTTATTTTTAATTATACTACTTACAACGTAAGGTGTTTTAATGCCATTCCGAATGCTGTTGCCGTCCATGTGTGCTTTTTCTTACAATGCGTATTGTTCCAAAACTGCTTTTTATGTCATATATTATGTCTTCTTTCTCATTTCGCAGCCTAAGCTTGGTCATCTCAGCCGTGCACCATGGACTTCATCAAGAATAGGAACTTTAGTCAATTTCTAGTATTCTTGTTTGTGGGTGCTTGCTGACGTTTCTCTGGGAAAAGCTCCATTGAAAGTGGATTAGAGTAAGTCTCTCGTCCTCCTTAAGTGAAAGAAAAAACAACCGCCTGATCTACTTTCTCAAGGTGACTGAGATGGCAGTAGGTGATAAAATATACTTAAAGGAATTAGGTTTACTTAGGTTGTGACCTCATTATAGAGGTGAAAGCCTATAGTTAGTAAATACAAAGTTTTATCATGAAATTCTAGATGGCACATGCTCATAAGTCCCAATCTGCTTGCAATTACACGATTTTCTATAGGGCACAGCTGATTGGTTCCCGCTGTATTGGTAGCCAACACTCAAATTATTGCCTAGTGTTTGCTGAAGCAGTTTGCAGCACACTTTCAGATACCCTCTACCTTCCCCAGCTCCACCTGTATAGATCTGATGGGGGTGATTCATGCTTGTGCAGCAGCAGCATGTCTTACTTGCTCACAGTAGCATGTCGTGTGTATTGGCAGTGGCAAGTTCTGTACTTGCTCTGCAGCAGCAGCAATAAAAGCAGCTGCAGCAGCGTAGCAGATCTATTCCGCCAAGACCAAACACATTAACATTGTCATACCCATTACCATGCCAAACTCTCTAAGAGTTGTCATGACAGTTACTGACCTGGGGTGCATTTCCCGTACAACGACGTTACTCACTGCTTAACTACCATAGTATGATGCATCGTTGAAGAAATCAACTAGCTAGTCACGACTGTTTCCCGAAACCGTATTGTCGCAAATCTGTCGTTCAACCACGTTGGTTAATGATGTCACACAGGTGGTGGAGTAATAACTGCTTTTACTGAATTAGTTTGAGATCTAATTCATGCTAGATTTTTTGCTATAAATTATGGACATGGCATCTGAGAACTAATTCTTATTTTTCTCAGTTATTTTGCTTTATTTCCAGATTCAATTATAGGCTCGTTCTTACGTACTAGAGCACGTACGCACATGCGCACTCTTCAAAAAACGGTGCTTTAAATCTCTTGACAAACTAAAAGACATAAATTACATTTGTATGTATTCGAAATAAAAGATATAGATTGTACTAAATGTCAGCTTGCTTATTTTGCTCAAGGTAAGGCTTTATTAAGTCCACATGTCATGCAAACAAGAAACTATGCTTCTAACTACAGGTCGAGAGCTGTCGTTGCAACCACTCAACTTTGCGATGCTGTTTGCGAATGTTCGTTGGAACGATGGTTTCGGGAAACACCGACTGGTTGAACTATGTTGATAACGATGGAACTTGCGACCATAGTTGGCTAACGGTGCTTTTGGGAAACGCACCCCAGGATAACTCACTTCGCCTGTGCTGATATTTTTTTTAGCAATGTAGCTTCAGATGTCTCTTTCTTTCTTTCCATTATAAACTTCATCCTGCTATTATACTATAGTTTTTGGCCTAATTCACATTTTATAAATTAGATTTCCTTTCTAATAATACCTCTTTCTGTCACCAGTGTTGGGGAAAGTTACTTTTAAAAAGCTGTGTTTCCACCGCAGGAACTAGGGACTTTGGGGTGGTACTCGGTACCTGTGTCCCAATGTGAAGGCCGCGCACTTTAAAAAAAAAAAAAATGCTTTATTTGAACATTCATTTTGCACTATGGCACAACAAAATTAGAACACAATAAATACGAATAACATCAATAGAGGGAAAAAAAAACAAACAAACATGAATAACCAATACCATAGCTCAAAGTAGAACCAAATAGCAAATGAAAGGCATTACACAAATTAATAACAATTACACATTGAGTACAGTGAAAAGTTTGTAGGCCGTGCAAACTGTACATGTTCTGAGAGCTTTTTTGTTAAGCGAGAGTGAAATTGTAAGTAAATAATGTTTTATCTCTTGTAAGAATACTACAAAAATAGGTTTACAATTTGGGAATTTACATTTATGAATATAAAATCTACATAGAAAGAGAATTAGGTTTATTATAAAGCAGGCATTTGAATCCGCTTCAAAAAAAACAAAAATAACAGATTTGAGGTTCATTGAAAAATCTTGTAAAATAGTACTTGAGATAAACAAACTAACATCTTTCCAGAGCTGGGAAGTATAATTGCACGACCAAAACAAATGAAGAAGCGTTTCAGTGTCATTCTGACAAAAGGAACATTTAGAGTCAAAATCAGATCTAATTTTTTTTTTAAGAAAGTGTTTGACAGGGTAAATGTTATGGAGTAATTTAAACGTTATTTCTTTAACTTTGTTTGTAAGGAAAGATCTATGTTGCATGGACCATATATTTTTCCAATTTAAATGATCAAAAAGGTTGTTCCAGTATGAGGCTGCAGGAGGGGCAGAGACAATGTTCTCAAAGAATAGAGCTCTTATTTTATAATTTCTCCCTTTTTTTCCGGCGAAACATATGTCACCCACAGGCGTGTTGACAGGTTCAGGAAAGGGAGTTGTTCCTAAAGAAAGAGTATAATTTTTGAAAAGCATGCAGATGCCAGATGGAATAGCATCCATAACAGTAGCAAACTCTTTAGGAGTTACAGGTATACTATATTCTGAAAGAAATTCTGTATACCTAAAGAGCAGGCCTTCCTTGTTAAAGAGCTGGCTAACATGAAATATTCCATTACTGAACCATTGATTATAGAACAAAGATTTATTCTTAAACAAAATATTCCTATTGTTCCATACAGTGGGGAGAACAAGTATTTGATACACTGCCGATTTTGCAGGTTTGCTTACAAAGCATGTAGAGGTCTGTAATTTTTATCATAGGTACACTTCAACTGTGAGAGACGGAATCTAAAACAAAAATCCAGAAAATCACATTGTATGATTTGCATTTTATTGCATGACATAAGTATTTGATACATCAGAAAAGCAGAACTTAATATTTGGTACAGAAACCTTTGTTTGCAAATACAGAGATCATACGTTTCCTGTAGTTCTTGACCAGCTTTGCACACACTGCAGCAGGGATTTTGGCCCACTCCTCCATACAGACCTTCTCCAGATCCTTCAGGTTTCGGGGCTGTCGCTGGGCAATACAGACTTTTAGCTCCCTCCAAAGATTTTCTATTGGGTTCAGGTCTGGAGACTGGCTAGGCCACTCCAGGACCTTGAGATGCTTCTGACGGAGCCACTCCTTAGTTGCCCTGGCTGTGTGTTTCGGGTCGTTGTCATGCTGGAAGACCCAGCCACGACCCATCTTCAATGCTCTTACTGAGGGTAGGAGGTTGTTGGCCAAGATCTTGCGATACATGGCCCTATCCATCCTCCCCTCAATACGGTGCAGTCATCCTGTCCCCTTTGCAGAAAAGCATCCCCAAAGAATGATGTTTCCACCTCCATGCTTCACGGTTGGGATGGTGTTCTTGGGGTTGTACTCATCCTTCTTCTTCCTCCAAACACGGCGAGTGGAGTTTAGACCAAAAAGCTCTATTTTTGTCTCCTCAGACCACATGAACTTCTCCCATTCCTCCTCTGGATCATCTAGATGGTCATTGGCAAACTTCAGACGGGCCTGGACATGCACTGGCTTGAGCAGGGGGACCTTGCGTGCGCTGCAGGATTTTAATCCATGACGGCGTAGTGTGTTACTAATGGTTTTCTTTGAGACTGTGGTCCCAGCTCTCTTCAGGTCATTGACCAGGTCCTGCCGTGTAGTTCTGGGCTGATCCCTCACCTTCCTCATGATCATTGATGCCCCACGAGGTGAGATCTTGCATGGTGCCCCAGACCGAGGGAGATTGACCGTCATCTTGAACTTCTCCCATTTTCTAATAATTGCGGCAACAGTTGTTGCCTTCTCACCAAGCTGCTTGCCTATTGTCCTGTAGCCCATCCCAGCCTTGTGCAGGTCTACAATTTTATCCCTGATGTCCTTACACAGCTCTCTGGTCTTGGCCATTGTGGAGAGGTTGGAGTCTGTTTGATTGAGTGTGTGGACAGGTGTCTTTTATACAGGTAACGAGTTCAAACAGGTGCAGTTAATACAGGTAATGAGTGGAGAACAGGAGGGCTTCTTAAAGAAAAACTAACAGGTCTGTGAGAGCCGGAATTCTTACTGGTTGGTAGGTGATCAAATACTTATGTCATGCAATAAAATGCAAATTAATTATTTAAAAATCATACAATGTGATTTTCTGGATTTTTGTTTTAGATTCCATCTCTCACAGTTGAAGTGTACCTATGATAAAAATTACAGACCTCTACATACTTTGTAAGTGGGCAAACCTGCAAAATCGGCAGTGTATCAAATACTTGTTCTCCCCACTGTATGTAACATTGGTGGGAAGAAAAATTATGCTTGTAAATAAGAGTCCATGCCAGAAGAATTGCTGGTGAAAGTTAGAAAGCTTTACAGGGAGTTTTTGGACATAATTACACATTAAGACAAACTTTGTGCCACCAAGCTGAGAGAAGACAATTCGAGGGAAAATATTCCAAATAGGGATTTCTTAGGAATCGGTTAAGCCAATTTATTTTAATTGTATTATTTAATGAATTAAAATCAATAAAGTTTAATCCACCCTTATTCTGGGAATTTAATATCACTGACTTCTTCAAATAATGGGGCTTATTTTTCCATAAAAATTTAGACAAGATTCCGTTGATTACTTTACATGCGTACAGTGACTGATCAGCATAAATTAGGCGAGACAGACCCTCTGCTTTAACAAGCAAACCTCTGCCTTTCAAAGAGACGTCTCTCTGTAGCCAGCAGTTAAACCTTTTTTTTTTTGTTTTTGTAACAATTGGGTTAAAATTTGTAGAGCATCTAAGATTATCTTTAGTTATCTGTATACCCAAATATATAACACAATTTTTAACTGCAATACCATTAATTGAAGAAGTCATACTGGTTTTAACTGGAAGTAATTCACACTTATTAAGATTAAGATGTAAGCCTGAAGCTTTAGAGAAACGCTGAAGAATATGTAGGGCTGCTGGTATTTGGAGAGAGTCTTCTAAGAACAGAGCAGTATCATCTGCTAGCTGACTAATTATTATCTCAGTATTTCCAATATTTATGCCTTTTAGATGACTTGTTTTGACATATGAACTTAGAAATTGTGTCGCAATCCATATCCAATTTGACCATATTACAAAAGGGGTCCCCAAAACCAATTGTGTGCAGTGCTTGAAACAGAAATTCATGTTCTAGCGTATCAAACGCTTTATAATAATCTAAGAATAAAATAAAGCTTTCATTTTGAAGTAAATGTGAATAATCTAACACATCTAATATTAAACGTATGTTATTCGAAATATGTCTGTTAGGTAGAAATCCTGACTGCGTTTCATCAATAATGGAATTTAAAAGGCATTTTAGTCTTTTAGCCAGAACTAATGCTATAATTTTGTAGTCATTATTTAGCAAGGAGATTGGGCGCCAATTATCTATGAGAAGGGGATCTTTGTTTGGCTTTGGGATTAGGGTGATTATTCCCTGACATAAAGTGGGGGGAAGACAAATTCTCTCTGTGCTTTCCCTAAAAACCTCTAATAGAAAAGGTGCTATTTTTTTGCTAAATAATTTGTAAAACTCTGAGGTGAGTCCATCATTTCCTGGAGATTTTCCATTTTTTAACAAATTAATTGCATCAACAATTTCTTTCAAGGTAATAGGGACGTCACAGAAGGCTTTATCTTCTGTTCAACTTCTGTATATTCTGGAGAGACTTAAAAAAATCATCTGCATCTTGGTGGCAAAATTTGGACGTATATAATTCACTATAGAAATTAGCACAAAACTTTCCAATACATTTCTGATCTTCATTTAATGTTCTATCAATTATGAGTTTTGCTTTTTTTTTTTTTTTTTTTGGCCTGCTCCCTTTCTAATCTAAAGAAATATGCAGAACTTTGCTCACCTTCCTCATGCCACTTTCTGCGCGATCTAATGTAGGCTCCTTCGGCTTTATTTTTATATAGTTTATCTAATTGGTGTTGTAGTTTAGCAAGTTCAGCTTTTTCAGAATCAGTGATATCTACCATATTTTTAGCTAAAAGATTGGTAATTTTAGAAATAACTTCATTCTCATAGGATTTTCTCCCATTTACTACAACTGCTTGAATCTGCTGCTACGAGTCTCAAACGCAGTTTTTTCGCCTTCAAATGACAAGTTCCACGCGCTCTCACTTTTGCACCATATACTACGTGAAATGTGGAGCAAAAGTGATTTGTGTATCTGTGAGGCAGCGGCAGGCCCTGTTCAGAGAGCATTTCGGCCAATCAGAAGAGCTCGTTTTAAGCCGGTGGCGCGCAACCGAGAGAGGGGGAAGAAAAACATGAGCAACCATCTCCCGAGCAGGCAATGTCAAGTACCAATAAAGGTATGTTTTTTATGCACCCATTGTAAGACTACCATGTGTACCATGTTTATCTATTTTTTTTTGGTTTGTTTTTGGTGGATGATAACATTTATAGGAATACCACATAGGCTTTATAAAATGTTAATTAACCTGCTCTGTGACTCACTGCAGCTTCCATTTAGGCCTACTGGGCAAATAAAAATCCTTTACTTTACTATGGTATTCCTATAAATGTTATCATCCACCAAAAACAAACCAAACCAAAAAAAAAAAAAAGAAAAACATGGTAGTCTTACAATGGGTGCATAAGTTACTTGATATGATACTGACCTGCGAAGACCCACCCTGTTCTGTCATTTTTCTGGAAGGTAAAGCAGAAGAGAATATAAGGAATACATCGTTTAATATGAGAGTATCTTTAATTATGAGACGATTAGATACCAAACTTAACAGTACAGATAACAGACTAACGTTAGCGTAACTTACATTTCGTGAAACAAGAAAGGCTAGCTCAACTAAGAAACAATGATCACCAACTTAGCCGACCAGCGCACATATTAAAACTACTTAAACAAATGTATCCCCCAAGTGTGATTGCGTCACAGCAGCGCAACGAAGGCTGTCCTAATTCAGGATGCACCCTCCGAAGGCCGCATTCGAAGGCTGATTGCGTCACCGCGGTGCGACGAATGATACCGCAATTCGAAAGCGACTTCAAAATGCGCCCTCCGTTTCTCAGGCAAAGGAAGGATACAACAGATGGACCCTTCGCAGCCTACCCTATCCCAGAATTCATTGCACACCGGTGACAACAGGATTTGTATAGATTGGTCTGCATTCCCGCGGCACTCAAATAGATTTCTTGCGGCGTGGGATTAAATTTCCCAGTGAAAGACGGTGGCGGTCGGTAACTCTGGGTCTGAAAATAGCCGGCGGCTCCTGACACAATCGCAACCGCGCTTGAACTTGACGTAAACAAAACGTTCTGTAGTGGTGGCATTCACACAGTTCCCAGTTCCCTACCCTGAGCAACCTGGCAAGATAAAGTTTCATTTCCCAATTTTAACTTGCATAAATTTTATTTCTCAACCATTCTCTCAAGAAGAGGAATCAGTCTGTCAATTCTCTCTCTGCTCTTTCTTTCTTTTTCTTTTATCTTTCTTCTTTCTGCACTTTCTTTAAATGCAAAGAGGTCTGCACGGGGCGGTTTTTTCGTCCCACTTCCGCTATATATTAGACTGGGTAAACCCAGCCTGATCTGCCAGCGATTTGATTTCGCCCTGCAGCTCAGTCTGGAAACCTGTACATTAATTTATCCTGCTTCTGTTACACATTTGCGGGAACCAATCACAGACTGGCTTATCCACCTGGCGCGCTATTGGCGGGTTTAACATAATGACGGATAGAGAAGCGATGGATCGATGCCCATTGATCACGCCTCTTGTGGTCTGATTGGTTGAAGGACTATCCAATTGCGTACAGAGTCATTTGAATTATGCTCGTTGATCACGCCTCTTGTGCAGTAGAAAATACATAGCAGACTCCCCAGACCAATGTTCAATTGTAACAAAATAATTGCTGTCCATTGTTCATTTGTTTGTAATGTATAGGCCTAAGTTAAAAATGAAACAAAGTTCTATAGCCTACATTATTATTTTTTTTAATGTAAGTTATTTGTAAATTAACCAAAGTAATACTATACATTGTTTATTTTCGCTATGTAACTTGAAATGTGTAGGCTAAATAAAAGAGAAGGGATTGTTCTGTACATTGTTTATTTTTGTAATGCAGGTTATAATAAACAAATTATTCTATACATTTATTTTCGTCACGTAAATGAAAATAAATTGGTCTATACATTACTTAAAGTACTTTTTACAACTGTTTATACAATATAACTTAAGTTTAACATCAGAAACAACAGAAATTTAAATTAACAACTAAAACAGAAGAAAACATTTGTATGTACACTTTCATTGAGTTGGGGGTGGGACTTGGGCGTTGAACATGCTGATTGGTTGAGTTCACGCAGCATTTTGATTGGATGACTCCACACAGCATTTTATTTGAACCACCATTTTTAAAAGTCTGTTGTAAGAGTTGTTTGCTATTCGAATCAACAATGGCATTTAAAAAATATGACCGATGGACCGACGACGAGGTTCAGGCTTTATTAAGCTTACATGCGGAGGACGAAATCCAGCGGGAACTGCGCAGTTCTACGTCACCGGACTAATTTGCCTAATCTTGGAAACGCAAATAGCAACAGGTCTGGGGGAAAAAAGTTCCTGGGACAAATTGTTCCAGGTAATTTAGGTGGAAACGCGGCTAAAGTAATGCATTAATATTGTGTTACTTCATAAAAAAAAGTAACTTATTGCATTACTTAGTTACTTTGTATGGAAAGTAATGCATTACATTACTAAGTAACGTTACTTTTGCATTACTTTTTCTCACCTGACCTGTTTTTTAATAATAAAAAAGTTCTATTTTTGGCAAATGTAAAGGCCCTTTCACACCAAAAGTGCAAATGCAAAAGGACATGCAAATTCACATCTGTACATTAGAGGGCGCAGCTTGAACAAACCTTTTAGCTGTGCTGCTGTTCTAGATTGCAGAAGAATAGGACACAGGAACAGAAAGTTCAACATTTCCGCAATAAAAACCAAAAAAATGAAACAAATGTGATGTTTATCTAAAGTCATTTTTGCTTATTAGTATGGTTGAATTTGAAGGGTCGGATTCTGTAATCCATAATCAAGTTATTAATCAATATTTATCCTTTTACATATTAAATGATTTTAATGACTTCTTCAAGCTTATGAGATTTATGTAGTTATATATATTGAAGCGGCAGTGGATTCTGGAATCCGACCCTTCAAATTCGATCATCGAAGGTCAGTAGTAAAGACATTAGTTAAAAAAGTGAGATTAAATACATAAAGTATATTTGTGTAATTTAACATAATTAATTATTGCAGGTTTGTGTAATATTCAGAGTTTGCGTTTCACGTTTTTTTTTATTCATTTTGAGGAATACTGAATCAGTTTTTGTGCATGTGAGATGAGTAAATGCATGCTCACATTAAGTCTAGAACTACAGTACCCATCATGGGTATTAGGGGACTAGGAGAACTGTCAGTCAATACATGGGAAAACAAAGTAACTTGCATTACTAATTTGAAAAAGTAACTCTTGTTACTCTTTGTTGTAAATTTAAAAGTAATGCGTTACTTTACTAGTTAAAAGTAATCTGATTACGTAACTATGTAATCTGATTACGTGATAATACGTTACCCCCAACACTGTCCGTCACAGATTCTTTAATAAGTGCCCAATGCAAAGTTTTCACAATAAAGTAATTTAGATTAAACACAGTAACGGTGCAAAGATCAACATTGTTTTAAATTAGGTTATTAATTACTTCAAAAATCATAAAACACTTATTTTATTGGGCATAACAGCTTAAAAGACGACACAGCACACACCAAAATATTGTTTAATGCAGAATACTATGTTTATTAGAAAGGTATTCAAGTAACCACTGCAACATTTAAGAGGAACTGTGCTTTATGTTAAAGTCCTACAAAAAGATGAAAGTAAATACAGAAATGTGATCTTTTTGCATAATGTGTCGTTTAGAGGACTTCGGGAAGTTTGTTAGAAATTAAAATACAACTGTATGCCAGGTTAAATTCGCCAACAGCATCAAAGAGCCATATATCAGATCTCAGACAGTGAGAAAAAGTCACTGTGCAGTTTCTTCTGCATTCTATCATCATTTCTAATACATAAAAATAGTCATGCAAACTTCCATCTAATGATGAGGATTTGTAACAGACAAAAAATATGTAATACTATATTTTTAATTCTTAAATGATTATTCATTTTCCTCATTTTTAAGATGTCAAAAACACTATAATTTCAAGTCAAAGTATTGCTGTCATGAGATTGTCATGTTATGATTACAGTAATGCAAACTGTGTTCCTGTGTTTGTTGTAACATTTTTACAATTAAATATTCTAATAAAATCAGTCATCCAGAAACCCCACACATACAGATGGACCTTATGTGTTTGTGTGTGTGAGAGAGATTCTCTGTTGCTTAGAATTTCTTCTCATTCAATCTCTACTCATCCTTTCTTTGTCATCCTCTTCTCATCTTGTTTCAGGGTCCAGCTCAGTTCCAGATCTTCAAGAAGCTGTCCCATGAGCCAGTGCAAACGCACATGCCATCTGATGGTACTCCGGTGCAGCTCACCCTGTTGTCATGGCCAGACAACACACCTACAAGAGAGAACGGAAGAAAGGAAGGAAGTGAGAATATGAATTTGATAGGATTTTGTTCTTTATTTAAAGAAAGTAGTAACAGATCCTTTCTTCCGTATTGTGACATAAATCTGAGTGTAACAGATTATCGAAAAAGGAAAAATGTAGGGTGGGGATTGGTTTTATGCATTGGTTGTTGATTTTTGATTTTGAGATGTAGGCACTGCACTCAAAAGTGGAGGCAGATGAACATGAGCTTTCAGCATTGGGGTTTAAGCGGACTAAATGATTGGAGAAGTCTGGTATACGTCAGCAGAGAGAAGTCTGTCATTTCACCGGAAGATCCAGTTATGACATTTTGATTAAACACTACAAAAAAGTAACATATGCATGGATGAATTGTTCACAATAAAATCTATAACATGAAAATAGATAGGGTGAATTTTCATTTCATGCTGACTTTAAGTAGAAGATTTCCTCGACTTAAGTACATTGTTCAACTCCTTCAAGCGAAATCGAAGAATTGATCTGTCATTTCGAACAAAATCAAGCCAAAATGTTTGGAGTTCGTTTCAGGTGTTAATTTTCCGGAAAAGTTCACTCTGGCTGGTAAACACCTTCGAACTACTATTGGTCTGTGGTGATTATGTAATATTAGGTGATTTCCGCCTACTTTGATGTGGAAATCTTCTCCGGTTAATTTCTTCTGTTCAGTCCGTCGAGGTCAGACGCCAGTAAAAACATAAAACACACTGGAGAGCTGCTTTATAGTATAGTATTATAGTACTATACTATAATACTATACTATATATATATATATACTATATACTTTTTTCATGTTTAATACTGTAAAGCTGCTTGCTTTAAAGCAATATATTGAATAAAGTGGTATATAAATAAACGAGACGTGACTTGACTGGAGTCTGCAAACATATCCACATCGCTATGATCAGATGCTTTCCTAAAGGGATGGTTCACCCAAAAATGAAAATTCTGTCATCATTTATTCATCCTCAAGTTGTTCCAAACCTGTATGAGTTTCTTTGTTCTGCTGAACACAAAGGAAGATATTTGGAAGAATGTTTGTAACAAAGCAGATCTCGGCAGCCATTGACTACCATAGTATTTTTTTCCCCACTATGGTAGTCAATGGCTGCCGAGATCTGCTTGGTTACAAACATTCTTCCAGATATCTTCCTTTGTGTTCAGCAGAACAAAGAAATGTATACAGGTTTGGAACAACTTGAGCGTGACTAAATGACAATTTTTGGGTGAACTATCTCTTTAACTGCTGTTTTCTCAATGTTGTCATTTTTGTTGTGTGTTTAAGTACAGCACATATTTCCATATCTATCTAAACGTCGCTCTCAACACGGTAGGTAATGTCGGGATGTTCGCTAACAATCACATTCCTGCTAGAAAAGTATTTTCCTACTCATAAATTGCCTGAATTGAAAATACCTGCTTGATGGAGTTTGATTTAAATGGACTTAACTGCTTAATTAATCAGCACTAATGATTCACTCCATCAGCTTCTCCTTTCTTTAAACTTACCCACTTTCTCGCCCTTTAGCGAGTCCCAAATATTGCAGTTGAAGTCATCGTAGCCAGCAAAGATGAGGCGGCCAGACATGGACAGAGCCAGTGATGTAACGCCGCTGTTCAGGGCGGCATCCTGGTAGCCAATCACTTCTTGATCAGCGCGAATATCAAACATCTTGCATGTGCAGTCATCCGAGCCTGTGATAATTGCGTTGCCACTGGGGAAGTACTGAAGAGGTAGACACAGTTTGATGAATCCATTTATGTGATTTTCTCTTACCAATTGGAAAAACTCAAATCTTTGAAACTGGTAGAAGGTTAGAATCATCAATGAAGAAGGAAATTACTGGCTAAAAATAACTGTGATGCCCTTTTCTATGTTTTCTTGGTAGTACATCAAACATTTCGTGCAAACTCACTAAAATGGCGTTGATGTCACTCGTGTGACCCTGGAAGGTTTGCTTGCACTGGCCATCCCTGATGTCCCACAGCTTGGCCAGAGAGTCGCAAGCACCAGAAACAAAGGTTTTGTTGTCCGGGGACACAGCCAGACACATGCAGTCACCAACATGATTCAGGAAAACTGTCGTCTGCTTTCCAGTCTCTAAATCCCACAGTGCACTAGAGGAAAAAATGGGGTAAAATGAAAATAATAATAATAGAAACTAAACAAAAGCTTATTAAATTTTCGAAGACGTGAGTTGTGCGTTCTGGTTGGTTGTTAGGTGGTTGCAATGACGTTCTGGTCTCTAGATATCACTGAGAGCACGTATTGTACGTTTATGGGATTTTTTTTCATACTTTATACCAGGCTGTAAGTAACTTAGAGTAAAGTAAAAGCACAACTCTCCTGTGTGAGCATATTGAAATAAAAAAATAAATAACAGAAAATAGATATAATAATATTGCTTCTGCTACTTTTATCACACTGGAAATAGATCATCAAATCGAGTGTATTTCATTGTGGGACAGTTATTTATTATTATTTTTATGTAGTATGTTCTGTTGTATAGCCTATTGCATGTTTTGGCAAATATAGTACGCATACTATATACCATTAGCGCCATGTTCTAGTGTTTGAGCAACAGTATAATGCTGTAAAGGGTTAGTTTGCCCAAAAATGAAAATTCTGTCATCATTTACTCACCCTCATGTCAATCCAAAAATTCTTTCTTCCATGAAACAACATTTTGAATAATGTTGGCTTCTATTCCCATGCAATTACTGTGCAATGAATGGGGACAGAATCGAGTCTGAGTTAAACTCACCATTTTCATGAACTGGATCAACTGAAGCGAACAAATATTTTTGTCAGGATCTCTCATGAATGTGCCAAGAAGAACTGAGATGTCAGTCAGCTTTTCTGTTTCTCAAATTATGCTTGTATGCATGAATTGTATTGTACTTTTATGGTGTTTTTTGTTGCCATCTTTACTTTCTTTCATTTTATTTACATGAGGATATTTAAAGGGAGACCTTCCCCGATTTCCTGGGTTTTCTATGAAAGCCTGTTGACTGATTTTCATGTGAAGGACTCGGGACGTTTTTGTCGGGAAAATCAAAAGGATGTGAAGTTTACGCTACTCCCAAGAGCCTCTCTTCCATTCTATGACACATGAAACAAATGCTTATACAATGGTCTGGATAATGCTGAAAGAGCTATTCTGTACTGTAATGTCCATAAATCATGCAAAGAAAAGGGATTAATTCGAACTATAGTCTCACATAGTCAGATCTATATAGTCTACAGTCTCAAATATACTTTATAAATCAAACTATCATAACTAATTTTAATTACCTCATCTGTCGACTTAATGCCGATGAATATGCAAACATCCATATCGCTATGATCGGATGCTTTCTTAACTGCTGCTTTCTCACCGCAGTCATTTTTGTGTGTTTATTTTGTTATTGAGAGAAAAGCATGCAGCACATATTTACATATTCATCTAAACGTCGCTCTCAGCAACGTGGACGGCGTCTGGATGTTGTTTAGTATATCACTATAAAGGAATTTCCAACTTCTTTATACTTTTAAGCAAAGAACGTCACCATGAGTATATCAAAGCATTGAATCACGCTCAGTCTCTTGTACGTTATGTGTGCACGAGTGCGAGCACGAGCAATAAGTTGCTGGCTGCAGTTCACTTAACAGCCACCGGTGTCGCTAATAACAAGGGTTTCTACATATAGCCCCTTTAAAAAAATAAGTCACTTAATACTGATGCAAAAATGTAACTGAACTATCCCTTTAAATGTAAAAGCTACATGCACAAACCATGTGGTATCACCAGAGGCGGTGAGAATCTCCGTGTCACTGAGGAAGCGTGCACAGGACAAGTAACCTATAAAAAACAGAGAGAGACACAATTACATAACGGACACAAGTATGCAAGAAAGAAAAGATTCTCGACTAACTTGTATACTTTACCTGTGTGAGCATCCAATTCTTTCACAGTCTTGATTACGGGTGTCTTCAAGTTGTAGACAGTACACATGTTGTCGAGACCACCGCTGGCCACAAGGTTTCCAGAAGGAGCATACGCACAGGTCATCACCCATGAGGATTTGAGGGGAACAGCATTGACCTAAAGGAAGAAGCAAATATTAAATCTTTCCCTTGAACGTATTCTGATTTGCACCATCACATGTAATTGCAAAATAATCACTGTTCTCAAATGTGACCCTGGACCACAAAACCAGTCATAAGTCTGCAGGTATATTTGTGGCAATAGCCAACAACACATTGGATGGGTCAAAATTATCGATTTTTCTTTTATGCCAAAAATCATAAGGATATTAAGTAAAGATCATGTTCCATGAAAATATTTTGTAAATTTCCTACCGTAAATACATCAAAAATGTATTATTATTAGTAATATGCATTGCTAAGGACTTCATTTGGACAACTTATATATTTATATATTTAGACATTTTGTACCCTCAGATTCCAGATTTTCAAATAGTTGTATCTCGACCAAATAATCCTATCCTAACAAACCATACATCAATGGAAAGCTTATTTATTCAGCTTTTAGATTATATATAAATCTCAATTTCAAAAAATTGACCCTTATGACTGGTTTTCGTGGTCCAGGGTCACAAATATGTTTTCCAGGTTTTGTTGCTTAAACAGATCCTGTCCTGCCAGAAACTGTTAAAAACAAATTAATATTCCTAAAGTGCCACATTCACTAACCGTGTGAAAGCATGAATTTGTGCGTAAAATGTCATGATTCATCAATGACTTTTTGTACTTAAATGTAAACAAATTTTAGGACAACCAAAACCACACCTACACAAAAATCACATACTCTGTTTTTGCACATAAGCTTTAATAGAAGAAAAGAACTTCACTTTTAAATAAAATATCTTTATTCAAGTGGACGTTTTATCTTGACACGTGTAAAGTTGACTAGGGTACGTTTACAAGATAACAATGTACTAAAAATGGAAAAGCTTTTCCTTTGCGTTTTTGAAAAGTTTTGCGTACAGACAACAATGTTGTCAAATGATCCCCGTTCACACGGATCCACGAAAATTACTAAAAGCGCTGTATTATTCATGCCAGGCCAGTAGTTGGCGTTGTCACTTTGAAAAGAAACACTACACGCCTATAGACTGAACACGTAATACGCATGCACATGACGTCACCGTTTTCACTAATTTTACACACAGACAATAACGGTATCATTTTCAAAAATTTGCACTTTGAAGTTTGTATTTTCAGGCCCCCAAATGAACGGCCAAAACGCATAAAAAGTTTAAAACGTCTGAAAACTGTGATGGTTACAATACCTGTGTATTATTGGAAGTTGGAAGTTAGAGAGAT
Source organism: Coreius guichenoti (assembly GCA_039654105.1). NCBI lineage: Eukaryota > Metazoa > Chordata > Actinopteri > Cypriniformes > Gobionidae > Coreius > Coreius guichenoti. Next base: position 7,080,033 of record CM077184.1, read on the forward strand.
ATTTGAAAAATCGAATGGCCCATTTAAGAAACTTAAAATACACATCAATCATTCATTAAGCTGAGAACAAAATACTAGGCGACATTATGATGTATAGCCCAAAATATTTATAGCTAGCTAGCTGGTATATACTATAGCTGAAATATATTTATATATGATTCCCCATCTTCTCTTGAAAGTGTATTTGAGTCAGTCAGACGCACCTTATTTCCAGAGTGAGAATCCCAGATAAGAAGTTTGCCATCCTGTGATGCACTGACCATTAGCCTAAAGACACCAATGAAAGAAAGCACAAAGAAAGGGTGGTAAGACAATGGGATGAAAGGATATTGTTTATATATCCATTTGATACTCCATTGCTCATTGTATTTTTTTTTTTTTTTTTTGAAATCTCACAAACATACTGATTTAATGATAAAATATGATTTTGCTGTCAGTGCAGTTAAACCCTAGACATGGTCGAGTACCTTCTGGAATACACTGAGGCTTAAGTCTGTTTCAGGCCACTGACCCTGATAATTGATCTAACTAAGAATTAGCTAATTCAAGGTGACCACAAGATGCAGTTGAATTCCATGTGAGAGCTATTAACCTGGTTGAGCAGATCATGTGACAAGCAAGGGCAACAGACAAATCTAATGTTTTTCACTTTAGTATACTTTTGGGGGCCAAATTGATAAAAATGAACAAATACTTCTACGGTGCAGTATAACCCATCACAGTATAAGCCCATTTTATACTTTGATTTGACCCGTAATAACGTTCCCACCTGTTGTCTGTACTCCAATGCATGGCGTAGATTTTGGCCAGGTGGCCTTTGAGGGTCCTCCTGGTCTTGAGTTGGACCCGAGGGGCCGGAGCCACCCCAGAAGCGGCCGAGGCCATGTCTGTGTCATTGACTGCTTTGCGAGCCGCCTAGTATAAAAAAAATGTAATATTAGTATTTCATTATTAATTGTATGAATAGAAATTGAACAGCTAGTCATTGCATTAGCAATCATTTGTACTGCAGCAAAGATCTTATAACTGTGTACTTCATCAAATATCATAATCTCACCTCGATCTGTGTCTTCAGGCCTTCAGCCTCCTTTTTCATCTGGTCCATTTCACCCATAGCTGCTGTTGATCAGGGTGCTTACCAACACGAGCTAGAAGCAATCAAAAAATAAATAATAATAAATGGTCTATAAATAAATAAAACTAGACCTGAACTAGGCCTTGTGTGTGACTATTACCATCAGACATGTGGAAGCCATTTTAATAGTATATTGAAGATGTATGATTTGACCTAGTATTAATGAATATGAAACCTGACTTTGATTTGATACAAAACCTTTCAGCCAGACGTAAAACATCTCACCGGAGACCAATTAAGCCTGAACTTTTCATGTAATATCTCAAAAAGCAAGTTCTTCCTACTTACTTAGTAGACAGTAACATTGAATACAGATTTGCAAAAGCTGTGGAACAACAATATTGTCTGTCATAGGCAGTTAGATAAGCCAAATCGGATGTGCCGTAATGTTAGCTAAATGCTAAGAATAACATAAATAACAGTGCTGTTGGGTATTTCATTAATTTACTGACTTTTACTGTCATAGATACTGAGAATCTGTTATTTAAAATTCTATAAATTCTATTCTAAACATCAAGCAAACTCCCAAATCAATCCTTCAAAACTGTCATTTGTTTTTATTATAAAATATATATGCAATTTATGAAACAAAGCAAATAAAATTGTAAAAAAACAAAAAAGTAAGACATGTGGAGCCAAAATCAAATCTAATATTACCCCTAAACATATCTTGAGGCTTGTCATTGACTTGGTAATTCTGCATCTGACCAATGAGAATGTCTAGATTTTAAACGTCCAAGTCTAATCAATCTGAGATCTGTAATGCTGCAAAAGATATTTCAAATGTTTTATGCAGATGTACATCAACTAAGTTGCAACTTACTATAAACATATTTAGTTGCTAGTCTACCGCCATATGAATTTACCTCTCGTGGGAGGCCAGAAGAGATGACGAGGAATTATCAGCCTTGTTGTGCTATGAAGATACTAATGAACTTAATTGACGGTTAAGAAGTAGAGCCTACTGCTCTGTAGAAACTGTGATCTGCAGAATTGAGCCGTGCATTGTGCTGCCAGTGATCAAATTATGATATGTTATAATAGTTACAAGATTACTATGTGATGTTTATTCAGCTCTTGCTGAGAGCTGTTGTTTTATTGATGTCGAGGAAGACTAGAAGAAAGGTTTAAGCCTTTGCAGGAGCTGTTGGGGGTGGCTTATCAAATCTCCTGTCATCCGATTACAGACTGCGCTTTACTACGGGATCAGGTGGGACCTGAGGTAGGGAGATCAAAGACAAAACACAGGGAAAAGGGCAAGAAAAGACTTATGTCTTGGGGATATGTATGTGATAGGTAAGAAAGTTCATCAAGATAAAATGAGACCTGACGAATCTCAAGATTTCCAAGGTGAATTTGATTACTCCCTCAAGAGCAGATTTAGCATTGGGTTAATCCTACAAAGAAACAAATGTGCAAACTTTGCCAGTTGCGAGGACATTATGATCCGTTTAGAAATGGAAAACCACAGGAATGCATCAGCTAACAAACTTTGCTACAACTTTAAATTCCTCCTGAAAGTGCTGGATGGTTGAAATACCAACATTAGCAGATTAACCTTTCGTGATAGTGTGTTCTGGGAACTACTTCCAGGAAATCAGAAACAAAAAGAGCACTACGATAAACCTGAAGTCTTTAAATGTAGGGTTTTTAATCTAGAATGTGTGCAAAATGCCTGAACATGCACAGATAAAGCAAAGCATTTACTCATGCATTTCCGTGCATTCTGCATGCATGCCAAATAAAAAACTGCATGTTAGGCATATGACTTAAATTTATCGTAATACACAAGGTTTGTATTTGTTCGCTATTCACTGTGCATTGCATCACTGCACAATTTTCTTACACGCACTAATTAATGACTAAACTAAACACAAACTCACCTGTCTACCCAAAAAAGCTTCTTCCCCTTCTCCTCAATAACTCCAAAGCCTCTCTCTCTCTGTATCAGTCTCTATTTTGCTTAGTCCACAAGACAGCTCTTCAATCGTCTTTCTCTCTCTGTGCCTCCCACAGGTTCCCCAACAGACTGGATGCAACTTACCTGTGGAAAAACTCTCTCTTCTCCTTCTGTGAGAGAGGAACAGATGAGGATTGGAGGGGATGAAGGAGATCAGGGATGAAAGGATAAGCCCAAAGATGGGCAGAGAAAGGGTAAGGGAGAGAGAAAGAGAGAAGAAAATGGGAGGGCAAGGAACAGGTAAACCGATTGGAATGAAAAATCAGGTTATGGGGTCGATAGACAAGGCAAGAGTGAGTGCAGAAAGCAGAGGACAGAAGAAGTGATGGATAGTGTGTGGCATGAACAAAAATATGGTTGATTCCTGAAGAACATCTTACAACTAAGTTCTCCGCATTGGTTCTACCACCTAGCTAATAATCATTTTTGAGTAATATGGGCTTTAACATCAAATTTAAAGCATTTCGCACTTGTTTTACCACATTTGAGCAAGTTTAACACTTGATGTGTCAGTTCTAAAAGGGTCAATGGTGTGGTTTGGTGAACACTTATGGAAGGGGGCCTGTTGTTTGGCTTTGGGGTTGAGGGGTTTGAATTGGTTTGTCGGAGCTAATGAGTTGAGCTCGCCTAATCAGGTTCTAAGTGGATATCCGGGGAATAGGCAATCCTGTTAAGGAATTAGAGCAGGTGAATCCGCGAAGCAGACGTCACAGGTGACAAAGAGCAACGCAAGAAGGAAACTGAGGAAACTGATGAAAGTTTTGATGATAAGGTGGTGCTGTTCCCATGACAAAAATTTGATATTTGATCTTAACTCTGATCCAACTCTGGGAGAGTCAAATGCAATAGAAAATAATAATGACTGAGCGTTTTCATATTTGGCTCCTATGGAATAGGCTTCTTGATAATGTTCGAGGCTCAGACACTCTCCCAGTTTAAATCTAAATTAAAGACATCTCTTTAGCCAAGCATAATGCACCTCATAACCTTGTACTCCAGTGATATCAGATGAAATGCACATGATTATCTTTTGCTTGAAATGTAATGAACAGAAGCTACGCTAATTATTTTCCATTTGCTTTTCTGTCTCTACCTCGGGATGCCCATCCAGCTCCAGTTTGGATCCAGCTTCCTACAGAGATTTCAGATGCCAGATACCTGTGAAGCGATGACGCCAACCCCTGCGAGGACATTAGACGATGCTAACTCTGAATCAACATGCACCACTGCCAAATTTTTTATATATTGTAATCATTATGATCACAACTTATAATAATTTCTTTAATGAGATTATTGTTTCTGCCTAAATGAATACATGATATTAGCTAACTACATGATTTGTATTATCTTAGAACTGAACATTTTTGACAAATGGACATTACGTTGACAGTCACCTCTGATAACAGATTACTCTGGATTGTAATGTAGAAACATGCATTTTTCTGTAAAGCTGCTTTGAAATTATATGTATTGTGAAAAGCGAATAAATGTGAATTTTGGGATATAAAAAAATACTTGGTGAAAATGCATGATAAGCATAAATTCAAAAAATGCGCATAAAAAACATATGCGCTCAATTGAAGACAATTTTTCAATCCGATAATGCGCATAAACTACGAATGGAAACATTTACAGAATAAAACTCACAAACAAAAAACTCACATGACTTTGCTTTAACAGTCAGAGGATGTCATTGGTAAACTGAACTAAAGGCAAATTCGCACTACATGACTTTTGACTGGATTTTGCTGCCGCACACAGATTTCCAAGGTCTGCGACAAAAACCCCGGATCGCGGCAAAATCAGTGCTCGTTGCGGACGCCGATGCTTGTTAGTATTAGCAGGTCAGCGACGTGATATGAGCCTGTCTCGAGCAGTCACAGACACTACAATATTTTAAAACTTGTTTAATATTATCGCCACATGATCTTGTAGTGTGCAATGCAACGACAAGGTGGAACTAATCCAGCCAATCACAGTGCAGATTGTATCCTATAAGCGGAATCCTATAAGCTGAATAAACAGAATAATCTTTTTTTTCCCCGCTTTTGGTCTGGAGTGCCTCGTGACCAAATATCGTGTAGTTTGTGCACCTCATTATAGTATGTGTGCTGCTATGACAAGACGACGATAGATGACAAGAAACCTTGTTGTGTAGTGTGAGCACCACAGCAATTCAGGTAGTCTTTACAGTCCTGTAGCGTGAGCTTGCCCTATAGCCAGTGGACAAATTTCATTGCAACTCAAATGTTGGTTTGGTCATTCTGAAATGCCTGTCTGTCATCAAAATGATTTGGTTTAATTCTCTGCCATAAGCGTCTCACATGATTGCATTTCCAAACACCAGGCATCCGAACGCAAGATAACATGGGTGCTGTGTCCCAATTCAGAGGCTGCATCCTTGGAAGGGCACATCGAAGGTCAAGTGCGGCCCTGTCCCAAATGACACACTTCATATGCACTTACAGTCTTGTGGACTTACAATGGCTGCCGTGTGCGCATGTCCATTAAGTCCATGAGACCGTAGGTTGTCATTTTAAGTTTCAGAAGGATGCTTGTGAGCACCCACTTTGCGGTCGACATGCGCCCTCAATGTGCACTTTTGCCGAGCCGACTTAAGCGAGCACTTAGACCATGGTGAACATATTTAGACAGTTTGTGAACCTGTTTTGTTTTCAGACAGTTTGATATAACTTTCAAAAAAGTCTAGTACAAACGTTACCGCCACTCATCAACGGCAGATGTCCCAGTTGATAGGCGACAAGACCAATCCTCCATAGGCTAGACCGTCCCATTTACCAACGCTCAGTCTGAAGTGACCATTTTTGCTCTCTTGAATGCATGGGATGGAAACAGTGCTTTATTCGCAAATGTTTTATGCAATATTCTAATTTTGCGCATAAGCTAAATTCAAAACTTTGGATGTAAACATAGCTAATGATCTTTGTGAAGTTGAATTCTTAGTCAGTGCGGATTCAGAAGCATTGATTCACAGTACACCAATTAACCTACTTTTTGAGGCCTATTGCTATATTATAAAGGAAAATATTTTTTGGATGTGCTAAGTGTGCCAAATGAACCCTGAAGCACTGACACAAGTTCACTGGGTTTTGAACATTTTCAAAATACTGTACTAAAATTTGCAACAACCAATATACTGTACTAAAGTTTGCACAATAAATCCTATCAGAACCATTCTCTGAAGAGCTAATGGATCTAATTTACAAGGTAAACATGCCAAGAGGGCTTATCTACTCAAGCCATGTTGTATGTAACTGCCAGTCTATGGCACTGAGGGCAACCTTCCCTCAAGTTCATTTGAGGCAGTGTTAAAGCATACCATTATGACAAAGAAAAAACAGTGTTGTGCGTATTATTTTGGATAGTGTAGGAAGAGTAGAAAATCATAGTTTCATTGCAACATTATTTGTTGTGTTTGCTCTGGCAAGCACGCATAGACTCTTAAAAATAAAGGTTAATTGATGGTTCCATCAAGAACCTTTAACATACATGGAACCTTTCCATTGCACAAAAGGTTCTTTATAGTGAACAAAAGGTTCCTTGGATTATTCAAATGTTCGTTGCACAAAGAAAAAAAAAGGTTATTTTAAGAACTGATCACTTAAAGGTTATTTGGGGAGCCAAAAATGATTCTTCTATAGGATTAAAACCTTTATTTTAAAGAGTATACTTAGGGTTAGACATTTCAAACCCTACGTATTAAAGTACAAAGCATAAGTTGGTGTGGGCAATGAATGAAAACCTCAAATCATGAAGAGAAGAGCGTCTTATTGCCGTTCTAAGACACATTTTATTCAGTTTGGGTGTTTTTATATTGGGAGTAAATTTATGCAAAAAGTATGAAAATATTATTATTAATTATGTGTATATAGCATGTATAAATGCTAGCTGAAATTAGCTTTAGCACATTAATATTTAAAATATTAAAAATGCAATGTCCACTATATGATGTTATCAAACATAATTTATTTTTACAAAATACATAATTGTACTTGTAATAAAATAAATAAATAAATAAATAATAGTGAGAAAACTGTGTCTGAAGAGTTTACTTTCCATATTTTCCACAGTTAAAGAAACACCAGTAAATAAAATGATGCAAACTAAATGGCCTCGTAACCGTAACTGCAGCCTGATTGAGGCCACTTGAGAAAGATTTACCAGCTTTAATTAGTGACCTTCCTGTGCTTCCTGATCACACGCTTATTTGCCGAAAGGTATGAACTCATGACGCTCCTGGAAACTGTGTCAGGGATGGTGGTGAACAACACAAGTACACCCCAGGGAACTGCATTATCTGTTAATACTAGTTAGTCATTTAGTACACATTTTTTGCCCAAAGTGATTTACAGTATTGCAGTTCACATGAAGAAACCTGACATTATCAGAAACATTTTCATGAAACTCCCCCTCTGGGATTTAAGCTGCCAACCTTCAAATTACTGGATTTTTAACCACTAGGTCAAACCACCCACAAAAGGTCTCCTATGACTGTTCCATTGTAGGCTGCATCAATAATAAAGATGAGTCAGACAACAGGAAGTAGGTGGAGAACTTTACCATTGGGTTGGATACAACTATCTTCAAATGAACAACACATCACACTGCAGTACTTGTTGTCAATGAAATGTGCTATACATTTGCCATTGGTGCTTAATTTATCTGAATAATAACCATCACTCTGGGCATTTATGATTTCTCAACATGATTAATAATATTATTATACCAACACATTTGCAAACTGAAGGTAACTCATACTCTGTAGTGTATGTGATGGATCTGATAATATCTTTTTTCAATTTCCTGTACAAGCTGTCAGCATGGATGTAATGGAGAGAGAGACCTCTGGTGGAGAACTGAGGAATTTTCAGGCATTGATGTGACAGCATTTCTCATTCAGTCATTTTGTTTACTTTGACATTGTACAAGCAAGTTTAATTTGGGTTCTGCATTTTGTGGAGGGGTCTTTGTCACAATTAAAATGTATTTGGTTCAGCCTGTCTTGGCAGGATTGACTGATTTGTAGGTTACACTACAATTTATTTCAATAGTCCACTTTAGACATTCTTGTAACTATAAGTAACTTTGCAACTACATGTCAATTAACTCTCATTAGAGTATTAGTAGACTGTAAGGTTAGGGTTAGTAGAATAAGTTGACATTTACTTGCAAAGTTACTTATAGTCCGTAGAATGTCTGTTGGGGAGCATCAAAATAAAGTGTCAGCAGATATTAAGCAGACAGTCTACTAATACTCTAATGAGAGTTATTTGACACTTAGTTGCTTATGTCTAAAGTGGATCATTGAAATAAAGTGTTACTTCAAGACTTTCTCTGCTATGGGTGGTTGACCATGTTAGTAGCCTATATTTAGGTAGCTACATATACACTATATTGCCAAAAGTTTTGGGACCCCTGCCTTAACATGCACATTAACTTTAATGACATCCCATTCTTAATCCGTAGGGTTGAACATGGAGTTGGCCCACCCTTTACAGCTATAACAGCTTCAACTCTTCAGGGAAGGCTTTCCACAAGGTTTAGGAGTGTGTTTATGGGAATTTTTGACCATTCTTCTAGAAGTGCATTTGTGATGTCAGGCACTGATGTTGGACGAGAAGGCCTGGCTCGCAGTCTCTGCTTTAATTCATCCCAAAGGTGTTCTATTGGGTTGAGGTCAGGACTCTGTGCAGGCCAGTCGAGTTCCTCCACACCAAACTCGCTCATCCATGTATTTATGGACCTTGCTTTGTGCACTGGTGCGCAGTCATGTTGGAACAGGAAGGGGCCATCCCCAAACTGTTCCCACAAAGTTGGGAGCATGAAATTGTCCAAAATGTCTTGGTATGCTGAAGCATTAAGAGTTCCTTTCACTGGAACTAAGGGGCCAAGCCCAACCCCTGAAAAGCAACCCCACACCATAACCCCCCCTCCACCAAACATTACACTTGGCACAATGCAGTCAGGCAAGTACCGTTCTCCTGGCAACCGCCAAACCCAGACTCGTCTATCGGATTGCCAGACAGAGAAGCGTGATTCGTCACTCCAGAGAACACGACTCCACTGCTCTAGAGTCCAGTGGTGGCGTGCTTCACACGCTTTGCATTGCACTTGGTGATGTAAGGCTTGTTATAAGGCTGGTGATGTAACACTTTGTTATAACACCACTAACAGCTGACCGTGGAATATTTAGTAGTGAGGAAATTTCACAAATGGACTTATTGCACAGGTGGCAACCTATCACAGTACCACGCTTGAATTCACTGAGCTCCTGAGAGCGACCCATTCTTTCACAAATGTTTGTAGAAGCGGTCTGCATTCCTAGGTGCTTGATTTTATACACCTGTGGCCATGGAAGTGATTGGAACAACTGAATTCAATGATTTGGAGGGGTGTCCCAATACTTTTGGCAATATAGTGTATATTGCCCTGCAATATGTTGCCTATAGATATATAAATTAATACTCATAAGGCACTCATAAGTTTCCATAGTCATTTTAATATAATGGCAATCATTTCTCAAACTATATCTGCTAACACTTTATTTTAATGGTCCTCCAACAGACATTTTACTGACTATAAGCAAAGAATTTCAAAGAGTGTGCACTCCTTAGGAGGTGATTGAATCCATCAACACCTCCAAAGCTTCAAAGTCCTATAGGCCTATAACACTTCCTGGGTTGACATTTCATTCGGTAACATTAGGCAGTTCCCTTTCGTTCAGTCACTCCGAGTAACGTCAGTGACTGACGAATGGGGGTTTCGCTTAGAAGCCTATCATCTTCGAGATCTAGAAAACACCCAATGGCAGTGCCAATGCCATGGGCATGCGGAATTTGCGTAGCGTAACTCCGCCCCACAGCGTGGGTATATAAGGAAGTACGCTGGCAACATCGCATTATGTTTCTGCTTCGGAGCCAAGAGTATCTCTTCACTCCTTAAGCCTTCTGAGTATCGTCAGCTTCTTCGAGACGAACAGCTTTCCAGTTGGTGTTGGTGTGACGGCGTGTTCCAGCGATCGTTTACTGCCTGCCTGCTGATCTGTGCAGTGGTCTGCATTCAGCCGGTATTCGGTCCCTGGGCGCTTCAGCATCACTGCGAAGCTTCCTCTCCTAAAAGAGCTCACACTTGGCACGTCTTTTTCAAGATGTCTCGCCAGTGTGCTTCTGGGTGCGGTCGATTTCTGCCGCCCTCTGATGGGCACAATCACTGCCTGATGTGCTTGGGCTTTCAGCATGCTCAGGCAGCGTTTGTGGATGAGACATGTTCCCACTGCGGGGACATGCCCATCTCGGTGCTGCGGTCGAGACTCAATGACCTCCGTAATAGAGTGAGAGTCCCCTCTGCCACACCCCAATCTGCGGTCTCTACGCGAGGTGGCACTTTGGCTGGTGGCCAGGGTGACCTGAGGGTGACGGTGTGGAACAAAGCCCCGACGCTCATGCCTCGGACCACACCCCCCTCTAGCGCACCGTTCCCGCCGTGCGCCCAGACTGAGACACCGGAGCCGGCTCCTGCTGTTCCGAGTGTGTCGTTTGGGCCCGCAGAGGACGAGCAGATGTCGATCGCCGCATCACAAGGTGGGCTGGAGTCCTCCGAGGATGATGATTCGGTTGTGCTGCCGCCTTCCGGTGTGCCAGCATTGTCCGAGTCGGACCCGGAGTTGACAGCCATGCTTTCCCGGGCAGCCGCGATTCTCGGGTTGGAGTGGATCCCTCCACCCCGTCCTGAACGCTCGCGGTTGGACGATTGGTTTTTGGGGGCGCCGCGTTCTGACACCCGTCAGACCACACCCCCAATACCTTTTTTCCAGGAGGTGCATGAGGAGGTCACGCGGTCCTGGAAGTCCCCGCTGTCTTCCCGTGACCGATCGGCGGCCTCCTCCGCCTTCTCTGCCCTCGACGGGGCCGCGGCCATAGGGTACACTGGGGTTCCCCCGGTTGAACGCTCTGTTGTGATGCAACTGTCCGCAGAGTGCTTCAACATGGCGTGGCGACCCTAAGCACCCCTCCAAAGCCTGTAGTTTCACATCAACCTTGGTGGCGAAATCCTACAGAGCTGCGGGGCAGGCTGCCGCCTCTCTGCATGCCATGGCCCTCGTACCCTCTTGGGACCTCGCAGTAGTCTTAAGCGCTCTGCAGAGGGCTCCCTTCGAGCCATTGCGGTCAGTCGAGCTTAAGTTCCTGTCTATGAAGACAGCGCTCCTGATCGCCTTGGCCTCCATCAAGAGGGTAGGGGACCTGCAGGCATTTTCGGTTGACGAAGCGTGCCTGGAATTCGGGCCGGCCTACTCTCACGTGATCCTGAGACCCCGGCCTGGATATGTGCCCAAGGTTCCCACCACTCCCTTCAGGGACCAGGTGGTGAACCTGCAAGCGCTGCCTTTGGAGGAGGCAGACCCAGCCTTGGCACTTCTCTGTCCAGTACGCGCCCTCCGTGCTTACGTAGAGAGAACGCAGTGTTTCAGGACCTCAGACCAGCTCTTTGTCTGTTATGGTGGGAAGCTGAAGGGAAAGGCTCTCTCCAAGCAAAGGTTGTCTCACTGGATAGTGGACGCCATTGTTTTGGCTTACCAGACGCAGGGGCGTCCATGCCCCCTAGGGGTCAGGGCTCACTCCACCCGGAGTGTGGCCTCCTCTTGGGCTTTAGCGCATGGCGCCTCGCTAACAGACATTTGCAGAGCTGCAGGCTGGGCGACACCCAACACATTCGCCAGATTCTATAATCTCCGAGTGGAGCCAGTGTCCTCTCTTGTACTCGCCTCTACTAGTGGCCGGTAATGGACTAGGCTCAGGTGTCTTCGCTTGCTCGCCATTCCACTCCACGGACTGGATACGTGCGATATTTCCTCAGGTAGTTTCCCTGAAGCCCTGAGTTCCTCCAGCACTGTTGATGCCGACACCAGTACGTCTGCCCACTCGCTCAGGCCCTCGTGTTGGCTAGGTGCCACCGTGTGCATGGTTCCTCCGTTGGGTGACCCCCACATGTGTATTTCCACTGTAAGTCTCCCTGAGCAGGTGTCTTTCCCTTGGCAAGCCCCTTGCCACCCCTGGGGGTAAAATTCTTCCACCTTCGGCTGGTTACCCCAGAGTTTTCCATATGTAGCCCTGAGCGGGTCATATGTGTTCTTAAGTCCTCCCTACGGGTAGGCGTTTGGCGCATACTTCCACCTGGAATATGCTTCCCAGTGTACCTTGGTATTCCTGTGTTAAGTGGGAGTCCTTCGTCCGTACTAGCTTACGACAGGGAGCTCACGCTTACGCAGGGCACTGGATGACAGCCGAGTGGCGTGATTACATTGGGACCCCCATTCGTCAGTCACTGACGTTACTCGGAGTAACTGAACGAAAGGGAACGTCTCGGTTACGTATGTAACCCTCGTTCCCTGAGGAGGGAACGGAGACGTAACGTCCCTCTGCCACTTCCGCTGTACCGCTGGAACAGCCGGGAGTTCAGTCTTGGCTCCTCAGCAGGTAAACATAATGCGATGTTGCCAGCGTACTTCCTTATATACCCACGCTGTGGGGCGGAGTTACGCTATGCAAATTCCGCATGCCCATGGCATTGGCACTGCCATTGGGCGTTTTCTAGATCTCGAAGATGATAGGCTTCTAAGCGAAACCCCCATTCGTCAGTCACTGACGTTACGTCTCCGTTCCCTCCTCAGGGAACGAGGGTTACATACGTAACCGAGACGTTCTCTTTCATAGGTTCACTCGATGCTGCGTAGCAATGACGCAATGGGAACGCCCTTGGGGTGGGGCTGATTGTCTGAACCCGCATAGAATCACACCAATTCATTGGCTGATGGCGGGGGCGCCTCGCCAGTGGCGCCACGTCACTCACTCTTATACAGTGAATGCACCATCTGCTCCTCCGATGTTCTTCTTCAGAAGAAGCGATTTATCTGACCCGTGCTAGTTAGCATTCTTTCTTCGGAATACTCTCTCTCGTGCTTCAGCGACCGCATTTTGTGGAACTTGCTTTGTTCTCCTCTCGATGAAGCACAATGGATCTGCGTCGTTGCCAGCCACCGTGCTCTTGCTTCATTGCAAGCGACGACCCGCACGGTAAGTTTGTGAAATGCCTTGGCTTGTCACATGCACGCGAGGCTATTTATGGTGCTTCTGGCTGCAAGTTTTGTGAGAATTTTAAGCTTAAAACTCTCTGCGCGAGGCTTGCTTGCTTTGATCAAGATTCGCCCACTCTCCCCAGACGCTCTGCTGCCAATGAAGTGGCCGAGGCCCCGCGCTGATTCTCCGGTGGAATTTCTCCATGATTATTTATTTCCTAGTCCAGAGGCACGTGATGCCGTTTCCTTTGGAATGGAGGATATTTTATTCACCACGGCATCTCACATTTCGGGCCCGCGGCAGACGCTCTTCCACCTAGTAGCCAGGAAGCACAGCCTTCTGCGGCCTACACTGAGCTCGTGGACGTGCTAACTCGTGCTTCTGAGAAACTGCTAGGCAAATCGTACATGGCGGTTGGCCAGGCAGGTATGGTGCTTCATACCATTCTTCAGGCCTACCAAGCAGATGTCCTTAAGGAAATGGACGAGGGTGGGGGCCTTACACCGGAAGCGTTCAAGAAGCTCCGCAGAGCTACCGACCTGGCGCTGCGTGCAGCTAAGCACACTGTACACGTGGTTGGGTGCACGATGGCGGGTTTGGTGGCTGTTGAACGCATCTGTGCTTAAATTTCACTGAAATCTGCAAAAAGGAGAAATATCCTACTGGACACCCCTATCTCCCAGTCAGTTTTATTTGGAGAAGCGGTCAACTCAGTGGTCGACAAATTCCGAACTGCTAAGACACAATCTGCTGCCCTCAAGCAGTTTATGCCTAGGAGGGCTCATGAACCTCCCACTTGTGCCCTCGTGCCCAGGGATCACTTCGCACACAGGAAAGAGGCCTCTAGAAGGAGTGATGAGCCGAGACATTCCCTGCCTCGCACTGTCTGGGGAGCATGTGGCCGTCCTATGCCCCGCAAGCGAGCAGGAAGTGACGTCACTCCTCCTGAAGGGAGCGATAGAGGAGGTTCCTCCTTCGGACTTGAACCGTGGCTTTTTTGCGGCCCATATTGGACCTGCATCGCCTGAATTTTTCCCTCTACAAAGGAAAATTCAAGATGCTGACGTTAAAATCTATTCTGGTGCAGATTCGAACAGGGGACTGGTTTGTCACCGTGGACCCGAAGGACCCCTACTTCCACATCTGGGTCATTCCACGGAACAGGAGGTTCCTCAGGTTTGCCTTTGGGGGAAAGGCGTACTAGTATCGGGTCCTTCCATTTGGCCTAGGTTTGGCTCCGTGGATGTTCTCCAAGTGCATGGATGCAGCTCTGGCCCCCTTGAGGCTCCAGGGCATCCGTGTACTAAATTACCTAGACGACTGGCTCATTCTGGCTCAATCCAGAGAGTTGGTGTGTCGTCACAGGGACGACCTTCTCCACCACCTCTGGTCTCTTGGTCTCAGGCTGAATGCTCAGAAGAGTGTCTTAACTCATTCTCAGCGGACCACTTTCCTGAGTGTCCAACTCGGTTCTTTCTCGATGCAGGCCCGCTTGGCCCCTGCTTGAGTTTCCAGTCTCCGTGCTAATTGGCCCGTTTCAGGCTCAGCCATCATGTCGCGGTGGGCACATGTCGCAGGCTTCTGGGGCTCATGGCAGCAGCCTCTCCTGTGCTGCCTTTGGGTCTCCTTCATATGAGACCATTCCTGTGATGGATGAAACTCAGGGGCATTCACACTTCTTGATCTGCCTTCCGTCTGTTAAAAGTGTTGTGCAGTTGCCTTTGTGCTCTCTGGAGGTGGAAATACACCCTCTTTTTGGTTCAAGGGGTCAAGATGGGCGTGGTCTGATGTCACCAGGTTGTCACGACGGATGCCTCTTTGACAGGTTGGGATGTGGCCTTCGAGGGCAGACTGGCTTGTGGTGTTTGGACGGGCAAGCTTCTCTCGTGGCACATAAACTGCCTGGAGTTGCAAGCCATCTCTCTGGCCCTGGATCACTTCCTTCCGGCCCTGATGGGCTGTCAGGACAAACAACATGGCAGTGGTGTCCCACATAAATCACCAGGGAGGCTCGCGGTCGCACACCATGCACGTGCACGCCCTGCACGTGCACGCCCCCTCCTCCTTTCGCTGAGAGCACTTCACGTTCCAGGGGACTTGAACATCGCAGCGGACTTCCTGTTGAGACAGAAGCTCAGGTTGGGGGAGTGGATGTTGCACCGCCAAACAGTGGCTCAAATTTGGAGCGTGTTCGACGGGGCGAAGGTGGACCTCTCTGCGTCGCAGGACTCAATGCTGTGCCCCCTGTGGTTCTCCCTGTCTCATCCGACGCCTCTGGGAATAGATGCCTTCGCTCATCCGTGGCCAGATTTGAGACTATATGCATTCCCTCCGGTCAAGTTAATCCCTGCAGTTCTTTGCAGAGTGAGGGAGTGCGGAATTTGCCTCCTGCTGGTAGCCCCATTCTGGCTATCCCAGACGTGGAAACTGAGCTCCCTGGTGGAGGGGTCCCCTTGGCAGATTCCAATCTGGAGAGATCTGTTGTCTCAGCTCCAGGCAATCAGACATTCAGCACCACCCCAAGGGTGTTCCCACTACGTCATCACTACGCAGCGTCTCATTCCCTATTCAGAGAACATGGGTTAAGCAAGTAACCAGAGACGTTATGATTAATATGCAGTTTAATGTCTGATGATTGCGTTATTATACATGTGCATAAGGAATGCTTCTATCGCTTATCTCTGCTTCTTATTCATCTGTGTTTTGATCCAGTGATTTTGTAGCCTACTCTTTCAGAGGATGCATAATAGCGCCCTCTACCGTATCACAGTGAAAACACGGAAAACATCAATGTCGGGGAAAGAGTTAGCACTAAATCTATCATGCTTGGTCACCTTGGTAAACAACACCACAAACAATAAGCCCAAGTTAAAACAAAACAAGCTTTTTTCTGTACAGTATAAATATGCAGCAAAGGATATTCCCAAGAGATAGAGTCAATTAATAGTAATGTGAGAAGAAGCAGCGATTCAGTGCAGAGTGAAGCCGAGGCTGAGGTCAACTTCATTGGACCAACACACGCCCGTCAATTCACTTTAATAACAGCATTCCAATTTCCTTTGTGTTCTTCGCATACAGACAACAACGTTATCAAAACGATCCCCGTTCACACGGATCCACGAAAATGACTAAAAATGCTGTATTATGCTGCCAGGCCAGTAGTTGTAAATAAACACTACGCGCCTATAGACTGAACACGTAAAACGCATGCGCATGATGTCACTGTTTTTTTGTAGTTTACGTGGAGACGATAATGGTATAGTTTTCAAAAAACGTGCACTTTGAAACCGTTTTCAAAAGTTTGCATTTTCAGGCCTCCAAAACGCCATTTTCGTGTAAATGAACGGACAAAACGCATAAAGAATTTTATGTTTATAGTTGAAAACTGTGTCGTGTAAACGGCCCCTGAAATAGCTGCCTGAGAGGCTATTCAAAGATGACTGCCAAGTGAAATAACTTGCTTTAAAGAGACTTTGCTATTTATAACTTTTCAAATCAAATTATTGTGGGGTTACTAACCGTAACCCTAACTTAACAGTCTACTAATACTCTGAGAGTTAGCTGACTTGTAGTTGCAAAGTTACTTATAGTTAGTAGAATGTCGAAAGTGGACTAACGAAATAAAGTGTACCCACAAACAACTCTGCATATAAGGTACAAATAAAGTGACAAAGGAGTAACAATGTAATAACTGAAGAGAACACAAAAAAGTCACAAAAGCTATATTTGAAAGGCTCAAGGCAGAAGATTTTGGGGTTACGTTCAGAGGTTCCAATTGAACAATGGTAAGCTGATAAAAAAGTGCTTCAGCTATAGCAAAAATATAGGCACAACATCATTAAGCAAGTACCAACAACTAAAGGCATTATCCTCCAGGGAAAAAAAGACAGCGGAGAGCAGCTGATCATACATTTCACTGATAAAAATCACTAAAAAATGTGGTCTGTTGTGCACTGTGAATAATCGTGCAGATCTTGCAATGAGTTGGAACCATTTGAGTGCGGACTGAATGTCAACTGCAGCCATAAATCAAACTACAGTCTCTAGTTCCCCATAAAACACAGGTAAAACCAACCAAAAGACAATCACTTTTCCAAATTCACTTTTATTTAAAACCTCTAAGACATGTCAGCATTTCTAGATGTATAAGCATTTTAACGTGAACTGCTCTATAATTTTGCCGCTATTGCTGCTTATTTGTACTGATCATTTGGTTAGGAGGTAGTCGTTATTCTGGTTCATATTTTAGTTTTAAATTGTTAAAATAGTCATGCTCACAAATGCATGTGTTTGTTATTCTTAATTGGAATGGGTCTAATCTTGTGATTGCCACAGATTATGCTCATAATGAATTATATCCAGAAAAAGCTATGGGATAAACAGAACTGCAGAACTTGCCATGTAATGGTTTCTGGTTATGTAATCACGGTTTGCTGTAAAACTATAAGCTGCAGAAACGTACAATATTTTTTATGATATTTCAAATGCCAATGTGTACAAATGTTTTAATTCAGTGGTGTACAATGACCGATGGCAATACCGTAGTACACTGATATATACAATGTACAAATGTACATTAAACAAATGTAAATTGTGCCTATAGGCCTATATTAATTTAATTAATACAGAATTAGTCATGACCAGCTCATTCAAGTTGAGACTGAGTCCAAGACCATTTTTCCATGGTCATAGTCAGGACTTGGCCTTGACTCAGACTCAACCCTCTTCTGGCCTTGGTCTTGACTACAACACTGCACTGATTATTTTTTATTCATTTGAATGAGTTGACTGGATAGTGAAGGTCTGAATGTCACAGAGACAATTAATAAAACCAGATGGTTTGGGCCTCTAAATACTCTAATTTAAAAAATTTATTAACTTTGAAACATGTAGCACTCGTGTCAGTGTGGTTTTACTGTGTACCCAGCAGCTACAGCAAAAATATTGTTTAGAGCAGGGGGTTTCAACATTTTAGATGCCATGGACCCCCAAATATGATCATCCTCATGTGAGGGAGTATATTATAATATATATATATATGTGTGTGTGTGTGTGTGTGTGTTACATTATTATAATCTTCTATTCATAGTAATGTACTGTTAAATGTTTTATTTATTTTTAATTTATATGAATCATACATTTTATTAATTGATTTAAGTCTATCATTTATTTACTAATTATTTTTTGTACAGTTTTCCTCAAGACTTTTCCATGGACCCCCATCACTCCCTGAAAACCCCTAGTTTAGAGGATAACATTAACAAAAAATACTTTATTACTTTATATTGCTTTATTGATTTTTGGCCGAACACTTAAATACATTCCTTGTGACAATTAGCCCAGGTCTCCTATACCATGGAACTCCAATGTACTTAAAAGAAAACCATGGACCTGTCATGCTGCATGTGCAAAAACATGGTAGTACCATGGTACTTTTTGTTTCGTGGTATTTCCAATGGAAGGACAAAAAAGTTGCAGGACACTGTCTGACATGTCTGTCAAACATCTGCTGTGTGATTTTAGTTTAAAATGTAGGTCCACGGTGCACTGAACAATATTTACTTCCAACGCAAACAGACGAAGAATGAGCGCAGAGTGACGCGGTGGAGCACATCCGCAGCTCGCCATAGCCATTCAGCCCGCAGCAGGAAGTGTGCTGAATACACCGAGAAAAAGACGGTGGAGCCGCCCGCTGAAGAAAAAAATAGTTAAAATAATTATGGCGAGCGACTGAACATGCCATTTACTCTCTGCGCAATCAAAAAGAGCATAAACCCCATCCCTGACCATTGTGCACGTCTGTAAGTCGGGTAAGTGGTTGCAGCTTGAAGGTGTTTGTTTAATTGCACACAATGGCCACATTCATTGAATCAGAGCTCGCGAGCCTCCGGATCTTTGTGTCGCTAGGCTGTTAGCCGACTAGCACTGACCTTACTGCTAAAAGCAGAAACCGTTTCACAGTATATGCCGGGCGTGTATCGATTCAGTCAAATCCATACGAGTATTATTTTAGCTACACGGCTATTATTTGAAATTTACGGCATCAACACGGCTTATTTTTTTACGAGACCGCACCGTTTGCTCTTATTTCGCGCTAGTTTTGCGAGGGGAGGCTAGCGCGTTAGCAGCGGGGGGGTTGACGCTGTCAGACAGACCGACACATTAAAATAATCGATGGGATCGCGTAAGAGCCCTGGATGTTTTCGCGCATTCGAATCCACACACGGGGTAGACTAAATATGAGCACGAATATTTCGTCCAAAGCGTTTGACGCTTCGAAAATCATCGTTTTTTTTCTCCCCTCACAGTCGATCTAGTTGCTATAGCCCACCAGCTAATATTTGCACACAGCGACGCGCATCCTGTGAAAAACATACGGGTCGGGATGTAAATTTTGGTCTCCCTCACAACGATGCACACACGTATTTGTCTACAGAAATGCACGTGTATTGAGCCTAAGTGGATATACGGTAATTTCTATCTTAATTCGGGTTTGACGTCTAATGTGGTGAGTCTGGGGAGGGAAAATGACACGGAATGTCGGGCATCTGCTTTTGTCCGGATAAAAAGCGGGTGTGGGAGCGTCAGGCCAAGGTCATAGCGAAGCATTAACCACTTACATTTTATATAAAACAGGTTTTGTTGTAGTTAACGAAAATGTATTATTATGATTCGCTTTTTATTGGGGGTCCACATACGTGTTGGGCCCACCCCGTTTCTTTCTTTGTGAGCTGCGCCATTGGAAATACAAAAATATAATGTATATAATAACATTTTTCAACTGTAACAGTGTTTTGGGGGCTCCGTTTACATATTTAGATGCCAAGTTGCTACAAATGATTGTGTGTTTTTATGTACCCAAGTGTTTTACCGCTATATTCTAGTTTTCATAAGTACTCAATATTTATAGGGTTCCCATGGTCATCAGGGTATTTTAAAAATAACGTTTTCCAGGCCTGGAAAAGTAATGGAAATGATTAATATCTTAAACATCATGGAAATATATTAGTGAGTATATATTTTTTCTAGTTAGGAAATAACGAAATACAATGCATAACATGTTTAAGCTTTATTACATATACATATTTATTAGAGTTATAGATTTAGATTGGTTAATTCACTAATATATACATATATTACCATGTTTTTTTTGGACATGTTACCATGATAATGCCATGTTTTTTTGGGGTATGTCAAATGATAATTATGTAATTAAAGTTTAGGGTTGGGTATTGTTGAATTTTAGCAATTCCGATTCTGCTTATTGCTTTTGATTCCAGTAAGATAAAATATTTAGTCAATCATTTATATCAAACAAAACGGAAGTTAGCCTATTTTCAGGCGCTGTGTAATATCATTGCGCCTGCTGCACCCACGGTACGGCAGCAAAGTTCCTTGATTATTATGCAGGAATGAGAGTATAGTTCCTAGCCATATCGGCGTAGAAAATCGCAACTTTTCATTTTCCGTCGGTCTTAGTACATGATGTAACTACAGAAGAGTCAAGTTTTAAATAGCAAAAATATTGAAACTCTTTGGTAATTTTTTTGAGCGAGATGCTAACGGTCTAATCAGATTCAATTATCTATGCTAAGCTATGCTAAAAGTGCTACCGCCAGACCCGGAGATCGGCTGAATGGATTCGAAAACGGTAAAAGTCAACTATTTAACTCTACGGATAATTTTCAAAAATAGTGGCGTGTTCCTTTAAGACCTCATGCAGGATCCAATATACTGTTACATATGCGGTTTCTTTCTCAACTGTTTACGTTCACTTAAGACAAAACAACTGTGTACGAAGATATTTTGACAGAATTTTGTTGAGAACTAAATTCAGTATCGCGCTCTGTGCTTTGGATGTGTGTGCAAAGAAAACACAGTGTGCAGTGCCGAATTGAGTTCTCTTTCACGTTGTCTTGTGCTTGAAAATGGTTTGAAATCACATTAAAATGCGCACACAGGAATCGATAAACGGAATCAATTTTTTTATTTTATTACAAGTATCCAAATCCTGACCTTAAGTATCTGATTCCAGAATTGGAATCAATTTTCGATCCCCAAGCCTATTAAAGTTCCAGTTAAATATCATGGTTGCACTTTTTTTACATTACGTGCACTTGCGTGTACTTACAGTGTACTAACCTAAGAATGTACTGGGTAATATAAGGTAACTACATGGGTTAAGGTTAGGTTTAGGGGTAGGTTCAGGGTTAGTACCTAGTTATTACCCAGTCATTGCAATTACTATAATAAGTACATATTATGTACATGGGGAACAGGACTGTAAAATAAAGTGCTATCAATATCATGTATGTGAATCATGTTACCAACAGGTTCTAGTACAGGTTGTGTACTGATTGACCTTCAAATGAGCAAACATAGAGGAAATATGGTTTCTGTGTATTTGTATATTATTGTATTCATGTTATTCTGTAAAGCTGGACCCATATGGCATTTTGCAGTATGGATTTTGACAGCGTTGATGGAGCTTAAGCATCCAGATGGTCTTGAGTCAGAGACCACTGGTCAGGTTATATACCCTAAGGGTGTGCGATCCTAACTGAGATCACAGATGCTGTGAGATGACTCTAGACTCATTCCACATACAGCAGACATCTGCTATGCATGAGTGATGATCACATCATAAACACTTCATAGAGTCTATATTGCAACTTGTAGCACAAAATATAAGAAACAGTTGAATCTATGTAAATTTGGTTCCAACAGTTTATATTGTTTGGATGTTGGACATTTAATTTTTGTTATTGAAAATATTAATCATCAATAAACATGCTTTATTGTGTATTCTGTAAATTACATTAAGTAACATTGTAGATTATAAAAAAAAATTAAATGGAAAAAAAAATATGCATGTTGTTCTCACCTCAGCCATGTACATAAGCCTTTAAGAAATATTGTTCCTTCAGTATATTTCATTATGTTTCCCTCAATATTTTAAATCAGTAATTAAAGTAATACCTTTGTTGATACTGGACTTACCTGATCATCGTGAATGGACAGATTTGATTACAGTTATAGCTAGTAGCTGGAATGTGATTTTTATGAACTTTTGATATGAAATGACTGGAGATATCTATATAAAATGCATACAAGGATATCACAGTTTTTCAACAACTTGGTGACCTAAAAATATAGGCTCATTTAGAGCTGCACTGAAACTATACTTATGACCCATTTGAAATAATATGATTTAATTTTTACCTATATAAAATTATTCTTCAAACCTAGACTGTTTTTGCCATACTGGGCCCTCTTTTTCTGCCAAATCACTTCAGATTGAAAGGTTTTGATATCAATCACACATTGTCTGAACATAGGGTTATTGTTGAGGTGACTCTATTGAAGTTATTGTACTGACAGCGAAATAATGCCATACAGTAGGCTTGAGAGAGGCAGGAAAATAAACCCGTTGAGATTTCTAGTGTTTCAGTTTTTTAATGGCTATTGTGTGTGGTAAAGAAACACTGTTTCTTTCATTCCAGTTTGTGGTAAGATGAATTGTTCCCCCGTGGGGTCTAATTGAAGTGAATTTGTGGTCATGCATTTTATTTAGTTCTCTTAGAGCAAATTCCATTTGAATAATACTGTGAGATTTATGTTTTATCATGAATACAAAAGTGCACTAATTACTGACGGCAAACACACTGAACCCTTTTATTGAACTCCCAGCTACGAATGTTAGATTTGTATCAAACTGGTTTTGTATTTAGGTTGGAGTACAAGTAACCAAATTTCACTTGCTTTAGTGATGCCGATGGCAGTGGGTTGATTTTATATATAGTGCTGGCACTTAGTGACCCCTAAAAGCAGCAGAAAGTAACGGTCTTAATCTCAATCTTAATCTAAATGTGGCTTCAATAAACCAACTGTCATGCCATAAAATTTGTCAAAGTGTATACTGTCTATAGTTATGAATCTGAACATGAATGTGGTACATGGGACACAGACTTACTTTGGGAGATTAGCTAAAGGGGTGCCAGGGTGCACAAGGCAATAAAGTCATGATTGTTTGTATACCTAATTGCTGTATTTAGTTGCATTAGGGAGCAGAAAACAAGCTTCACTGTCTGCATTCTCAGTTGTATTAACTGCATTGCATCGCTGCACATTTGTATAAAGTTTAGTTCTGTTAAACTTTGTTGCCAGATCATTTCCATAATGACCAACGCATTCTACCAAGAGCAGCGCAAATTAGTTTCTGATTTAAGACATGCTTTTTTGGGCATAAATAATGACGCAAATACTAGTAAATTGTCTAGCACAAACCTTATTAAATCGTGTTGCGTGATTCATTTAAATAGATGCTATAAATTTTGTGTCTGAAAGGGATACTCCTACAAATGCATATGCAATAAGGTCAGCCAGCCGCAAAAATAACTGTCCGTGCCTTTTTAGCGCTAATTGTTCACTGCGTCTTTAGTAAATCCTGACAGTAGTTTTTTGCACTGACACCAGCTGTTAGTAAAACTGTCCCTTAACGTCTTCTTTGTTGAATAAAATAAGTTAAAACCGGTTTTGTTAAATTATGGATTAGCTTGATAATTAGACTGAACTTTACCTACACTATGTACTGACAGCCTATTTTGAATTGTTGGCTTATATTTAATGAATGTACTGGTAATTTGCTTACACTTGGTAAAGTTTTGTCATATAACCTAAATGTGAGATCAAATGTATCAATGCTATTATCACAATCTGGCCACGTCTATCACAGTGAAAGTTTTTGTCAAAGGCACTTGGTTCCCCTTAATGAACAGCTTTTATAACCTGTTTTGCTTGCTATGCATTTGTTTTTAAGGTTTTAATCTAGCATTTAGATTTATAAAATTATTCTGTCATTTAAGTGTATTTTTTTCACTACTACATAAAATGGTGAATATAATTACATTGTTAAATAAAATTAATGTTGTTTCTATTTGTATCTTCTCAGCTTTCCTCTGATGCCCCACAACTGTCCAGACCCTCTCTGAACTGCTGCGATCGAGTGGAATTGAAAGGCTGATTGGAGAGAATATCTGTCACCCAGGTAAAATGGCTGATACTACAGAAGCAGAGAGCTGAACATCACACATTGCCCCCTTTTCTTCTTTGTTCGAGGATCATTTTATGTGGACATTTCCCCCTTCCATTTCAATTTTCTCATCATGGCTATGCATGATATGAATCGTGCCAAGGGTTTCCCTTGCAAAGAATGCGACATCATTTGCCCAAGTACACCTAGCCTACTGGAGCACATGAAAGCACACTATCATCAAGAAGAGAATGGCAGATTTGAATGTGAGCAGTGTGGACGCATTTTTAAGCATGCCAGTAGCTTGGCTTCTCACAAAAAAACTCATGAGATGGGCTCCTTCCAGTGCCCGGTCTGCACCAGAACGTTGCCCAATGCAATGGCGCTAAAAAACCACCTCCGCGTCCACACCCTGTCTCCAAGTGCCCAAGCAGAAGAGGAGAACGATGACAATGGTGATGAAGACAGGGATTATAATCTAGCACAAGATCTGTCGGAAGCAGCTTTCAGGAGTCACATAAACAACAGTGGAATAATGCCTGGCCATGACCATGACAAACAGAAATCTCCAGGATCTGAAGATGCCTGGGACAGACCATTTAAATGTGACCAGTGTGACAGGACATATCGTCATCATGGCAGCTTGGTTAACCATAAGAAATCTCATCAAGAGGGCATGTATAAGTGCAATGTCTGTTACAAACAGTTCAATAATCTTGCAGCTCTTAATGCTCACGAACGCACTCATTCAAAATTTAAGCCCCCTGGAATGTCCATGGGGGCTCTTGTGTCTGAAGCACAATCTGACCCTCGCCCCCTTGGCCTCCAGAATGATGACATGGCACCCAGCTTTTGCCATCTTTGTCAAGTGGTTTTGCCTAATAAGAATGACTTTCAAGAGCACCTTTTGTTACATAATGCTGCATCATCTTCGTTGGGGCTAACACGTAGTTTCCCAGGGATAGTGCCTCATAATCTTAGTTCTGTTCGGTCCCCAGCTGTCAATCCTTATACACCTGCACTAGGTGACCCTCTTCCACTGCCTCCATTACCCGACAAGCGTTATGACCCAATGCTAGGCCCCCCTTCTAATAATCCCATATATACCTGTGCATATTGTGGAGCGGGACATCCTGACTTAGAGAGTCTCAAAATTCATTATCTTACCCACGACCCTCATACCACAACCCATGCTCAAGGTAGTCCTGCTATTTTAAATTCTGATGGACTGGCTTCAAACTCTCAACCATCAATATCATCATCCAGTGGTGAGACAGGGTCTCAGGAGCAGTCTACAATTGATGATGCTGAACGCAGATTTAAGTGCCAAGAGTGCGGGAAAAGCTATCGACATGCTGGGAGTCTAGTTAATCATAAACGCTCCCATCAAACTGGTCATTATCAGTGCACCGTTTGCTGTAAGCAGTATCCACACTTAGCAGCCCTTCATAGTCACCTCCGTAGTCACAAAACTCGGCCAAATTCACAATCGATGGGTACAGAGGGAGATTGGCTTTCCTCTGAGCCACTGACAGGGCTGGACTCTCAACAAGGCTTTGTACATTCTCAGGACCAGGAGAGTGGTGCAGCAACCCCAATTTCACTGCCTGGTAATCTTGGTGATGCAGCACACTTTGTCCCAGACGGTTCCCATAACAGTGGCCTGGATTCACTGGAATTCCATGACCGATTTGACGGCTCTCTCGCTCAAAGCAGTTCTGGTCACTCACCTCTTCCACAAAACCATCGTCAACCAGATAGTGTCAACCAAGGCGGTATGACCAATGGTTACTTGGGTAACATAAGCTTCCATAGTCCTAGTGGTGCCTCCCTGCCAGGCAGTGGCAACCTCAAAGAAAGTACTCGTCAGAGACGTGGTCACAACCAGATGCCGTTTGGAGCACCTCAAGACAACTCCCAGGGCAACAGTAAGAGAATGGATAACAAAGATGATGATGATGGAGAGGTTTATCAGTGCACAGTCTGTGGAAACCATTATGCCAGCCTAAGGGCACTTCGTAGCCACTTACGAAGCCATGGGGTTAACCAGGGGGCAGGACCCTCCTCCGCCCTCTCTCCAATTGGTGAGCAAGAGTGGAGGAGGCGGCAAGAGGGTAATACAACCAGTCTTTTGATCTGTAGCACCTGTGGACAGAGCTTCAGCAGAAAGCAGGACTTGCTTAACCACCAGCTAGCCCATGGACCTCCCCGGCCAGATGGATCTACACATGGCTTGGGAGGCACTAGCTCTAATTCTAATGGCAAAATGGATGGAAGGAACCACATTTGCGTTGACTGTGGCATGTTCTTTGCAGATCGCCATCAGCTGATCACTCACCTGTGTCCAGGCAAGGCGAGAGCAGGGGCATTGAACAAGGGTATGAATGGAGCTAAAGGGATGACGGGTGGTGCTGGTACCAGTGGCAGCGGGGGCCCTGTAAACCCTCAGCAGATGCCAGACTCTGATGATCGACCCCACAGGTGCGACCAGTGTGGAAGGGGTTACAGACACCCCTGCTCCCTTCTCAACCATAAGAAATCTCACAAGACTGGGGTCTTCCGCTGCCTTGTCTGCCAAAAACGCTACTACAACCTACTGGCTCTCAAGAACCACCAGAGGACTCATTTTGACTTAAAGAGGTTAGCCAGCATTGCATGTGCCCTATTATATTCTAACTGTTTAGTTCTCTTTGCATACTTTGAATGCTTATGTATTATCATGAGTTCCCCACTCATGTGATTACCCAGGTCATCAATGAATGAATAGATTTTAATGAAATTTAGAGTGTCAAGGCAGTGTGCTTTGGTGATTTTCCCAGGGCAACATAACTCATACTGATGTACACACATACACGCAGTTGAGTCTGAATTTCATAATGTCTGTACCCCATTTGAGCATTGTGTAGTCATCTTTGTATTTGTAAGGGGACCTTCCCTCTTTCTGTTTTTTTCATTTTTTTGAAAGTGCATTTTAACACTGCTTTCTTATCTGTTTGTTTTTGTGTGTTTTGTCTTCACAGGCACAAGTGTGAGGAGTGTGGGAAAGCCTTCAAAATTCAGAAGCAGTTGATAAATCATCTACGGCTGCACGAAGAGCACAGAGCGAAGACTGGAGATCAAGACCAACGTGTTCAAAGCATGTCTCATCCCAATGGTGCCCGCTATGAGGGAGGCCCATCACAGCTTCAAACTATGAGGATGGGTGATCCCAAAATTCAGAATCCTCCTGTGAACACGAATTATGGTCAACCTCAAGGTTTCAAGAAGCCATATGCGGGGGCTAGGGCCCAGCAAGTGGATGATGGCAGCGGCCGCCGCCCCTTTGCTTGCGATCAGTGCGGACGTACTTACCGTCATGCTGGCAGTCTGGCCAATCATAAGAACTTGCATAAGATTGGTGAATACCACTGCAACGTGTGCAACTCCACTTATCCAAATCGACTGGCAATGAAGAACCACCTCCGAATGCATTTCGCTCTGAAAAAATATACCTGCTCTGACTGTGGTAGGGGCTTCAGGAACCAGAGGCAGCTTGAAACACACACCAGCAACCAGCTCTGCAAAGATCTTCCTGGTCCCCTTCCTGGTCCCAGCGTGCAGACTGCTCCTCCTCCAAACGAATATGAATGCGATGGGTGCTCTCAAGTCTTTACTACAACCACAGATCTGGCCTCGCATAACTGCAGTGCCCAGCTTCCTTCTTCCTCTGCCTCTCTCAACAGCTCTAATATGAGCATGGAGACGGGTGATCTGGGGTCTCCAGAGCGTGAAGAACGCCCTTTTACCTGTGACCTTTGTGGCTGCTCTTACAAGCATGCTAGCAGCCTGCTCAACCACAAAAACACACATAAAATTGGCAACTTCAGCTGCTCATATTGTGACAAGCCGTACTCCAACTATATGGCCCTGCGAAACCACATGCGTATCCACACGCAGAAGAAGCGGCATATCTGCTCAACCTGTGGAAAGGCTTTCCGGCTGGCACGCTTCCTTCGGAACCACCAGAGAGTCCATGAGGAAGGCCACACCCGTTTTGGCTGCCCCACCTGCGGGAAGAGCTTCCAGGGTCGTTCTGGGCTGGCCAGGCACCGCTGCGGGGACAACCAGGTAGGCAAGGAGGGCGTGAGGAAGGCCACTTCAAGCACAAGAGAGGGAGAGGAATACCGGTTCACGTGAGTTTACGTCTGTTGTTCGTGTTTTTTGAAGTGAACTAGTAAAGATCACAGGTTTCTACATGTCTATTACAGGTATATGATCTCCAATCCGGCTTCCTCGGGACCATACGCGTGCCGGAATTCGGATTTTTCTGAAGTTTGGACAGTATGATTAGTGGAGACCAGATAAGTTACCCCCCTTTGCTTTCAGTTAGCAATATGCACTAGATTGTTAGGATGTCTTGATATAATAGGTACATTTTGATGTACTTACTAGGTAGATGTGTGTGTATTGTACTAAATATAGCCAAATCATCTATTCCCTCCTTTTATTAATTTATCTTATTGATAATATTCTAGAATGTATGGTGTAGTTTACTGTTGTTACCATTTGAACATTCAGTTGTCATAAGTATTCATACTGACCATTTTATATCCGCTATAGTGTTTCCAGGAATAAATACTGATCTAGGTCCAACAGCACTCAACAAACCATCCATTAATTAAATGCACGTTTCTTAAATACTGTAAATATAGCTTTGTTTGCTATTGTGGTGAAACATAAAAATATGTTTCATTTGCTGTCAATACAATAAAAGGAAGAAACATTTTTTTAAAAATGTGTCAACATACTAACAAAGAACTTCCATACTAACAAATTACATACATGATCAGAACAAAAATTCATAGAGAAGTCAAATTCTGAAAGAAAAAAGGTAACGTACTGCTTTACCACATGTGCTTAGTGCTTGGGGAAACAAGTTCACCACACTTTTGTTATGCTTGATTCCGACCAGAATTCAGGTCAAATCCCAAAACCTTATTTGCTGTACAATTATGTGAAGGCTTCCTGTAGTCATTCTATACTTGGTAACATTATTACCATTTTAAACCATCGAATCTTTAAAGTATGAATACTATGAGTTTGAAAACAGTGATTTGCAGTACATTTTTATCATTTATTTGTAATGATTAGGCTTGTCCTATGGGCTGTTACAAAATTACATCTACAGTTTATATATTACCACAATAAATGATATAGATTATTATACCACTGACTTCATTTCAACACCAAACACAATTGGTTGATACTTTTATCATTCATATTGAATTTATTAACTGCTTTAATAGGCAGTGCTATTCAAGTTACCCTGTCCAAGCTGGGACAGTTTTTTTGAGTTTTGGCAGCTGGATTCAAGATCATATACCTGTACTTGTGTATCCGTCAATGCTGTTGTCATAGAAGTCAACAACCTACCGTCCAGGTTACTTTCAGACTAATCTAGGTTACTAACTATAGAGGGGTTAAAAGGACAATGAGCAGGTGAGATTTACTTTCTCCTCTGCTTCTTTCTTCACAGATGTGACCAGTGTGGCCGTTCTTACCGGCATGCCAGCTCACTCCTTAATCACAAAAACACCCACACCGTCGGCATCTACCACTGCGCTGTGTGCCTCAAGACCTACTCCAACCTGCTCGCACTCAAGAACCACCGTCGCATTCATTCTGAAACTCGACGGCATCACTGTCCAGAATGTGGAAAGGCTTTCCGCGTCTCTTCCCAGCTACAAAATCACCGGCGTGTGCACCAAAAGGAGCGGGAGTTTGCCTGCACTCTGTGCCAGCGGAGCTTCCCTACCCAGGCTAGCTTCCGGCTCCACTTGGAAATGCAACATGGCCGTGCCCCAAAAACGTCGCAACAGCCTGAGGTTTCGTCCAGTGGCTCTGATTTGGGTTGGGGCTCTGGGCTTGACCTTACGCTGGTGCAGGCCCAGGGATTGGATCCTAATGGGCTCCCAAAGCTTAACCCATCACACCATGGCCCCAGTGGCAGCAGCTCATCTGGGCAACAACAACAGCAGTTACAGCAGAGTCGCAATGAGGCAGGGTGTAAGTCGCATGTCTGTGATCAGTGCGGCCGTGGTTACCGGCACGCCAGCTCACTTCTGAATCACAAGAACAGCCACAAGATGGGCACCTATTTCTGCAACTCCTGTCAGAAGGAATTCTCCAACCTGATGGCACTCAAAAACCACAGACGCATCCACACAGAACCCAAGCGTTACCAGTGCCCGGATTGCGGCAAGGCTTTCCGTGTCTCCACCCAGCTCATCTGTCATCGCCGCATCCACACCAAGGAGAAGCCTTTCTCGTGTCAGCAGTGTGATAAGCGCTTCTCCAGCAAATCCAACTTAAGACACCATCAGAAGATCCACTGGAACAGTTCTGCACCTTCTACTGGTCTGAACATGGGTACCACCAACTTTTTGGGTATGCCCTCTGGGCCCTTTTTATAGTGGGTTAAATTTGGGAAGCAGAACTTGCAGTTTGTTATGGAGATCCATGCCAAGGCTTTTGGAGGTGCCAAAACCCCCTTTTCCTCTCACTCACCTTCATCTCTAGTGCTTGAGGTGTGGCTGTGAGGCTTTTGTTGAACAAGTTGTTGTTTAGGTTAACAGAACTGTCCCTGCATGTACCCTGACACAGTGGATTAAACAATGACTGTTAGTTTTAGGTCATAGTGACATTTTCCCCACCCTTACCCTCATCCTAAACACCACAGGTGACCTTATTTGCATTTTCATAGTTCCCTTTGGGGGTGGGGGACATTGAGGGCCACTGCCTTCATTTCTGATACCAGCCTTTCGAAGAAGTGCAAACTAGCTGGCATCTTGTTTTAATTCTTGAAAACGAATTGCTTTCGGTGAGAAATTTCCATATATGTTGTGTATAAAACAGCACATTTCCCACCATGGTACTGTTACATCAGTATTGTTTTGTGATGTCACAATGGGAAGGTTAAACTGTAGCCACATTAGGTTAAAAATGGACGTGTATCCCTATGTTCAGGGTAATGCCACAAGAAACAAGCATATGAAAAACATACATTTCATCCCATGCCCAGCTACCCCTTTGATGACTGCCTTGAAAGCATCCACAAATTTCAATCCTAGACAATACAAAGAAAACATGTTGACTGTCTGATGAATTCCGAGACATGTCGAGCAACTTGTATGTTTAACAAGTAGAAGTAACTATGTTTAACAGTGTATAGAGCGTAATTGAAATGTCTTCAGTTTTTGGAGGCAACACATTTCTGTGTTGTGTAGGACTGTCAACGTTTTTTTTTGTATTCCTCCCCATTTCTTTTGATGTTCTAACTTTTCTAACTTGTGTGTTCCTTGCAGCACGAAGATGAGCTTCAAACATTATTATTCAGCAGATGACAGCATTGCGCTTATTGGGTTCATTTCTTAGTGGCATCATTCGTTCGTTCTCCCTTTAATTTTATGATGTTGCTCAGAACCCATATTTTAAAATTGCAACTAACTTGCTAGTGTATAGAAACGATAGGTTGTGCTAAGAAAAAAAAAGGAGAAAAGCGAAAGGGGGGGAAAAATGTATATTGATAGGCTTGTAATGGCATTTGGTTTTACCTTGTATTGTATTGTACCTCTGACTGTATTATTTACAGGAAAACTTTTATAAAAGATCACTGTAGTATGCATTTTATTTATATTAACACTTGTAACTGAAAACGCTAGTTTTAGAACTCCCATTTTTAGGATTTCTTGTTTCAACCCCTCCATTATCCAGAGGCTATTGGACACGGAGTCAGGAATGGCAGAACTCCTAAAGAACACTTGTTATAGTGACCGTAATCTCCTATTTTGTTGCCATTATTTGTTATGCTTTTAAACGAACATTTCTGTCCCTTGTGCAATAAACAGGGAACTGTAATAATGTGTGTTTTGTTTGCAGTACAATGTGTAAACATATCACTGTATTATTATTGCCTTTCTCATGTGATGTCATGACTGCCCCCCCCCCCACGCTCATGTCAAGATTGGATGTGCCTGTTTCACTCTTTAGGCTCACACGTTAAGGAATAATTTTGTGATCATTACAATCAGCAAGGCAATCTTATTTTAACTCATCAGTTACACCTTTATGTAACCCATGTATTTATTTGTTTTGGGCTTTTTCTTATTTAATTGCATTTTACTATTTTGAGCTTGTTTTCAACCTATATTACCTGGGAGCACTGGTGCTAAGTCGATGTATTTTGAGTGAAAATGAAGTTGTGTGCGCTGTGATCAGAGCATGGGATGACTATATATTTACGTACCTATGCCCTTGCAAATTTTACACAATTGGATAAAAGGAAATTCTTCCCAGGTGCACAGTTGCTTACTTTGATTCCAAATATAAATTATACAAGTTTTAATATTTTTTTCTTTGTGTTTATATATATATATATATATATATATAATGCACACTCACACACATACGTATATATATATATATATGTATGTTACTGTATACTTTTTTAAACTACATTTTGATAATTAATTTCCTAAAAGAACATGTTTGAATTATAACCTTGATGCTCTCAAATAATACAAATAAATAGCTGGAAAATTAATGTAACATTCACTTCAAATTTATGTGTGATTTTAAAGTTTGTCACTCATGGTTGGTGTTATGAAAGAGTCACCATCCACCATTTGGTTTCAATGTCATGGTGTCTTTGTTAAAATCTGTTTATTATGGATGTTTCCATTCATGGGTTTTAGGATGTTTAATGCACCTGACAGCTGGGGTAAGCAGTTTGTTTACTGTGGACAGTAAGAGCTTAGATGATGAGAACACGACATATTCCTTACTGTTACTTATTTAATAAACCACATAGGATTTTGCTCTTGATGCTTGATTTTCTCACATAAGAATAATCAAACTCCCATCAGTTTTACACTACCTTGCTCCTTGTTCAGACTCATCGCTAAGTTAGATGATCTATTGTTGCTCAATCTAGGTATCCTTCTTAACTTCTGAGCATTCCCTACTTTTGATTAATAAACTATTATATAATATTTCTCTATACTATATTTTATGAATATGTAATACTCATTTTACTGATATACTGAATTCAATGAATTTAGTGGTTTCCCTCTTTACATTTAGCAGATTTTTTTAATTGGGCCTTTTTTCCCTTTATTTTTAGTTTAGACAGGAAAGTGGGGGTGAGATGAGGATTGCAATTGGGACATGTCCTATTCGGACTAGAATTTGCGTCTCTTGTGTCCTTGAGTGGCATTTGTTTTATCTAAATAGTGCAAAAGTGTATGCCACTATTAAATAGCTATGAATCAGCCCAAAATCAGAACCAGAGCTAATCAAAATGTAAAAGACTTTATTTAAATAACATAAAATAGGGCCGATAAACGTATCACAGGCCAGTTAAATACAATCTGCAAATGTCTATATGTGGGCATTCATGATAATTATTGCGGCAACAGCGACCACTACATGAGCCTTAAGAAATTACCACGCGTGACATCGCAAGAAAAGCGCGCCACTTTACCTGTTACCTCGCATATTCCAAAGGTAACGAATCTAATGATTATATAAAGTTGTTTATACAACACTAAAATGGTAATCATAACATTTAGCTTATCGCAAAGGAATAGTTCACTCAAAAAAAAAAAATTTACTCACCCTCATTTCGATTTGGAGGAATCTTCACTCATAGTGACAACGTCCGTCATTGACACCAAAAAGCACCATAAAAGTTTCAATAAAGTGGTCAATATCACTTAAGATTGTATCCCAAGTGTTTTTAGTTTTGTGTGAGGAATAGACAAAAATGAAGCCGTTTATTCACTGATCATTTTGCCCACAAACCGAAGCTGTCATCAAGCGTGCGTTTGCGTCCAGAAATGGCGCGTTGACGTATTGACGCCATAACGATGGCTCGCCTGAGGTGAAAATTATCATTGAATAATTGCTTAAATTGCGGTCTTTTCCCCACATAAATCTATCAAATGGCATTCAGAAGACTTATAATATAGCCCAACACACGAGTCATACTGACTTCATGAGATAATAATCAGAACGTTTTTATGCAGGAGGTTATCTTATTCACAAAAGATTCCAACTTCTTCATAATTATATTCATTTTGGGATACTGTACTGAGAATGTTAAAATGCTATGTGTGGATGTAAATTCATCTGATTTTCAGGTGCTGGGTGCAGAATAGTCTATGAATGTGGTTGATTGGGGTATTGGAGTGTCCACTAGATGGTGAAAGATCCTTTAGGTAAGTTTTCACCTTCAACCAGACTTGTCTGTTTGGCTAATGCTCTGAAACCAGTAAAGCTATTTAGTAGCCTAGACATGTTTCATTCATTTAATTTCAAAGCAACAGTGCAGTTGCTTGAGAGCAAGAGAATGCAGTATATGCAGTTTCTCAATTCAGATTCAGATAAGACATTTATATGTGGAGTCCATTCAGGTCCAGCGCATACAATTTTATTGACAACTTATACCTGTTTTGAGGCTGTGATTATCCATGATTTGGGCCCAGCTTGAAAAATGTGTTTCTGAGGGTGTGGAGTGAAAATTGCATGTTTTTACACCTATAGAAACTACATGCATAATTCATGTTTGGTCTGAATTGAGAGTAATATATCGAAAACTCAGCATAAAACATTAACACAAAAAGCTTGTAGCTCAGTGCCTGAATTATTTTTAAACGAAAATGTACTGCCTGTTGCTTAGCAACTGGAAAACCAACCCTTCATACCTGCCAACTTTGGCAAGTTTTCACTGAAAGGACTAAATTAATTAATTTAGAGTAATGATAAGCACTTGTTGGTTTTGTACAGCTCCCAGGGCATCTTCTGGTGCAATCAATAACAACGTATTTGAGCAAAACCCCATTATCTTTCTAAATAACTTTATCTACTTTGCACACAGGGGTCTGGGGTGAATGTGGCTGGCTTAATAGTTAATTGAAAGTGTGTCCAACACTTTACAGTGGATGAAACATCTTTAGCACCATTCAGAAGGAATTAGTTTGCTAAATGGCATATGGGTTACAATTACTAGGAGGGCATCTTATTTCATGAACTGATTCAGATGTGACTTCTGTCATTTTGTCTATTGTTATAAATTGGCATTTGCACAAGTTACAACATTTTATGTACATAATTAAGGGAGGAAATTATGGTGAGGATGAAACCTGATGCTGCTACCACAGTGGCTATTCTGATCAAAATCTCTATTGATTTTAGTTTTTATTTCGGATGGGATGCCAGCATACTGAGTAGTTTGTTGGAGTAGGTTTGACAAGAAAATACTATTTTAGTCTTTACTTCAAAATTTCACATTTAATTCAGTGTGTTACTTGCTGTTTCTTTGTTAGTTATTCTTGAGTGAAAATTCTATAGACATTTTTTTTAAGTGCATGCAGTACTTGAAACTCCAAGTTTTTATTTTACACAGAAAGTTGGCAAAAACATCTAAATCCAGAGTGATGGTGCAAACTAGGGGTGTCGCAATATACCGGTATTGACGATAATCGTGATATTCAAAGCATGAAATATCGACATCGTGTTAATTTAGGGTGTGATAATATACTGGTATTGGCGATAACCACAATATTTAAAATGAATAGGACTCTTATGATAACATCACACGTAAATACACCAGCGCCAGTACCTGGTTGACCTCTCAGGTGGCAGTATTGCACCTTAACGCTGACACCTGTCAAACAAAAAGAAAACGCTACTCTGAGAAGAACCATGTCGTCCGAGCGGGAGAGTGAGAGGCTCTGTCCACACCCGAAAAAAGTAAGCTCGCCAGTATTAAAGCTCCTACAGCCAAATCTGCAGAATGTGTCGGGCTACGGTCAGTGCGAACGGGGGCAACACCACCAACCTTTTTACCCACCTCCGTGCCCATCACCCTTTGGATTACACCATTTTACAGAGAGTAAATTGCGATTATTTTACTAGTCATGGAATGGGAAATGTTACATTAATCTGTTAACAACGGTTTTCTGTGTTTATATATTTAAATATCTTTTAATAAGTAACGTTACCGCGTTTTCTTTACTCATCTTATTTTTGTATTTCTATTTGCAATCAAGTCATGGCCAATACGGCCTGTTCATAGCACTTGATTTTTTTGTTCAAATGTAAAATGTTACGTTGGTCGCAGTGCCATGCACTTAATGTCTCATCTGCGGCCGTTCTAGGCGCACATTAAAACTGAATTAGCAGCGCGCTTACTACATGACTTCATTCAAGAAGATGCATGTGCCCTGTGTTGATCAGTATCCAATTATGTTCGTTAGGTAAAAAAGAAAAACAAAATAAACAAAGTAAAATTATTTTTGACTGATAACTTTTCCCCCCAAGGTTTCTATAGATATTGATATTGTGAATTCTTTTGGCCACAATAACCGTGGTGTGAAAAATCTAATATCGTGACAGCCCTAGTGCAAACACTGTAAAACAAAAGTCAATATAAATGTTTGATGCATATACAAGCTTCTTTTGTCATATTATTAACTTCCCCCAACCCTGCCCATGATATGAGAAAGGAGTAAAAATAGGGAAGACAGCTACAGCAGTTGTACACTGGACAATCGTTTTTCTTTATTTTTTGTTTCAGTTCATAATATCTGTTTGTTGGGGTTTTTCTTTTTTCATTTTTCATTTCAACTTAAAATTTTGACACACTTATAAAAGACAGCATCTGCATAGAGTTCTCATCTTAAAGATCCATGGAGAAAAGAGGGAGAGCGAGAGAGAGAGAGAGAGAGAGAGAGAGAGAGAGAGATTGTGAGAGAAGGGAGGAAGATAGCAAAGGGTTTAGGTGAGGAGAGGGATACTGGTACGCCACACTAACCAAACAGAACAGCAAACAGTATTACAAGAGAGAGGGGAGAGAGAGGGACAGTTAGATTGTTTGTTTGTATCTTTTTCCTTTTTTTACAATACAGTACACACATACACACAGAAAATAAAAGACAGAAGTTGCAATTCCAGTCAAAGTTGCAGAAATCGATTTAATTTCTTCCTTCCCATCCTTGGTGCCCATCTCATTGAGGTTTCTGCCCTGAATGTATGTTCAACTTAGATCCTAGTGGGGTGAGAAGACAGTTGGCGACACATAAAACGACGACTGGGACCACGGTTAGTGGCTGTTGTTTCCCTCAACTCCCACAATAATATTGAAGTCGGCGTTCTTCAGTGCTTTCAAATGTGTGTGTGAGAAAGCCCTTTTCTTTGTATTGCACAGATGAGTGTTTCTGTTTGCTTCGAGCATTATTGTTTTAAAGAAAACTTCCAAATCCCAAGAACTGCATTCTTTGTATAAGACCAGAGCTCATCCTGTGTTATGTTTAGCTTTTGAGCTTCAGCCATGCTACAGTCTATGCACGCAAGGTTAGTGACTGACACAAACATATACCACGAAATGCACAAAAATGCCACTATTTGTTCTAAATTTGACATTGCCAATATGGTGGACCTCTGCAAGAAAAGCAGTCAAGTTGCATGGAAGCTACAGATGGTGTGCATTTGACCTGTAGACCAATCAATGGTGTACATGGAGGGAAGCACTTTTTTTCCCCCAGAGTTGAACCGCTAATGGCTCTCTGAGGTAACACAACATATTGTATTGATTCTGATGTTAAAGCGTTGTTCCACTTTTCTTCATTATAGAGCACCCTTGACATCACTGCTTTAAGACAAGCGAGCAGTCAGCAGCAAAGCGCTGCGACCAGGGCAAAGAACAAGAAAATCAATCAACCTCACAACTTTGACAGGAACTATTTTAGTAGTTTTATACATGGACATGCAAATCATTTTTTCTCTCTTTGAAATATTTACAATAATTACAAGACAAGATTCAGTTCAGATTGACAAAATCGCGAGCATTCAATATTACTACTAATATAACACAACTTCTCGGGATTTTTAAATCATCTTAGTTATATAATTCATCACATTTGATAATGGTATAATTCAATTATGTCATCCTTATCCAGTCATCTTCCCGTTCTAATTAGAATAGTGTTTTCATCACATCATTACAGGCCATCCTCTGTAATTGATGATCATTTTGCTGAAATCACAGTTTGAGCACCATCTCCACAAACTGTTTCCTCGTTCTAAATCTAACACTGAAACAAGAATACTGGTATAAAGTTTAATGGGAATATACATCAAAGGAATGACACAAAAGGGGATGAAATTAAGGAGGATTATGGCTGGGGCTGTTGAGAAAAATCACGATCGCAGGTCTTGGGTGCGAGAAGTCATATCCGTTAACGTCAAAGTCTTTGAGAGCTGTCAGTCAGGTGCGATGCATCTCCTAGACAGCTAAAGCACACGTGGAAACTAAGCAGCGAGCATTACAATACACAAAGCAGTCTACGTAGCTGAGACGTTTCGTTGATCATGGCGGGAGCGTTCTAGCATTGTTGCATTGCCGCTCGCTCGCCGTGCAGATTGGGCGTAAGGGTTTTTTCTTCACCTGCAGTGATGAGGCACTCAACAACCCCAACCAAAAAGACTATTATGCAGTTAAACTCTAAAAGGTACATTGTATTTTTTTTATATAAGTAGTTTGTAATTTTCACTCATTTACAAAATGCCTTCTCAATGTGCTGTGTTATGCCAGTGCTGTCTGGTCATATCAGTGTCTGTGTGACGAACATCCAAAAACAGTGTTGAAAAATGAAAATAAGACAACTGAGAAAACTTTCATCCAGATCTGTGCCCATGTTAGTATACAGGTTTTTTTTTTTTTTTTATTATTTCATTTTCTTTTAACCAGAGCTGATCTAATGTCTACGTCTAATGTATTGCCAGCACAGAGGAAGCAATGCAAGTGAGCTGAACAAGGGGTAAATGGCAACATAAACAGCATCATTGAGGGGAGAAAGAAAAAACAACATACAGTACACACAACAGATTTGTTTTGTACGTAGCTGTTTTTGGAGAAAGTGCTTTAAAAGGAACAAGCTTGTGTAGTATACATTATACATATGGTTCAGAATGAATATAAATAAATAAATAAACCTTTATATCGAGAACCTTGTCGCTGAAAGAAGTGGAACTGAAAACATAGTAAATGTATACGCAAGATAGTTCACAAGATTACAGGCGGGAAGGACTACACAATACAGTTGACTGTAACATTGTGCTCTGTACTCGCATAACGCTTTGGCTTTTTAGTCTTATTACTTTTCTTAACATTTGAATGAAGTCGGCACAAAACTGGAGCGCTAGAGCTGCATACCATAGACCTGCAGACCAGAGAAGCCCCTTGCGCCCGACGCCGGTTAGCGTTGCGGTGCGCCCGAGGGCTCCATCAGCAAACGAGCACACACACACATCCACACACACAAATGCTCATGCTCACTTATACAGCAACGTGTACGTAAAAAAGGAAAAAATGCCGAAGGGACAGGGCACGCATACATGGCCTTTTGAGTTGCACAATTCGACACCGCAGCACACGACTCACAATAAAGAATAGTCTTACGAAAGAATTCACATATCATCACCAGTTAAGCACAACAATCAAGTTTGGGAATACATCAGGGGAAGAGGAAATGAACAAGATGCGCAAAAATGATTCGTACCCAGAGTGTTTTCAGAGGGCGAGGAGGGGGGGAAATATGTTGTTTTACACTATGGACGTGGTTTAGGAACAAAATACCTGACAACGAACAGATTTTGTATTCATGTGCACATCCACAGGGAACACATTCATGGGGACCACGGTAAAACTCCAGCATCGTCAGGGTCATGATAAAATCGGCAGGAGAAATATTAAATGAAGTCAGTCCCCCCCCATCCAACCCTTAGAGATTCATAATAAATAATCATAAATAAAAAAACAAAAACAAATAAACATATTAACAAAACGGTACAACCCAAAAAAATGTGGCGGCATAAGACATTGTTTTCTTTGATTGTAAAGTGCACACATGATCGAGAGCCATGCAAACTAACAAAGCGAAAGTTGCATGCGTTAACAAATAAGGGCCTTCAAGCTATATCGTCTACTAAAAAACAACACCGACATACATATTTACCTCATTTTACCATACATGTAAGTGATTCGACACTAAATACACAGAAGTTTCAAAGAAAACATGCTGGACGTTACTGGAATGATTAAAGCAAAATAGTCCCGGCCCTCTGCCTCAGGCTTTCTAAAAAGTGTACAGTATATATCCCCAAAATCTTTCCTGTTCCCTACTACTTCACTTTAGGTAGGTAAAGGAGTGGCGGGACGGGGTGGGGGGGCTCCTGTTATATATTCTATGATAAGCAGTACATGGAAAATGAAGTCCGTATTGAGAAAAGGAGTGCACTTTCAGAGTTGGTACATGTTCTGTAACGTCATGAACATGAGGGTGAGGGCGTTCTAAGAGTGCGACGAATCTGAATCAAGCCAAGAGGGATTCTGTATCAACAAAAGCAAAAAACAGAGCTAAAGTTTGGTTTTGAATTTTAGCCCTTGAATTTAAAACGAGCAGTACATAATTAACCAAGCTGGCACTTTCTGTCCGCAAAGAAAAGGATGCAACGAATTAATGATACAGCTGTTTGATTTGTTTCAAAAAAATCTTTGGACAAAATCAAAGCGTCTTATTCTAAGCTAGCGTTATCTTGACAAGATGCTGTCTCTCTGGGCGCTCAGAGCTGGATTTGAGTTGTTTCATATAAAGTTTGTGAAAATTAGTCACTGCATAATAAGTGTCCTACAAGTTTCTTCAACTGAACTGAAGAATGCATCTACTTGTAAATATTTAGTCAGATAGCTCATCAAGAGCTCGTCTCATCTCAGATATGTAGAATTTAATAAGATCCAACTATCATGTCCTAGTAGTTAATTTTATTAGTTTATCTTCTTTAACTAGCACCAAGGTGAAAAACGTCAAACTCCCAAATCGATCCTTCAAAACCAAAAACGGTCCTGTTCAAGCCTACCCTTTATATTATAACATAAAATATATATGCAATTCATTAAACAAGGCAAATAAAAAATGCAAAACTAACGATTAACTGAAAAATAAGGAATATTAATTTCAGCAGACCTAACCACCCTCCAAAAGATAATATTTAGGCTAGGCGTTGCTTCAAGTATTGACATTTTCTTTTCTCAACGAAGAAATCTTCGGCGTAGACAAATAAATTTAGTCTCTTTCAGAATCATTCCATAGGTTGCCATGAATTAATTCAAAAAACAGGGGGAATCAAAACTGCATAGTTCAACAGTTTGCGCAGTGCCACCCTATCGATCCCAGCTTTCTATATGTTAAATGAAATGTCCGTTCCTTCACTGCCTACCTTCTACAGTACAGCAAAAGTAAAAAGAAAATCATCTTTATGTACAAACGTGGTGATATCACTTCCTCTCACAATTCACAATGATGTGTGCTTCTTTTTTTCTTAATTTGTTTATGGTTGCCCACAGTAAAACTATTAAGACAGAAATTCAGCTATGAGGTTGACAGTGCTTTTAATCTACAGCACTCCATCGGTAATGAGCTAATAAGGTAATAAATGAGATTTCATCTGAATGCAAGCAACCACTCCGAACGTTAGGCCATTGAAATCGGACTAGTACTACTGTCTATAACATCTATGTTCAGTTGGCTAGTATTTGTAATGCTAGTATGGTTTGCCAAACACCGTGTTCTGCCGGAATTTTAAACAATTTAGCAGTTGCTGGCACTGTCCTGGAGGCCCCCCCAAAAATAAAAGCAACGCTAAAAAAATAAAATAAAAACTAAAGTTGAGTTTTATTCCTTTACAGGTAGTAACCCATGTGCTGCTTTTATGTTCAATACATTTACATGTACAGATTGTAAATATTATGTGTATTTGAACCCACTTTTGTATGAATTTAAATCAGCTAGTACGTAACATCTCCTTTTATTTATTTATTTTTTTGATTGTTTGATTTTTGAATATTCGATTTTTAACCCTACCCAACCCCCATTTTATGACAGTTTCCTTATCTCGTGTTTAAGTGGATAAAACACTCAGCTTTCCAAGTGTTTGTCTTTCTTCATGTCGTTTAGAAGCCTAGGGTTCCTCCGATAGTGGACGCCAAAACCACTCCCAAAATTACACAGCAGATGATGATCATGATCTTCTTCTGCAGAGGGCGAAAAAGAAGGAGAAAGAAAGAAAGATGTGTAATTAAACAGCCAACAGATCAGCAATCGTTTGGTTTGTTCATCTAGCTACTCTATTACTCGATTGTACACAGTCAGCTAATCTAAGTAGCATCACCGCATCTTAACCACACTTTAAATCATTAAATGAAACCATGACCAATTAAACCATTACCAAAGTAATCATTAAATTAATTAAAAGTTAATTCAATTATTGATGAAAGGACCCACTCTGGGACATTGGCCCTTTGAATGCTGAATGTTTTAAACAGTGACTGCATTTGAGAAGCTGGTGATTAGATATCGTGTAACTGTAAAGGCTAAATACAGTACTAACATCATTCTAAACTTTGGAATCTCCAAAGGAAACGTGTACTGAATGTGATAATGTCATAAAGGGAAGCTTTAAATATTTTATTGTGCCAAGGGACTAATGCCAAACAGAATGAACTAAATGGAAATGCTGTGCTTGGTGGGACATGCAGACGGAAAACCACATGTAACTTTGAAGCAAAGATACATTTACTTTGCAGCTTTTTCTGGTGATCAAATGACTGACATGTAAAGGGACCAAGCAATCTTTATTTTTTAAATTTTTTGTTTATTTTATGGACCAATTTGGGGCCTAAAATAAGCGATACCAAGACACAAAAGTTCACTCAAAATATGATGTGAAAAAATTAATCACCAAATAAATCAGTAACTACTTGCTTGACAAACACAAAACAAGTGTCCATTTTTAAAGCTTAGAACCTGGAATTTACAGTGCACGCAGAAACTTTGACCTACTCTTAACATTGCTGACAAATTAGAAGTGATACTGTATACCATACTGTAATCGGTCAAAACAGTATTTCTGGAGGAGGTGTGCTACCCTGGTTTGATGAAATTCATGGGCTTTCAAAAACCAAAAAATGTTTACTTTTTTACTTGCTCTTTCTCAAACTAATTTGTCCTTCAGTCGCTGGCTGGGGATTTGCAACCCCTTGTCTCAGAAGTTTCACTTTTATATTATCATTGAAAGCTGCAATGTGCATGGTTTAATCTGAGTGATTTTATCATTTATTTAATTACTATGCTTAACTGATTTGATTATTAGCTGCAAATAACTGTAGATCAATCAATTACTGACAATTCTAATCCTGACATTTCTAAAGCTCTGGTAAGTGAATAAATGTAAAGATTATGTTTCACCAGATCTGCAGTTTGACTCATCAGAAAGCATAGAAGTAGGTGGCATACCACCAAGAGTCTGTGGCCTTTAGACCACTGCAATGGACGTTAGCCAGCAAAAACTGCAGCAAAAAAGCTGGGAGAAGACAGCATCTGTTGAAGGACCAATGAGTGCCAGAGGAGCAATATAGTTTTTCTTTGGATGGTTTAAGTGGTTTAGGAATAATTTCAAAATGCTCTTCTATTGCTCGTTTTTGTACATGACAGCTTAGGACTGAGTCTATGTTCTCTAGAAAGCATGAATCATTGTACGCAAAGGGCATAATATTGAAAGACGTCAGGTGTAACAGCTGATAGTGTTTTACCTTGCGTGCCTGACTCTGGTATTTGACAGCCTTCTTGGTGTCAGAAACTGCTCTCTCTACATAGTCCACAGAGTGTTCCACGTTATACTCAATTCTGTCAATCATTTCTCCCTGTGAATGACAAAAATAGGCATTTCAAACAAACAACTTCTTCACAATATCCACATATACACACATGACAATCACTGTATCAAATGCAAAGACCTGAAAGTTAAGATTCGCTTAAATGCTTTATGCAGCCTGATTTCGAAACCAGCAAGTGGAGATGACTGAGTTCACCTCTTTTCCCTTGAGCAAAGGCCCTTGATCCATGGG
The DNA here is from genome assembly GCA_039654105.1 of Coreius guichenoti. Classification (NCBI taxonomy): domain Eukaryota; kingdom Metazoa; phylum Chordata; class Actinopteri; order Cypriniformes; family Gobionidae; genus Coreius; species Coreius guichenoti. The sequence continues at coordinate 7,124,256 of CM077184.1, forward strand.
GACTGTCCTTGTACCTTAACATGATGGCCTTCTATAGCAATGTCTGAACAATTTCCCATGACCTTGGTTGTGTGGGAATATATAAATTGCTATCTGTGAGCTACTTTTATAAGTAAGCATCACTTTGGAGCACAAAGCACTTGAAGTCTAGTTGTATCAGTGATTGGCCAAGCCTGACAGATGTGGCCATTATGAATTGTACTATTAAAAATAGTCTTTGTTAATTGAAATAAAACTGATAAAATATAAATATTAGATGGAAAAAAATTAATGAAAATTCAAAATTATGCCTTGGCAACTAACTGAAATAAATACAATATAAATAAAATAGTATATAAATAATACTTAAATGACATAAGGGTTAACAAAGATAGAGCTTTCATTTTCATCAACTATTCCTTTAAGTAAATTACTTCCAGACATAAAAGGCAAAATTTCTCAAATCGACAATCCTTTACATGCTTTACTAACAGCCTTGTGGAAGGGACTTTTGTGAAGCGATCAGATTGCTAGTGTTTGTTTAAATAGTATTTGGAGCATTTTTGCTCCGATGAAATGTTGGTTGTACCTGACTCTCCACCAGCATGGCCATGTCCACAAACATGTCATGCAGCTCACGGATGCTGTTCTCCAACTTAATGATCTCAGTGTGTCGGGTCTCAATCTCATTTAGTGCTTGCTTGGTCATCTGGGAGTCCATTTTGATCTGTTAAATAGAGAATATGAGGAAAAAGTTCATATCACCAGGTCAAGTTACTATTATTAAGCATACATTTGCACATATAGATTTTTTGCACATAGATTGGGTGAAATGGTCAACAAATAATGAAATATGTGAATATGCTTCCATGTAAAACCAAATTCATAGTTCCTGTCCCAAATAGCACACTTGATGTGGACTCCCTAGCGTGTCTGGGAAGTGTATGAGTAGGGCAGTGGCAAAGCCAGAAATATGCTGCCCATAACTGCTGGACTAGGATCAGTTTTCTACGTAATGGCATACTGGCGATTTGGAAAACGATCCAGTACATATTTGTGTTTGCACTATGGAGAGTGTCTAAGGTTTCTATTTACAACATGTGCAGCGTTGAGCAATGTAGCCAATCATAGACATATTTGTTGATTTCTTGAACGCAATGGCCAATCAGAGTTAGTCAGAATCCACTCACCGCTCAAAGCCGGAGTTTTTGTCCAGTGCTGATTTCTGCACGTTTGCAAATCCGTCATTATAACAAACAAAGTGTGGTAGACATTATGTAAATGAGAGATTCATTATTGTGCAGTGTAGACTGCTTCACTGATTATAACAGAACTTTGTGAGATTGCGTCATCATGATGAACTAAGAGTGACAGCTTTAAGGGACCGCTCTTTGCACGCTTACAAGGTGATATATAATCAGTTCAGAATGTGAATTAAACTTTTGTTTTTCATGCTTGGCCAGCGGCCACGTACAAGCTGCAGAGTTTCGGGAGTGACATCCGCTAAATTCATGTATTTGACACATCATTATTGTGATGTATGTTTTCAGAAGGCAAGCACCTCCTTTAGGACTTTTGCGAAGCCTACTTTACAGTGGACTATTACCCAACAGTTAATGCGGCAAAAGTGTACATTCAGAAGAGTACCGGCTGCCATTTGTGACTGGACCTTAGTAAAATTACATTTTAAAGCAGAAGTGTTTAAATTTGACCTGAAATTATGACCTTTGCCTTCATGGAAACCAAAGTCATAGTAAAATTAGTTTGTCATTGATTGCCAACTATTAAACTTACATCATCAGTGAAGATAGCAAGTTTCCCGCTTTCCAACATGTCTTCCAGCTCCTCATTGGTAGTTGTTCTGCCAGCTAATTAAAGATATTAGAAGTACATGGTATCATTATAGTGCATACTGGGTATTCCCGTATTAGATCATCTGGTAGAATATCATGGTTTTGATCCAGTAACATGTTGCATAGCTTTAATGTAGCTTAAGTTAATAAGATTTGTAGTTAAAATCTAACTGTGCACTCCAGTAATGTGGATGCTTCTCAGCTTTTGCGTGGGGGTGTATCTTTGTGCATGCTAGCAGAACTCACTAATTTCCAGTTGTCTCTGAATGCGGTCCTTGCAGCGGTCCCTGTATTTGGACTGCGTGGTGTTGTACTCCGTCATCACCTCCACAAACTTGCGTGACAGCGTGGAATGCTGTGGGATAAAGATAGAGATGTGGAGGTTGCACATCAGGATGTGAATATGCTCACTGACAGTAAGCAACTCAGGATAATAATATTGAGGGCCAAGTGTGATCGTTGTGAAATCGGCCCCTGCTTTTGCTGCAGTTTGAGAGGTTACTGCACACATTCTGTTTCTGAACAGCAGATGGCGCCAATGAGGGTGTTTGACAGAGCTGCTCAGTGGGAGGGCAGAGGTCACAGGAAGTATGTCAGTCTCTGAGCACACTGGACACCCTGAAGGTCAGATTTGTTACTATCTTCCTGAATATTGCTTCCATTTTAGTGAAACTATTTTAGATAAAAAAAAAAGCTTTGAAAGTCTTTTATCCCCTGAGCACTTCTTATGACATTATTCCCAAGTAAAAGACACAATGCATGTATTTTTATACATGCATACAGGGTTTTTCCTGGGTCAAAAATGGTCTTCGGTGGTGGCTGACAGACATGGTCATCCACACATACAGTAAAAAGTACCCTACCCACGTGATCTGCGAACGCAATACTGACAATACATTTAAAATAAATGCAGAGAAACAGTTTGTATCTCATATTATGTATGATCTCTTACCTTGATGTCTGTTTCTTTTGTTCCTCATTTTTTACACTATTTACTGATAATTGTTTTGGTATATAATCATATCAATATTAAAAAGTAGCATAAAAAATTATTAACAAATAGCCTAATTTTCTACCATATACAATTTAATAAAATTATCAGCTAGCTAACAACAACTTTGTTCTGGTTTCACCTCACTCCAGTCTAAACTAAACTATTTTATATATTTTACTACACATTGTCAATATAAATAACCTGAAAATACTGTGGATTATTAAGACTAATTCTTACTAACCACTCGTGCTAAATGGGGTGAGCACACTTGTGTTCTGTGTCCTGAGAAAATGATTAAACTGATTCGTGAGTTCAGTGTTGGACAGATCAGTTCTTTTAACCAGTCGTAAAAACAATTCGGTTCAAAGGAGTCATTAGGTCACGAATCGGACATTAGCAGACGCGTTGTGTGCGAATCCGTCTGTTAGAACATCGCGAAAGATTTGTCAACACAGAAAACACTTAATAACTGAATATAATTTTTCCCGTTTATTGAAAGTATGGTTTATGTCAGCTGGTTAGAGAAGAGTCAACGTTTTTTGAGCGCAATTCACACCCAGCGGTAATTCAAGGGAAAAAAATGTCCGAATGCGCCACGTGCAACATGGATTCGGTCTTCCGACCTTTTGATTTTGATTAATATGTGAAATATGAGAAAGAGCTAAGACAGTGCTTATTTTGAAGACAGAGAGAGTGCGCGCGCGGGGGAGGAGCTCTCTGCTCGTTCTCTCTGTCACTCAGTTAACATGCGCCCTATCACAAGCGCAGCAGTCATCTACATCACTCATAAATCACAATAACTGATCAAATAAGGCTTTGGCGGTACAATTTCAATGCAGGAAAAACCCTGGCATATGTGGAACTTGATGGACATTATTCATAACACTAATCTGAAATCAGTGTAAAATGGCTTGTAACACATTTAAAAAATGTTAAACGGTAAAAGTAATATTCTAAGATTATTTATTAATTTAATATTGAATATAATAATGAAGAAGTTGTGACGTTTTTGAGAATGGAAAACTAAACTAAGTTCTTCCTTGTCAAGTTCCTTGACTCTTTTGGAATAAATATTTTACACATTACATTGATTTGACTGAATAGATTGACAATGATTGTTGTTAGGAGAATAAAGATTGTAAATAATGTTTTGACAAGCATTTAGAATATTACAATGGTGTTTCTCATTATTTTCACACCTGTGTCTTGCGGATCCGCAAATCTGCAGATGATCTGTTCAACCCCTCCTCTTGCTCGATACTTTGTTCGATTGCTGTGGAATAGAGACATAAACTGAATATAATATATTGCAGTAAAACAGCCTGCACTAAACCCAAGTCTATGCAGTGAGCATGAGAAATATTGCCTCTTCATCATATTCTAATGATTGACATTTCATATAGCAGCTGTCTCGCCCTGGTTACCTGGTTACAACAGTTACTGAGGTGGCACAGCAACTACGAAAAAGTAATTGGCAGACTGAACTGTTACAATGAAAGTGCATACACACTAGGTGTCAGACAAAGTGGTCCCAGAGTAATAACAAGTCCCTTAATCTCAGAAGGACAATAGATCTCACTGTCCACTTCAGGAGACAATGGGATTTACACTCCATTCAGTTCTAATGGAGCTGGGTGCACCATGTGTCACTGGCTACATCAACAAGAATGTAGGTGAAGTTGCTATCAGAATGACCATCACTGTGGGCTGCTTGTATGTAGGAGTTTTAAAGATACAGTAGCAAAAAAAAAATCTATATAAGTCAGGCATAACATTATGAAATGAATAACATTGATTATCTAAAAGTGGTCCAAGGAAGAAACAGTGGTGAACCGGTGACAGGGTCATGGGCGGGCAAGGCTCACTGATGCACGTGGGGAGCGAAGGCTGGCCCGTGTGGTCCGATGAAACAGACGAGCTACTGTAGCTCAAATTGCTCAAGAAGTTAATGCTGGTTCTGATAGAAAGGTGTCAGAATACACAGTGCATCGCAGTTTGTTGCGTATGGGGCTGCATAGCCGCAGACCAGTCAGGGTGCCCATGCTGACCCCTGTCCACCGCCGAAAGTGCCAACAGTGGGCACGTGAGCATCAAAACTGGACCACGGAGCAATGGAAGAATGTGGCCTGGTCTGATGAATCACATTTCTTTTACATCACGTGGATGGCCGGGTGCGTCGCTTACCTGGGGAACACATGGCACCAGGATGCACTATGGGAAGAAGCAAGCCGGCGGAGGCAGTGTGATGCTTTGGGCAATGTTCTGCTGGGAAACCTTGGGTCCTGCCATCCATGTGGATGTTACTTTGACATGTACCACCTACCTAAGCATTGTTGCAGACCATGTACACCCTTTCATGGAAATGGTATTCCCACAGCCAGCCTCTTTCAGCAGGATAATGCACCCTGCCACAAAGCAAAAATGGTTCAGGAATGGTTTGAGGAGCACAACAACGAGTTTGAGGTGTTGACTTAGCCTCCAAATTCCCCAGATCTCAATCCAGTCGACCATCTGTGGGATGTGCTGAACAAACAAGTCTGATCCATGGAGGCCCCACCTCGCAACTTACAGGACTTAAAGGATCTGCTGCTAACATCTTGGTGCCAGATACCACAGCACACCTTCAGGGGTCTAGTGGAGTCCATGCCGCGACAGGTCAGGGCTGTTTTGGCAGCAAAAGGGGGATCTACACAATATTAGGAAGGTGGTCATAATGTAATGCCTTATCGGTGTATATATAGTGTTCTCTCTCTCTCTCTCTCTCTCTCTATATATATATATATAGTTCTTGGGGTGGAGTGCAACTTTTTGTCTTTTCCTGCGTAACTTAGTTTAGATTAGTCCAAACTTCTAATTGTTCTCCCTTCGCGGTGGCTGCCTTTTGAGTCAAAGTTTGAGTCCAAATTAGCTTTGCCTACGTGAGGATGAAGGTATTATGAGCTTTTAGAGGAATAAACTTCATGTATACTTGCAAATAGACCTGAAATTGTCTAATTTTCTCATGCTAAATTTAAAGTCGAAAAACATTGATCAAACTGATCTCAGATCTGTTTCATTGTTTATATATACAGAGCAGGCTATTAGTTTTTAATGTTTTACATAATTTTGTGCTTTTTTCAATCATACAGAAATATAAAAGTGCTAATAAAGTTCTAGTTAAATTTCTGTTTTTTATACCTTTTAATTTAGAGCGCACTTTATTGGCTGTCTTCTTAATGTCAGCTGTGAGGTCCTCCAACTCCTGCTTGGTCTCTGCAGAGTAAAAACACAAGGAAATACAAAAGAGAAGTTGTTTAAATGCATATAAGGTTGAGTTTGCAATGTTAATGAGCACTGGTTGCATTTTATATATATAAATATATATAGGGTAAAAAGTCATGTGACAACATACTGCATTACGATAGATAGATCGATAGATAGATAGATAGATTGATTTTTTTCATAGAATATATCTAACAAAAAAGGTTTATGCTTAATAAATGCAAAAATAAATTTAAATAAATTTATATTAAATAATTTATAATTTTTTTACTGGAGAACGACCAAAATACAGATTAAAAATCCAGATTTTTGCAGTGCACTGTATATTAGTTTTTAAGACTTTAACCTTTGAAAATATCTCAGGCCATATAATGTTCTTGTTCTTTAAAGAGAAAAATGAGCACTCTGGTTAAACGGTGGATATGTGTACAGACTGCAGGCTGCAGTCGTATGTTGATTGATAGTTACTGCAGTGCCATTCACTCCCTGGACACCACCTCAGCCTTTCAACTGCCACCTACACACTCTCCTTTCCTCTGACTAATCCAATACCTCGCTGCTTTCTCTCTTTTCTCCAGCCATGAGAGTTTGATCCTTCCTCTACGAGTATTAATGCCAATATCACTTTATCACCAGGGATATTTATGTGCATTTAAGAGAAATAATGCACTTGCAGATTCATACTGAAATATTTATCCTAATATCTGAGATTTCTGTCTGAGATTTTAGTCTCAAATTTTGTATTTAAATATGTACTTATGTGTTATGCATAACATATACATAGTTCAGTCGTGATTCTAACTGAGAGCTAATTGGTTCCTCTAACGCCGTGGCATTAGCCAATCAGACGTACTTCCTAATCCACATGAGCCCTGTTGAGCTGCACGATTATGAAAACTTCTGTTTACCCCTCCTCCTCCCCAGTGCCACCTGTAGAGATCTGCTATGGGGGTTTTAATATATTTTTGCAGCAGCATGTCCTTATGTATGTTATTTTAACTAAGCTGAGTCTTGTTTTTCCTCAGCATCAGCGTAGCAGATTTCGTCTGCCAAAATCAAGCATATGTACATTCCATGCCCCATGCCAATAAATGCTGGTTAAATAATCCACTCCCTGTGTTGTCATGATTGAAATACATATACACAACTTATCACTAAATAGGGTTTAATAAGCCGGGTCGAGAAGCCCCACACTTCAAATCTTGCAGCGTCTCCTCCTGGCCATCAATATTGTGACTCCTGCTGATCATTTTCAGGGGATGGACGGTGGGCGGTGGGTGGAAGAAGGGTGATAAATTATATGTCTATACGTTGTGAACAGTAATTCATTACTTTGATTGACGTTATATACGGGTGATTCTTCAATTAGGGGAACTTTTCCGTTCCCAAGGATGATTGCTTTTTTAAGCTTTTAAAGGATAGATCATAATGGCTTTAAACTTTTTAATTGTGTGTCTGTAATTACTTTTTCATCATTTTTAGGAGGTTTGAAAGGTTCAATTTGCCAGAATTTCTCTATTTTCCTCAATATATTATCTCTTTAGTTAAGTTAATTGATGGTTAGCTTTTGGCAATTGAGCGTTATTTTGATTAGCATGTTGGATTGACCAAATTCAGTATGCTGGAACATATTTTTTGTAATATCCATAATATATTTGTATATGGAAAAGGGACTTTTCAAGCATTTAGAACAATCCGAACATTGGCATTGAAACCACATTCCCTAAACTTTCAAAGAATAGAAATTATTAAATGAATTAAAAATAAATTAAAAATAATTTGAAAGTGATTCATAAATGTTGGTAGATGTACCATGTACCTTTTTATTTTTTTTAAAAGTACATGACAGACAAAACAGTGTAAAAAGCACTTAAAAAGCAATGCTGTCCTGTAAAACGAATGATCTGTTTAGTCACTCGTGTCCGTTAAAGTGCTGTAGTCAGGGTGCGGCCAGTTCTCCTGTCCATCGATTAAACAAAAGTGTAATGTATCTCCTGTCACTGAGTTTGCATCACAATATTTGACACTATTGTTGTCCTTACAGACAGTTAAATGCGCTCCTGCTCTTTCCTGTTCTAAACAATCCATTGTCTCATGTCAGCTTTTTTTTTTTTTGCTCATGTGGTCGAGAGATCGATTTGACTGACGAGAATGTTTCTTGTCACACCCACTGTTTAACATGACATCTAACCAGCACTTTAATAGCTCTTGAATGTGATTTTATTTGTATTGGTTAGCAGTTGCCACATACTTGCTAAAGCAGACCTGTTGCAGAAACATGACATTTAGGATTCCTGCAACATTTTCATTCATACAGTTCTACAAAATCTACCCCTGCATGTTTGTTTATTAAATATTTTTCACAAATTCTCAGATTTCTGGAGATTATTAATTTTTTTTTTCAAAACTACCTCAGAAAATATGAAAAAAGCTCTACAGGTCTTGCTCTGCCTATTAATGACTGACTTATGATCTTTTATCAGCTAAGGTTTATCTAAATGAATTTACTAGTGATTTATGATAGATAGATAGATGAACTACATGAACCTGAATTCTCTGTAGCATATGGTGTTTGTTGATGTCTACTTTAAAGAAAAAAGATTATGTAATTTCTGAAGGGTTTTTTGTTGTTGTTATTTTAGGCCACATATTAACGCCTACTGCAAAATGCATTTAGCAAAACATTCCAACAAATAAATGAGCACTTATAGCAATGCTTTTATGTTTGTTTCAGAATATTGAACATGCAATGAAATCCATCCAGACCACAAAAAGATCTCAACACCCAAGGATTGGCAGTATAGAAATGCTAACCGTCCAATTTATCAGCCCTCAGCTAAGTGAACTACACACAGCTCATTTTACTTGCTGACGTCACTCACTTACAGGGCAACATGGAGAACTTTTGGGGGCAGGAGTTCATTATGCGCTATAATTCTGATGGCTAATTTAGTCATTTAAGCTGATTGGCTGAATTAATGAACTAGGGCAAAGAGGTAAACCATTAGTCGCCCGTAGAGCCAACAGAGGTTTTGCTCAAGGTCACAGTTGCAGAATTGAAAAAAAGAGGGATTCACTAATCTTTTAGCGAGCTGGCTTTTCCACAAACGTTGCACGTGTAGCTTTGTACAGTAGCACATGCACAAGAATGTAATGTAAAAGTTGGGTGACCTCAATAAAAGGGTAATAAAAAATCCATGAAATGCTTTGGTTTTGCGGTGGGGGTGTATTAATGGAGAACTTGGGCTGCTAACATAGATGTTGTGGATTAGCTTCTAGAAGCACTGACCCAGAAATGTTACTGAGATCACACTGTACGCTGTATCACTTGAGGGGGATGGTATTACAGTCTTGGTTAAACATCTAAGCACACAAACGTTAGCTTGATCACAATTTGACGTGACCCATGAACTTTCCAGTGACTAAGATCATATTCCTGAGTAGGATAATTTGGATAAAAGGCATCTGCTAAATGAAAAATGGCGGTGTCTGTCTTTCCATTTTTGTATGTATTCCTGTGACTGAATTCAAAGGCTTCTTCTGTAAGGAAGAGAAATGGGAATTGGGCCTATAATATACATGTTATGCAGTATGTATAACATTACAAGCTTAATAACAAACAAAAACACACCAAACACTACTGAAACTGAAGGAGAATAATACAAGGAGAACAACTTAAGTTAGACATTTAAAGCCATAAATGACAATTTTATCATGTCATATACTCATTCCCATGTCAATGGCCCTGTATACTTTTGCAAAACTCAAAACAAAAGTTGACCTTAAGCAGAATGTCTGAGCATCCTTTTCCACAAATAACAGGAGATGGTGATTTACACAACCAAAAAGTACAAAAAACAGTATAATAGTCCGCATTACTACTAAAATGATTATTTTTAGTCATTTTTGGAACATTGCAGTATAAATCACCAGTCTTCCTAACATCTTTGAATGAGTAAATAATAAGAACATTTTCATTTTGGGTGCACTATTCCTTTAAGAATGAGTTTATTAAATATGTTCTCCACCTCTCCTCGGGTTTCTGGTTCACACTGACACAGATATCGAGACAGACACTCAACTTCCACAGGTTCTCTTCATCCTTCATGCAGCATGGTGAAAACAGACAGGGGGGAAAGCAAAAGAAAAGAGAACAGGAAAAAAAAGAAAATAACGTTCTTATACATGCATGCAACAACTTAACAGAAACAAAGAAACCATGCATTGAAACCAAAGTGAATCACATGCAGTCAAATGTACAAAACTGAACCAAAAGACACAGTGAGACGTCATCTATTAAAGATTCATCTATAGCAGCTGAGTCATTCATATGCTGTGGATTTCTTGAACTAAGCTAGGCAGCTTCAGAGGGCACTCTGGGTTTTGGGTTCATTGCGTTCAATAAGATGTCTCAACGGCATTTGTGGCATAATGTCAGTTACAACAGAAAATCATTTAGAAAAATTTGTAGTTACAGTAAAGTACTTAAAATGGAAGTAAATAGAGCCAGGCAATACATGCTAAAATATAGCGATAGGCCACAATACTTCAATATTAAACAGGTTAACATGAGACAAATATAATAGAATTGTTTAATAACATGTTTGTGTGAAGTTACTTATAGTTCTGGGCCTCGAATTTGATTGGCTGAGCAGCATTCCAAGAGTGCTGAAAAATGCTTAACTTAAAGCTAAACTTAAAGGGATAGTTCACCCAAAAATGAAAATTAGCCCATGATTTACTCACCCTCAAGCCATCCTAGGTGTATATGACATTCTTCTTTCAGATGAATAAAATCGGAGATATATTTAAAAAATCCTGGCTAATCCAAGCTTTATAATGGCAGTGATTGTTGTTCTGTTTTTGAAGTCCATAAAAATGCATCTGCCCGTCATATAACGTGGTCCACGCGGCTCTGGGGGGTTAATAAAGGCCTTCTGAAGCGAAGGGATGCATTTGTGTAAGAAAAATATCCATATTTAAAACTTTATAAAGTAAAGTTCCGGCCGATCGCCTTCCGTATTCAATTTATGGAAAAAGTGTTGAAAGTGCCTCTGCAGTTCAAAATGCTTATGCTACCAGTTACGCTCGTCAGATGCAGCGTAAGCATTTTGAAGCATTTTGAACTTCAAAAACAGAACAACAATCACTGCCATTATAAAGCTTGGATTAGCCAGGACTTTTTTAATATAACTCCGATTTTATTCGTCTGAAAGAAGAACGTCATATACACCTAGGATGACTTCAGGGTGAGTAAATCATGGGCTAATTTTCATTTTTGGGTGAACTATCCCTTTAAAGGCATGGTTTCACAGACAGGGCTTAGATTAAGCCAGGAGTAGGCCTTAGTTAAATTAGGACATTTAAGTAGCTTTTAAAAACATTACTGGTGTGCATCTTGAGACAAAACAATGGCACTGACATATTTTAAGATATATGTCAGTGCAAGTTGCTTTTAGTTCAAACAGCTCAAACATGCATTTTAGTCTGGGGCTTAAGCCTTGTCTGAGAAACCGGGCAAAAAAGTAGCTATCTTAGCTTAGTTAGAATAACCTTCCTGGATTTAACTTGTTAAAAGAACTCAAATATCCAAGTTTTCACTTAATACAAGTCCACATTTCAAGTTGACTAAACTTAAAAAGTTAAGGCAGCATGAAGGCTTACTTTTTAAAGTTGAATCTACATTTTATTTTATACATTAACAGATTTTTCTGTAACTCTTTCTGCAGGTTACATGGTTACCCCAGTAGGTGGCAAGAAGAGAATCACAGAATCATTCACTCAGAGGATTCGTTCAAGTGACTGTCTATATGAGTGAGTCACTGAATTATTCACTCAAAGGATTTGTTTAAAAACACTAATTCAATCAGAAATTAAACAAGTGACTGTCTTTTTGGGTGGTTCATTAAATCATTCACTCAAATGATTTGTTTAAAAATACACTGATTCATTCAGGAATGAAAGCAAGTGACCGTCTGTATGAATGACTCACTGAATCACTCACTCAAACGATTTGTTCAATAACACTGATTCATTCAGGAACCACAAAACACCACTACTGTGTGTTATTTAGTCTTTGTCTATGGCGAAAAATAGATATTATTGTGTCTATAATGTAAGTTAGTCAATATTACCTTCTTAAACTGTTGTATAAAACAGTATCACACTCACAGTGGCACCATTTACTTCCATTTTAAATGGTACATGTCCAGAAAAAAAAAAACATGGAAGTACTATGGCACTTTTTTGTAAGCAAATAACCCCAAATCTATTTTACAAATTTAACCTGCCCTGAAACTGATGTTTGATTACTGTTGAAAGGTGAAGTATGTATTTTCTGCACCACTACCGCCACCAATAGGAATTGCAAAAATAATGACTTTCACTTGCTTTTCAGAAATACTTAGAGATACTTATGGTTGTCTCTACTTATTAAATGGGAATAATATTTTAACATACAAAATACACACTTTACACTTAAAAATGGTCTATTTGCTATTTAATGTTAATTTAGAAGCAATATTTGAGTACCTGCAAGATAACAGATTCAACAAAGGCATTATTTTTTTCATTAGATAACGTTGTAATCTCACTTATTTGACAGTTGGCTTACTGCACATTCACTAAAGAGCTGCTCTGTCAGAATGACCTCACACATTAGTCACAGACAATACTGGAACGACTCGAACACTCATAGACATTTCCCGTAATTGAATATTGTTGCTGGGGAAAGATGAGGTGAGCAGGATTTTTTAGCAACATTTGGGGACTGAAGAAACAGCTTCTAACAGCTTCAGTGTGGGCTGGTGCACTATGAGGTGTGTGGGTTGGGTCTAACAAACACTTGGAGCGATGTGGCAACTCTTTTGTAGAGTGGGTGTCGCAAATGCAAGGTATTGGAGAGAGGCTTGAATAGGCTCACCAATGAGCTCATATATCTTACCACACAATTGCAGTGAAGTCATGGAGCTGGTGCTTTCCAAAAAGCGATAAATACTTTATCGAATTTGCACCCCTCACAACCTTCCTGCATTGTGACCGAATATGCATGTATTGTGTTAAAGGGACATTCACCCCCCTCCCCAAAAAAATTGTCATAATTTACTCACTATCAGTACATAAAGGTTTCAAAAAAAGTAGTCTATATGACTTTAAATTCTCATGCAAAAATGTTAACACACAAGTCATATTTTATGCAATGAACATAAGTAAATGATTCACTTTTGGGCGAACGATCCTTTTAGGGGCGAGCGGTATAGTAGACAATGCAAATATATACAGTGCATCACATTTAATGTTGAAAACGTGGGTGGAATTGAAAGCTAATGTAAAAATTTGTTATCTTGCCCTGAGACATAGATATGCATTCACAAAAGTGTGTCTGTGTGGTTTATATTTGTGTGCGCAAATTGATAGATCCTAGAGGGAGATATGGGGGAGGTAAAACATCAAATTTGCACTTTTTTTATTGTATGCTTGAACGTCTCACTGATGAAGTGTCACATACAGTACATTAGTGTTCTGAAAAACAACCATATTCTAGAGGCAGAATTTAGATTTTTAAACCACACTGAAATGAATGTGAATGCTTTTTCATAGACTCTGTGTATACGCTGAGGCAGTATTTTGGATAAAACTGATGGGTGGAACTCACTTTCATCAGGGTTGGGTGCTGCTAGGATGGCACTGTGCTGCTTCTTGACCTGTTCTACATCCTCTGACAGCTTTTCAATACAGCCACGGATCTCCTCCACCTGTCAGGAGAACATGCGTTAAATAATGCTCGTAATCAATATGGTGACATTTGCAAATTATATGAAAGAGGACTAAATCTAAATGACTACTTGCATATTGTGAAACTCTGTGTAAAAAAAAAAATATGAGAAAAAGAGAAAGTAATTGGCTAATCAGCTTGAATAGTATGGAGCAATTTAATATTTGTATTTATTAATAATAAAAATAATAATAATAATAATGTATATTTATAATATAAATATTATATATTTATAAAAAATAATTTATTTTAAAAAAATTTCATCATATTTCCATAGGCGGAGCGTGTGTAAGGCTGGGGAAGGCTTAAGCCTCGGTTATACTCCAATCCGGACTTTTTTGTATTTATACTACTGAAGGTGTATGATGGGGTCCGGGCGACGTGTTCCACACATGCGCAGTAGATCAGCGTGTACACTTCCACACTTCCAATTTCACTCCACGAATTATTGCACATCTTGCTGTCTTTATATTGTTTTAACGACAGAGTGTAGAGGTGCGGGTAGCGACGGACTTCTTCACACAGCCTCTCTTCAAATTCGAAGTCCATTTCGTTTTTCCAGCGCATGCGCAGTTAGGTCACAAAAAATGGGAGGCACGCGGATGTCCGCATAGAGCCTCCACGTACAACCTCCGATGACAATTTTTATGTCACGCGGACCCTCGCGCACTCGTGGAAAGTATAACACTAGCTTTAGCCTCCCCCGGCCATGGGTCAAAAATGCACCTGCACATTTAAACTAAATCTAGTAATAACGTGAAATGAAAAATGTTGATTTGTGTCGATTTAGATCTGCTCATGTTGCATCATACTTTTTACAGTTTTACAGCGTTGCACACTATAACCAATCACACACGACTCAGTTGAGCTTATGAATGCAATGGCCAATCAGAGGCGTTAAGATTAATAATCGCTGAAACACCGGAGTTTTGTTCAGTGCGCAAGCTGAACTCTGGATTCTGACTGAATTCTGCCGCCTTGCGAATACTCTCATCATAAACTGATAAACATAAACAGATTTGGTGATTGAGCTCTTGAGAGCGTCAAAACTAATATAAATAAGTTTTTCTATTTACAACGTGTTTTTGCAGCATTGAACAATGTAGCCAATCACAAACATATCTGATGATTTCTTGAACGCAATGGCCAATCAGACACGTTTAAGTTAGATTCCCCTCACCACTCAAAACGCTGGAGTTTTTGTCCAGTGCTGAGATCTGCACACTCAAATCCTTCCGTTATAATTTAACTTGTAACAAAAAAAGTGTAGACATTATGTAGGCTAAATAAGATATTCAGTGTACAGTCAGCTTAATCGATTAGCAGAACTTTGTAAGATCACAATGAATTAAGATGAGTGACAGCTTAATGATTATAAAGCTTTATAAACGCTTTCTAGGCTATAATCCATTCAGAATTTAAAGAAAATGTATATTTTTCTGCATTAGGTAAGGCAATGGTTAGGCTATTTATTATTCGAACTGGCTGCCATGCCAAATCACGTATGCTTGCCTGTTGAAATCATAGTGGTTTGTGAACATAACCACTTTAATAACAAGAGCGTTTATACTGGGATGTGTAGGTTGTTGATAGGTGACACGTAACTATTTCATGACATTCTATTTAAATGTGTTTTTAAGGAGGAATCGCATCTAGCCTTACCCTAGAGTTGGTTCACCCTCCGCCTATGCATATTTCTATATCCCATATTACAGATATATTTTACGTCACATTAAATGTTAGCTGTAGAAGTTGATCTGCGATCAATGTTCACCTTTTGGAAGAAAGTATGCAGGAACTGAACTGCTTTAAGGTGTGAACTGCATAAAAATGAATAACTATGCTTCCTTATTTTCAAGTAATGAAAAACAGTATGGAAAACATGCCTTGATTATTATTAACTTTTTTTTGTGTTTTATTTCTTAGATTTAATCATTTTGAATCTACTTACAGTAGTTCGGCCTAGGAAAACTGACATCCTTTATTCGTTTTTTTTTTTCTTCAAATACATACATTCATATTGGTGTGATGAATCCGATCTTCAAGCAAAAGGAACTGGATGAATATTTGAATGCTACCAATCCCGATCTGAATTCTGACTTGTGATGCAGCCTGAATCATAATCACACCGTGTTCGTTCGTTGGCCAGAGGAGAACCGGCCCCCCCGACGGAGCCTGGTTTCTCCCAAGGTTTTTTTCTCCATTCTGTCAGCTGATGGAGTTTGGGTTCCTTGCCACTGTCGCCTCTGGCTTGCTTAGTTGGGGACACTTAATATTCAACAATATAGATGAAATGAACTAATTTATTCATTGATGATCTTTACAGTGAAACTGAATCAACACTGAACTGACTTTAGCTGAACAACAGCCGAAATGTATCATTTTCCTGTTATCACTGTAAAGCTGATTTTAAACAATCTGTATTGCTATATAAACAATATGTATCGCCATATAAATAAGGGTGACTTGACGACTTGATTATTACATTTTTTGAAAGATTTTGTAAGCACAAGTTGTGCTTGGAGTAAATTGTTTTATTTGTGATTACGCAATGAAACATGCCAAATTGTTCGGACATAATTTTTGGCCAGGCTGTCATACAAAGAAATTATGAACACATACAAAAACAAGAGAGAACCAACTAAATATTAGTAACGTCTGTATAAGTATAAGTAGAGTCTGTTGTAGTCAATGTATGCTTTTTCCTGTGAGCTTATTTATGCATTTTTTGCATAGTAAAATAAAACTTTGTAAAATAAAGCTGTAATTTGCCTTTTTTTTGCCAAATAATTTTGTCAGATAAATACCTTAACCAATTTTAATGTTTTGATCGTTAAATCAAACTTGTAGGGTCTTAAAAAACAAATGTCCCCTCCGGACATCACTTGGCCACTACTGTAGATTCTAGTTTTCATTACAAATTATATTATCATATTTACAGCTTAAGTAGTTAAAGGCTGGAATACACTACACAACTTTTTTGCCCTGATTTGCAGTCTGGACGAGTCAACGCTAGTTGTTGAAAATCAAAAAACTTTGTGCAGTCGGATCACAAAGTGTATGATGGGCAATTGGGCACAGACAACTTTTTTTTTTCTTAGCTTCAGACTGATTCCATCCAGTCAGAGGATATCAAACATTTAATATTTTGAGCGGATTTTGAAACGCATATTGTTTTCATTTTTGTCATGCATCTACTGTCAATGAGATGCGTGTTTCTGTGTGAGTGTGTTGTGTTTGGAAGTATTTGGTATGAGTTTACTTTTATGATGCCCAGTTTTTCTCTGTAACCATTTACAAAGTCGGCAATTGTATGACAAGTAGTGTTTTAAAATCTGTTCAGATAGTGTGTTCAGAGTCGGATTTACCTCATTGTGACACGCAAAAAAAAAACAATCCGGCCCCCCCAAACCCCGCCCAGTTGTCAGTCCGAAATCTCGTATGACTTTCAGGTTGTATTTTTTAAATAATTAAACACTGTGTTGTCGAAGTAGATATTATGGATTTTTATATGATCATATACTTGCATGTGTCATTATATTAACATTTTACCAAAATCAAGCTCAAATGAAGTTTTTGACTAGTGAATGTCATGATTTTGTCCGTCATTAGAACGGCGGTGAGTGCATCGCCTTACATTTTCATCAACTTACAGGTTATAAAGTTTACTGTAGCTATGTGGGCGCTTAGTTTTTTGTCATTTGGCCAAAATCTCATGTTATAAAAGATTAAGTGCTATACACAGGCTATTTAAGACAGCATTGGCTATGACTCGACAACAAATGCTAGACTAAGACACACTTCTCTGCTCCTCATATACATGAAACATTAGCCTTTATATATAGGGCCAGATTTATTAACAGCTTGCGCCAGCGCAAACCCTCTTTCGGCGTTAAGAAACTACTGTTAGGATTTACGACAAGCAGTGAAAAATTAGCACTGAAAAGGCGTGGACAGTTATTTTTGCGGCTGACCTTATTGCATATCCATTTGTAGGAGTTTCCCTTTTAGACACAACATTTATGGGAGGAGAGTATTTAAATGAACCATGCAAACTCATTTACTAAGGTTTGCGCTCGTCAATTTACTGGTATTTGCGCCATTATTTAACACCCCAAAAAAAGCATGTCTTAAACCAGACACTAATTTGCACTGCTCTTGGACGATTGCGTTGGTCGTTATGGAAATGATCCGGCTGCGTCTGTGTTCTTTAATTTGCATCTCGTCAGTAGATCAAGCTTAGAACTTTCAACTCCCATCTGCGTTTTTTTGGAATCGTGTCTCACGCTAAAATCTGGCCTATATTGTTTCTTGAGAAAAGAAAATGCTATACTTATTTAAACAACCAGTTCTTTACCCATCCACTGCAAACAACGGGTTGTAGTTATGTGGTTTTACCAACAGTTTGAAGAGCCAATGGAGTTACAAGGTTTAGTCACAAGCTCTTTTTCATTTTTTTCATTGGTTAAAAATAGGGATGCACTGATATGAACATCTTCCAAAGCACAGCCATGTCCCAAGCACACAATTATAATGTTCTCACTATAATTTTATGTAGCCTATATGACGGACTTGCGCTGCACATGTTGCACTTAACTATTTACCTTTTTGAAATGATTTAAATCATATTTCAAGCAATTTAAAAAAAACCATCATGGCAAACAGTGCGCATCTGAAGTGTCTCAGCTGAAGGAAATAATCTATTATTTATCGGCTTTAATATATCGGTCAAATTTTCAGGCCGATAACAATATCATAAAAAATGAACATATATATCGACCAATACCTAAATGGTGGTGATATATCACGCATCCCTAGTTAAACATTTTCAAAACTCACAGACAGATGTAAAGGGTGACCAATAGTATTACATTTATGAAAAATAGAATAATAAAATGACAAAATATGGAGATACATGGTTTCTGCCTAAGAGTGACGATTTAAATTTTTTTTTTTTTTATTCATTTCTAAAGTTAAGTAGTCTTACAAAATTTTAGTGAAATAATAATTAATAATAATAATAATTTAAAACTTATATATTATTTCTCATTGTAATTGCCCCTCCCCCCTCACGTGTCTAGAATGCCTATATGCATAAATCCAGTGTGTTTCAGCCTCAAGTTGAAATCTAAAATTTACACAAATCTGTGTTTCAGTAATTGGTTTGTCTCTTTTTTTGCATTAATGACAGCAGCACTCAGATCGATATGAATAAAACTTGATGAGCAAATCAAATAATCTACATCTGCATGAATCATCACTGGATATGATATTTGCCTTAAGATAAAGCTTACCTGTTCAAAAAATTCATCCATAAAGTGGTCTCGGTCGACATGAACGACTTCCTCATCATCGTCACTGTCCTTAGCCTGTGAGAAAAACAAAAAAAATCACTTAGAATGTCTTAATAATCTCAATCCAAGAAAAATAATTCTACAGTAAATGGTATGTGTTTACATGGATTAGTTTAGCTGATGCTTTAACCCAAAGCGACGTACAGATGAGGAATACAACAATAGCCATTCATCCTAAAGAGTCAGTAAG
The DNA here is from genome assembly GCA_039654105.1 of Coreius guichenoti. Lineage (NCBI taxonomy): Eukaryota > Metazoa > Chordata > Actinopteri > Cypriniformes > Gobionidae > Coreius > Coreius guichenoti. The sequence continues at coordinate 7,143,661 of CM077184.1, forward strand.
AAGTACAAAATTGCTCAAAAAAGAGCAAACATCAGTATTAATCAGCATTTCTTCCATCAATGCAGGATAATTTTCATTTTTTGCTGCTGCTTTTTTTGTGGCTTTACTCAATATCTCAACCAAAAACACAGTGAGATAATGGCCCAAACACAGAGCAAATGGGCTTCAAAAGAGCAACCGTCTTTAACACATCCAGACTGCTTCTCCATTCCTCATATAGGATAAAGTAGGGCAGCCTAATAAACTAATGCAAATCACATGTTTTCAGATGAGCACACGGTGCCACATTTAAAAGATCGTTTGATTGTGTTCACATATTGGTATGAGAATTGGGGATAGCTGGAGGGCGATCTCAGAGTAGCTGTATAGCCAATCCACACTGAGCGGAATAGGACGTTCTCCTGTGTGTGTAGCCTTAAAGACCATCCCCCATCCCACCCTCTGCACCTTTACCTGGAACTAATAGCTCTTCATTTCAAGCAAACTGCTTCCCAACCAATGAAACAGCTATGTCCAAAGAGAAAATGTAGATTATAGTGACAGTCCGGAGGGTGAGCTGGAATCTTGTTTACTAGAACACGATTTTATGGGCACTCGTTAATTTTTAGCGGTTAATCATTAATATTTACAAATCAGTACTTGGACAATCGTCTGAAATGATTGTTGCCAATGAAATTAATACAGCTTTTATGAGGATTTTGAGTCATTATCATCACCACAGACAGGCTCTTAATATACTGTATTTTGAACTGTAATAAAATGAACCCGAGAGCAGATATTACATTCATGCAGATGAAAAAGACAGGGCATGTTTATATTTAAATTGAATAATTAAATAATTCTAAACAATTAAGTAATGCAGTTATTGAAAACAACATATTGAAACAGGTTTCCCAAACGCTTGCTACTTTTAGAAAAAATGCTTATGACAAAAGCCAAACTGTAGACAAGAGATCATTCATTTCCATTGGCGAGTTTTATGAGGGCTACATGGTCATATTTGTTTTGACCTTCAGATGCGTTCAAATGTTTCAACTTGTGCGGTTAAAACTGTACACGACAGTCAGACTTGATGTGATGGATTCCAATCAAAACTATAAGTGCCAAGTAAAAACCGGCAATACTATTTGTCTAATGTCATCTTAAGCACCTATTAAGTCTATAAAAAGGACAGTTATAAATAAAGTAGTCAAAAGTAATTATTTATTCTGTTTGAAACTGCAGCCTTGGGCAGACCATAAAGTGTTCCTTTTAAAAGTAGATATGGATATATGGATAAAATACATTATTCATCCATCACACTATGGTCAATAAATGGAGGATAATTGTTTGTGCTCTGGCACTCCATTCCTGGAGAAATAAATATAAACATGGTGTCTTCACAAATAAGTTTATGACTGGCACTAGGGGTCGTATATACACAATATATATACGAAAAAAAAGTTGCTGTTGTATGCTTGGCAACAGTTCTTCTAACCCTAACTGATGGAGTGTGTAGCTTTTCATTTCTTAAACCACCATGTAGGAAGACACACCATGGCCGTATTCCAGGATGACAAAGCCAAGATTCATCAGGCTCAAATGGTGAAAGAACGGTTAGGAGGGAGCATGAAGAATCATTTTCACACATGAATTGGCACCTCCAGAATCCAGACCTTAAATTCATTGAAATTCTTTGGGATGTGCTGGAGGAGACTTTACAGAGTGCTGGACTCTTGCATTGTCAATATAAGATCTTGACAAAAATTGATGCACCTCTTGATGGAAATAACATCACAACATTTATTTCCATCAAGAGGTGCATCAATTTTAGGTCAAGATAGGCATTTGCCTATTTAAATCCAAACAGTGACTTTTTTTTTTTTTGGCCGGGCAGTGTATGTGTGTATATATATATATATATATATATATAAAAGATATTTGAATCGAAATAAATAAAATAGCTGCTAAAGAAGCCAATGCAGTGGGTGAGCAATAAAGTTCAATTCGTACTCTGCTGCTGACATAAATTTACAAGAATATATGTAGGTGATTGATAACAAGCTATTTCTTGAGCTGAATGTTTTTAATCTTAGATTTTTCCACAGTATAGGGCTATGCTAGACATAACTGTCTGCCTGTCTGGTGATTGATGCATCAGCCTGTCTATCTCCAGCTAACATCATTTAATTCATGCAGTGGCTATTTTCACTCTCCCGTCACCAGATAATGGCAATAAAGTCCCTTCCCCCATGAGCAAAGGTGAATGTCTGATGCTTTTAGCTTACTGACAATTGCTTATTCAACATTTTAGCCAGCCGTTTCTGCTTTAGCTACCAGCATTTCCCTGTGACAGGAGGATTGCATGTCAAAGCACAATGAAATAGTAACAGAAAGCGACCTCTGTGTTGTCTCATCAGCCGTGCTAATGTTTACTCGCCTGCTTCTCTCCTTATCTGGCCGCTCCCTTCCCGAGCCCTGCCCTCCCTGCCCCCTCAGCATCTGGTTTCACGGGGAGTGGCTTTGCCGCTGGTCCCCTGTGCTGTATGTCTAAGGTACCGCAATATCAGTCGCTAATGACCTTCACAAAAAAAATTCTATAGCAACAGATTTCAGGACGAGAAGGAGGAGAGGCCTGGTGGATTTTGAATTGTGCTACTGAAGCCTCCTACCAGCTTGGTTAGTGTGTGGGTGATGATGGAAGATTCTGCAAATGTTTTTTATTTTTGGAAGACACATTCTGTATCTACAAAGCTGGAGAGCACAGATAAGGTCTGGGGGAAGAGTTTGGAGACGATAAATCTCCTACGATGTTAGACAAGGGTCACAGTGGGACAGCAATAAACAATTCATATCTGCTTTCATCCCTTTTGTTGTTGAGTGACAAGAAGGGATTCTCTGCTAAAACAAGGGGAGACATTTTAGAGAATGGTTTTAGAGATATATTTGGTACAACCTCAAAATATGTTAGCCTGGAAATGACTAGAACAGAATGGAGATTTATAATGGCTTGTAATTAAGTAGCTCAGGATTTATTAGGGATACCATTATTAGTCATCAAACAACAGAATACTAAATTTTTGAGGTTTATCATATAAAATGTCATTTATTTCTGTAATGGCAAAGCTGAATTTTCAGCATCATTACTCCAGTCTTCAGTCACATGATTCTTCAGAAATCATTCTAATATACAGATTTGCTGCTTAAGAAACATTTCTTATTGTCAATGTTGAAAACAATTTTTTTGTGGAAACCTTGCTGTTCTTTTCAGCCAATAATCCTGTAATGCATCATTTATTTGAAATATTTGTAACATTATTAATGTTTTTTACTGTCAATTTTGATCAATTGAATGTATCCTTGCTCAATAAAAGTACAGATTTCTTTAAAAAAAATCATACTGAGCCCAAACTTTTGAACGATAGTGTATATATTAATGTAAATTTATATTTTGATATTTCTGTATTTTTAGCAGTGAGCTATAGTTGGCGTGCTGACAGCATGCTGTTGCATTTGGCCTTTGTATTGCATCTCATGCTGTTTTTGGGGCGTTTCACAACTTAAAATAGTCCAGCTTTTAAAAAACACATCTTTAGATGAAATGCATTCTGCTAGTCGTATAGCTGTTTTTGTAATATCAGGGTCATGTGAACACAAAACCAGCCATTCTTGAGGCAGATTATTTGTAAATTTCTGAATTTTAACCAAAGCGACTTGCACTGCATTCAGGGTATTCATTTGATTAGTTCTTGCATTTCCTAAAAATAATTAAAAAAAATTATCCTTTATGTTTCAAGGTAGGTGTAGGAAATATGTACATTTCCTTCTCTGCAATCCAAATCTATATTACATATAGATACAGTGGGGAGAACAAGTATTTGATACACTGCCGATTAGGTACACTTCAACTGTGAGAGACGGAATCTAAAACAAAAATCCAGAAAATCACACTGTATGATTTTTAAGTAATTCATTTGCATTTTATTGCATGACATAAGTATTTGATACATCAGAAAAGCAGAACTTAATATTTGGTACAGAAACCTTTGTTTGCAATTACAGAGATCATACGTTTCCTGTAGTTCTTGACCAGGTTTGCACACACTGCAGCAGGGATTTTGGCCCACTCCTCCATACAGACCTTCTCCAGATCCTTCAGGTTTCGGGGCTGTCGCTGGGCAATACGGACTTTCAGCTCCCTCCAAAGATTTTCTATTGGGTTCAGGTCTGGAGACTGAAGGACCAGGACCTTGAGATGCTTCTTACGGAGCCACTCCTTAGTTGCCCTGGCTGTGTGTTTCGGGTCGTTGTCATGCTGGAAGACCCAGCCACGACCCATCTTCAATGCTCTTACTGAGGGAAGGAGGTTGTTGGCCAAGATCTCGCGATACATGGCCCCATCCATCCTCCCCTCAATACGGTGCAGTCGTCCTGTCCCCTTTGCAGAAAAGCATCCCCAAAGAATGATGTTTCCACCTCCATGCTTCATGGTTGGGATGGTGTTCTTGGGGTTGTACTCATCCTTAGTAGTTCTGGGCTGATCCCTCACCTTCCTCATGATCGTTGATGCCCCACGAGGTGAGATCTTGCATGGTGCCCCAGACCGAGGGAGATTGACCATCATCTTGAACTTCTCCCATTTTCTAATAATTGCGCCAACAGTTGTTGCCTTCTCACCAAGCTGCTTGCCTATTGTCCTGTAGCCCATCCCAGCCTTGTGCAGGTCTACAATTTTATCCCTGATGTCCTTACACAGCTCTCTGGTCTTGGCCATTGTGGAGAGGTTGGAGTCTGTTTGATTGAGTGTGTGGACAGGTGTCTTTTATACAGGTAACGAGTTCAAACAGGTGCAGTTAATACAGGTAATGAGTGGAGAACAGGAGGGCTTCTTAAAGAAAAACTAACAGGTCTGTGAGAGCCGGAATTCTTACTGGTTGGTAGGTGATCAAATACTTATGTCATGCAATAAAATGCAAATTAATTATTTAAAAATCATACAATGTGATTTTCTGGATTTTTGTTTTAGATTCCGTCTCTCACAGTTGAAGAGTACCTATGATAAAAATGACAGACCTCTACATGCTTTGTAAGTAGGAAAACCTGCAAAATCGGCAGTGTATCAAATACTTGTTCTCCCCACTGTATATAAAGAACCCTGATAGTGTTCTTTTTCACATAATATATTGGCTTTTCTTTTTAAAAAGAGCACCACTGTATGCTTGGGGATATGTCACATCTACTCATTGCCAGCCTTATGACAGATCCTCTGCAAAACTACAGCATAAGCAACCCAAGGTCATTATAGTCTATTTGGGTACACAGCAAATGTCGGAGATTGATTTAAAGTAAGGGATATTATACAATCAGAAAGCCATTATCTCAAAATAAAGCCCGACAGGGTGTTGTACCACCCTGAGAGGGTTTTGCCATAATGACCGTATATGACTGTACATTGCCCTGCTTGTTACACGGCTACTTAACGAAATAAATGTATGGACATGAAATGTTTATTTGAGATTAAATTATTTAAATTAATCTTATACTCGTACAGTACAGGCCACAGAGAGACAAAACATAAGCACAGATGTGGGAGAAACTGCATATTTTATGACAGTTTTATTTTGGATTATGTTGGTATTTTCAAAGAAAGACCTCGCAACTGTAACAAACACAATGAATCAAGACTGTGCGTGACCTGAAGTTTATTATTTATAATTTCTAATACTACTCATATGTAGATTACTGTGAACTGTGTAGGCCCAACAATATGCAAAATCATTTACATGGCATAAGAATAGTGGCAAGCCTGTAAATAGATAAACTACAGCAAAGCATATAAAATCTAATTTGACTAGCTTCTACCAATTAAAAGAAGAATTTGTGCTCTAAATTCCATAGTTTTTGCATAGTTTCCATAGTTTTCCCCCCCATAGCCTTTAACATCAACAAGAAAAGATGTTATTTATATCCTAACAGTGCATAATTATATAGTTTAGCATTTTGTCTCTGCTCTCCCCAAACCAATCAGAACAGATCTGTGGCCCACCAGTTAACAACCACCTTAATACAGTAAGGACAAAAGATACTTAGGAAAAGCAACCATCTCCATACGGTTTAATATTTGTACCTATGTCGGTACCTGCTATGGCTTAGGAAGAAAAAATGAATGAAAACTAAGGAAGTATGATGATCGGCATGTGCACCAGCAAACATATAGGCCCGGTTTCACAGACAGGATTAGGCCTTAGTTTAATTAGGACATTTAAGTGGATTTTATAAACATACCTTAGAAAAAAACATTACTGGTGTGCATCTTGAGACAAAACAATGGCACTGACATACTTTGAGATATGTCAGTGCAAGTTGCTTTTAGTTAAAACAGCTCAATAATGCATTTTAGTCTGGGTTTAGGCTTAGGTCTTCTCTGTGAAACCGGGGGATAAAGAGACCAGTAAAACATGCTTCAACATCATCTATCTATCATTAAAGAGAAGTGGCAAATTACATACTGACGATTCAGCACATGGAGACAAAGTATGGAGACATACTGCTGTACATGAGTCATTTTGAATATCGGCTAAGCCATGTCTAAAGACATTGAGTCAAAGAGATAAGTCCAATTTGCTTACCAGTTTTTCCATTTGCCCTAGTTGGATATGAACCCATTGGGCTTATGTTTGGACCACTCTCTCAGCCTGTGCTTTAGCATTTACATTTATGCATTTTGCAGACGTTTTTATCTATTCATGCATTCCCTGGGAATTGATTCCTTGACCTCAGGACTGCTAGTCCCATGCGCCACTGTTTGATCTACAGGAAAATTAGCAGGATAAAAGAACTTAAAATGCATAAATCTTCTAAAAGCAAATTTTGAACTACACTAGCATATATAGGTTAAAGCTAACAGACAATGACTTAAAACAACAAAGCTTTTATTTTTATTGCATGGGGCCTTTAAGATGGAAACGTGGGCAAGGATGAGGAGCAACATTTGTATTTATTATTACATTAAAAATTGGGTTACACTTTATTTCGATGGTCCACTTTAGACATTCTACTAACTAAGTAACTTTTCAACTACATGTCAACTAGCCCTCATTAGAGTATTAGTAGACTGTTATAGGGTTACAGTGGGGAGAACAAGTATTTGATACACTGCCGATTTTGCAGGTTTGCCCACTTACAAAGCATGTAGAAGTCTGTAATTTTTATCATAGGTACTCTTCAACTGTGAGTGACGGAATCTAAAACAAAAATCCAGAAAATCACATTGTATGATTTTTAAGTAATTAATTTGCATTTTATTGCATGACATAAGTATTTGATATATCAGAAAAGCAGAACTTAATATTTGGTACAGAAACCTTTGTTTGCAATTACAGAGATCATACGTTTCCTGTAGTTCTTGACCAGGTTTGCACACACTGCAGCAGGGATTTTGGCCCACTCCTCCATACAGACCTTCTCCAGATCCTTCAGGTTTCGGGGCTGTCGCTGGGCAATACAGACTTTCAGCTCCCTCCAAAGATTTTCTATTGGGTTCAGGTCTGGAGACTGGCTAGGCCACTCCAGGACCTTGAGATGCTTCTTACGGAGCCACTCCTTAGTTGCCATGGCTGTGTGTTTCGGGTCGTTGTCATGCTGGAAGACCCAGCCACGACCCATCTTCAATGCTCTTACTGAGGGAAGGAGGTTGTTGGCCAAGATCTCACGATACATGGCCCCATCCATCCTCCCCTCAATACGGTGCAGTTGTCCTGTCCCCTTTGCAGAAAAGCATCCCCAAAGAATGATGTTTCCACCTCCATGCTTCACGGTTGGGATGGTGTTCTTGGGGTTGTACTCATCCTTCTTCTTCCTCCAAACACGGCGAGTGGAGTTTAGACCAAAAAGCTCTATTTTTGTTTCCTCAGACCACATGACCTTCTCCCATTCCTCCTCTGGATAATCCAGATGGTCATTGGCAAACTTCAGACGGGCCTGGACATGCACTGGCTTGAGCAGGGGGACCTTGCGTGCGCTGCAGGATTTTAATCCATGACGCCGTAGTGTGTTACTAATGGTTTTCTTTGAGACTGTGGTCCCAGCTCTCTTCAGGTCATTGACCAGGTCCTGCCGTGTAGTTCTGGGCTGATCCCTCACCTTCCTCATGATCATTGATGCCCCACGAGGCGAGATCTTGCATGGTGCCCCAGACCGAGGGAGATTGACCGTCATCTTGAACTTCTTCCATTTTCTAATAATTGCGCCAATAGTTGTTGCCTTCTCACCAAGCTGCTTGCCTATTGTCCTGTAGCCCATCCCAGCCTTGTGCAGGTCTACAATTTTATCCCTGATGTCCTTACACAGCTCTCTGGTCTTGGCCATTGTGGAGAGGTTGGAGTCTGTTTGATTGATTGTGTGGACAGGTGTCTTTTATACAGGTAACGAGTTCAAACAGGTGCAGTTAATACAGGTAATGAGTGGAGAACAGGAGGGCTTCTTAAAGAAAAACTAACAGGTCTGTGAGAGCTGGAATTCTTACTGGTTGGTAGGTGATCAAATACTTATGTCATGCAATAAAATGCAAATTAATTATTTAAAAATCATACAATGTGATTTTCTGGATTTTTGATTTTAGATTCCGTCACTCACAGTTGAAGTGTACCTATGGTCAAAATTACAGACCTCTACATGCTTTGTAAGTAGGAAAACCTGCAAAATCGGCAGTGTATCAAATACTTGTTCTCCCCACTGTAGGTGTTAGGGTTCAGGTTAGTAGAATAAGTTGAGACATGTAGTTGCAAAGTTACTTACTTATAGCCAGTAGAATGCCTGTTGGGGAGCATCAAAATAAAGTGTTAGCAGATGTTAAGCAGACAGTCTAGTAACACTAATGAGGGCTAGTTGATGTAGTTGCAGTTACTTATAGTCAGTAAAATGTCTGTTGGGGGAGCATTAAAAAAAAGTGTTAGCAGATGTTAAGCAGACAGTCAAGTAAAACTCTATTGAGGACTAGTTGACATGTAGTTGCAAAGTTACTTATAGTTAGTAGGATGTCTAAAGTGGACCATCAAAATAAAGTGTTACCAAAAATGATTTAATTTTAATTGGTTTACCTACTAGGCTTCAAGATTCCCATTGTCAACCAGCTTCAGACAAGACAAGTTTGCATTGGGACATCAAGTAAACAAGCATCCAAAACTCAACATATGCTGGTGACTAGAATGCTAACGGGGCTGTAGAAATATTGTTACATATACATTTGTAAAATAAATAAATAGCTGTTTTCACTTATTTTGTAGGGCTTGTACTATTATGATTTCTGAATCAGTTTGTGAGAAATCCCAGTGGCACACTGTTGCCCTAATTCACCATGAACCTGAGGAGGTATTTAGCTCAAGTAATTGACTCACCTACATAGAACATCTGAGATGAACAACTTATGTTTATGCATTTGGCAGATGCTTTTATCCAAAGTGACTTACATTACATTTAGGGTTCTTGCCTTCCTCGGGAATCGAGCCCATGATCTTGATATTGCCAGCGTCATGCACTACCACCTGAGCTACAGGAACTTAGTCCGAGTATATGAATCCAGATCCTACACTGATATTTACCTTTAAATTATGCAGGGCCTCCCTTTTATGCTGTCAAGATAAAATGAAATTTGTTGACTTTGTTGTCACTACTAGTTTCCATCCTGATTCTGCTAGACTGCGTCAATTACGTTACTTTAGTTGCCCAGAATTTATATCCCAACTATTGAAACAAATATAGTGAAATTTTCATGTTTTCTGACTGGTTTTAATGGTATATTTTGCAAACCAGCTGTACCATAACTAGACGGGAAGCCATTTTGCTTTAGTTGTTTTATTAGCGGTGTTAAAGACTGGTGGGTGGTGTGCAGCAGAGAGGACGTGACATTGTCCCTGCAATAAAACTGTCCTCACAATATACTGCAGGCATAGTCGTACCCACGCAGTGATTGGAATACAAACACGATTTGGGTATTTATGCATCTAGCTGTACATGTGTACATTGTTCTAATATGTCACCAAGTATCTTATTTTTACTCTTAATAACTGACTTGCACAATATACAGTATGAAAATAATAGCTTCAGCAATGATATAAAAGTTTCACACTCCCAAAAAAGCTTAAATGTGAGGTATGAAATGCTGCTATAGTTAAAAGGAAAATATTAATAATAATAATAAAAGATAAAAAGATGTGCATAAAATATGCCTCTTATGAAATACTTATTTTGTTATGTTTTAATAGTTATTTTATTCTTTATTTAACAAAAAAAAATTCTGACACATAAATTGCCCACATTCATAAGTTTAAGAACGCACTGAATTGCTCAAGTGGTGCCTTCCACGGAATGAATGTGTGTCAGTTTCAGTTTTTTATACTTTGATTTATTTACCCACACTGCGATTGGAAAAAAAGCCCTTGGCAGGGATCGAGCAATAGTGAGTATGCTTAGGATGCGAAAGCGAGAGTGTATGAGTGTGTGGCAGGGAGAATCAAGAGGAATAAGTGTGCAGCTGTAGGGGGAGGGTCAGGAAAGTGCAATGAGAGGGGGATGGGGAGAGTGACAGACCTCCACAGGGAAAGAGAGAGGGATGGGGGAGGGGGGGCGGAATAAGTTGTCACCGGAAAAGGACATTTTAAAAAAGTATTTCGCTCCAAGCAGGTGACCTGGACCTTCACTATAGCAGATACGGCAGGCTCTCTGAAATTTTCACTCGAATCTGTGCCGGGTTCTCTCGGAATAATGCTGTGAAAAATCAGGTGTGGGGGTAATGCAGAAGTGTCATAATCCTGCATCCCTGCCGTTGGCCCATCTGCGCTGAGGATGGCCATTGGCCACAGGCATCAGAAGTCCTTACAGCGTTAGACAGTAACCTCCTTTAGCCTCATAATACTGCATTAGTTTCTGTTGACAAACACGAGGAACCGCGAGAAGTGGTGGAAAATGTGATTATATTTCCAAAGTGGAAGTAAATCACATTCCTGCTCTAACCCGTGGATTCTTTCGATATAATGGTGCATTCTGGGATAGAAAACATTTGAGGAATGGCATTAAATTTTGCATCATGTCTAACAACACCAAATGATGTGCGTTCCACCAGTTCTGAGAACTGTAGAAAATATAAAAATAAAAAAAATTATCAAGAGATGAAAAGATTATGATTAGCATGATTGTTGTTTTCGAATCACATTGCATGTGCCATGCAACCAATACTATTCCTATAGCAAAGTGATAGTTATTGCAAAACATGTTTTCCTTTATCCTTAATCACATTAAATTGATAATTTGATTAGATTCTATGCTTAATTATGGCAATGCAATGTATAATTACTGCATTAAATTTTGCATCATGTCTAGCAACACCAAGTTCCTTCAAGGGAACCTTCAATTTAAGGGAAAATTGAAGTTGTGGCTTTAAAAACAAAACACAGGCAATAACTGTGTATAAAAGATGAGGAAGATTCATTATAGTGTGTATTTTGTGTTGTCTGGGGCATGACGTCCCCTCTCTCCTTTCCACCCAAGGGACAGGGTTGTTCCCAGTTCAATTGTGCTATAAACCGAGGCTAATAACAAGAAACTAAATAGACAGCTGATAAGTCTTTTGTCAAAGAACTAAAAGCATATATATGGTCATTAGAGTAACCTCATGCCATTAGAAATCAATTGAGGCAGATGTGAACAAGCCTAAATAAAAGACCATAAATCAAAAGAATCAAGGACTATTTAACTATTGGGATGCACAACAACTTCATTAAAAATAATAATAATAATAAAAAAAATTTACAGCTTTAAAATTAATAAAATAATATATTAAACTTGTCCACGAAAGTCTTTAACACAACATGTCAGCGCAGGTAAACTATTAATCATTTCCTTGAACATTTAATGTCTTAATAAGGAAACAAATCATGAAAAAATATTTGTATGATAGTCACATTCATGTCAGTAAAATCAGACAAAAAGGTGCGATTGGGACTGACATCTCGACCACATACCAGTACTGATAAAAACACCACCATTGGAATAGCCACTGCCTTTTCACATTAGTCAATAATGACTCGGGTATGAAAAATAACCATCTGGTTCAAATGACAGCAAGCCACTGGAGAATGAACAACAAAATTGCTGACTCATTCACTGTCCGCAGTCAATTTAAAGCATAAATCCACCCCTGAAAATTTTAAATCATGGCAAATCTTGCCGATCTATTGAAATTACCCATCAAGGCGGTATTTTGTGGGCATGACTAAAAGGAATTCAATCAGCGCTGGTCAGAAAGGGAAAACTGTGATTCAGTCTTAATGAAATCGAAAGCCCATGCAGCCTGACCTCAGTCTAACTTGCTTGATGTTGACGCTTGCCGTTGCTTACAAAAGATTATTCTGGTCTATTATGAATTTTCCATTACATGGTGTGAAAAATTACGCCACAGACGCAATATCATGGATGATGCTCTGCAGATGTTCATGCACAGTGTTTTATGAGGCAAATCGGTGCTTTACTTCGACCATGACTAAGCAAAAATGTGAGTGAAATAGTTTAGTAGAAGGTCGTGTGAACATTTGTTCATCTGCAACTTCAATTTATATTCATCTTGCACTTTTCCCATAGTCAGGTCTTTGTTGACCTTAATGAGATTAGAGTCAATATTTCAAAAATTGCATTGCCATTCAATCCTGTAGTTCTTCAAAAGCTCAAAAATGAAGGAAAATGGATCAATAAAAGAATGGATCAATACTAATGCTGTTATTGACAGGACCTCCCTCTTCAAATTCTTCAGTAATTGCCAAGACTGCTAATGGTGGAGCAACCATACGCAAAAAGAAAAAAAAAATCCAATTACTTCAGTGGGCGCCCACCCATATGTTAAGACAGATTAAAGGAACTGGCCATCCAGAAATTAAAATTCAAAATCATTTACTCACCCTTATGTTGTTTCAAACCTCTATGACTGACTTTCTTCTGTGGAACACAAAAGAAATTTTGAAGAATGTGCAGTACAGTAGCTTTGTTTGAGGAACAGACTGAAATTTAAGACTATTATGACACCTTTACAGTGCTTTTGCATCATTCTTTGAAGTTTGAAAGCATCAGTCCACATTTATTGTAACAGCACGGAAAAGAGCAACCAGCACATCAGTACAAAAAAACAGCAGAGTGATTGGGACAAAAAATTTACTTCAAAAACAGTCATTTTGGTTTGGAATGATATAAGGGTGAGTAAACGACAGATTAAACTCTTCCTTGGATGCTATTATGTATCCTGGTCTTAATTTGAGAAACTACAGAGGAGCACATCCTATACACATCAAACTTTAGTTCTAAAGTATCCTGACAATGTTTCCTGCACTGCTATTCTGAATCTACAGCGACACGGCAAAAAGAAATTGTTTTAGCTGAATAGTGTGTTTGCAGTCTGAATTAATTGTGATGAGAGAGAAAGATGTGAGTGCAAAAGATAGACAACCAGCTTTCTATTGCGTTGTCCTCACGAACATACAGTGCTACCAGTGTTGCCTGATTTGCAAAGAAATGACTCTTTTGCGTCATTAAGCTGGTTCTGAATTAGTCAACAAAAATAAAAAAAATCTGAAACTCACGAGTTATCAGTCTGAATCAGCCTAATGACCACTGAATCAGAATGTTTAAGCTCATAGTTAAATTATTATTCAAGTACTAATAAAACTGTCCGTAAAGTCATTAAAGAAACTAAACGTTATAAGAAATTAGATTTAGTTCTTACGATTCCCATCCCAACTAACCAACTAAAACCAGTAGAGTAGAAAGCCTAATATAGCTATATCCAGTGGTCAGTGAATGTGATGACCTGCAGGGTTCGCTGTGTAACTCATAATTCCCCTACTGAGCATGTTTCATAACAATTTGACACAAAAAAATGTATTGTTTAAATGTAAAAAACAAAGTAGTCCATGACATACACATCTAAACCTGCTTAAACCAACCATTTAACATTAAAATGTCACAACTTTGTGACAGGTCTATCCTTATCTGCATTTTTCTTTAGGTGTTTGGTTACTAATGTACTATATAAGTAATGGTATCCTTAAAAATTGATATTTCAGAAATCTAAATAGAGATCAAATCAATTATGTAGACCCAAGTTGGCCAGACGTAGCTTATAATACTATAAGTTAACATGCTAGCAGATATCTTCATATCTTGTAGAAATGTTAAAGACTGAACCCAGATCTTTCATTCAGTCACTTTCCCGCCAGAACACGCCCCCTCAGCCGGACTGAGTGGCAAAAAAGCTACTGCATGAATGGATTTAATAGGGGAAACTGCGAAAACACGAGTAAAACAAACGACTGCCGGTTTAAACTAAAGTTTGGACTCCATATAGTGTTCCTTACAACTCACCCAATATCCAGTGATCTATGGATATTGACATGCAGCCAGGAATCGTGTTTCCTGACATTTATATGAGTCTGATTTCAACGCCGCGGGGAAATACGGGTGATCGCTTATATCAATGTTATATATATCGTCATATCGTTGTGTAGTTTATCTCAGTGTTTATTTAAAAACATCCAATTATACAGAATATAACATGGTAAATATTTAACTGATGAGTTGTCAATACAATATATAACAATACAATATATAGGGTATGATTTTACCCCAAAATTCAACATACTGAGACAAAATGATAACTGCAAATCCATGTTTCGCTACCTGGAGTTCAGTTGTTTCTGTGAACTGCAGTGATCCATTTGCTTCTCTTTTCTGTAGCTTTCAGCAGTCTGTAAAAATACACCTCAGATTTCTCGTCAAACCTATTTGTATCGTCAATCCCATTTTAGCTGTGTTTTGTGTGTTTTTCGCAGCATTCACATTGAAAACCAATGCTGCCGCCCAGTCTTTTTGCCACTCAGTGGGTGTAACTGCAGTCATTCCGGCCTACGGTGACGTCACGTGCATACCCTCTTTAGAGTGCAACCATGGCCACATTTCTGCTAAATCTGGTTTTAGTCTGTAATCCTTAGACAGTCCTTCAACTACACTTAAACCTTTAACCATTTTAACTACTTGCCTGTATCGTTCAGCCCAAGTTCCCACGCAGTTACAAATCACTAACAATTTCATAAAATCTGTACTATTTTAAGTGGAAACATTTCAGTTTAATCTCTGAGCATCCTCACTACACTACCAACCGCTGAGATTTTTATATGCAGAAAGAGCAAACCAAATCAGTTTAAGCTACCAGTGCAATGTCAGTGCTCAAAATTCATTTTATAGTACTACAAAGCAGTTTTACCTAATTCCTGCGCATCAGCAAATCTACCCAGTGTATATTTAGTGCAATAACCCAACAATTGAATCATTAAACCTTCATTTATCTCCTAACCAAATGTCTTGATGATGCATCTCATTTAACCTCCATCTGTTACAGTACCTGTGGCCATCACTGCTTATCCCTTTTTATTTTCTCCACTCTCTACCTCATCTTTCCATTCAGCCTTATCTGAGATTTGGGGAAATTCCACCTCCCTCCCTAACCTTACTGCAGTTTCATGCCCGCAGTGCTTTATTCTTCCCTTTTCCCACTGACACAGCCAAATCCGTGACCTATCTTGACCCATCTGTTGCATCTGTTGTTGGGCAGCGGCCAACTTCACATATGTAGCCGTATATTCCACTCTCCCTCTCTCTGCCAATTATTATCTACCTGTTCCGGCCCCGTCGGCTGACAAGACACCTACTGAGTTCACTTTCCCCATGAGCTCAGCTCTTGCTGCAGTCAGCTGTAGCGCTGCTTGCTGCTTATCATTCTGATACTTTCTCTGTGTGTCGCGTCGGCTACCGGGGTTCCCTGCTTCCATTCCATCTGTCCAGAGAATTAATACCCCTTTTTGAGTATCTAACAGGTTAGCAACCAATCAACTCAGAAAAAGTCACAAATGAGTGCTTGTTCTGGGGTTGTCTGTTTAGCAAGTGTGCCCACTCTTAGTAAAAAACTTAGTTTATTACATTAAGCATTATGTTTCCTCTAGTTTAGACATTCCTTGTGTTCGTTCTAGTAAAATCACTAAATAAAATGCAACCAATTATGCTCCATTTTTATATAAACCTACCAATTTGCAGTAGCAGTTTTTGCTTGGTCATACACAACTATCTAACATCAAAAACAAGTGATGTTTGTATAGTTATCTAGGTGTGTGTTCATTTTTGATCATTTATTTTATTTGAGAAAACATATCACATCTGCACCAAGAATTGTGAAATAAAGTATGCCATTGAGTTTATGGTCATAATTGGAGCAGCTGAATTGTATCTGTTCTATTAGCACTCATTTAGTATCAATTAGCACAATGTGCCTGACCTCTCCTTTTCTGGACAAAACTGGGCAAGATACAGTATGTGATGTCACATAGTCTTTGCCTTCCTGGAGCTTCTGAGTAAATTAGGTATTAGGTTGCCAACTTTCCAGTCAGTCCACACCTGCGGTTTTTCACCAAATAAAAATCTGGATATCATGTTCATTGCAAAACATATTACGATAAAGAAACAAATTCTTTATATACCATGCTCTCTACAAATACTGTATTCATCACTCAACAAGAGTCAGTAGCTTCCAACAAAAATATTAAGTGGGGTCTTAATTCTTAATGTATTGGTATTTATTCATTTTCATGCATTTTTAATGCTGTTTTGCATGCTTGTTCATTTATTTTGATGCACAATAAATTACATTTTCCCCACATTTTGCATATTCTCCCCCTTTCATTAGCCAACTAACTGAGATATGCATATCATGTGGTAAACCACATCCTACATTCAACTGATCTGAGAAAAGTTCTTCAGTACAGTCTAAATATGAATTTTAATATTCAATCCAATATTCAGTGTTCTCAGAACATTTCAATATTTAAACACTGAGCCTATACTAACAAGCTACAACATCCAGACATATCTTGTAACTTATTCGGCTTTTAGCTTGGGTCTGGCAAACATGACAGGCTGACAGGTTATTCATCTGACTGCTTCTTAATAATTCACTCAAAAATGAAAATTGTCATTTACTCACCCTCGTGACTTTTTTTCCTGTGAAAAATAGAAGATATTCTGAGAAATGTCTCAATATTTGGTCCATGCAATGAAAGCCAATAGTCACCAAAGCAAACATTCTTCAAAATATCTTCTTTTGTGTTCAGCAGACGAAAGAAAGTCATACAGGTGTGAAAACGACCATTTTCATTTTGGATTGAACTATCCTTTTAGTATTCCATACTCTGAAGGCGCAACAAAAACTTGTTTCACATTCAATAATGCACCACTGCCTATATCATTTAAATTAGGAGTCGTAAATATGACTTCACCTCTCAAGCCTGTTAGCTGAGAGGCAGAGAAAGAGAGAACGGCTGAGAGACACAGACATTCAACCTTGCCTCTCTCAAGGACATTACAGGGCACAGTGAAGCACAGCAATACATTGTGCATGTTTAGTATCAGGGTTTGGAACCATTTTGTTCAAATGTTATGCTTTTTAATAATATTTATTGCCTGCTTGCTCTGTCACACTAACGCTCCAATGCTGACATAAACTGTATCCGCTTTTCAAAAGATACAGTCATCACATGGCATCACTCATGAAAAGCCTTCTCTGTTGTAGACCGTATAGGATGCTTATGATATGGAATTATCAATTTATTATCATATATTAGGGGAGACAGAGGCTGTCACACATTTTACTCTGGTGAATATTTCTTAAGGTAGATTTATTTTTGAAAGTCAATTTCAGTACAGGCTGATGCCTTATAAAATCTTGGTTCCAAAAAAGCTACTGAACATTTCCACTGCCAAGGAAAAAGGTTCAATCCAGACACATTGACCTTTTGTGATATAGCAGGCTTGTTGTTGTCACATTATAAAGTGGAACCTGCCATTAAACGGCCTATTCGTTTTTCTGGCTATATTTAAACAGTAAGACAGTTATGAAACACAAAACAATATGAAACATCAAAAGTGTGAAAGGTTAATGTATAATTATACATTATATATACATTTTTTGAACTTGGTGTTTGAAACCAATGTTCACATTTGTCTAATTAAACTTTTGAGAAAATATAGCCTGTGTGACAACTTCTGTGCGACAACTAGCCTCAAATCCACAGGTCTAATGTCTGGATCAAATGATCTGCCATTGATATTCTGTTCAATTTTCTGTAGGTTCCTTCTGGCTGTTGTCAGTGCAATCGTAATAAAATAAGTGTGCTAATTATCTGAACGAGGCTGTTGTGGTGACGTCTTCATTGGAGTACAGATGAAAGTCATAAATCTACAGTCCTTGTAATGTGACATTTTATTTTACTTTTTTTTCTGAGCCAAAGGTTTGCTTTGGTCACTGTGGAGCATAATGCTTTCCCGGCCCAATTTCATGAGAAATACTTCAGGCTGTAATTATACCATTCAATCTTACTCATTCATTTAATGTCAGATCTCTCCCCTATACAAATGAAACCTAATATTGAAAGGGGCAAGGTCAATGAATTCTGTCTGATTTATCCTTGCTTGTCTCCACTATGCATAGACACGCTCGCCCTGCGCACGCCCACAGTCCAAGTAACCCGTGCACTTCCTTCACCGCGCGACCAATACGTCACAGTGATGTTGACGATTACATAAAATTCGATTATTGCCCAATCATGTCGCATCACACTCGCGTGGAACTATTAACACCTTCAGAAGCAAGACTAATGATATATATGTTTAAAAGCACTGTGGCCGCGCCAGCATACAGCGGGTCTACTCGCGCGGCTTTGGGGAGTCTGCACGCGCATCACGTATAATTGCGAATTCTGTAAATCCAATTATCTGTAGATTACATTTCTACGTTGCGTCTGATAAGCAACGGGTTATATCAGATGCTCCGGGTCTCCAGGGGAATAAGGGAAGTCTTGGACTGATTCCGGTCGGGGTTTTGTAGCTACAAATGACTTTTTATGATGAAGCAAGTGGCTCCCCGAGAAAGATGCACGTCTTTGGGCTTGGTTGTGAAGTTGCCGATATTTTTACAAACATGTTAATGTACATATCTCTCTTCTACCCCCACCCCTTTCGCTCCCTCTCAAGAGCGCTACACGCGCATACACTCATGAGTGCAGTGCACTGGGTTCAGGCGTTTCCTTTTACGATATTCCATTGATCTCTGGCGACGGAAAATTCGTGGAGGTTGGGCAACGCATTAAAGTCTCAAGGCCCACCTTCGATATTACTGAAAAATTAAATAAATAAATGATTAAGTCGCTATACCGCCGCGACTACAAATAGAAATACTTTGGCGGCCATGTTGTATTCGTTTAAGCTCAATTGGGCGATATGTGCAACAATATTACACCCTTTCATATTTAATATAGGGGCTAAGAACGGAACAATGCGTGCTGCAATAATCGCACATCCCATCTAATAATCCAAATGCGTCCGATGGAGAATGTAGCCTACATGTAACCAGAATGGAGCTTTAGTGAAGATACTCAAAATTCCCTGGTGCAGAAGGGAAAATCTAATAGAGTTAATAGGGTACGGAACAAGGGAACCTGTTCGGATGAATGTTATTTTCGTTGAACAAAAAAAAAATAGGTAGGCTATGAATAATTAATCATAGTGGTGATCATAGAATTAGATATTGGGATGGTGCGTATCAGTGTAAGGATACTGCCTAACTATCCGCAGCAGTCTATACCCTAGATCACACTCCTGGGCGACATGCATCAAAGGTAGTCTGTATGCATGCTAATGTGGGGGGGCTTTCGCGAATTACGCCATATAACCCGATTTGATCGATAAATCGATCCATCGCACATGGAACAGTGCTCGTGTGAGAGCCGCTATTAAAAGCATAATGTATGTGCGATGTGGTAGACGGTTACATTTGTCATTACATAAAGGAAAAAATATAAAAGGAAGAAAAAATATCGGAAAATGTATGAAAACCGTACCATGCCCATAAATGTTCAACCGTGAGCGAGCGGCAGTGAGATGTCAGCTGCTGACGCCCGGTTGCGGTGAGGAGACGGAGAATATGGGAGGAGATGAACGATAAAGCATCAGAAATACAGACTTACACTTCGTAGTTCCTGCGTGCGATCCTTCATTTTTCCCCGCCGTGCTGGCCAAAAATATCGCTTGAGATGTCCGCTGCGTTCGTGTATTTATTATTAGCAAATGTCTGGGCTCCTGTTTAATTTCCCACAGATTTCGGTGATTTCAGAAAAAAAGAGCGCCCTGTTCTTCCCCTCTGCACTATTTCACGCCTTTTTTCCTTTCCCCTGTTCCTGGTTCTGTGATGGTGTGTCCTCCGTGGCGGTGCAGTGATGCCCCGCAGCGCGCTCTGACTCCAGCACACGAATGCGATTCCGAACGCGGTACTGATGCTGCAAAAAAAAAAGAGGTGGGGGGAGGGGAGCGATGCAGAGGGCTGGAGGGCTTCTGCGCATGCGCCGCCGTCTCACTTTACCTGCTGCCCCTCCCCCATTCCGCTCGCTTGCTGTACTGCGCGTCTCCGCAGCGCGTAACTGCCCTACGTTCCCCATTATAAGTAGGGAACTGTAGTTTGTTTTAGGCGGGATACAAAACCAGGAGCCTCTTGTAGGCCTGACGAAATAATCGATGCGGGTCTGTTTCACTCTAATGGAAGGAAAATGGGGTAGGTCTTATTGAAAATCACAATGCGTTCTACACCTTTAAAATCAGAATTCTCTTTATTCACCATTATAGGTGTGAGTTATCAATTTACCTCAGATCGCAAATATCACAGTTACGATGAGTAACGTTACAAAGACAAATGCACGGTTACAGTCAACACATTAATCTACAATATAGGGAATAACATAACAGATAAAGGGATCCATGTGTTTTTAAAGTCAACCCGAATTTCAACCTGTTTTCCAAAAGAACCACAATGTTCAGTGGGTAAACAAAATGTAAAATGGGACTACATTTTATCTATCAGGAATTGATGAGCAATAGTATCAAGCCAAATATTGTTGATATTGAATACATTTAGAAGCCTATTAAGCAGACTTTTTGTGATATCTGAAGATAAAAGTGGGAAAATATATCCATTTAATGTTTGAACACCATTATTTTGAACATTTAATATGGCCTGAGCTGTAAATTATCAGATTTCTGATAAAATTACATAACATCATCAAACTTTAAGTTCTGTTATTTGCATTTTTACACATGTGAAGAAGAAAGGAAGGACTGATTAATTCTCTTGATAGAGCGTCAGTATTAATAAACAAATTTTAAATAATATTTAATTTAGCCTAATAATAATAATTCAAGACTTATGGGCATTATTGGTAACCATTACCCAATAATGGCATCTGTGAAAAGGAAAGTAGTTTTATAGGAAGAACTATGTATCCGATTTTGATGAAAAATTACGAAGACCACAAGATCAGGGCAAGGGACATGCATTATAAAAGTAAATGCGGACATTTTGGATTTCATGCCGACATTAGTCTTTTGAATAAACTATGTATGTGAATGTTCAAAATGAGCAGGGATACAGCGTTGGCACTGCGGTTGTCTGTTGGTCTTGGTTTGGATTGCTTGAAACATCTGCCAGAGGAAAGCTTATGGAACAAATCAGGG
The DNA here is from genome assembly GCA_039654105.1 of Coreius guichenoti. Taxonomy (NCBI): domain Eukaryota; kingdom Metazoa; phylum Chordata; class Actinopteri; order Cypriniformes; family Gobionidae; genus Coreius; species Coreius guichenoti. Next base: position 7,165,285 of record CM077184.1, read on the forward strand.
TGGGAGGGATCTTCAGTGCATCTTTAGTGCATCTTTTTGCCCCAGTTGACTGTCCTGGGCCTGCAGAGCTCAGATATGTGAACTGCGGGAACTCATTTGAAAAGTATATGGTCAAGAATATAAGTATATAACATCTTTTTGCTCCTCCCAGTGCCATAAGATTTTAAAATGGCTCCATATTAGACAAAGACGTCCCAATCTAAGGGGAAGAGATATACAAAGCAGTTTTGTCCAAGTACAATTAAATTACTTTTTGCATGCTTTTTTTTGAACATATGTTCAAATGTTTCTGTAAGAGGAGATTTGTGCAGTACACAAAATATTATTTTAATGTCATCCCCACCGAACACCAATATGCATGTGTGTGTTTGTTAAATTCACACTAATGTTTATAAGGCCTTTAACAATAGTAATTTTCACAAACCAGCTTTAGGGAGGTTTGGGCCTAAATTATTAAACTGAAGACAGAGGAAGGCCTTTAGGAGATGTTTCTTGTGTAAAGCAGGATCTTTTATACAGGGGGCGCTGTTTGGTTCAGAAAGACTGCATTTTTTTGTGTTGCCAAAAAGATTTGTCATTTTAATGTCATCTCATTTAGAAAGGTGACAGATACCACTTTCTTCATGCCCTATGCATCTTCCGACATGCCTTGAATGTGACTAATTTTAATTAAAACCATCTTCATCTAATCATGTGTTTTTAATTTTTACAACAAATGTCTACTTTCCTACTAACCATTGTTTTACCTTTTTCCTTGTTATTTCTGTGACATTAAATTTTAATTGTTATAATAGTTCACAAATCTACACTGAAAAAAATGATTTTTACTGCTTGTTCAAATTGCCTAATTAAAATGAGCTAAAGCAACACAATTGCTATACATTTTAACTTAATTTGATTGTGTTCAATCCACTTAAATATAAATCAAATTGAAGTTCACTTAATCCGTTTGTGTTGTGTTGAGATTACATGAATGATTTGTGTTGCATTAACTGAAACTGGGCGGGGCTTGTTAGTTCCCAGCATGCTTTGCATATGGCTAAATCAAGAGAGAGTAAATGTTGTTGTTTTTATATGTAAAAGTGTTATTTTATGTATTTTTGAGCAAGATGAGAAAGGGGGAGACTTGATTGTGTTTAATAGTGTTTAATATTCAATTATGTTGGAATTATTAGAACAATTTAAATTACAGTGGGTTACCATTGTGGAGAAGAGTGGAGCATTTGCTTAGGCTGTGGACTAATACGACTAATGTCATAATGGCTTTGTTGAAGGCGCTTTTAATGCTTAGCATTTAAGATGCTAAAGTGTGCTATTGCTAGTTAAAAGTTTGTCAACTAGCTAGTGTAGTAATATAATTCAGTTGTGCAACATAAAATATATCAAATGGAAGTGGATGAATAAATATATGAAATTGAATGCCTGAATCATGTCAGGGAGCCATATAAAATTCACTTTGAGACTACTTAATTGGGTCACTTAAAATGTATTCATTCCATGATGTTGAAGTTACATGAACAAATTATGTTTGTTTAACTTAATTGATTCATGTGGGACCGATGTACACAATTAAATCATGTAAGTCCAACACACTTTTTTTCCAGTGTATTTCACCCTCTATAATGAGTGAAATGGCCCCACTTTATATTAGGTGGGCTTAACTACTATGTACTTACATCAAAAAATAAGTACAATGTACTTATTGTGTTCATATTGTATTGCAAAACACTTTTGCTGATATTGAGGTGGGATACGGGTAAAGTTAGGGACAGGTGTGGTGGTATGGGTAAGTTTAAGGGTAGGGTTAGGTGTAAGGGAAGTGTCAACAGTGAAATTATAAATAACTACAGAAATTAATTACAGATGTAATTACATGCAGCTAATTTTAAAAACGTAAGTACAATGTAAAAACATGCATGTGCAGAATAAGTGCATTGTATCAAATGATGAATTAAAATGTTAGTACATAGTAGTTAAGGCCACCTAATATAAAATGGGTCCAGTGAAATAAGCAGCCTAAAGTTTGACTGAAATAAAAAATAGAGACAAAAATGTCAAAAAAGTTTTTTATTGCATCTGTCCAAAAGCATTAATGTTTTAAATTTAATATGAGGGTCATTGTATAATATACATACAAAATTATAAAACTAAGTCATATATTATGAATATATTTTTAAGAATCAGATAAAATGATTTCAAAAATAAAAATATTTAAAAAGATAAAATAGATAAAAGTTAAAAAATAGGTTTTGTAAATTTGTGTAAAAATAAGACAATGGTATTTAATTTATAATAACTATTTTTAATATGTATCTTTGCCAAATATCTCAAATAGCTTATGGCCATTTTTACATTTCGTTATCTCAGAAGGCCCTTCATCAATATTTTACTGTATCTTTACATTCTACAGTTGTTGTATTACAGGAAAGACATATTTCTTGCAAAGCCATTAGATTTTTTAAACACAATTGGCTGCTCTCTATCATATGGCTGGTAATAATTTAGTTTAGTACCATCACCACCCGGCGTAGGAGCGTATTTATCACAAAAAGACCCTGTAAGACTTGGGCCACACTTTGCAGTGTAGGAGATCAAAAGAGAGCCATGCTTGAATCCAAACTGCTTCACCACATTGTTGCCTTGTGATGGGACAACAGAACCCGTCCCCAAAAGATCATCATCAAACCGGTTGTCACGGTCCCACACCTCAAATTTCAAGGGCCTGTAAGAAGAGGATGGACATGACATGAAGTATTGTCACAATACTGGAATTTCCAACTTCGATATGATACCTTGAAAAATATCAATATTTGATACCATTTTCAATACCATGGGGAAAACTGCCATATATACCGGCATACAGATAATTTGTTATTATCTGTTTGAGAGGCGGCTTTATGAGAGCGCCACGCTTTTGGTGTGAGCGCGAAACCTACGGGAATTACTAAAATTATGTTCAATAGAGCACTATTCAACCGGAGCAAATGAGACGAGTGAGTGAGAGGAGGCGGGTGTGAGGCAGAACCTGATTTTAAGTGCAACATGTTCCTGGATCAACATCTTGTGGCGCTTTTCCACTGCATGGTACGGCTTGGCTCAGCTCGGCTTGGCTCAGCTTTTCCACTGCGTGGTACAACTCGGCCCGGTTTGCTTTTCCATCGCAGTTAGTACTGCTTCACAGTGGGTGGGATTATAGAATGATCGTTATAGTTCTCTACTTCTCGGCATGTGGATGTTTTTAACTGCAAGACGAAGAAGTTTGTTTCAAAGGAGGCTGATGGCAGCAAAACAAAATACTGCTAAAAATAAACGAGAGTCTGGGAACTCGTATAACAAAGTGCAGGCTACGACATCACTTGGTTTGCTCGACAGCGCACAAGGGTAAGCTAATCTTGCATTTAGCAATGTGTTTATGGTCTCAATCGCTATATCACTGTCACAAAAGCATATAATGGTAGTGACGATTCTGTCTGACCAGTCAGTGATCTGCAGTGTTTACACGTCACATTTTAGTATCGGTACGGCACACTTGGAACCTCAACCAAGATGGTACTATTTAAGCGAGCAGTACCGAGCCGTACCATACAGTGGAAAAGCGCCATTTGTTGATCCTGGAACAACATTGCAATCAACCAATCAGATTTAAGGGACATTTACAGTTTATGTCAAGTTTAGGCTTACAACCAGGGTTAGGTGCTTCTATATCAGTGTTATTCACATCATTTCCCTCTGATTTTATGGATAAATTATGGGTAGGGTTAGGTTTAGAGGTAGGGACAGGGTTAGGAAGGATTACATTTTTGGACAGGAATGTTGTTCCAGGATCAACAAAATATGTTGACCCAGGAACACGTCTAACTAAATCAGGATGTGCGGTTGTGAGAGCGTCAACGCACAGCTGGTATCGGTGTATCGATAGTGCAAAAAAGGAGTATTAGAACCGTTTCAGCTGTTTCAGGATCGATACATATCTATATTTTTGACAACACTAACATGAACAGGTATCATTTGAATTTAAAGTTTAACAAAATTTCAACTTGGAAGTTTACAGACTTCTTTAGAGCATTATCACATGTTTTGAAAGCATCTACAGTATTGCTGACAGAAACTGAAACTATGATTACGAAAACGTAGTTTGCGAACATAATCACTTACTGTCTTTTAGTCAGATCCACAGTTCCAATATTTAACTGGTAGTTCCACTGAGGGAAGTTGTTGTTCAGAATCACAGGGGTTTCAGCCTTTGCAGCCCCTGCGTAGAACACTTTAACATAACCATCAGTTTTAGAGAACACGTCGCCCCATAATCCCGCAGCACTCTTCACGATCACGTTCAACGTGGCCACTCCTGGCTGACTCGGACAGCAGTTACTATCAACTCTTTGATGACCGCTGCATTTGCATGCACAATTCGTCTCCCGCTTGCCCACTTTGCAACTGGAGGGGCAAGCGGTTGATATGGCGCTTTTTGTGATGTATTTGCTGATGGCAGCTTGCAGACTGGCTCGTCTAGCTGAGTCGTTTTTCACGAGCATATGCAATGAGCTCAAGGTGTAGGACACCACTCCAGGAATTTTCTTCAGTGACTTGAGCCACACGCCATAACCACTATTGTTGTTTGGATTGAAGAGGATGTCTTGCTGCTCGCCGTTGCCTCCCAATATTTCAGTATTGCGGTCGGAAAAGGAGGCACTGAAGGTGTTGCCCCTCTGCAGTTTCTGTTGCTTGGCTTTGCAGTAGCTTGTTTGCGCGCTCACCTTCACGCCCTTAATGACGGCGGACGCCTCCGCCGATAAGCAGTTGCTCACGTCGTGTACCGAGAGACCCGCCATGGAAACCTGGCAGGTCTTCACAGCAGTGGTTGACTGTACGCGGCCGCCCAGGTCGACTCTTCGCAAGAAGTGTGTTCCATAGATAGAAATAAAATGGTTGTATGCAGCTTCTGACTTGTTGTCGTATTTAGCAGGAAGTGAACTGATGGAACCGGCAAATTCTTTGGTCAGTGGAGGACGAGCATGAAGACGAAATCTGATGAAAGGAGAGAAAAAAGACTTTACATGCTTCATGTTAGTAATGTAATCCTGGGTTATCTCATAACACATATCACACCGTTCAATACAAACGCCTGTTTCTGCCTTAAAGTTAAACAATTGTGACTTTATAGACCTTAGTCAGGTTAGACGCCATATTGACTTTTAGGCAGATGAAAACGAGCTGTGAGGGATAGGCACGCACTGTATAAAGGTCCTAGATCACACATTTTTTACAACTTTCAAAACTGTTTCATGGAGATTTTATCTACTCAAAGTTTGTAGGGTTTTGTCAGCTGAACAACTAGCATGTTGTTAACAGTACAATCCATTGAACATGTTCCCCAGACTTGCTTTCATTTCTGTCAAAAATGAAATATGGCACTACCCTGACTAAGGTCTATATCTCAAAAAATGCAAAAAAAATTGCAATTTACATTTGTGAATAATTGTGAATTTACATTTGATAATTGTGACTTTATATATTTCAAAATTGCAACTTTTTATCTCACAATGTGTTTTTTTTCATATTAGAAAAATTCTCACAATTCCCTGTTTTATGTTTATACAGTGAAAACAGGCTAACACAGAGTTTATACATGATCTGGGTAGTCCAGTTTTGAAATTTCACACTGTACATTTGTAAACCCTGGGCTCATGTCCTAATTTGCAATAACATTGATTGGATGAGTACAGATGCAGGCATTGCGTAAACTCTTTTAATAATTGCTTACTTTTGCTTACAAAATAATACTTTTCATCTATACATTATTCTTGTTCAACGGTTCTCATCTCCGGTCCTCGGGACCCACCGCTCTGCACATTTTGTATGTCTCCTTTATCTAAACCCCTCAGTTCAGTTCATGGAGTCTAATGAGCTGATGATCTGAATAAGGTGTACTACTCTAGTTAAAGTATTTGCATCATTTTCAACTGTTTTCCACAGATGCTGAAACTACATGTCTAAATGTGAAAGTCTCTATGTCTGTACCAAGCTCATGAATATTTAATGAGCTGAGCACTGTTTAGTTTATGATTAGTTATATATTGCTAAACAACTCCGTAACATTCTACAATCACAGAATTCAGGGTTAGCACTTTGAAAGTGTTGCTTGACCCAGAGCAGGGTTTGAAATGACCCAGGGATTTTTCTTTATGAGAAAGAAAATCAAAATTCCCATTAGCCAGTTTTTGTTTTTAACAGTTAACAATCTCAATAGCCATAGTTAAAAATAAACAATTGCAAGTGGCCTAAATATCACACACACACTCACACAGTTAGGTGTTTTCAAAGCAATGCCATATAGAAGAACTATTTTTGGTGAAGAACAGAAGAACATTTTCGTGAACAGTTCGTAGAATTTTGTTTAGTTTTTTTCTGTGAAGAACCTTTTTCTACTTTAAAGAGCCTGGAAAGGTTCCATGGATGTTAAAGCTTCTTCATGGGACCAATGATGCCAACAAAGAACCTTATAAGAGTGCACACACACACATATACGGCCAGGACTTACGAGTAATAGCGACAGGAGAAGGTGTGGCTTGTGTAGGAGAACTTGTCTTGAGCTGCGTGGCTCTTGGCAAACCTGGCTGAACTTGAATGAGTGCCACCGACAGCCACACCTGCCACCATCGGCACACTCAGCCCAACCTTCCAGCTGACACTGGCTGAACTGGTAGTGTCCTTAAGAACGGAGCTGGCAGTTTCATAAACCTTGGCACTGAGGCTGCGACGGCACTGCACCTTGATTCGCCAGTCGATCACTGAAGATGGCAACTTCTGCTTCTCGTTGACTAGTTTGTTCTCACATGCGGTGCAGTTGCCATGCTCTCCTCCATTCGTGTAGGTCCGCACATCCACCACAAAAGCTCCGGTGGTCTTCATCCGCACAATGTCAAAGCCCTCTCCCACCAAATTGTGCCCAGGCACAAAATGAAGCTTCTCGCACTCTGTGCTGGGGACCGTTTCACAACACAGGGCAAAAGGAAGAAAGAGGAGCAACAGAAGAGGAGCCATTTGTACTGCAGGCTGAAAGAGAGGAAAATTCAAATTTAATAACTGATCAAGAAGTATTTGGATGCTTAACATGTAAAAATGTCTGTGTCTTTAAATTATATAACAAAATATCAAACCAAGTACTTCCATATATATTTATTTACAGGTTACTAATGTTTTAGTTTGTCAGTAGCTGTTTCCATTACCCTTCAAATTGCGCAAATTGAAACTGCGAATTGAAAATATGCCCAATGGAAACACGTCAATTCGCAAAAATTCCCATATATCGCAAAAAAGTTTTTACGATTGCATGAGGTGGTTTTTCAGGCAATTCAAAAAAGGAATATTTCGCAAAACTGCAATGGAAACTGTTTTTTTGGAACTGATGTTATGCGACGTTTTAGTCGCATAACATCAGTTAATGGAAATGCCGGCAATTTGCAATAGTTTTTAATCGACACTTAGAAAATATAGCAAAAGTTTTGCGCAAATCTGCAATGGAAACTGGACTAATAATCGATCATTGCATAGATATTTGGAGTGCAACAAATATATTTTCCATCACTAACCAACACTGGAAAACAGTCTGCTCCTCATAGGGTTCAAAGATAATTAAACAATAAATATGTCAAATACCAATTCTGGTGTTCTGCTTACATAGACTGTTACTAAATTTTAAAGTTCTCTGTTTTTACATGATTTTTGAAGGAGTAAAATCATGTAATCATCTCCAGAAGGAAGCAGGCTGTAACTATTCTCTTTATATTTATAGCACAATGTATACTACTTTCAAGCTTATAAGTGGAAGCCTGTGGATAAAAAGGTTTGAAAGATAATAAGAAACATTTAACATTCAAAGAGTGTCCAAACCTTTGATGCAAGTAAGTGATCTGTTATTAAAAATACCTACTAAATAAATCCACACTTTAGCCCAGCAGAAAACGCACATTCCCATGATTCAATGTAATGAAACTACTCTTGGTTTAAGATTAAAAATGTAAGAAATCTTTTCTTTATCAGAAATCTTTAAAGTGTTCTAATTTAACACTTATTTATTCTACACTGTACCAAAGACAGACATTTATTTTCAGAAAGATAAATTGTAAACAATTCATAATTCCTATACAAAATATGAAAATACCAAGCAAACAAATGACATTTACCTAGTAGAGACGTTTTCTTAACAGCCTTGGTAGGGCAGGCGATTCAGTTAAATAACCCTTATGTTAGAAAAAAAAGGGGGGGAACAAAAAGAGCAGACTCAGAAACACCAGTTATATGTTACCTTCACACTTTCTTTCCACAACACCAACACAAAGACACAAGCACATATATACAGAAAAGCTTTAGCCTTTTGTAACATCTTTATGGGTATTATTAAACAAGGATTTGCTCTCTTATATTTAAAAGAAATCAGAAAATATCTGATTCTTGTTTGCAACCAGCATGATTTGTGAGGAATGGACTTATTTACACTCTTCTCAGGCCATCTATTAACATGCAATCAATAAAATCAATAACACTTCTGTTACTTAATTTCAGAAATACCATTGCGTTTTTACTTGATGGATGCTAAAACATCAAAATTATTAAAACAATGTTTCAATGTGAGATGCCATAAAACATAACCACATCCTAGCTGTAACGGTAAGCAGGAGAACACTTCTAAGGCTAGGTTTTGTATTGTAGCCTGTATTTCTCAATGGCAATGAGGTGCACTTACTGCAAATGAATCATGACATATAGTCTTCTACTAGTGAAGCTCACACGGCAGGGTCAGACCAATCAAGATTTGATATCAGTCTTGATTCAGTCTTCTCTCTGTCTGCTCTAATGCATTAAATTGCAGACTGTTGACCTTCGCACTGGCTGCGATTGGCATCTCTGGATCTGTGCTCGATTGGTTCTTATCTTACTTAGATGAAAATTCCTACCAAGACAACTGGATAGGGTCAGTCTCAGTACTCTGCACTCTCAGGGATTTTAGAGGAGTGACCCAACCACTTATACGATTTCACACATTTTTGGACCTCACAGTAAGGTTTACTAGTATACAACATTGAATCTATGTGAATAGCATCAATATGATCGTTCTTATGGACACTTGGGTTTTGCCCTGCATTTATCTCACATGTAGAATACATGATATATGAACAGTGTAATTGAATAAATGTGATTCGATAAATGTGAAATGGTGAAATGGTGTGTGGCATGTGGCATGTGGAACACCATTGTCATGAAGGGGTGTCCCTGGTGGAAGTGGCCTCTTTCAGCAGGATAATGCACTCTGCCACACTGCACATATTGTTCAGGAATTGTTTGAGGAACAGGATGAAGAGTTCAAGGTGTTGCCCTGGCCTCCAAATTCGTCAAATCTCAATCCAATTGAACATCTGTGGGATGTGCTGGACCAACAAGTTCGATCCACGGTGGCTCCACCTCGCAACCTACAAGACTGAAAGGATTTCTGCTTACGCCAAGGTGCTAGAAACTGCTTTCGTAGTGTAGATGCTCATGTGATCGAATGTGTTTGAACAGCCACAAAAGACCGTCTACTCTCCACCTACTAAGCTAATGCATAAACATTATGGGAAGCACGCTAGCCAGACAGGATTTGAAAAAACCCCACACATTTACCCGCCCATAAATTCTCCCCTTGAAGAATCAGGACAGAAGTGGTTGAAAGTGGACAAAAGAGACAGATTAAAACACCAGGTGTAAACCAGGTGCCCTCGTCTACTTGTGGTCCGATCAACCAAAACGCATTTTAATACCAGGTGTAAACAGGGTCAAAGTGCAATCCAAGACAAAGTGCAAGCAGGTCGCCAGCAATAGTGGCTGGCAAATAATTCAAAATGATCTGCCAGCTGTTCAATTCCAGCATAACAGAGTTACATGTAATGACTTTTATTATACCAAGATCTTTGAGTATTCTTGACCAACTTCATTTGGTGCATGTATTGGACGTATCAGCATTCATAAACGAGGGGTAAATATCTGACTAAACATTTTTCGAGAGAAACTGAAGTTCTTCACACCTCTCATCTGCTATGTCTGCAGAAATGGTGTAAACTGCTGTTTCTCTGTAACAATAACATGAAAGCATTCAAAAGCCATTAGGCTTGGACTCTTTAGTTTAAACCATTTCACATTTATCGAATCACATTTATTCAATTACACTGTTCATATATCTTATCATAGCAACCATTATAGTGCTAAATCTACAAATTTATTAAGTCCCCAGGGTGCAATCCGAATTTGGTAAAACTGCTTTCTCTTTTTTATGCTTCTTGGGCATGAAAGAAGCTGCAAAACGTGATTACAAAAAAAAAAAAAAAAACACTCCCCTCTTTGAATACCTTTTAAAGGTCTTTTACAAAAAGGAAACATTGCTGTTTAACATACACTTGGATTTACATACTTTTGTGATGTTTTTATGGATTGTATACACTCACCTAAAGGATTATTAGGAACATCTGTTAAATTTCTCATTAATGCAATTATCTAATCAACCAATCACATGGCAGTTGCTTCAATGCATTTAGGGGTGTGGTCCTGGTCAAGACAATCTCCTGAACTCCAAACTGAATGTCAGAATGGGAAAGAAAGGTGATTTAAGCAATTTTGAGCGTAGCATGGTTGTTGGTGCCAGACGGGCCGGTCTGAGTATTTCACAATCTGCTCAGTTACTGGGATTTTCACGCACAACCATTTCTAGAGTTTACAAAGAATGGTGTGAAAAGGGAAAAACATCCAGTATGCGGCAGTCCTGTGGGCGAAAATGCCTTGTTGATGCTAGAGGTCAGAGGAGAATGGGCCGACTGATTCAAGCTGATAGAAGAGCAACTTTGACTGAAATAACCACTCGTTACAACCGAGGTATGCAGCAAAGCATTTGTGAAGCCACAACACGCACAACCTTGAGGCGGATGGGCTACAACAGCAGAAGACCCCACCGGGTACCACTCATCTCCACTACAAATAGGAAAAAGAGGCTACAATTTGCACGAGCTCACCAAAATTGGACAGTTGAAGACTGGAAAAATGTTGCCTGGTCTGATGAGTCTCGATTTCTGTTGAGACATTCAGATGGTAGAGTCAGAATTTGGCGTAAACAGAATGAGAACATGGATCCATCATGCCTTGTTACCACTGTGCAGGCTGGTGGTGGTGGTGTAATGGTGTGGGGGATGTTTTCTTGGCACACCTTAGGCCCCTTAGTGCCAATTGGGCATCGTTTAAATGCCACGGCCTACCTGAGCATTGTTTCTGACCATGTCCATCCCTTTATGACCACCATGTACCCATCCTCTGATGGCTACTTCCAGCAGGATAATGCACCATGTCACAAAGCTCGAATCATTTCAAATTGGTTTCTTGAACATGTTCACTGTACTAAAATGGCCCCCACAGTCACCAGATCTCAACCCAATAGAGCATCTTTGGGATGTGGTGGAACGGGAGCTTCGTGCCCTGGATGTGCATCCCACAAATCTCCATCAACTGCAAGATGCTATCCTATCAATATGGGCCAACATTTCTAAAGAATGCTTTCAGCACCTTGTTGAATCAATGTCACGTAGAATTAAGGCAGTTCTGAAGGCGAAAGGGGGTCAAACACAGTATTAGTATGGTGTTCCTAATAATCCTTTAGGTGAGTGTACACCGATAAGCCAAAACATCATGATCAGTCACAGGCGAAGCGAAAATCATTGATCATCTCCTAACAAGGCCACATATTAAGGTCTGGGTAGATTAGATGGTAGCAAACAATCAGTTCTCATGATCAACATGTTGGATGCAGGAGAAACGGGCAGAAATAAAGATCTGAGAGACTTTGCAAAGGGCCAAATTGTTATGGCAAGGCGACTGGGTCAGAATATCTCTGAAATGGCAAGTATGTGTGTTGTGCCTGGTCAGCAGTGCTAAGAATTTACCAACAGTGTCCGAGGAAGGAACCAACCACAAACTAGCGACAGGGTGTTGGTTGCCCAAGGCTCATCAATGCACGAAGACAACGAAGGCACTAGTCACACTAAATTTTAATGATGGTTATGGGAAGAATGTGTCACAAACACACAGTGCATCTCTCTCTGCTGCGTATGGGGCTACGAAGCCACAAACCAATCAGAGTGCCTATGATAACCTCTGTCCACCGTCGAAAGCACCTACAGTTGGCAAGTGAGCGTCGAAACTGGACCTTGGAGCAGTGGATGAAGGTCGTCTGGTTTGATGAGTCCCTTTATGTGAACAGCATTTACGTGTGTGTTGTTGACTTGGGGAAGTGACGGCACCAGGATGCACTGTGGGACGTAGACAAGCCGGTGGAGGGAGTGTGATGCTCTGGGCAATGTTCTGCTAGGAAACCCTGGGTCCGGCCATTCATGTAGACGTAAATTTGACATGCCACATTGCCACATGCCACACACAAAGAGGCCACTTCCACCAGGGAACACCATTGTCATGAAGGGGTGTCCCTGGTGGAAGTGGCCTCTTTCAGCAGGATAATGCACTCTGCCACACTGCACATATTGTTCAGGAATTGTTTGAGGAACAGGATGAAGAGTTCAAGGTGTTGCCCTGGCCTCCAAATTCCTCAAATCTCAATCCAATTGAACATCTGTGGGATGTGCTGGACCAACAAGTTCGATCCACAGTGGCTCCACCTCGCAACCTACAGGATTGAAAGGATTTCTGCTTACGTCAAGGTGCTAGAAACTGCTTTCGTAGTGTAGATGCTCATGTGATCGAATGTGTTTGAACAGCCACAAAAGACCGTCTACTCTCCACCTACTAAGCTAATGCATAAACATTATGGGAAGCACGCTAGCCAGACAGGATTTGAAAAAACCCCACACATTTACCCGCCCATAAATTCTCCCCTCGAAGAATCAGGACAGAAGTGGTTGAAAGTGGACAAAAGAGACAGATTAAAACACCAGGTGTAAACCAGGTGCCCTCGTCTACTTGTGGTCCGATCAACCAAAACGCATTTTAATACCAGGTGTAAACAGGGCCAAAGTGCAATCCAAGACAAAGTGCAAGCAGGTCGCCAGCAATAGTGGCTGGCAAATAATTCAAAATGATCTGCCAGCTGTTCAATTCCAGCATAACAGAGATTTTTCACTTGGTATATTTAAAAAGGTCACTTGAGGTGACAGAAATAATACCTTGACTCTTTGCAGATTGATTATGCAGCTGATGTTTTCTGTGGGATGAGGAACAGGCTGACTCCTCCAGAGAGACTTATCATACTGCTCTGGTGGCTTATTACTTTATCCCCTCAGAACATCTACCTGAAGATCAATGTAGGTCAGAAGAGACCAAACCACTGTGAGGGGAATTTCAATGTTTATTCTTTCAGATATCATGACATTTTGATGTATTCAGTCCTTTTCTCCTACACGACAGAATTCCATATAAGCTAGCAACTATGCCCAGTATGTTTTAACTAAGCCAAACAATAGCTTGATTTATTCAAAATGAAACTAATTAGGATTAAATAAGATTAAGATTTTAAATAATTAAAAATATGAGTTGTGTTAAATGCAAATTAATTTGAATAGTAAGAAAGTAAGCTTTGACAAACTTTTTTCATCCTATCCTCAAGAGCAATAAGGTTTGGCTATTGGTTTCGTTCTGCCATTGATCATAGCAATGAAAACTCTTTATGTGATTTAGATTAGTTTATTCTGAAGCTCGCTTTCGGTTTGCCACGGGCCACTTTCTTATTTTCGTTTCTTTTTTTGTTTTGTTCATCCAAGCAGTTATCAAAACAGCCACAGTACCCCTGGCACAACAGAAATCCACTTTGAATTAGGGAATTAAATAGTTAGTTGTATTTGACCAATTTGTAATGAACAAACTTTGTTAAAGGCACAAATAGCAATTTGTGCCGCGGGACCATTGTGCATTCAAAATATGTATATAACTTGTAACCTCGGTTACCAGTGCCAGGCATCAGCATCAGATCTTGGTTTAGTCCCGATTGTGATCTAGGCCATGAACGCTTGCTGTGGAATGTGGGTTAACCCATTTACACCAACAGCGTAGCCGAGTCCGACCCAGATGTTACATCAGTTGTAAAGTCCTTCGGTCTGACGGGCCTGTGGTCTGAAAACAAGTTTTACTATGCAATGCAAGATGTGGTAATAGCTCACACAAAAATAAAACGTCTGTCATGTACATTTTACTGTTACAAACTTGTATCATCTGCTCATCACACAAAGGAAGAAAATGAAGAAAATGCCCAAGTCATATAGACTTGAACGTTGGTATGTTGGTTTGTGTTCCACAGAAGAAATAAAATCATACAAGATGACATGAGGGTGAGCAAATGATGACAGATGTTTCATTTTTGGCTGAATTATTTCTTTAACACACCATTGAATTGATTGCTAGACTGTTTTGAGCGCACTGCTGCAGGAGGGCTTGTTGTTTTGCATTCTGTACTGCAATTTATGACCCACGTACAGGTCATTGAGTGCAGCGGCAGTGAAGGGAGAAACTTGCAGTCTAGCTTAAATGCCTGCCAAGCTGCATCTCAATGCTACAGCAGTCCCTGTGTTGTGCCGAGTTTTAACTCCCTGTCAAATTATTACCCTCCTCGTTGAGGCCACTACCTGGCCACAAAGATTTTTTTTCTCCTTTAAAAAAAACTCTATAAATGTATATTTTTATTGTTTTTACATTATTTGATCCAGTACGTTTTTATTTCAAATAAATGAATAGTTCACCCAAAATGAAAGCTGTCATCATTTACTCATGCCTTGACTTATCCATTAACCCATGACTTACTTTCTTCTGTGGAACACAAAAATTTTGAGGAATTGTCCAGATCACTTTTCCATACAATTACAATGAATGTGGACTAATTTAAGGTTGTTTTTTTTTTTTTGATATTATCCTCCTTCCTATTGCATTGTGGTCTAAACCACATACTAAAATGTCTTTTTTAGTAAGGTTGTACAGCACAGTGGTCAGATACTGTTGTTTTTATTGTGCTTTATGAATACATTTTGATTTGATTTGATTTTAAAAAGGGTACACATAATAGTATACACATTTTGGGCCCTATTTTAACGATTTAAACGCACGGTGCAAGTGCACTTAGGGCGTGTCCGAATCCACTTTTGCTAAGGAAAAATGGTCAGCGCGCCCGGAACAAAGTCTAAAAGGGTCCCAATTCTCTTAATGAGTAATGGGTGTGTTTTGGGTGTAACGTGCAATAAACCAATCAGAGTCTCATCTCCCATTCCCTTTAAAAGCCAGTTGCGCTCGCGCCATGGCGGATTCGCTATTTACATGGTGGAATTTGTGAGCGGAAAGACTGAACACTTCTCCAGAGAAGGACCCTTTTAGTTTTAATATTTAAAAATGTTTGTGTGCTGCTGCTCGTCCCTGTGTGTGTAATAAGCAGAGTGTACGCGCGTTGTGCACCCGCCTATAGACGCATATTATTAACGCGCTCTTTAAATAACAAAAAAATTGCGCTATTGACTTTAGACCAGGTTTCAGTTGGTCAATGGCGCAGTCGTTTTCAGTTGCCTCAAAATAGCAACACGCCAACAATGCGCCTGAACACACCTTGTTTTCGAACAGATGGGCGCAAATGCATTTGCTATTTAAACGGCGTGGCGCAGGACGTGCAAATGATAACTGCGCCGGGCTGAAACTTGCAAAAAACACTCGCGTCGCGCCTGGCGCCGCATTGCACCGGATATATGATAGGGCCCAAAGTCTATGATTCATTATGATAAAGGTGGGGTCACATTAGCAACATTTTGGTGAAATTTTCCGGGCAAAAAAGTATTGTCAATAGTGTAGAGACGCATGAAGCACAGCTTGCACAGCCATAGAAGTCACTTTTAAACCAAGCTTTCTCTGATGGTCAACTCGGCGAATGCGGCTTATGCGCAAACAAACTTCCGTATTCTGTAAAACAGTTCGCGTTGCTTCCGGTTCAGGTCTTTTGTGTGTGCTTCGTTAAATATAGAGCCGTTTTACTCAAGATACCTTCAAAGGAGCAAGCAAAGATGAGCATTCACATGATGAGTCCATCACATATGCAGATTGATAGCCTATCTAATAGTTTTTTATTTTTCTTCTTCTAACTAACATTTAGATATTTCAATTGAATAAAACACCAACAGTAAAAAGAGCTAGGTTAGCTGATTACTTTAAAAGTTCATAGATCACCGTCAGTTCGTACTGCTGTTAACACTTTCTCTGACAAGCGGATGCAATGAGACCGGTTTCGCCCTCATGCAAAACTCATGCAAATTCTATTTTAAATTACTCGATATCCACACCTTAAGTGTTTTTTTTTAAATCTTAGAAATTAAAATACATAGAACATTGATAGAAAACAGCATATAATATGAAACCATGACCATGACAGGACATTTTTGATGTTATGGTATGTAGGCAATGACAAAGCACAATCAAAGGTTGAAATTGCATTAACAAAACTCAAACAGTTGTGTAGGCCCTATTCAGTATATGAGTTGGACTGGTCATTATCATGATAATATTATATGATGTGATGGTTTCTGAGCCTCAGTGGTATTCTGCTATCCATGGCTTGGCTCATGAATTTTAATAATAACGCAGTGAGACGTTAGATGACTAGCCCTAAATGATTGGCTGAGATGGAGCCGTACTGCTTGTGAATTTACAAATTCTACTACGGGGAAGGTTTGGGGTTATGTATATTAACCTACATTATGTTACAAAGCAAGGTAGCCATATTAATATCCATGCGCTGTGCTTTCATCATAGTATGACTGCTAATTTTGCGCATGGATGAAGTGCAGGGCTGCATCCGAAATCGCATATTTCCCTACTATATAGTAGGTGAAAAACAGAATGTGACAAAAGTAGTGTCACGGTTTATGGGTGCACTGACTCGCCCTTGCTCTGTGTGTGTGTTCGTGTGGGCGTGACTTGTTAGCGCGGCTGATTTGCTGATCAGCGCCAGCTGTGTCTCATGTGGCATCCTATTTATTGTCTGTGTAACCGGTCCTGTTTGTCAGATCATTTCAGGCTGTCCTGTGGTTTCTATGGGTGGTGGTCATCAGAACGCTCCTGGGAGTTCCTAGTCCGGTTCCTGGTTCTGGAGTTCTGATCCTCTCTCGTGGACTTTGCCCATTGCGTCCTTGCGTTGCCAATCGTCACTGTCTCTGCGTTTCTAGACATTTTGCCCGCACCTGCCTGTTTGGGACTCTGGCACTATCTTCTGTGTCTCTGGACTTCCTGTGCCTTCTGCTTTTGTGCATTCAGTCTTCTAATAAACTATTGTTACTCGCAATTGGATCTTTTGCATTATTCTTCTCACCGTGTCTGACAGAAAGATCTGACCAACGATGGATCCAGCGAGGACAGCCAAATTACAGGAGTTTTTGTCTAACAGCAACCATCGAATGGATAGACAGGATGAACAGGTGCTCGCTACAGCGCGGGCCGTGCAGGCGTTGGTAACGCAGGTGTCCGAGCTAATTACCCAGGTTCAACAGCTGACATCGCCCACTGCGCCAGCCCCACCGCCCGTTTCCCCCAACCCACCTAACATCATCAACCAGCATGAGTCACGCATTCCCATGCCGGAGAGATATTCGGGTGAGCCCGATCTTTGTAGATCATTTCTTACAAAGTGTTCAGTGTTTTTTTTCTTCAGCCCTTGACGTTCGCTACAGAGGAATCTAAGGTGGCGTTGGTGCTGACCCTGCTCTCGGGACGTGCGGCTCTGTGGGGAACGGCGGTGTGGGAGAATAAACATCCCTGCTGTTCCTCATTCCTTGCACTCACACAAGAGATGAGACAGGTCTTTGACCGTGCGATAGCGGGTCACGAGGCGGCCCGTGGGCTCGCGGATCTTCGTCAGAACAACAGACCCGTCTCCGACTATGCTATTGAATTTCGGACATTGGCGGCGGAGTGCAAGTGGAACGAGGAGGCGCAGTGGTACATATTCCTGCATGGGCTGGCTGACCGTGTTCAAAGGGAAATCTACACCCTGGAATTACCCACAAGCCTCGATGAACTTATGGAGCTGGCTCTGCGTGTGGATGCACGTCTGCAACAACTTGATCATCGCTCACGACCAACACTGGTTCCGGAGTTTCCTGAGTATTCCAGTGATAACACGTTCAGCCACCCGGTCGATCTTGAGCCCATGCAGGTGGGTAGAGCTCGGCTTTCCCGGGAGGAGAGAGAACGTCCGGAGATCGAGAGGACTCTGTCTCTACTGTGGCTCGGCAGGACATTTTCTAAACAACTGCCCAGTAAAAGATCAAGCCCGACAGTAGGTAAGAGGTTACTGTCGGGTGCGTCAACGTTGGGGAAATCCTTGTCTGCTACTCTCCTCCCAGTAAGACTGCAATGGGCAAACAAGTCTCACAGCTGCCAGGCCTTAGTAGACTCCGGTGCAGAAGGTAATTTTTTGGACTATTCCTTGGCTACTCATCTCCAAATTCCTATTATTCCCCTCTGCCACACCATCACTGTTCATGCCCTTAACGGACAAGAACTTCTGGCCATTACACACTCCACTGGTCCACTCACACTTATCACGTCTGGGAACCACTCTGAGAAAACATCATTTCTCATCACCAGATCTCCTCTCATTCCTGTCGTGTTGGGTCATCCGTGGCTGGAACAACACGGACCCAGGATCGATTGGGGCCTTAATTCCATTTCGGCTTGGAGTGACCAGTGTTATGCCTCTTGTTTAGTGTCTGCTTGTCGGTCTGTGTCTCGTTCTGTGTTGCAGGAGGAGCCGATGAACCTGTCAAACGTGCCTGAGGACTACCTCGACCTGAAGGAAGTGTTCAGTAAGACTTGGGCTGCTTCTCTTCCTCCGCATCGTCCCTATGACTGTGCCATAGAGTTATTGCCAGGTATGTCTCCGCCTAAGGGCAAACTTTATTCACTTTTGACTCCAGAAAGGGAGGTCATGGAGAAATATATTTCTGATTCTTTGGCATCTGGGCTCATTCGTCCTTCCTCGTCTCCCGCCGGTGCAGGTTTCTTTTTTGTGGAGAAGAAGGACGGCTCTCTGCGACCGTGTATTGATTATCGAGGGCTGAACAACATCACGGTAAAGAATACTTACCCTTTGCCGTTGATGTCTTCAGCTTTCGAATGGTTGCAGGGAGCATCCCTCTTCACAAAATTGGATCTGCGCAACGCTTATTATTTGGTTCGCATAAGGGAGGGGGATGAGTGGAAGACGGCGTTTAATACCCCCAGGGGGCACTTTGAATATTTAGTCATGCCTTTCGGCCTGTCCAACTCCCCCGCCGTCTTCTAAGCACTCGTTAATGACGTGTTGAGAGACATGGTTAATCAGTTCATATATGTCTACCTGGATGACATATTGATATTTTCTTCTCTCCAGGAACATGTTCAGCACGTCAGGCGAATGCTCCAGAGGCTGCTCGAGAATGGGCTTTTTGTCAAGGCGGAGAAATGCGTTTTTCATGCACAGTCAGTTCCGTTTCTGGGGTATATTATCTCGTCTGAGGGGATACGTATGGATCCTGACAAGGTTAAGGCTGTGGTAGATTAGCCAATTCCAGATTCCCGTAAGGCCCTACAGAGGTTTCTGGGAAAACCAGTGGGTAATGCCTCCGCCCGAGTGCCCACCGTGTCGTTTATTTGTGCCGGAGGAAGTACGATCCGACATTATTCGGTGGGGTCATGGTTCCAATGTGGCTTGTCATCCAGGAGTCAGTCGTACCAAGTTTTTGGTTAAACAACGATTTTGGTGGCCCTCCATGGCTTGTGACATTCGAGGTTTTGTTTTGGCTTGCTCGGTTTGCGCCCGTGGAAAGACTTCCAACCGCTCCCCTGATGGGCTTCTTCAACCGCTGTTGGTCCCTTCGAGACCCTGCTCCCACATTGCGCTAGATTTCGTCACTGCCCTCCCTCTCTCCTAAGGTAATACGGTCATTTTGACCATAGTGGACCAGTTCTCGAAGGCGGCACACTTTATCCCCTTGCCAAAATTACCCTCTGCCAAGGAGACACAGGAAGACTATCGTGAACCACGTCTTTCGCATTCATGGCCTCCCGATAGATGTGGTTTCCGACAGGGGACCCCAGTTTATTTAAAAATTTTGGAAGGAATTTTGTCGGTTATTAGGGGCGAGTGTCAGTCTATCTTCTGGATTTCATCACCAGAGTAACGGTCAGGCAGATCGAGCCAACCAGGACTTAGAGAGAGTGTTGAGATGTCTGGTGTCTCATAATCCTTCCTCCTGGAGTCAGCAGCTTTCATGGGTTGAGTACGCTCATAACTCGTTACCAGTATCATCTACGGGCCTTTCTCCGTTTGAGTGTAGTTTAGGTTACCAACAACCAATTTTTCCGGCTCTGGAATCCGAGGTCGCGGTTCCCTCTGCTCACGCCTTCGTCCAGAGGTGTCGCCACACATGGAAAAGAGCCCGTGAGACTCTTCTCCAGGTGGGAGCGCGCACCAAGGCTCAGGCCGATCGCCACTGCCTGAAGCCACCCGTATACGTCGTAGGTCAAAAAGTGTGGCATTCCTCTAAGAACATTCCTCTCCGGTCCGTTTGTAATAAACTTGCCCCAAAATTTATTGGCCCGTTCCCTGTCACTAAAATTCTTAGTCCAGTGGCAGTCCGCCTCAAACTCTCTCCTGCGTACAGAGAATTCATCCCGTCTTCCACGTCTCCAAGATCAAACCTATTTTTATTCACCCATTAATCCGCCTGTTCCGGTTCCCCCACCGCCGCGTCTCATAGATGGAGAACCAGCCTATTCGATCCGACGCATTTTGGACGCTAGACGGAGAGGACGCGGATTCCAGTACTTGGTGGATTGGGACTTCCTGTGCCTTCTGCTTTTGTGCATTCAGTCTTCTAATAAACTATTGTTACTCGCAATTGGATCTTTTGCATTATTCTTCTCACTGTGTCTGACAAGTAGTATGTCCGAATTCACAGTACTCATAAATTCACTCATTCATGAGTACTATTGGCGAGACTCTGAAGTGTGCATACGATGGACACTTTACTATCCCATGAGGCCACAGGAGAGGATTTGTGAATGGCAGTGAAGCAACATAACTGACACTGGTAGGTCACAAGATAATGCTTACATGGCAAATGTAGTATGTCCGGATTATATTTATACTACAAACACTCATAGACTGCATCCGAAAACTTAAAAATGTTGCCTTCGGAGGACACATTCCAAGGTAGGGAGGCATCAAGGCGTGTCCGAATCCAATGTTAGCTTCACTTCCTATCTCGTGAGAGACCTTCATCTGATTGATTTTTGAAGGCAGCATAGATGTATCCTTCGCTGCCTTTGATATCCCACAATCCTATGCATTCCATTCGGTGACAGTTGAGCTAAAAAGAAAGATGGCGTCTAAAAGTTGCGGTTGCTGGTCAGTTTGTGTATAAATGTACATTTTTGACCAACGTTTTCCACTTCTGATGCCATTTCTAGCTCATTCTCTAAATCATTAAACTGTTACACTGCCTCAGAAGTCTGTCCGAAATCAGTTTCGTGAGGTGCCTTCGTGCTCAAATGCTGCTTTCAGAGTCATTGCCTGATAGGGCAGCGAGGCAACAAGTCAGCTGCCTAAGTTTTCGGATGCAGCCATAGTGGTTGTGAAGTAATTACTTATTCAAAATAAGTACCTACTCAAGAGAGTATGCGATTTCGGATGCAGCCCAGGTGTTCCTTCGAGATTTTCCTATGGGGTTTTATAATAGGTTTTTTCGATTTATGTGCAAAATAAAGCCTGTAGTAAACATAACTTGTTTTGTTCTACAACATAAATTACACACCCATATCGAATATTTTTTTTAAATGCATGTTTTTAATAAGTAACTATAATAACAAAACGTCAAAGTATCGTCAAGTTATGTTAAAGTTAGTAAAATCTCGAAGGAACCAGTGGCGAATTAGTCTTCCGGGTTCTGACATCATCCCTGCACCACTCCGCCTCATTACCTGTCATTAATTCAGCGCCATGGCAGGTATGAAAGCGAGGCTTTGAGGGATAGATTTACTGTGTTTTCAATGGCATCTGCTGCATAAAGCTCCTAGATCACTTGTAATTTTCCACAGCTCATATTGTCAGGAGTTTTTTGTCTAATGAAATTTCTTGGAAAGTTCGGTCAGCAAAACAATCCAAAAACACATTAAATAACAGAACAACCCACTGAAGAGGTGCATGTCTATCCCTCACAGCCTCGCATTCATTCCCGTTAAAAATCAAAGACGCCGCTGCTGTGAGTAAGGTCTATGGGATCCCCAAGTGCATGAATGAGGTGTGCTCGATGTCTTGCCTCCTCTCAGACAGCGACCACATAAAACCCCTGCTATATGACAAATGAACAGTACTAATAAAATAAACAGACAGTACAGGTCTGGTACAGCGGATCATGCCCCATTTTTATTTGGAGTCCTTCGATTTATTTGTATTAGATTAAAACCTTCACAGCTAAAAATAACATAAACACTTAAGTTTTAATGCTAAAGCTTCTTTTTTGTACATTTTCTAAAAAGTAGCTGTTTTGCAGTCATGATGAAATCATCTAAACATCTACACATTAACATAGCAAGATTAAAACTTAAAAAGCAAGGTATCAGCATACTGAAAAAAAGTTAATTTGACATTCTGCATGTTTAATTCATGATGAGTGCTCTGAATTTGTTTTTCTGGGATGTTCTTGTCATTTCAGTGCACAGCTATAGAACTGGATAATACTGTCCTATTTGGAGCATAAAGGTAAACTGAATATATCAACTTGAATCATCCTCAAACTGGTCTGGTGTGGTAGAATAGCAGACCAAACCAACCAACTGGCATGAAACTGCACTATATTGCACTGTAATAATGAAATAAATTATTTTTATTTGTTTTGAATGATTTAAAGGTCCTGGCTGACCTAGTGATTGTCACCTTGTGCTTACTTGTCTTGACCTAAAACTCTATAGCAGACTTTTTTATGTCTTTTAATTGCTTAAATGTAATCATAATTGTTTATATAGTCCCCAATCAGGTTACATTAATAATTAATTAATCAAGGCATTGTTTTGTTCTGTTGTTCTCCAATACAAAAGTTGCATTTGGTTTAGCCATCATGCCAAAAAGGATGATTTTAAGCTACTTGTTAAAACAGTGTTTTACGTGATACAGTTATCATACTGCACCCCCTGGTGTCTGAAAACTGTGCTGTTTTAGAGCATATTAATTAGCTCTATAGGCCCTATACTTTACAAGAAACATATGCTGCACACTTTGAAACAGAGTGTTATTTAAATATAGTGAAATATATATATATATATTGTCATGGTGAAATGTGGCCCCCACATATACATGTCTGCTTATCTTTCATGCTTATCACTGAACACATGCTATTCAGTACAATAGTAACAAGCCCTGTTCTGTTACATGGTTATCTTCAGTATTGCATGAGCTACATAGGCAATGACATCGCAAAACATGCACAACAAGAATACCCTTATTTCATAAGTACATACTAGGTCTATCCTTCATTTGTCAATTTTTAAATGATTTATAGAAATTATTATTATTTTTTTCAATATAAAATAAAAATTTCTTTGTTAAGTTAATTATTGGTTGAAATGTATTTTCAAACGTAGTCTTAGCTTTCAAGCTGCATTATTTCTAATGCAATACAGCTGGCAATTTGTGTTCAAATATGAATATGTCATTGTACTACTAAACACACGCTTTAAAGACTTTTCAAGAACACAAAGTTGTGATGAACATCTGACTTTAATCCAACTTTAATCCTTGAATTAAAGTTTATTGGTTGAATACTGCATGAATGGGGGGAAAAAAGTAAAGAAAAAAAAAGTGAAAAATTAATTCTTCCAAAAGTAGAAGGCAACCTGTCTCAAATTGCAACACAGTGAATGTAACAAAATTGTCCTCAATGGAGGATTGGTTTTCTCAAAAGCTCGTTATAGATAAAAGCATCTGGAAAAAGAGACATATGAACAAGATGTACAAAATGAATGAATCATTGGATAATGATTATGATCTTGTGTACAGGAGGTACACATTATAGCCTGGTTTCACAAACAGGGCTTAGATTAAGCCAGGATTATGCCTTAGTTCAATTAGGACATTTAAGTAGCTTTTATAAATGTGCCTTAGAAAAAAACATTACTGGTGTGCATCTTGAGACAAAACAATGTCAATGACATACACTATATTGCCAAAAGTATTGGGACACCCCTCAAAAATCATTGAATTCAGATGTTCCAATGACTTCCATGGCCACAGGTGTATAAAATCAAGCACCTAAGCATGCAGACTGCTCCTACAAACATTTGTGAAAGAATGGGTCGCTCTCCGGAGCTCAGTGAATTCAAACATGGAACCGTGATTCCATTCGTGAAATTTCCTCAATACTAAATATCAACTGTTAGTGGTATTATAATGTTAGTGGAAGCAATTGGGAACAACAGCAACTCAGCCACGAAGTGGTAGGCCATGTAAAATCACAGAGCG
The DNA here is from genome assembly GCA_039654105.1 of Coreius guichenoti. Classification (NCBI taxonomy): domain Eukaryota; kingdom Metazoa; phylum Chordata; class Actinopteri; order Cypriniformes; family Gobionidae; genus Coreius; species Coreius guichenoti. The sequence continues at coordinate 7,189,832 of CM077184.1, forward strand.
GGGTCAGCGCATGCTGAGGTGCACAGTGTGCAGAAATCGCCAACTTTCTGCAGAGTCAATAGCTACAGACCTCCAAACTTTGTGTGGCCTTCAGATTAGCTCAAGAACAGAGCATAGAGAGCTTGATGGAATGGGTTTCCATGGCCGAGCAGCTGCATCCAAGCCTTACATCACCAAGTGCAATGCAAAGCGTCGGATGCAGTGGTGTAAAGCACGCCACCACTGGACCCTAGAGCAGTGGAGACGTGTTCTCTGGAGAGACGAATCACGCTTCTCTGTCTGGCAGTCCGATGGACGAGTCTGGGTTTGGCGGTTGCCAGGAGAACGGTACTTGCCTCACTGCATTGTGCCAAGTGTAAAGTTTGGTGGAGGGGGGATTATGGTGTGATGTTGTTTTTCAGGGGTCGGGCTTGGCCCCTTAGTTCCAGTGAAAGGAACTCTTAATGCTTCAGCATACCAAGACATTTTGGACAATTTCATGCTCCCAACTTTGTGGGAACAGGAAGGGGCCATACCCAAACTGTTGCTATGACTGTGCACCAGTGCACAAAGCAAGGTCCATAAAGACATGGATGAGCGAGTTTGGTGTGGAGGAACTCGACTGGCCTGCACAGAGTCCTGACCTCAACCTGACAGAACACCTTTGGGATGAATTAGAGCGGAGACTGCGAGCCAGGCCTTCTCGTCCAACATCAGTGCCTGACATCACAAATGCGCTTCTAGAAGAATGGTCAAAAATTCCCATAAACACACTCCTAAACCTTGTGGAAAGCCTTCCCAGAAGAGTTGAAGCTGTTATAGCTGCAAAGGGTGGGTCAACTCCATATTAAACCCTACGGATTAAGAATGGAATGTCATTAAAGTTCATGTGCATGTAAAGGCAGGCGTCCCAAAACTTTTGGCAATATAGTGTATTTTAAGATATGTCTGTGCAAGTTGCTTTCAGTTAAAACATCTCAAACATACATTTTAGTCTAGAGATAGGACTAAGCCCTGTCTGTGAAACCGGAGGTACATCTACAGAAAAAATACCTCACATTAGTTTTATGCCTCGCTTTGCCCCTTTACACTACCAGACAGTTTAGTAACACTGTTGGTGTGAGTCCCGTAGTCTTCTTCCTCTGCTGCCATAGGAACAGGAACCGGGGCTGTGGTATATTTGTGGCCACAGATCGCATGCACGACAAGGGAGTTCTTTTCCTGCCGTTTTACAACTTCAAAAACTCAAGAGAAGTGTTTTGCCCTCATTTAAAAAGTTTTACACAAAAGGAAACGAACAGCACTTCTGAAAAATGATGTACATTCACAGGAGATGAAGACTGCAGTCATATTAGTAGCCTAAACGTTTTTGTTTGTTTGTTGTTGTTGTTTAACCTGAAGCAGGTTGCCTCAAGAGGGCAGACATCTTTTGCTTGTGGAAGAAATGAATGAATGACTTTTTACAATGGCACCAGTAATTGAAAACTTAGCAGACTCAGCCATATGCTTTTGTAAACGGTAGCCTGTTTAAGTCCAGCATCCTACTGCATCTTAAAGGGATAGTTCACCCAAAAATGAACATTTTGTCATCATTTACTCAGCCTCAAGTTGTTTCAAAAAGAAAATATTTTGAAGAATGTTGGTAACATAGACAGTAACCTTAGCCATTGACTTCCATAGTAGGAAATGTGTTCAACAGAAGAAAGAATCACATACAGATTTGGAACAACATAAGGGTGAGTAAATGATGACAGAATTTGCATTTTTGGGAGAACTTTCCTTTTAAAGACGACATCCTGAGCTATTCTATTATCCCAAATGTTTGTGGGCGTGGTCAATATAATGATGAATAATTACACAATTAATAATAAAAAATAAAAAAAAATACGCTGGCACTGGCAGGCAGCTCAATTTCAACGTATCCGTAATCTACCATGATACTCTTAGATCATGCAGCGGCTGTTTTACCGTATTCAAAGTAGAGGAGCGCACGCAAAAAATTTTTGTAACAAGTGGAAGTCAATATGAGGGAAAATCAAAATAGCATGCGCGACAAAAGTAGTGCATGACTGCATATAATAGGCAATAACTGCGTAGCTATAATCTATTAAATGAATCTGGTAATTTATGCGCCCCCCTAGCCCTCAGTCCAAAACTAAAACGTCGGATGCACAAACCTCCAAACGGCTCTATTAAACTACTTGTATTGAATGTAGAAACGGCGTTTTGCCAGGGCTCGTTTCTGGGTTATGTGCGCAGGACGTTTTCAAATTTGGGGCAAAATGGCGTAGTGGTAGTCTGAAGGAAGATCCTCTAATGTGCTCGTGGACTACTTTGAATCCCTCTGCGACTTCACAGAGTAGAGTACGGTACAGCATACTAAGGGGTGTATACATCGACGATGTGTTTAGCGAGAAAGGGGTAACTGTTCGTTTTGTTCTAGGAGACTTCTGTATATTTAACACTATTTTGGGGGGTGGGAAGAGGAAGAATGACAGAGGTCTTCCAACAGAACGGTTGTAAACATGAACGGTGCCCTCTACATTTCGTTTTTCCAAGGTCAGCTGGAGTCCGCACTGGAGCAGGTAGTGCAGCTCGCCGTTCAGGAAATCACCAAGACTGTTGGGGCCACTTTGAATTCAATGCTGTTGGAAACAGCCACCAAAGAGCAGGACAACCAGCGTTTAAGGGCAACCCTTAAGTCTCGGGAGCTAGAATACGGAGGGAGCGGGAAAAGCAATGCGTCTAGGAGAAAAACAGACACGAACGATGGAACAAAGCAACACACCCCCAGTCAGAGCCCTGAATGTGGCGATCAGTCTGAAACGCTCAGGCGTGAACAGAAAGGGCGAGCAGTTGGTAAGGCTATTTGTGTGCAAAATGTGTCTTTTAAATGATTAAATGTCTTTAATATCTTGTACAATAATCTGTATGGTTGGAGCGCTCATGTTTACAATGCAAATCTGACTCGATGGCTTGGTGCGCAGTGACGAGGTTTATAAAAACAAGGGTAAACACCATTTTGAACGGAAGGAGGAAGTCATAATAAACTTAGCCCTTTTTTTTGCACCCATGCATTTCAATTCCCTAATTGTGGTTAAACGCCCATACATTTAAGAAACGTGGCACGAATGACCCTGTTGTTAAATCCAAACCATGCCCTGATGGAAAATCCAGCTTTAGATAGTAACTGTTTTGAAACATGGTAGTTGGTTTCTTGCTGGTTTACCAGACATCATGTTTCAAAAACCAGTTTAAACTAATTTCTTGCTAGTCCAAGATGGTCTACCAGTTTGCACCATATTGTGACCATCTTAGACCAGCTAGAAACCCCTGATTTAAAAACACAACTGCTAACAAAAGCTGGATTTCAGTCTTATTTATAAGTCTAACTTATTTACTTTCTTGCTAAAGTTCAAGATAGCAATTAAGATAACTCATCCATAGAAGGCGCTTAAGTTAAGGGGCTGTTTTTAGAACCAAATCCTCTGTTGAAGGAAGTGTGCAAGTCTGCCTAATTGTTCTAAGTAGACTATAGACATTGTTTTAGACAGAATGTTTTGTCTTTGTTGAGAGGAATTGTATCACTGAGGGAAGTTTTTGATGTCTGGTCTTTGAAATGAATCTTAGTTAGCAGTCCTCAGGCCTGTGTGGGCATGTATACATGGACAGTTTGATGTTTGGAGTCTGGCTGACTTGTTATGACTGCTGCCAATGGCTGGTTCGGGTGATGACGCTTCTGTCGTTGAGCTGCTCCTTAGCGCTGCTTTTCATACTGCAGTGACGGTAGCCATGGGGAGGATGTCCTTGCCTTGCATTTTAGCCAATGGAGGTGGTTATAAAAAGCCACACCTACCGGACCCTGCAGAGGGTATCCATGGTTGGGGTTTGATGGGTGGGGGTGGTATCACGAGAGTCTTCATTCTACATAAGCAGGGACTGCAGCCAAATCACAAAGGAGCCCAGTGATCCGCTTTGCATGTTAACATGCTATGGTGATGCATACGTTTTTTTTTTCAACAATACCCATTTAATTTCTTTGATATAGATACACCACTACACTAAAGTCAAATGAATCAAGATCAGAGATTCCCATTTACCTTGCATACAGTTCAAAATTGCAAAGAAGGGGTTCAATCTTTAACTGGCTGGCAGGAGCTGCCACTGACAGATCATGTGACCTGCCAGTGGTTGGCTGGTGGCAGCGGGCAGTCTGATTCTGGGCGGGCTGGCGGCTGGCAGTCTCAGCCGCTGTTGAGCTGCGAGTATAAGGTGTTCCCTATCACTCTCGCTGCATGGAAATACATTATTTTATTATTATGAATATAATATTAGGAATCTATTCTTTTGTATGATAGACGTTTTAGGGGGGTTTCTCACAATTAAAGCAGTCAAATGAACGTGATCACGACTGGGTGCTTACTGACACTTGGCTGGCCGCTCAGTCCAACCAGCCGCCGTTGCCTCTCATTCCAAGAAAATTGTTCTAATTTGTATGGGTACTGCCGCTAGTTGTGACGATTTTATGATTTATGTAATGTAATAGGCTAATATAGATGCAGAAAAAAATTGCCTATGAAAACAACATGAATTATCCCAATAACATGAATCTTTCTCATTGCCTTGAGTATTTTCAGCAACAACAGGACAGACTGCAGCAAATGTCTTTTTAATAATTAAATAAAAGAAAGCCAACTTAAACTGTAAAATCATGTACAAACCAGATTCCAAAAAAGTTGGGACACTGTACAAATTGTGAATAAAAAAGGAATGCAATAATTTACAAATCTCATAAACTTATATTTTATTCACAATAGACTATAGATAACATATCAAATGTTGAAAGTGAGACATTTTGAAATGTCATGCCAAATATTGGCTCATTTTGGATTTCATGAGAGCTACACATTCCAAAAAAGTTGGGACAGGTAGCAATAAGAGGCCGGAAAAGTTGAATGTACATATAAGGAACAGCTGGAGGACCAATTTGCAACTTATTAGGTCAATTGGCAACATGGTTGGGTATAAAAAGAGCCTCTCAGAGTGGCAGTGTCTCTCAGAAGTCAAGATGGGCAGAGGATCACCAATTCCCCCAATGCTGCGGCGAAAAATAGTGGAGCAATATCAGAAAGGAGTTTCTCAGAGAAAAATTGCAAAGAGTTTGAAGTTATCATCATCTACAGTGCATAATATCATCCAAAGATTCAGAGAATCTGGAACAATCTCTGTGCGTAAGGGTCAAGGCCGGAAAACCATACTGGATGCCCGTGATCTTCGGGCCCTTAGACGGCACTGCATCACATACAGGAATGCTACTGTAATGGAAATCACAACATGGGCTCAGGAATACTTCCAGAAAACATTGTCGGTGAACACAATCCACCGTGCCATTCGCCGTTGCCGGCTAAAACTCTTTAGGTCAAAAAAAGAAGCCATATCTAAACATGATCCAGAAGCGCAGGCGTTTTCTCTGGGTCAAGGCTCATTTAAAATGGACTGTGGTAAAGTGGAAAACTGTTCTGTGGTCAGACGAATCAAAATTTGAAGTTCTTTTTGGAAAACGTCTGAAATGTCATCCGGACTAAAGAGGACAAGGGCAACCCAAGTTGTTATCAGCGCTCAGTTCAGAAGCCTGCATCTCTGATGGTATGGGGTTGCATGAGTGCGTGTGGCATGGACAGCTTACACGTCTGGAAAGGCACCATCAATGCTGAAAGGTATATCCAAGTTCTAGAACAACATATGCTCCCATCCAGACGTCGTCTCTTTCAGGGAAGACCTTGCATTTTCCAACAATGACAATGCCAGACCACATACTGCATCAATTACAACATCATGGCTGCGTAGAAGAAGGATCCGGGTACTGAAATGGCCAGCCTGCAGTCCAGATCTTTCACCCATAGAAAACATTTGGCACATCATAAAGAGGAAGATGCGACAAAGAAGACCTAAGACAGTTGAGCAACTGTAGAAGCCTGTATTAGACAAGAATGGGACAACATTCCTATTCCTAAACTTGAGCAACTTGTCTCCTCAGTCCCCAGACGTTTGCAGACTGTTATAAAAAGAAGAGGGGATGCCACACAGTGGTAAACATGGCCTTGTCCCAACTTTTTTGAGATGTGTTGATGCCATGAAATTTAAAATCAACTTATTTTTCCCTTAAAATGATACATTTTCTCAGTTTAAACATTTGATATGTCATCTATGTTGTATTCTGAATAAAATATTGAAATTTGAAACTTCCACATCATTGCATTCTGTTTTTATTCATAATTTGTACAGTGTCCCAACTTTTTTGGAATCGGGTATGTAGCACAGACTATATCAGTATTTTCAATTTTACCAAGACAAAGACTATTTACAAATAAAAACAAGAAAAAAAAACTATTTACAAATAATTAAAAAACAAGTAACTATATACTGTATGGTAGTACTTAAAACTATTATTCCACACAGTGTGCAGCAGCAAAGGCCATTTCATTTGACTGCTTTAATTGTGAGAAACCCCCCTAAAACGTCAATCATACAAAAGAATAGATTCCTAATATTATATTCGTAATAATAAAATAATGTATTTCCTTGCAGGTACAGTGATAGAGAACGCGTTATACTCGTAGCTCAACGGCGGCTGGCTGAACTGAGCAGCCAGCCAAGCGTCAGTAAGCACCCAGTCGTGATCACGTTCATTTGACTGCTTTAATTATGAGAAACCCGCCTAAAACGTCTATCATACAAAAGAATAGATTCCTAAGATTATATTCATAATAATACAATAATGTATTTCCATGCAGCGAGAGTGATAGGGAACACCTTGTACTCGCAGCTCAACAGCGGCTGAGGCTGCCAGCCACTGGCAGGTCACGTGACCAGCCAGAATCAGACTGGCAGCTGCCACCACCCACTGACAGGTCACATGATCTGTCAGTGGCGGCTCCTGCCAGCCAGTTGAAGATTGAACCCCTACTGGATTGCATTTGAATAGGTAAATCTTTATTTTCAATTGCGGCAACATCAGGGCTCAACCGTAAGCATGGCCCACTAACCCCGGGGCCAGTGTGAGAAAGTTCCAGGCCATTTGAACCCACTGCTGTGTAAAACTTTTTCTGCCTTGCAGACAAATCTGATGTATTCAAAATCAAAATCTTGCTGGCTAATTCAGCAGAGCAGACAATGAAAGAATGACTGGTGACAGTTTTGGGAGCATCAGAAAAGGAATGTGTTGAAAACTACAAACCAGTTAGTAATGCTTTGCAGTGTATGCTATTGTTTTCCTTCAAAATGAATTTATGGAGTTACATTATAGCTGGGTAATTTGCAGCCTGTTTTATAATCTTTATGTAAAGAAACATATTTGTGAAGAGAGAAACTGAAAACTCTTAAGAAAATGTAACATTTAATGAAAAAAAAATATAATAATGCTTTGCAAGGATGCAAATTGGTCAGTTTTCATATTTGCTAGAAATAATATTGTTAAATATCTTAAATTGTAAAAACTTTCTGTTTGGTCATATTTTATGGTTGGGCCTGAAAAAATCCTTAATTGTTGAGCCCTGAAAATGAAATCAAAATGGATTTTTAATGCCTTTTTTAATGCTTGTGAATAATTCATTAGTTCGTATTGTTCCAAAAAAATAAAAGCCTCTGAAACGACTTTGCTTTTTGACTGATGTCACAGAGCGCTCTTACTTTTCAGCCTCTCTCCTGTCATATAAGCCCTGTTTACACCTGGTATTAAGGAGCGTTTTCGTCAATCCGATCACAAGTGGACGACGCTAAAAACAGGTGTAAACAGAGTCTAAAAAGTTTTGAGTTTGTCCGTTTTCAACCTCTTCCAGAGGTAGTTGAAAACGCATTCGAACCATAAAAGACCGCCTACTGTCCGCCTACTGATCTAATGTGTAAAAATTATGGGAAGCGCGGGATTTAAATTTTGTCGGCTGAAAACAAAAAGCATAGCCTACCAGGCACAATGTACCATTCCTGATTTCTAAGACCCTGTTTACACCTGGTAATAAGATGCGTTTTCGTCAATCCGATCACAAGTGGACGATGCTAAATACAGGTGTAAACAGGTTCTAAAACGCTTTGAGCTTGTCCACTTTCGACCACTTCCACGTCGGAGACACTCATGTGGTCAGATGCGTTCGAACAGCCACAAAAGTAAGACTGCCTACTCCGCTAATGCGTAAACATTATGGGAAGCGTGCTAGCGAGGCGAAAAATGTACCAAGCACAATGTTCTCTCACTATTCCTGATTTCTAACACGCACTCACAGCGTTCGGTGTGGTCTTACAGCTATCAGAGCAAAAACAAAAGCTGCTGCTCTCTGTATGTTTTTCTGTTTTCTCCACTCTCATTCATATGTAAATTGTGTGAGCTTATTTTATCCATTAGATCGAAAGATCTGAAAAAGCCCATACATTACCCACACCTCGAAGAAATCAGGACTGAAGTGGTTGAAAGTGGACAAAAGAGACATCAAGTGTGAACGGGTATGCGCCTCCTTCGTCTACTTGTGATCCGCTCAACCAAAACACATCTTAATACCAGGTGTAAACAGGGCTTAGAGACCACTTTGCATGATCCATTCAGTTGCGAAAGGATCAAGTCAAGTCATGCACTACATGTCTTTTTCTTGAATATCCTGTTTCATTCTGCAATGCATCACATTACAAAAGTAAACTGGTTGTGAATGGCTTTTCATGTCTAGAATGTGTTGCAAATTTTCATCATCAGCGTGACATTTCGTGCCTATAGACTGAACACGTAACGCGCATGACGTCACCGTTTTAACTTATTTGCGTTTTTGTAATTTACACAGAGACGACAACGGTATAGTTTTCAAAAACTTGCACTTGAAACAAGTTTTCAGGTCCCCAAACCGCCGTTGTCGTGTAAATGAATGGACAAAACGAATAAAATGTTTTCCGTTTTAAGTTGAAGCGGTGTCATGTAAACGGAATGACAACGTCACAATGATTCGCCTGTCTTTTAAACATTGTCAAAATCACAGCGGAACATTCAAATTTGTGTTCGTGTTGCCACTGAGCCAGAGATAGCAGTTGTCATGTATAGGTATAAAACAACTTCACAAACAGTCTTTTCAACCACACATTATCGTTGTTTCTGTGTTTCAAATATTCATATCACAGAAGTACTGGGATAAAAGTTTATAGTTCGGATATAAACACTAATGTCTACGGTAGCGATCAACTCCGACCTGCAGCTAGCCTATTCCTGTCTCGATCAAAATAAAGCCTATCACCTATTGAAAGTATTTATGAGTGAGTCATTTAATCATTCATTCAAACAGTTTTTCTTAAACAATTCATTCAGATTAATCAAACATTTTAAATAGACTGCAGCAATTAACATTTTGTCAGAACCTCTAGTAAATTACGTTATTTTGTTTAGTTGTATGTTGAGAATCATGATCTCCGTTTGAAACACAAAAATCGTGATTCTCAAATTATCCAGAATCGTGTAGCTCTAGTATATATGTTAATATTGTATTCATATTTAAAGTATGCTCAGACAGTAAAGCATTAAGTGGCATTTGGGGAATTTTAGATGTGGCTTTTCAGTGGTCTGATCAAAATGATACAGTCAGTGAGGAATAGAGAGGACGGCATGCTGTGCATTTTAAAGGCTGTACTTCTGCAGGGAGGTGCAATTCTTACAAGTTAAAAGATAGCGCCCAACTCAGAATTCTGACCTGCGGCATTTCCTTCCCATTTGATTTCAAGCCACCAACGTCCCATCACTACAAGTAGTGCTGAGGTAATTACGTAGAGATGACCTACGATTCCTCTTTTGTCCTGAAATACAGATTTTTGGAGACACCTTTTAATACCTGTAACTGAAATGTTCAGCGTCACTTTGAAAATCAGCACTTTGACAGTTTGTCGACACTTCGACGGTTTCAAGACATGTTGGTAGGGATGCACCGATATGAAATTTTTGTATTCGATAACCGATATATTGCCCGATAAATCTAAATCCAAATTTTTATATAATTTTTGAGAGCCTGATTACAAAAACAAAAGTCTCACCATTAAAAGCCATGTCCCAAGCACGCAATTGTAATGTTCTCATTATAATTTTATGTAGCCTATATGACAGACTTGTGCTGCATATGTTGCACTTAACTGTATTTTCCTTTTTTGAAGTGATTTCAATCACATTTAAATCAATTCATAACCATCATGGCAAACAGTGCGCATCTGAAGTGTCTCAGCTGAAGGAAATATATTTTTTTTTTTTAATATACAAAATATATTTGCACCCACTTTATATTAAATGTCTTTATCTACTATGTGCCAACATTTAAATTCATTTGATACAATGCACTTACAAGTTATATACATACATGTTTTTGCATTGTACTTATATTTTTTTTTAAAAAACCTGCATGTAATTACAGCTGTTATTAATTTCTGTAATTAGATCTATAATTACACTGTTGTCCCCTTAACCAACCCTTAAACCTACTCATACCACCAAACCTGTCCTAACCTTACCCGTATCCCACCTCAATAGCAGCAAAAGTGTTTTGCAATACAACATGAACACAATAAGTATGTTTGTACCTAACAATTCAATTTTCTCTTAAGTGCATAGTAGTTAAAGACTTCTAATATAATGTGGGACCATATGTATATTTAATTGGTTTTGCAGTGTAAGCTTTCTAATGTAACCATCATAAGTGTGTAAATACATACTATACAAATGTTATTATATACCAGGCTTAAAGTATAATTTTATACACTGTGTAACCAAGATCCCTGCTCCATCAAGAGAAATGCTTTCGTAGTGAGATTCTTCTTAGATTGCTTTAAAATCTTGACAGTGAATTTGAGGCTTTAAATCTGAACTTTTGCTTGCTGAGAGCAAGGGGTGAAGCAAATTGGTGCGATTCTCATAAATGTCAGCCAGCGGTCTTATTTGGTGCAGTTCGCTGCAGTGTGTGGATGGTGCAGAGGGAGATTGGAGGATTTATAAGGATTTATAACGACCTGTTTGTGTCATAAGAACCTCACCATATAGAGTTTTTCTAAGTAAATATATCATAATGTCCCCCATTTTGTCTCCATTTTAAGGTCAGTTAAAATCCGTTATGGAACACGTGCTGGAATTCGCCGTTTGTGAGCTGACCAAAATCGTGGAAGACAGCTTTGACGACCTGCTCTTGGAGTTCACCAAGAAGGAGCGGGAAAACCACATATTGAAAGAGCAGCTACAGGAAAAGAACATAGTGGAAACCAGTGACATGATTGCTGTGGTACCGGAGGACTGCGGAAATGACTCTGCCTCTCCTAGCAGTTCCAAAGTAGAAAAGAAAGAGTCGAAAGGCCTGCAGGACCAATCACACAAAAAAGGGCGGGAAAAGGAACAGACGGAATCCACCAATGGTACAAAGTTCAAAAAGACATCATTTATTGGAAATAGACACTATAAATGTCTTTAGTCTCACTTTTAATCAATTTAATGCTTTCTTGCTAATTAAGAGGGTTTTTTAACATCCAGAAGTGTAAAGTTAAATAGAATTGCTTCCTTTTTGTTTAGAACAATGTGGGAGGGATTGAATCCAAAAGAATTGTGCCTGCTGCTAACATTTATTTGCATGCATTGTCTGTGTTGTTTTAGCTCTCGGTTCACTAAAATAATTATGAAAACCAGGTAACTGTACAAATGCAATTTGTTTGGTTCGGTTCACTATCTTTCAGATCAGTTCTGAGTGCTAAGTTGCAGAGGATTCAGCAGACTAGCCTTGACAATGTCAGTGTAATAGTGTTCCTACATTGTGATTGGATATGCAGCTGTTTGCCATCATTTTCTTGTGATTTGACGATGTATAGCTCCCACGATCAAACGAAAATGTACATAAACGTCTTTTTTAAATTAAAATATGCCCATTGTTCAAAAACAGCATTACACCAAACCAAATTTCCCCTGTTATTAACACATTATTTTGGCAAGTTTATTGTTCAACAACAGTGGACAGACCAGAAACAAAAATACTTTGTTTTGCCATCTGTTCTTTGGTTTTCATTCGGAATTCTATTTTTAAGCTCTCATGTAAAAACAAAGCAGACCTGGCCAACAATACGTCCCAAGATTGCTCCCTGTAAACGTCTTCAGACAGATATCGTCTGGATTGTAGGAAATTAGTGAATAAGACCTAAGTGCTCGTGCTGAATTTTTTTTTTCTTCCAGTTATTAATTTAATTTCATTCTAACTTGTAAGTTGTTGCTTTCAAATTAAAAAAATTACTTTGCAAAATGTCCCAGGTATTTAAAAGCGAATTCTACATTATTTACAAATGAAATGCAAATAAACTCTTCTGGATCCTTGATTGCTAAATCAGCAAGCAAAGTTCATTTGGATTTCCAGTTTAGTTCAGTGTATAACCCTGATTATGAACCTGTTTTTAAATGTCAATTAAGCCTAAGTAAGCCTAAAAATAATGAATTAAGCCTAAAAATAAGTCATTGTTGTTTTTTTTGTTTTTTTCCCTCAACAGAACCAGACAAGCAGACTGTCATTACAGTGGCTCAAGACTGGGTGCCCATCCTGGACAAAGTCTTTGGGCAGAAGTGGTGCAGTGACTTCTGGCAGATCAAAGAGGTCACCACTAGTAAGGAGGAGCGCACTGAGCTGAGCTCAGGCTCGGTGACAGACATGAACAGCCTAATTAGAGAGACGCTCATGCCGTCTTGCCTGGCCTCTCAAAGGAAACTGGAGCTTGATGTGGGGCAGCCGCCCTGGTTGCAGGTAGACGATATGGAGGTCGTTTCTCTATCCTCGGACACACAAGGTGTTCCTGTCATCAGCTCCACAGGTAGGCTGCACTGTGCTGATGATCTAGTGCTGTTATAATTAGGGATGCACCGAAATGAAAATTGTGGGCCGGAACCAAAAATTCTGGAGGCTCTTGGCTAAGAACCGAAACCGAAAATTATTTATTTCTTATTTCAAATTAGCTTGTTTTTGTATAATTGTATTAACATTAGACTTTTTAGTGGAGTTAAGTAATTTTAATGATACTGAATTAAAAAAAAAATAATAAAAAAAAGCTAATATACATATTTGTGTTAAGATGAAACCCACTAAATACAAGCATAGATGCAGTACAAATAAGGTAAGGTCTAACTGTAGTGTATTCAGGTACAGACATGTAATAATAGAGTGGTGCAGATATGACTTCACTTCGTAGGCCAACCGGCAGTTAGCATCACGCTGGTTCACTCAAGAAAAACCCAATAGGATTTTCCCATAGGCTTTTGGATTATCGCTAAAAATAAGCTCTGTGATCAACAAAAGTTTATGATACTTGCACGTTTTGTCCATCAAGATAATTATCACAGATGAACACAACTTTATTAATTTTGAAGTCTAAATGCAGTCGCCAGAAGTAAAAGGCTAAAGGTAAGCTGTAAACGAACTACACCACGGTCGCTCGACTTCAACGTAACCATCACTAAGCTTCCCACAACTCTTTCAGTTTTTATCTCGAAACATTTTCCCAGAACGTTTGAGTTAGAATAGTTTATAAGAGCACAATTATAAGCATATTGAGGCTGTTAAAGCGAACTGATTGTACCTGTTTGCATGGGCGTAAATTTCATCTGACAGTTGGTGGGGACAATAAACATAAAATTTCTCAAGAGCAATTTTTGAAGGGGACACAAATAATACAGCCAAAATTGTACTTGTAAGGATATGTGTGGAGTTTTGGTGCACTGAAAAATTATCTTATGTCTGTTTTTCATTTCTCTGTAATTTTATCTGGCCAACAACACAATAGTTGTTTAAATATGAGTTAGGTTTATAGGTTAACCACGCGGCAATATTATAATTATTAAATTATCACTTCTTCCACATAGTATTTTAGGTTTCGTCTAGGACAGAAGACGTCTCTTACTTAGATATTCAACTGCAGCAAGCCCACTGATCTGACACTTAATATTGAGCAAAACCCAACACAGCGGTAGATCTACAATATTAGTCTAATATCAGTTCACACATAGGCTTATCGCCGTGTTAGTTGTAGTGGGTGACTTACAACAAGAGAAACGTCCTTGGCAGCCTACTTACTGGAGTTCCACAACTACTGAAGAACTTTTTTCTCTCCCATCAGACTTGTGTGTGTGTTAGGTGAGGGGCGCGGTGGACCAAACCACTGTGAGACAAGGGTTCAAAATGTTTCTGAATTTAAAACAATTTTTTTTGCCCCATTTGCGTTTGTATTGTTTTACTACTTACACAATTATTTTAAGTATCATTATATTATTTACAATACACAACGTGGTTTTGGGGTGGGGTGGTCTCAGATGGGGTGGGTCCTGACCCCCCCCGCAATTTACGCCTATGCCTGTTCGGCGTGATGACGTTTGATCTCCCCGACTGCCTCTGTAGTCCCATTTAGCCACTTGTTAGCAACCGCCCTTTTCAAGACACATAACAGCTTCAAAAAATCACGAGTGGGGTAATACTGATGTATTTTATGTCGTAGAATAAAACTTAAAAGTGTCTTGAGCTTGTGTTCACCACAGACCTTATTTCAGCCATTTAAAAAAAAAATCCCATAAAAAAAAAACCTATTGACTTCGGGACGAGGGAACTGGAAGTGCTAAAATGCTAACTCGCTTCCGCGTTTTGGCCTACAAAGTGATGTCATACCTGCACCACTCCATTAGGCCTAAGTGTAAAATAAAACTATAGTGTTCACTGTATAAATTAAATATAGATTAATCTTTGTTAAAGCTGTATTTTGTTGTTTGATTAACGTTAATGACTTTGCAGCAGGTTTTTATAAGCTGCAGTCACTTTTAGACCGAATGCACGGATCCAATATAATGATACACTTCTGATTTCTTTCTCAACTCTTTACGTTCACTTAAGACATAACCGACTGTGTTTACGAGAATACTTGCTAAGAGTGGTATTTTGACACAATTTTGTGTGTATGTGTCAAAATTTTAAAAAAAAATCACAATTCAAATTCAAATTACTGTTTGGGCGCCTCTGAAACGCACCTCTCTATGTGTGTGCGCCCTTCAGGTGTGAGCGGATGTGCTGTGCACAAGGATAACAGCTTGTAAGTATCGTATTGATGGTGAAACTTAGCAATTAATCTGCAAAAAAAGTCACACCGCGCAGTGATAACAGCTAAAGCGAGAGTGAAACCTGAGTGCTAAACACTGAGGGAAGGGGTGGCATTTTTGGTTCATATTTTCGTCTGTTTTTCTCTTTCGGCCAAAAACCGAAAATGTAATTTTTGGCTGAGAACCAATACATTTCGGTGCATCCATAGTTATAATTTAAAAGCATACCAATGTTTCAAGTCGCTCTCTTTTTATACACAGGCGACAACTCTCATATCAGATCCCCGTCTATGTTGCAAAGACTCCTGACGCTTCCATCCCAGCTGCTCGAGGATGACGATGAGTCCATGGATGCTGTTCCCAGTCAAGAAGTGTCCATGGACCCAGCTGATTCACAAGTCGGCAAAGGTTCAAAGAGTAACCAGGTGAATAAGAAAAAGGAAGACGAGGATGACGACGGGGAAGACGGCGAAGATGACGATGAAACAATGGGCAGGTGCGAGTTCTCGAAACCCAAAGGTAGGAGGAAATCCCATGCTTGCAAAGAGTGCAGCAGAAAGTTCAGCCGAGCGCATCTTCTCAGAGCTCACCGTCAATCGCACGAGGAGATGCCCAACCGATGCCCAAAATGTGGAAAGAGTTTCTCCCAGTCTTCAAGGCTCCAGGCTCACTTACGGACACACACGGACAAAACAATATGAGAGCGTGTAGATGGAGCAAATTCAGGAGAAATTTAGCAAATGGAAAGGGATGTTTTCCAATGTTTGTTGCTTTGCAGAGTGAGTCAGACTTTCAAATTCATTTCAAGTAGGGATGCTCCGATCAGGATTTTTGCAGCCGATACGACTAACGATTTCTTATCATGATCGGCTGATATCGATCCCAATCATTTAAGCGATATAGAAGTGATATGTACACTCTCTGTTGACTGTCATTGTTAACTTGTTTTTTCAGATAAAGTAATACCACAGATGTTGCATTGGTTATATTATTTACAGTAATGTTGTAGTTGTTTTAATTAAGAATCAAATAAATAAGCACAACAAATATTCATTTGAACATTTTGACTGGCCTTTTTAAAACCAGAGCTTACTCAAAACACTATCCATATTAGGATACTTTGGCTTATTAAAGAGCCTACAAGGCTTTATAACTGAACATAACTGCAGGCTGTCAGTCAGTGCAGTTACATTGTTACAATGCCACAAGATGAAATTAATTTAACTTTGAGCGCCACTTTACAAGGCTCAATTGATTAGCAACGAGTCACCTGGGTAACGCCGAAGCTGATGTTTCTCTTCAATGGTATTAATTCAATGCATTGAACAGAGCTGACGCCAGTCATGGGAAATCCCCTTAAACTTCGCTTTCATCTTCTGACTACTGATGGCAAACTGATTTTTTTTTTCACGAATATATGATAATATAATCACACACCCTCAGTTTCCCTGTCGCTATCTGCTCTGTGTGTGTGTGTGTGTGTTTGGAGGAGCTGCCTGAGCTCCGCCTCAGACACCAAGAGCAGATGACAGAGGCAGCGAATCAGGTTCTTGTATAGACCTTATTCACAGCAGTGCCATCTTTGATTTTTAACGGGAGTGAAAGCGAGGCTGTGAGGGATAGACATGCGTCTCTTCAGTGGGTTGTACTGCTGACGAAACACTGCAAAAATATCTTTCCAAGACATTTCATTAGACAAAAAACACCCGCCAATATGAGCTGTGGAAAATTATGAGTGAACTAGGAGCTTTATACAGCTTTTTTACAGCGGATGCCATTTAAAACATGGTAAGTTTATCCCTCACAGCCTCGCCTTCATATGTCATGGCGCTGCTCTGAATAAGGTCTATTAAATCCTTTAGCCAATGTTCCTCCATGTGATATTTCTTTAGAACATGACAGGTGACCGCGGATCAGTTTGTGATTGTCGGCCGATACTGTGGCCGATTGATCGGAGCATCCCTAATTTCAAGTACTGAAAGAAGTACAAAAAACTCATAGCCTTTTTTGCTAGTTTGAAGGTACTCTGATGTAAAAGGATGTCAAGGAATTAAAATGTTTTTTTACCTTTATTTTAGTTCCCTAATTTTAGGGAAAATTGTAAGAAACAAAAATATCAGTAACAACAAGCTGTGTATGCAGTGTAAATATCAGAGTAGGGCTATAGACATCACATTAAGGACTGAAGAATTTACTTTTTCCATTGGGTGTGATTTTTCTTAATACAAGTTTTAAAAGATCCTGAGACTTTGTAAATATTTCAAACATTACATGAAACTATTATGGAAAAGGAATGGAGAGCAGTTCCCTTGCAGCATGGTGGTCTTGTTTTTTTTACAAACCTTTTGAATGTGTTCAAATGAACAAGAGATAGTGTAACGTGTCTCCTGCGATCAAATCAACCATCTTTTTCCTTACTGACTTAGTACTCAACATGAAATACCTCTTATGTTCAGATGTCATACTGGATTTTTTTTTTTTATATATAATTAAGGTTTTAACTTGTATGTGCGATTCTAAATGTTTTCTTCACCCTTTCACCGCGGATAAAGGATGGCTTACAGTTTTCGACTTGAACTTGCACAATTGTCATCATTGCATGACGTGCACAACCAAGGAGCTGTCTTCAAGAGGCAAGGAGTATAAGGATGAAGTTGGCGTTAGGACAAGAAAAGTGCATTGAAAAAAACTTAAAGTTCCTAACCCTTCATATTCTTGTTTCAGTGACTTTATAAGCGGATCTGACTTTCCCAGTATCCTCAACTAGAGTAGTGTCTTCCTGTACTGATTGCGTTGTAGTATTTGCATGGCTCTACATCTTGAACTTGGAGAAGGCTCAGTTGTTGGTTGTAAGATTTGGTTTTCCCAGCATCGGTGGCATATATCTGAATATGGAGTCTTCCTTATGGAAGCTGTTATCTGCAGTTTTCAGAGAGGCAGACAAACCCTGCACTTACGATTTATGCCCTGTATCGAAGGGAACGCTAACAGCGAAGTCCTACTTGTTACGCACATTCCCTGAAGTTTTACAATATCATCGTTGTCAGTAATAAGCATGATGGGAAAAAAGTACAAGGTGTTACTGTTACTTCTTGGATCAATACCTCATTGATGGGACCATATCTTTTGGGACTTCTGCAATATCAGGAGTTAAGGTCCTGTTTAAAAGAAACGTTTACAAATGGAACGGGACTCGCTGTTGGCCTACTTATTATTTGATTGTGCATTTAAAAATGTGGCTTATTTTGTTTAACGCTACCTAATATCTCCCTGTAGGAAGGTACCAAGAACTTGTGACCCAAAGATTACAATGAAGGGAAACCTTATTCGACCATACATACTTTTATAAGATTGTCCTTTTTTTGTGTGTTTTCATTACAGGCCATGTTAAATTATGAACCCTAAGGCCATGTCCCAAATGGCACACTTCATATGCACTTGTGGTCTTGTGAACTTAAGTCCATTAAGTCCACACGACTTTAGGGCGCCCAATTTGTCATTTCAGAAGGGTGCTCGCGAGTGCCCCCTCTGCGGTCAATATGCGCCCTAGATGTGCACTTTTACCAAGACTTCTACCTGACAGTCAAAGCGACATTACGTCCCGAAAGTGCGGACTTGGTGGAAGATTGCAAGGGGTTAGGGTTCCGTTTGGGACAGGGCTTATTTTATAATTCATTATTTTATATTCATAAGCTTATTTTCAGGTGTATTGAGTATCTTAGTGTGTGTTCACACTTGGCATGTTTGGTTCGATTAAAACAAAGCGATTGCCCCTTTTAGTGCGGTTCATTTGAATAAGTGTGAACGCTGCCATCCGAACCCTGGTGTGCACCAAACAAGCGGATTGAGACTTGGTCCGCTTCCAAACGAACTCTGGTGGTGTTCAAATGAAATACGAACGCAACACAGACCAAAGACATGTAAACGGACCAAAAATGGGGCATGATGTCACAAGATGCGACCCTAAAAAGGACAATGCTCATGCATACCTGTTTTTCTCGTCATAGTCGTGATGTTGCCCATCACAGTTCGGTACAGGCCCAGAACCGCGTCTCCTCGCAGCAGATCTTTGTTTGTGTGTGTGATGGAGGGATTCCTGTTGCTGTTTTGACTTCTTTACACATTTTATAAGATCTTCACGAGTTCTCAGCTGGTCAAAATAACGTCATATGTAGGCTACGCACATACAGCGAGCGCATTTAGCCCAGAGCACAGCATTGTTTTGGATGTTCAGTAGGTTCCGTCATGAAATATATGCAATAAAAGTCGACTCATCAAGTTGTGAACATATCCCTATGCCTTTAGGTTCGTTATCTTATAGGTTTGGTGTTAAAATGCCCCTGTGGACACTAAGCGGACCAGGACTAAATGGGTTTTTTTTTTTTGGTTCCGGACCAAACAAACCAAGCCGCATCGAACTACAAGTGTGAACACACCCTTAACTTCATTAGTAGACTATAATGAAGTACATCATCTGTTGCTAGTGCCTAGATTTAACTGTTCAATAAGCTGATTAATTCATTGTTTAGCACCCTGTCTTTATTAAGAACTTACCAGAACTACTCCTTTCTTGTGCTTAGTGGTTTCATCTGAACAGTCAACTATAGATATTGTACTAGTTCTCTTCATCCATGTTACTGCTAGTCAGATCTGACTTGTATTTAGAAATGTTAAAATAACTTGTTCCATCGATGCAGAGAAAGATACTGCAAAGGGATTGCTAACCCAAAAATGAAAAACACTCAGACATTTCTCAAAATATGTTATTTTATGTTCCACACAAGAAAGTAAGTCTTGGAACGACATGAGGGTGAGTAAATGAAGACAGAATTTACATTTTTGGGTGAACTATCACTTTAAGCGATCAAACAACTGAACAGGATCTGGTAATATTGGTAAGAGTGACAATATAATGGTATATTTCCATTTGTTCTGGGTTACAATAAGCAATTTAAATGAATATTGAAGGACTTGAATTGCTTGAATGCAGTGAAACGGAACCATGTACGCCCATCTATTTATGACCATGAATTAAAGAAACTGCACATGTAAAATCTCTTTGGGGTGCAGCTGTTTATTCAGTTAGTAATGGCAAAATGTGTGATGCAGTCTCTTGTAAAAACGACGTTGAAACATTGTGCGGTATATAGTGCCTGAAATTGTTTGTTTGTGTGTGCGTGTCTGCAGTCACTGACTTTCCATGAAGTTGATCATGATGATAACCCAATTGACCGGCATTGATATGCTGTAAGAATGCTTTTACCTGTTCATTTTTGTAACCTTTTTTTATGAAGCAAAATCAACAGTAACCTTCTGCCAAACAGTCTGAAAAATGAGTTCTAAGAGCTTTGCAGTCATTCATTCGCCCAGAGAACTGCATTATTCTTACAAACTACTTGAGCATTTTGGTGTTTTGTTTTGCATGATGACTCCTTTTTTTAAGTATCTGTATTGCATTGTATTGAAAAGAACACTTTTTCAGACCAATTGGATCAAATCTTTTCCATGGATCATGTTTAGTAGTTTTCTGTTATGTTGGAGCATAGTAGCTCTTAATGGTTTATAGAGGATCAGCATTTGACCAATAAATGCCAAGTATTACGTTTGTACCATTTTTTTTTTTCTTTTTCTTTCTTCTCTTCACTACAGTATATATTTTGCACTGTTACTCCACACATCCATACCTCAGTTTTTTTGGTAGTCTGAAAGCTTCGCATGGAAATCAGATTGTTTGCTCAGTTCATTACCTCAGGACTCATTCACATAGTTGCATGGTGAAAATAAACAACTACGAGTGCTCTGTTAAATTTTAAGCAACGCCTTTGCGTTTACATTGTCATACTTTTGTTGGAATAAACATCTCTAAATTGATTAATGAAAACTCTCTACTTAATTCATATTTGTTAATTTACAGAAAATCATTATGATCCATGTAATTATGAACCACATACACAAATCAATACTAAATTTTCTTTTCAATGTTGCAAATGTTGTTTCAAACCAGCATTTATGTTTTTCCAAAACAAAAAGTTTTTTTTTTTTCTATCACTGAAATGTCTTTTATTGTGACTTGAAGTAGTTGTACATTTGAATTATGGCAATACATTAAAAGGTGTAAAATTGCATCCATTACATCCTGTCATTTTTCATTCTGAGTCTTGAATTGTATCTTGTATCATGTTTCCTTCATTTCTACCAGTGCAACTTTAGAGTTGTTTCTGAACTCTATGGACTACAGCTGGGATCATGAGAGATTGTTTTTCTGAAGCCTGAATGCACAGATGGGCGAAAGGCGACCAATTAAACATCCCTAAGGGTGTTTTTGGCATTCTAATAAATTCTACAGTAAAGTCCTCCGACAAGATGCAACTTGAAAAAGCCTTCCTGTTTGATGCTATTCTGATGTTCTAAGCAGTAACAGCTGTCTGACGCTTGCAATTTGATTCATATCAATTGTGGAAATTGCTGCGTACTGCAGTGCATAAGGTGAACCTTTACAGCATTGTTTAAGAGCAAATGACAGATATCCAATTGTTCCAAAGGTTGTATAAACATATTTGTGAATGATAAAGCTTGAATTGAATGAGAAAGGCATCAGTTTTTGTACAGAAATCATTCAGTGGTCAAGTGAGGCTGATTCTCATTTACTTAAATTCACACATTTGTTACCCAACCTTTTTTTAACAGGTTAAAGGGATAGTTCACCCAAAAAAGAAAATTACCCCATGATTTACTCACCCTCAAGCCATCCTAGGTGTATATGACTTTCTTCTTTCAGACGAATACAATCAGAGTTGTATTAAAAAATTACCTGGCTAATCCAAGCTTTATAATGGCAGTGAATGGCAGCCCAAATTTTGAAGCCCAAAAAAGTGCATCCATCCATTATAAACGTACTCCACACGGCTCCGAGTGGTTAATAAAGTCCTTCTGTATTTAACTTACGAAGAAAGTGTAAAGCCTCTCGCAGTTCAAAACGCTTACGCTATGTCCGACATCATACTTCGTGCCATTTAAGTTTTTTCCGTAAATTCGGAAGCTAGATATTTTACTTTATAAAGTTTTAAATATGGATATTTTGTCTTGCACAAACCCACCGATTCACTTCAGAAGCCCTTTATTAACCCCCTGGAGCTGTGTGGAGTACTTATAAGATGGATGGATGCACTTTTTTGCGCTTGGATTGCGCTTTGAATGCTTGGATTAGCCAGGACATTTTTATATAGCCTAACTCCGATTGTATTCGTCTGAAAGAAGAATGTCATATACACCTAGGATGGCATGAGGGTGAGTAAATCATGGGGTAATTTTCATTTTTGGGTGGACTATCCCTTTAAGAACCTTGTTTGACAATGCAATCTTTTTTATGTATTGCATTTTTCATTTGTTTTGGCTTTGTAAGACATGCACAGCATGTCAACAACACTTAGTATATGCATTTTATCTGATAAAGTACTACCGTTTACTCTTAATATTTTGTAGGCTACAGCAATTTATATTTTGTGCATAAAAGCATTTATATTATAGGCATTTTATGCATAAAGACAATCACATATCTTGTCCTTTGCAATGGAATACAGGTCTCATCATTTACATAAGCCTATCATTGTTGATAACCATGCAAGATCTATCCAGTTCATAACAACTCTGGAGTTTCCGAGCATGTGATGCTCCTCTCTAGCACTCAGCTTTTGTCATGAGGAGTAACTGCTGGTGTGTCTGTTCCCACTGATGATGCATTATGATAGCTTTAAATGAGCCACAGAATGAAAAACACATCTGGTTGCACAAAACACTCTTTGCTTAGTACGTGCATATGTTTATTTCATTTCCCTCGGCCGTGCGTCCTTTGATAATACGCACGAAAACGAGCATTTGTCGGAAGTAAACAAAGTAGCTGCTCAGTAAACGGTACTGCTGCGCGCGCATTTACATTTTTACGACGGAAGTACAACGGCTGAAACCCGGAGGAAAGCGACAACGGGAGTGAAAACGAAGCGGAATTAGTCAATGAGAGGGAGGAGAGAGAGCGAAAGAAGGAGTGTGTGCGACAGGGAGGCTGCTGGACGCTGGGGCCGAGGTGGACGTGGCGGGTCCGGCAGGGGTTTGGTGTGGGTTCCGCTTCGGCGCGTTGACGGCCGAAAAAAAAGCAATGAACAGGTAAAAAAATCGCCGATGCGTCCTCACGAGCGTTTTTACTCGCGTTCCGCTGTCTTCATCTTTTTTTCCTCCTCCTGTCTCTCCTGATAGGTAGTGATGAGAGTGTGCATGAACCGCGCAAGTCATGCAACTCACCACATACGCTCTTCTATCGCAGCGAGCGGTTCGCATTGTTATGCAAAGGTGACCGAATCGACGTTTGCGTTCAAAAGTTGCAGCTGGCTCAACTTTCCCTCAGCGGATCGTTCAGTTGGCTGATGCAGCTACGTTCAGCTACAAACAAGATGGCCACTGGCTCGCGCATGCTGAAGCTGTGGCATTTTCACCCTCCTGCCTTTGTATGTTCTTCATCACCACCGCTGGAAACACCGAAACGCGCCCTGCATGCCGATATACCCACTATTCGCTACCCGTTCTGTGTTTGTATAGCACGTTCGCCGTTCCCGGGCGTCGTGGATTAAACGGTTCTCTTGGTGGAAAAAATAGCAAAAGATTTATTGTGTGCAAAACGCCGCCAGATTCAAGAAAGGCAGCAGAAAAGTGCATGATGCGTGGCGAACTAGCGAAGCCACCTTGACTAGTTGCTTAGTGATTCTCGGTAAAAATCGACGAGCCTTTTTTTGCGCGTTTTTACACAGCACATCTACATCAAGTTTTCTAATCTTTTTATTTTTGTTCTGTCATCCTATTTTTCGCCGGCCTAAAATGTGTCGGCACTTGGCACACACAATTACACAAATGACGCGACGTTGTAATTATACACTTATAAGCTTGAACCTCCCTCTTTTGTTTGATTCCCTCACAGATTTGCTTGATATTTATATTTTGTTCGACTATTTCACAATAAATTCTGATGTAAACATCTGGTTGTAATGCTTCTCCAATGTGTCACATTGACTTTGACATTTTGGTGTGTAGATGCTTGTCATATTTATTAGGTATCATAAATGATGCTATAAGCATTTATTAGTGTAATGCAGAGCAAAAAATATACCAAAAATGTGTCAACTAATTTTGTGTTTTGCATGAACAGGTTTTGTCACATGCATGCATTCAAGAAACAGCCATTTTGAAATGACTTTTCAAGTGTGCAAAATATCAAAAGATGTGAATCTGTGTTTGAGCTAGCATTACTTGAGTAGCTTTTCTTTTTTCTTTTTTCTTTTTAAACTTTTGCCCTTAGTGTAGGTTGAATTTTGACAGCTAAAGTCCTTCACAGAAGTCATGTCGGAAGAATTGCATTGATGTGTTCAGTCCAAAAATGAATGCTACCAAATACAAATTACCAGAGTAAAACTTTTAACTTCATGACTGAATCAAATTCATTAATGACAGAATCAAATAGCTTGAGGTCATGTTAATGTTCATGCCATGGTACAATATAGTTTGTATACATTTGTTTAAAGCTAATCAGTTACCTGGTCTATGATGAAACCTGTGACTAAACTATAT
The DNA here is from genome assembly GCA_039654105.1 of Coreius guichenoti. NCBI lineage: Eukaryota > Metazoa > Chordata > Actinopteri > Cypriniformes > Gobionidae > Coreius > Coreius guichenoti. The sequence continues at coordinate 7,214,535 of CM077184.1, forward strand.
TTCCCAACATTCTCCATTGCATATAATAAATACACAGCTAAAGCATCAAGTACACACCTAATGTGCATCATTTGCTCTTCATTATGTTGCATTATTGCTATAAAAGCTTCATGTGTTTGTTGGGAAATATGAAACTGTCCACTAAATCTCAACTCGATCTTCATTTATCAAGCATTCTCAAAACTACCAAGGTAGACCAAAGTGCTATACAAAAAAGAAATTGCATAGAAAGACCATATAAAAACAACTTTTGGTAACACTTCATTTTACTATGTCAGTGTTACTGTATTTACTATTGTAATAACTATAAATTATGCATAATTACATGCAACTAAACCACACCCAACCCCAATCCTAACCCTATAGTAAACACATGTAGTTACTTAATATTACTCAGTATTTAAATCTATAATTACAATGTAACAAAGACACCTAAATCATAATGCCAAAATTATTCAAATAACAATAAAAATAAGTCTTAAGTCTGTTTTTAAAGATACAAGTCATGGGTTTAATCTTTAATGGCAAACCATTCCACAGAAAAAACACCAACTGTAGGTTCTCCTCCATCTTTGGTAATGTGTTTTGCATCGTTTTCCTGTGGAATGCAGCACCAAAAAATTATTTAATGTTGACATGGGCTCAATTGCGCTTTAACAACAGGATATGAAATTTTGGTTCCATTGTGCAAAATCGTTTGTTATTACGATTTTATACTAATAAAGGGACATTCATTTGCTGTTCAAATGTTGTACATTGATTTGTTTTTTTTGTTTCCTCTGCATCTAGGAGCCAGGGGACTCACGGTTGTTCCTAACCCAGGTCAGAGGTTGCCGCGGCAGAAGTGACAATCCCCGCTCAGGAATCCTGTTTTTATCTCTGTGAAAGTAAGGTATATTACTCATAACGGAAGCTTCGGACAGGCGGTGGACTAGCTTCCACCAGGATGGCAGAGTTGGAGACAGAATGCATCACTTTAGGACTAAATAACCTGGTGTCGGAATGCGACACTCCGCCGCTTGACTCTTTGCAAGCGGAGTGCACCACGCCGACCCTGACCATGCTCTCGTCAGAATGTAGCATGCCCACGCTCAGCTCGCTGGCGTCCGAGATCGTGGAGCCCATGGCTATGCTGCCGTGCATCAAAAGCGAGCCCGACCTCGACCCCATCCGCACGGTGGACCTCTCGGTGATTCAGCCCCTGAGCACGGCCGAGCTGGGCTCCGAGCAGATCAAGATGGAAATCAGCGGCCTGGACTACATCAAATCGGAGCACCACAGCGACCTCCATTCCTTCCACAGCACGGAGCTGGACTCCTACAAGTCACACTATGAACCCAGCCTGGTGTTCGACTACATCACTCACGTCTCAGACAGCCTGGAGTACATCAAGTCAGAGCAGCATTCGGACCTGCACAGCTACTACGCCAGCGAGCTCGGCGCCATTAAAACCGAGTACGAACCCAACCTCATGTCCAGCCACATCAAGACCGAGATGAATGGCCTGGAGTCCATCCACATGGCGGAGCTGCGCACCGAGCTCAACAAGCTCCGGCCCGAAACCGTCATCGACAGCATGGTGAAAATGGACTCGGATTTCCCCTCCGGAAACCTTTACGAACTGACGTCCGTCCACGCCAACAAAGCGCCTGCTGCGCACAACCAAACCAGCACAAAAGGCCACGGGCCACGCAAACCTCGCAACCTCACAGGTGAGAAGCCGTTCTCTTGCACTCAGTGCGGGAAGAACTTCAGCACCCTGGGTAACCTGAAGACTCACCAACGCATCCACACCGGCGAGAGGCCTTACACTTGCTCCCAGTGTGGGAAGAGCTTTGGGCAGGCCGGTAACTTGAAAAGGCACCAGCTCATCCACACGGGGCAAAAACCTTACACCTGCGCACACTGCCCGAAGGGTTTCACTAAAGCGGACGACCTCCGCTCGCACCAGCGGCTGCACACGGGCGAGAAGCCGTTCAGTTGCGCCGAGTGCGGAAAGTGCTTCAGTCAAACCAAGGAACTCAAAGCCCACCAGTTGAGCCACACGGGAGAGCGGCCCTTCTGCTGTTCGATGTGCGGCAAGAGCTTCACTAAAGAGACGAGTTACCGCAATCACCAGCAAATTCACACGGGCGAGAAGCCGTACAGCTGCTCCCAGTGTGGCAAATCTTTCAGCAATTCAGGGGTCCTCAAAACGCACGAGAAGATTCACTCCGGGGAAAGACCGTTCGGCTGCACCCAGTGCGGCAAAAGTTTTGGCCGCTTGGGACATCTTAAAGCACACCAGCAAATTCACACGGGCGAACGGCCGTACACCTGCCAGCAGTGCGGGAAGAATTTCAGCCAATCAGGTCATCTCAAAGCACACGAGCAGATTCACAAACGAGAACGGCCAGATCTTAGCAGTGGCAGCAGTCTCAGTAACGATAGCAGCTGAAATAAAACCTCATTACATCTCAAAAAAGTATTACTCTTTTATTTTCTTTTTATTGCTTTTCATTTCTTTTTTTAGTTTCTTTTTTTTTTAAATAAAAGCTACAATATATATAAATATATTATAAAATATATATGTTTCATTATGTTTTCATACCTTACGTCTCTTTTCTTAATATCTTCTTTTGGTTACAGTTGTGACTGATTTTCTCTTATGAAAGCGTCTATGTTTGGGATCGGTGAGCTTACAGAGAGTCTTTGTATCTTGTCTGATCTGTGTCATAGTGAGTGCCATTCTAGTTTCTTTCCTCCAGTAAAATACTCAGTGTACACGTTTATTGATAATATGTAATTCTTAAACCATGTACTGGAATGAATTATTAAAGAAACTAATGTTAAAAAAAATGCTGTTATTTTTGAAACTGAGTTGTGCATTTGAATAGGTTTCTCACCTATCCCTTTATTTACAGCAGTGAAATGCAAAATGGTTGGAACAATTTTGCTTTACTTGGGCATCTAATAATGAAATACAAGGAAGATGGAAAGTTAAAGGGATAGTTCACCCAAAAATGAAAATTCTGTCATCATTTACTCACCCTCAAGTTGTTCCAAACCTGTATAAACCTGATATTTGTACCAAGCAGATCTCGCCCCCCATTGAATATCATAGTATTTTTTTCCTACTATGGTAGTCAATGGCTGCCGAGATCTGCTTGGTTACAAACATTCTTCCAGATATCTTCCTTTGTGTTCAGCAGAACAAAGAAACTCATACAGGTTTGGAACAACTTGAGGGTGAGTAAATGATGACAGAATTTTCATTTTTGGGTGAACTATCTCTTTAAGGCTGGTGTGTGTAGCCTACTTAGTTATATGAATAACTTTATGATTGTTTGAGTGTGGCTATTTTTGGGATTTATTGAAAATATCATCTGTAACTCTTGCAATTGTTAAAACTGCATCAATGAAACCTTAAGTTAAACAATTTTTGCACCTGTAGGTTTTGTTCTACTCCCTGTCCAGTAAAAGCTGCACTGTAAACCCGAATAAGTTGCCTCAAATTTTTTAAGTTAAGAAATTTAAAGTTTAAGTAAGCAGAACTTGCAGATTTTTATTTTGTAAACATACATTTTAATTGCTCTGAAATATTTGAGTAAGCTAATTCATATTTAACTTAAAAATATTATGTAATCTCAAATTTTTAGTAGTGGAAACTTGACTAACTTTAACTAGCTAATTCAATAAATGCCACCTCGCTAATTGGTTACACAATGCTTTGATAGCATTAGCATAGCATAGCACTTGCTGAATGAGGACAGCAATATAATACATTTAACATATATCTGTTCTCAAACTAGCTCCACTCGTCACCAAAAACCCAACATAACAAACTTTTCTAAACTAGCGTAACAAAACATTAAACACTACTAAATCTCCCACTTAACGTTCATCTTGCACAAAAAAAAACATAATATAACACTTAATTTTGGCATTTACTGTCCCTTTTCAGTGTCAAAGCATGCTGGGAAATAGAAATCCCAGCACAATTTCAGTTAAATTTGAGTTTGTCTAAATTAAAAGAAACAAGTTCATAAAACTCAAAAGAATGAAACAATTCAGATTACTAAAAATGTGTCAGTTTTGAAAACTCAAAAGAAAAAGAAAGTTCTAAATCTTCATAAAAGTTAATTAGTTTGAACTAAATTGTTCAATTTGAGTTGGCTCTACTCAAACCAATTAATTATTTTGAGCGTTAGGGTTTACAGTGTGGATTTATTGTCAAAGATGAATGTAAGTGCTAAAGAACAAATTCTTACAAGAAGCTGGAACTTTCATTTCGTATTAGTTCTCAGTTGCTGTTTAAATGTTTTGTGATTTTTATATTTGCATGTCATTCTTATGAGTCATAAAGTGTTTAGGACAATTTGTTGACCGTAGCTCAGTCTCTGTGGAATTTCTTACACAGAGGTGTTTGGTAGAGAGAAACAGGGAGTGCACATATGTTTTCAATCAGATTTAGTTAATCAGCAAAGTAAAATTCAGCCATAAAAAGTCCAGTTCTGAACTGTGGAGTTACTTACATCAGATGTATTTCAGACCAAGAAATTGGTGATTTGGATAAATAAAAGCAAACATTATGCAAGTGCATTCATCCCGGAAGTTAAAAGTGTAATCCCTCCCCCATACATATTAATTTGTGGAGTTGATATGTGTGTTAATTTTAATGTGATTCTATGGGCCAGTCTGCACATGTTTTATCTCTGGCGCTAATGATATTTGCAAGTCCTGTGAGAATCACTGAACTTGGTTTGTTTGACTCCAAATAGTTATTATGGATGTTTATCACCTAATTGGTGTCCCAATAGTCTCATCTCTCACAAGGGAGCCTGTCTAAAGTAGGCTAAAGTAAACTTAGCAGGAACTGAAAATATTTGGATGGGGTTTTTTTTTTTTAGCTGTGTGTGGCAACAAGCAGCATCTTTAAGTCAAGTAAAAATCAACATATGTTATTTTATTGTCTGTGCATGGCTAGAGCTGCATTAAGTAATGTTACAATGATTAAATGATTTACAGGGAACGGTGAAAAGTATGCCAGTAGGTTTATGTTTAAGGATGTGGACTGATATCACAAAAACATAAAGGCTGAATTCCCAGCTGTTCCAGGGTAATTATTCATGCAGTTAGTGAGCTAAATGCATCTTCTAACCACAATGACTTGAAGCTGTTTCTCCTAGCATGAGTCAGCCCTGTATTCTCGCTGCTGGCTGATATTTTCTATTAATATTTTGCAACATTGGATAGATACCACAAAGGATACAAAGATGGATAGTGCTGGGTAGTAACTGATTACATGTAATCTGGATTCCAAAAAAACAAGTACTTGTAATTAGATTACTTTTTAAAATACTCGTAATCAGACTACAGTTACTTTTATATTGATTACATGTTATTCTCACAATGGCAGTATTATTCATAATTCATTGATTCTACCTACTACTTCTTTTAAATGTTCCTTTCTATAAAATCTACTTTTTATATACACCGATCAGGCATAACTTTATGACCACCTTCCTAATATTGTGTTGGTCCCCCTTTTGCTGTCAAAACAGCCCTGACCCGTCGAGGCATGGACTCCACTAGACCCCTGAAGGTGTGCTGTGGTATCTGGCACCAAGATGTTAGCAGCAGATCCTTTAAGTCCTGTAAATTTGGAGGCCAAGTCAACATCTCAAACTCGTTGTTGTGCTCCTCAAACCATTCTTGAACCATTTTTGCTTTGTGGCAGGGCACATTATCCTGCTGAAAGAGGCCACAGCCACCAGGGAATACCGTTTCTATGAAAGGGTGTACATGGTCTGCAACAATGCTTAGGTACAGTGGGGAGAACAAGTATTTGATACATTGCCGATTTTGCAGGTTTGCCCACTTACAAAGCATGTAGAAGTCTGTAATTTTTTATCATAGGTACTCTTCAACTGTGAGTGACGGAATCTAAAACAAAAATCCAGAAAATCACATTGTATGATTTTTAAGTAATTCATTTGCATTTTATTGCATGACATAAGTATTTGATACATCAGAAAAGCAGAACTTAATATTTGGTACAGAAACCTTTGTTTGGAAATACAGAGATCATACGTTTCCTGTAGTTCTTGACCAGGTTTGCACACACTGCAGCAGGGATTTTGGCCCACTCCTCCATACAGACCTTCTCCAGATCCTTCAGGTTTCGGGGCTGTCGCTGGGCAATACGGACTTTCAGCTCCCTCCAAAGATTTTCTATTAGGTTCAGGTCTGGAGACTGGCTAGGCCACTCCAGGACCTTGAGATGCTTCGGGTCGCTGTCATGCTGGAAGACCCAGCCACGACCCATCTTCAATGCTCTTACTGAGGGAAGGAGGTTGTTGGCCAAGATCTCGCGATACATGGCCCCATCCATCCTCCCCTCAATACGGTGCAGTCGTCCTGTCCCCTTTGCAGAAAAGCATCCTCAAAGAATGATGTTTCCACCTCCATGCTTCACGGTTGGGATGGTGTTCTTGGGGTTGTACTCATCCTTCTTCCTCCAAACACGGCGAGTGGAGTTTAGACCAAAAAGCTCTATTTTTGTCTCATCAGACCACATGACCTTCTCCCATTCCTCCTCTGGATCATCCAGATGGTCATTGGCAAGCTTCAGACGGGCCTGGACATGTGCTGGCTTGAGCAGGGGGACCTTGCGTGCGCTGCAGGATTTTAATCCATGACGGCGTAGTGTGTTACTAATGGTTTTCTTTGAGACTGTGGTCCCAGCTCTCTTCAGGTCATTGACCAGGTCCTGCCGTGTAGTTCTAGGCTGATCCCTCACCTTCCTCAAGATCACTGATGCCCCACGAGGTGAGATCTTGCATGGTGCCCCAGACCGAGGGAGATTGACCGTCATCTTGAACTTCTTCCATTTTCTAATAATTGTGCCAACAGTTGTTGCCTTCTCACCAAGCTGCTTGCCTATTGTCCTGTAGCCCATCCCAGTCTTGTGCAGCTCTACAATTTTATCCCTGATGTCCTTACACAGCTCTCTGGTCTTGGCCATTGTGGAGAGGTTGGAGTCTGTTTGATTGAGTGTGTGGACAGGTGTCTTTTATACAGGTAACGAGTTCAAACAGGTGCAGTTAATACAGGTAATGAGTGGAGAACAGGAGGGCTTCTTTAAGAAAAACTAACAGGTCTGTGAAAGCCGGAATTCTTACTGGTTGGTAGGTGATCAAATGCAAATTAATTATTTAAAAATCATACAATGTGATTTTCTGGATTTTTGTTTTAGATTCCATCTCTCACAGTTGAAGTGTACCTATGATAAAAACTACAGACCTCTACATGCTTTGTAAGTAGGAAAACCTGCAAAATCGGCAGTGTATCAAATACTTGTTCTCCCCACTGTAGGTGGTACGTGTGAAAGTAACATCCACATGGATGGCAGGACCCAAGGTTTCCCAGCAGAACATTGCCCAAAGCATCACACTGCCTCCGCCAGCTTTCCTTCTTCCCATAGTGCATCCTGGTGCCATGTAATGGTTCCCAGGTAAGCGCACGCACCCGGCCATCCACGTGATGTAAAAGAAAACGTGATTCATCAGACCAGGCCACCTTCTTCCATTGCTCCATGGTCCAGTTCTGATGTTCACGTGCCCACTGTTGGTGCTTTCGGTGGTGGACGGGTCAGCATGGGCACCCTGACTGGTCTGCGGCTATGCAGCCCCATACGCAACAAACTGCGATGCACTGTGTATTCTGACACATTTCTATCAGAACCAGCATTAACTTCTTGAGCAATTTGAGCTACAGTAGCTCATCTGTTTGATCGGACCACACGGGCCAGCCTTCGCTCCCCACGTGCATCAATGAACCTTGGCCGCCCATGACCCTGTCACCGGTTTACCACTGTTCCTTCCTTGGACCACTTTTGATAGATACTGACCACTGCAGACCGGGAACACCCCACAAGAGCTGCAGTTTTGGAGATGCTCTGACCCAGTCGTCTAGCCATCACAATTAGGCCCTTGTCAAACTCCCTCAAATCCTTACGCTTGCCCATTTTTCCTGCTTCTAACACATCAACTTTGAGGACAAAATGTTCACTTGCTGCCTAATATATCCCACCCACTAACAGGTGCTGTGATGAAGAGATAATCAGTGTTATTCACTTCACCTGTCAGTGGTCATAATGTTATACCTGATCGGTGTACATTCAGAAGCTCTTTCAGGTTTGTGGAAATGCACACACAGACCAGCCACTAGTCATGAGCCCGAAATCACTGAAAATTGAGCAAAACACAGCATTTGATCACTGGATTCACAGAAATAATTTCACTTTTAATAAGTGTTTTCTAAACATTGCATTTCTAATCACCTCCTGACCTCACATTAATTATTACTTGAATTATAACTCAGTGAGTCATTTAACCACTGTCTTTGGAAGGCTTTTGTCTTTTAAACAAATGAAAATGTATAAATTCATGTCATACTGTACATGCAATGCAGGGATTCCCAACTGTTTTTGTCAGTTGAACCTCTTTGACATAATATATTTACTTAAAGTACCCCCTGAGATTTTAAGTTAGTAAGTTATGTCAATATTAAATTGTCACTTATAATAAATAATAATAACATTTAGTTCACGGTTCTCTGATGTCGGTAAAGGTCACATGCTGCAGGTAAACAAAAAGTTTTCTTTTTTCTACGGTCAACATCTTTTTTAGTTACAATTATTTATTTTTATTTTAAATTTTTATGATTTAATTACTTAATACGAACCCCAGTCTGGGAAACCCTGACATAATGTAATATTTAATGCACTTCATGTTGTTGATAACAAAGAATGGAATATATTTTCTTTCTCTTTGTATTTTTATACAAATATGGTACAAGATTATCAAGTCAGGTCAAATGTAATCCAAAAGTAGTCCAATTATATTACCTTAAATGTGTAATGTAATAGATTACATTACTAACTACAATTTTTGTCATGTAATTTGGAATCAGTGACTGACTACAATTTGTAAGTAATCTACCCAGCTCTGAAGATGGTTTAGGCCTACATAGTGTGAGGTTTTTACTTCAAAAGCTGCCATTAAAAGTTTTAACATGGAATTAAAGTGATGTTTGATTTCCAAAATAGGAGAAAATAATTCTAAGTTAATGTCTTTTGTAGGAAGCCGAAATCTTAATTATATTTTCATACCTTTTTAGGTCAGCCACCAGAGGTCTCTGTCACCTCATCATCAACACATCTGCTCCGAACCACCTTGTAAGTAACCAAACCTGCATTTTTCTAGTTGTTTATGGGATCTCTTACATGTTTTTTAAATCTTTCATTTGCACAATTTCTTAATACACACCTGTATATTTAACTTGGGTTACAGGCCTGTTCTGATTGTTGTGTTTGCTTCATTTTAACAATAAGAAATTGTACTGTGTTGGGATGCCACTTGATGTCAGCTGTAAATGTGGGTCCTAAAACAAAGCCTGTTACTTGGTTGAACTACTGGCTTTACAGATTTAACTCTGCACATGGATTACAGTCACATTACACTTTGAGACTGCAAAAATGTTGTTAATGAAACAGTATTAATGTCTCGTTGACAGGTTTGCTGGTGAAGATCAAGGATAAAACAAGTAAAAAGTAACCTGAAAACTGAAAGAGCCAAACCTTATTGGACATTCATGAGCGTCACCTGCTGTTTGTGCACTGTAGGTTTTTTTTAATGAAAAATTTTCAAACTGAAAATGAGCTACTCTAGTGGATTGTTTGAAGCGTGATGCCACAGAAAATAAAATGAAGACATGACACGTGTAAGAATTAGGTAGAACCAGGAAATGCCATTGCTGTTTGCAGATATATTACATACAAGAGTCATTTTATAATTAATGAGACCCTTCTTATTACACTCTAAAGGTTCCTAAAGGTTTTTTTTTTTTTTTTCAGCAATGCCCTATAAGAACCATTTTTGGTTCCACAAAGAACCTTTCAGTGAACAGTTCTCAATTTTTCCCCCAATTTTTAAGAGTGCACTTATTTAATGCCTTTATTTATTATAACCTCCATTTATTATTTTTCATAAATAAATGTAATCCAACTTTGTGTATTCTACAGGCTTCACTTAGATATAGATAGGAATGCATATTTTCTGCAAAAAGGTAGAATTTCATAAATAAATATATGATTACATACAATAAATTGAATGTAATCATTTTCAGCAGAATACAATTTCAAAAATGTATTATATAATAAAATGTATTTAATTTATTTTAAATTATTTGATTTGTTAGTTTTATTTTAAAATAATGTATTATTATTATTATTATTATTATTCAAAATGTAATCCCACTTTTAAGAATAAGTAGTTCTACTGACTATGCATCATTACCACAAAAATGTTTCATAATGCTGTTTTATTTGGTTTTCAGTTTTGCGCTTATAGCAAACACAAACGTGCATTACAAAACTCTGCGACTGTTAGACATGGTTGCAGACGTGGAGCTGGAAACCACTTTTCCATCAACAACCTCTTCCACAACAGTGATGACTTTAGTCCTCGAGGTGGAACTGGAGGTTTTGACACTGTGGAAGAAAAACAACAGTTAGTGGGACTTTCATTTTAAACTCAATATAATAATAATAGTAGTATGTTCCTGGGAGTGCTTTTTCAATGATTTGGAGCTGAGCGACAGAGAATTATGTGAAAGAAATCAACAGATAAACTCACGTGGCTTCTCCGTCCAGAAGTCTCCTGTACTCTGCGATCTCCATCTCCAGTCTGGTCTTGATGTCCAGGAGCATCTGGTACTCCTGACGCTGGCGCTCCAGATCAGCTCGGAGCTGCACGATCTGCTCTTCCAGGATGGTGACCTAGAAGCACCAAAAATTAGTGGTTTTGTTCCTCTTCAGATCTTACATTCTCGTGCTGAATAATGTTTTGTGTGTGTGTGTTCAACAGAGGACAGAAAGTCAGGTTGGAGTGACATGAGGGTGAGTAAATTATGAATTTTATGAACTATCCTTTTCAATGCAAATCTACTCACCTGATGTTGGTAGCTTGACAACTTCATGAAATAACGATTCTTTGTGTCAGACAATGTGGCCTCCAAAGATGATTTCTAAATTGATGATAACATGCACATTCAGAATAACATAATACTAGAATGCTAATATAATGAGTCAGTGCCACAAAAACTGCCAGTTGCGTATCACTGACCATGGCTAATAGGGACTGGAGTTCGATTTCCAATGCCTGCATTCTGGATTTGACTATATTGACTTCAGAGCGAGTTGTTTTCAAGTCTGTGGTGCTGGTGACAACTTCTTGTTTCAGAGTTTCTGTCTAAAATAAAATAAAAACAGGGACGTTATATGTGTTCTGCCTCACACCGTTCTGTCATGAAAAGCACATTAAAAGACTTTTGTCCCTGTATGTTTTGATAGATCTCACCTTTGTCTTGAACCAGTGCTCAAGATCTCTTTGGTTCTTCGCTGTGACGGCTTCATAGTGCTCACGGATTTCTGCCAGGATCTTGGTGAGATCTTCCTGTGGAGCCGCGTCCACCTCGACATGAACCTGTCCGCTCATTTGTGTGCGTGCGGCCAAGAGATCCTAAGAATATGTATGAATTCATATTCATGTCAATTCAAGTAACGTCACTGATAAATATTGACTTATTTAACAACACTTAAGCAAACGTATATATCACAAATCATAATTATTTGAGATTTACGTGATTTACAGTAAAAATAAATGTGTGTATATATAATCTTTATAAAATGTCAAGATTCATCAGGCTCAAATGGAAATAAATGTTGTGATGTTATTTCCATCAAGAGGTGCATCATTTTTTTGGTCAAGAAGAGTCCAGCACTCTGTAAAGTCTCCTCCAGCACATCCACATCCCAAAGACTTTTAAATGAATTTAAGGTCTGGACTCAGAGGTGCCAATTCATGTGTGAAAATGATTCTTCATGCTCCCTCCCAACCATTCTTACACAATTTGAGCCTGATGAGTCTTGGCTTTGGCATCCTGGAATATGGCCACGATGTGTCTTCCAACATGGTTGTTTAAGAAATAATTCTAACACTACTTTGTAAACTACCACACAGAAGCATTATATACCTCCTCATGATTCTTCTTCAAAAAGACCAGCTCCTCCTTCAGCCCTTCGATCTGCATGGTGAGGTCTTTTCTGCTGATGTTGAGGTCATCAATCACCCTCTTCAGCCCGACAATGTCTGCTTCCACAGACTGACGCATGGCATGCTCGGTTTCATATCTGTCATGCAGCAACATTTTCTTTAGAAACACTCACACTGGACATTAGACAATTAGAGGTAAAACTAGATAGATAGATAGATAGATAGATAGATAGATAGATAGATAGATAGATAGATAGATAGATCTATTATAGATAGATAAATGTATTGAATCTGCTGAAAAGACTCACTTCATTCTGAAATCATTTATGGCCAGGCTGGTGTTGTCAATGCTGAGATGGATTCCACCCTTCAAATGAATGGCTGCCATGATCTGGACATAAAAATGAATATACTTGATTTACTTTTTGCCCCATATTTAATATATTTTATAGCATGTAACCCTGAAAGCCCTAACATACCTTAGCCTGAAGATCATGTATGGTGATATAGTAGGCGCTGTAGTCACGAGCTACAGGAGAGGCTTTGCCATCAAGGAACTGGCGGATCTTCAGCTCCAGATCAGCATTGGCCTTCTCCAGAGAGCGAACCTTGACCAGGTAAGCGGCCAGGCGGTCATTGAGGGTCTGCATGGTGAGTTTCTCATTGCCAATGATGCTGCTGTCTGCAGATGCTGACACGCTGAAACCTCCTGCAGAAAGAGAGGACTTGGAGATCCGGACCCCTGAACCTCCTGCGCCGCCGTACACGCTGCCAGACCTCACGGTGCTAATACGGCTGCTTCCTGCACTTGCCGTGGATACACGCATGGATGAGCCACTGGAGGACATGTAGCTGCTGCGGGTGGAGTAGGAGGAAGCCATGTTGACTGAGACTTTCTGTCTGCGTCTGTCTTGACAGGTCTGTAAATGAAGGAAGGAGAACGGCGGCTTCTTTTATAGAATGAATTTGAGTATGAGACACAATACCTTGAATTCCATGCATGTCATCTCGTCACATTTTCTGGAACCTCTCCAGCAACCTTTAAAGGTCACAGCTAAGGTGATTGTGGGATAAAGGACACCGCTTAACAAATCTCTCTGCTACTGTTTGAAGACTTGTGTGCATTAGTGGGAGTATAAACACTTTGTTTTTCTCCATTAAAAAAATGCAAAAATATATAAACATCTTTAAAACAAGATAAAAGTATTTGTGTAGAACATATTAAGACTTGTTTTCAGACTTTATCCTTTATACATTTATATTTCTTGTGTTTTCTTCTCATGATTTCTTGCTGTAAGCATGCATAAACCCCTTAAAACGCAGCATTGACTTTGAGTTTTACACTTTAAAAAGTTTAGGGGCAGTAATAAAAGTTAGCACTTTTATTCAGCAAGGTTGCATTCATGTTGATCAAAAGTGAGAGTAAAGACATTTATAATGATACAAAAGATTTCTATTTCAATTAAATGCTGTTCTTTTGAACTTTCTATGCATCAAAAAATCCTGAAAAAATGTATCACAATTTCCACAGCTGTTTTAAACATTGATAATATTAATGTTTCTTGAGCAGCAAATCTTCATATTAGAATGATTTCTGATGGATCATGTGACACTGAAGACTGGAGTAATGATGCTGAAAATACAGCTTTGATCACAGGAATAAATTATATTTTAAAATATATTTAATTAGAAAACATATTTTAAATTGTAATAATATTTTTTAACAAATAATTGCAGCCTTGAGATGACTCAAGAGACTTCTTCAAAAAAGATAAAATTTTATACTGACCCCAAGCTTTTGAATGGTAGTGTATAGTGTTTGAATATATATTTTAAACAACCCTTAATATCTTACACCAGTAAATGTATCTTGTTTTAAAATGTTAGATATATTTACTTGGAAACAAGATAAAAAGTTTTGGGACGCCTGCTTTTACATGCACATGAACTTTAATGACATCCCATTCTTAATCCGTAGGGTTTAATATGGAGTTGACCCACCCTTTGCAGCTATAACAGCTTAAACTCTTCTGGGAAGGCTTTCCACAAGGTTTAGGAGTGTGTTTATGGGAATTTTTGACCATTCTTCTAGAAGCGCATTTGTGAGGTCAGGCACTGATGTTGGACGAGAAGGCCTGGCTCGCAGTCTCCGCTCTAATTCATCCCAAAGGTGTTCTGTCAGGTTGAGATGCAGGCCAGTCAAGTTCCTCCACACCAAACTCGCTCATCCATGTCTTTATGGACCTTGCTTTGTGCACTGGTGCGCAGTCATGTTGGAACAGGAAGGGGCCATCCCCAAACTGTTCCCACAATGTTGGGAGCATGAAATTGTCCAAAATGTCTTGGTATGCTGAAGCATTAAGAGTTCCTTTCACTGGAACTAGCCCAACCCCTGAAAAACAACCCCACACCATAATCCCCCCTCCACCAAACTTTACACTTGGCACAATGCAGTCAGGCAAGTACCGTTCTCCTGGCAACCGCCATACCCAGACTCGTCCATCAGATTGCCAGACAGAGAAGCATGATTCGTCTCTCCAGAGAACACGTCTCCACTGCTCTAGAGTCCAGTGGCGGTGTGCTTTACACCACTGCACCCGGGCTTTGCATTGCACTTGGTGATGTAAGGCTTGGATGCAGCTGCTCGGCCATGGAAACATATTCCATGAAGCTCTCTATGCTCTGTTCTTGAGCTAATCTGAAGGCCACACAGAGTTTGGAGGTCTGTAGCTATTGACTCTGCAGAAAGTTGGCGACTTCTGCGCACTGTGCACCTCAGCATGTGCTGACCCCGCTCTGATTTTACGTGGCCTACCACTTCGTGGCTGAGTTGCTGTTGTTCCCAATTGCTTCCAATAACATTATAACACCACTAACAGTTGACCATGGAATATTTAATACTGAGGAAATTTCACGAATGGACTTTTTGCATAGGTGGCAACCTATCACAATACACGCTTGAATTCACTGAGCTCCTGAGAGCGACTCATTCTTTCACAAATGTTTGTAGAAGCGTCTGCATGCCTAGGTGCTTGATTGTATACACCTTTGGCCATGGAAGTGACTGGAACACCTGAATTTAATGATTTGGAGGGTTGTCCCAATAATTTTGGCAATATAGTGTATATACACCGATCAAGCATAACATTATGACTAATATTGTGTTGGTCCCCCTTTTGCTGCCCAAACAGCCCTGACCCGTTGAGGCATGGGCTCCACTAGACCCCTGAAGGTGTACTGTGGTAACTGGCACCAAGATGTTAGCAGCCGATCCTTTAAGTCCTGTAAGTTGCGAGGTGGGGCCTCCATGGATCGGACTTGTTTGTTCAGCACATCCCACAGATGCTCGACTGGATTGAGATCTGGGGAATTTGGAGGCCAAGTCAATACCTCAAACTCGTTGATGTGCTCCTCAAACCATTCCTGAACCATTTTTGCTTTGTGGCAGGGCGCATTATCCTGCTGAAAGAGGCCACAGCCACCAGGTAATACCGTTTCCATGAAAGGGTGTACATGGTCTGCAATGCTTAGGTAGGTGGTACATGTCAAAGTAACATCCACATGGATGGCAGGACCCAAGGTTTCCCAGCAGAACATTGCCAAAAGCATCACACTGCCTCCGCCGGCTTGCCTTCTTCCCATAGTGCATCCTGGTGCCATGTGTTCCCCAGGTAAGCAACGCACACGCACCCGGCCATCCACGTGATGTAAAAGAAAACATGATTCATCAGACCAGGCCACCTTCTTCCATTGCTCCATGGTCCAGTTCTGATGCTCACATGCCCACTGTTGGTGCTTTCGGCGGTGAACAGGGGTCAGCATGGGCACCCTGACTGCTCTACGGCTATGCAGCCCCATACGCAAAACAAACTGCGATGCACTGTGTATTCTGACACCTTTCTATCACAACCAGCATTAACTTCTTGAGCAATCTAAGCTACAGTAGCTCGTCTGTTTGATCGGACCACACGGGCCAGCCTTTGCTCCCCACGTGCATCAATGAGCCTTGGCCGCACATGACCCTGTCGCCGGTTTATCACTGTTCCTTCCTTGGACCACTTTTGATAGATACTGACCACTGCAGACTAGGGAACACCCCACAAGAGCTGCAGTTTTGCCATCCAGTCGTCTAGCCATCACAATTTGGCCCTTGTCTAAACTCGCTCAAATCCTTATGCTTGCCCATTTTTCCTGCTTCTAACAACTTCTCAACTTCATTTCACCTGTCAGTGGTCATAATGTTATACCTGATCGGTGTAGATTCAGAAGTTCTTCCAGGTTTGTGGAATTGCACACACAGACCAGCCCTATGGAATGATATTTCGGACAATTTTCAAAAGCAATAATTGCAAATTGTATTTGCAATTACATTTTCAATTTGTGCACGCATATGTTGTGACATAATGGATCGTGAGCACAGTCATATGGACAACACACCACTCACATCATGTCAGGTTTCTATGTCAGGTCATAATGCTATGCCTGATCGGTGTATATTGCATTGTGAATGCAAATAAACAATAACACAGGATGGTTTTGCTATCCGCTTCTACTGGCAAAATTGTTTTACTTCACCATAGATGCTTTCTCCCCTTCTTTCTTTGATTAGTTTCATTTTCTGTTTTTGCTGTTTTCTTTTCTATACATAATTTTCTTGGTTATTTTGCCGATGTTTCAAAGGCTGCCAAAATTCAGACTAAACCAATTTAGAAAAACAAATCCTGTGTAGAGAATCCAGTAGCACAGCAATCATCATGAAAAGAGATGTGTGAGTTTAAAGTCCTCCACAGCTCTACCAGGAAAATGAATTCTGCTTACTGACCAAACTACGTTTTTTTAATGGGCTGGGCTGGGCTGGGCTGGGCTGGGCTGACATTTCTGCAGATGATGTGTTTGACATTTGTGGTTTCTTGTATGCAAAGCAGCATTATCCTGCAAGGTGAGGTTTATGCAAAGCAAGTTCATCAGAACAATATCCAGATTAGCTTGATTGCCGCTTGACATTTTAGCAGCAATTTAAACATCTTTCATTCCAGTTTGACCTTTTAGTTGCTTAGCAGGAGAGATTTGTCAGGATTGTGCAATGCTAACTGCTTTATCGTACACTATGACCCTATACTAACCCTACTTATCGTCTTATCTTAATGTTTACTCTCACTACCATCATTTTTACATATTCACATTCATATGCATACATTCAGCAGATGCAGTCATCTGAACTATGTTGCCTAACCAGCCATTTAAGTGTAGAAACCTTTGGAACTTATCTACATTGTTACATTTCTGAGGTTTTTACATTTTTTGAGGTTAATTACATAGTTACATTTCTTTGCTAACCTAGTTAAAAACCGTTTTTAAGATTATGGATAATGGGATGAGTTGATTTCTCACCTGGATTTAATTGAGGATGTGGTTGAATTGGTGTTGGATATGTTTAATGATGTGCATTGGTAATACCCTCTTTGCATTTGTTTTGGGTCACTTTAACTTAAAGTGAATCATTTGCACCCATATACAATAAATGACAACCACACACATTTTGTCTATGGCATTTTTTATTGTTGCAAATGATCACAGACTACCACCACATTTTGACAGCTTGATAGGAGCTGCAGGTGTATTCTCCAACCAACATGAGTCTGGTGTGCTTCACTTAACAAGGGATGGTGAAGAGGTAGAAATCACCATCCCACTATCAACCACCTCTTCCACAACAGTAATCACTGCTGTTTTGGTGCTAGTGATGGAGCTGGAGGAGGAGCTGGAGCCAGAGTTGGCTGAGATAGCAAGGCTGTTGGGAGACAAAAATACGCAACCAGTTAAACCTTAAATGCCCAATTTGTACTATCTATCCACACTGATCAGGCACAACATTATGAGGTGAAGGTGAAGTGAATAACACTGATTACCTCTTCATCACGGCACCTGTTAGAGGGTGGGATATATTAGGCATCAAGTGAATATTTTGTCCTCAAAGTTGATGTGTTAGAAGCAGGAAAAATGGGAAAGCTTAAGGATTTGAGCAAGTTTGACAAGGGCCTAATTGTGATGGCTAGACGACTGGGTCAGAGCATCTCCAAAACTGCAGCTCTTGTGGGGTGTTACCGGTCTGCAGTGGTCAGTATCTATCAAAAGTGGTCCAAGGAAGGAACAGTGGTGAACCGGCGACAGGATCATGGGTGGCCAAGGCTCATTGATGCACGTGGGGAGCGAAGGCTGGCCCGTGTGGTCCGATGAAACAGGCAAGCTACTGTAGCTCAAATTGCTCAAGAAGTTAATGCTGGTTCTGATAGAAAGGTGTCAGAATACACAGTGCATCGCAGTTTGTTGCGTATGGGGCTGCATAGCCGTAGACCAGGGTGCTCATGCTGACCCCTGTCCACCGCCGAAAGTGCCAACAGCATCAGAACTGGACCACGGAGCAATGGAAGAAGGTGGCCTGGTCTGATGAATCACATTTTCTTTTACATCACGTGGATGGCTGGGTGCATGTGCGTCGCTTACCTGGGGAACACATGGCACCAGGATGCACTATGGGAAGAAGGCAAGCCGGCGGAGGCAGTGTGATGCTTTGGGCAATGTTCTGCTGGGAAACCTTGGGTCCTGCCATCCATGTGGATGTTACTTTGACACGTACCACCTACCTAAGCACTGTTGCAGACCATGTACACCTTTTTATGGAAACGGCATTCCCTGGTGGCTGTGGCCTCTTTCAGCAGGATAATGCACCCTGCCACAAAGCAAAAATGGTTCAGTAATGGTTTGAGGAGCACAACAAGGAGTTTGAGGTGTTGACTTGGCCTCTAAATTCCCCAGATCTCAATCCAATCGAGCATCTGTGGGGTGTGCTGAACAAACAATTCCGATCCATGGAGGCCCCACCTCGCAACTTACAAGATCTGCTGCGAACATGTTGGTGCCAGATACCACAGCACACCTTCAGGGGTCTAGTGGAGTCCATGCCTCGACGGGTCAGGGCTGTTTTGGCAGCAAAAGGGGGACCAACACAATATCAGGATATTGTCATAATGTTATGCCTGATTGGTGTATAGTGGTGTAAATAAATTATGAATTATATATATATTTTTTGTAGAGAATAGCAGGAAAAGAATGTGTGTTTCTCAGTCTGCATGTATGGAGCAGAGCATGTACTTGTTAATGTCTATATACTGTAAATATGGTCTGTGATTTACCTGCCGTTGGCCTCTGCATCCAGCAGTCTCCTGTATTCTGCAATCTCCAGCTCTAGTCTGGTCTTGATGTCCAGAAGCATCTGGTACTCTTGACTTTGGCGCTCCAGATCACTGCGGAGCTGCACCAGTTGGCCCTCCATTCCGCTGACCTACAAGCCGGAGGGGAGAAGACAGAACTTTTAACCCCAACACAGGTCATATTAAAGCCTTGTTAATGAGCTGGCTACAGTAAGTGTTCTGTCTGTAAGATTTATGAGATTCTTAGCCTTAGGTGAGCTCTCACCTGTGCCTGGTAGCCGGACAGCTGCAGGGAGTAGCGATTCTGAGTCTCACTCAGGGTGCTTTCTATAGATGATTTCTGTGATAATGAGAAAAACATGTTAGCAATGACCAAAATTGTACATTTTCTTTAAAGTTTGGTGACCAGAAAGTGTACAGTACAAATACTTTTTGTCTTACTTTTGAATGATTTTATCATTTAACCCTTTAGGTTCAGAAAAAAATACAATACATTGCACTATGAATTAAAAGGGCAGGCAATATAAGGGAAGCCAATGATGTGCTGTTTTTAAGTCACATTACATTTGAATGTCCCTCCAAAACTCTCTTTCCCACTCTTTTCCCACCCTTACATGGAAGACGCCTATTGAAGTGCTCCAGAAATTGTTCTATTAACCTAATTTCTAAACATCTCTTCTCAAGGGGGATTTTTGTACAGCATCTTTGGTAAGTCAATTAGATATTTTTATTCACAAATCAACTTTGTCTAACATAGTTTTACTGTAAATTGAGAAAATATCAATGTTTCCATATGCAACGCTGTACCACTACAGGAAAAATAGGTATGTTGCCACATGGCAACACTTTACCACAGTGGAATTGGAGTAATGTATTTCCCCATTGGGATTTTTTTTATAGATAGTAGCATCAATAATATGATTGCAGTTATTTATTTATTTGAAGTTTTATTGTAGTAGTTGTATTTATGTATAAATAACAAAATTATTTATTTTCAGAAAATGAATACAGTGATATTTTATGGAAAGGGCAACAATAGGAAGAGTGCAGAGTTAGCTCTTCCATGTGATGAGAGTGAGGATGAGTTTTGCCATTTTGAAGGTTAAATGATAGGAAACTACTTATTTTTGGTTTGCATGAGTTCCAATGCATTTAAATAGAAAAGAAAATCATAATTTTAAAAGAAAAACTACTTTTTTTGGACCATTTTCCATTGTGGTACAGCTTTGCCATATTAGCAACGTTTCTGACTGAAGCTATTTCATGTAATAAAAACTTATTTGAAAAAAAATATTTCATGGTTAGAATATAGTGAGGGTTAAACATTATTAATTTAAGTTATGTTGAAATAATTTGCCATTTGTAAATGGCACTTGGTTTGCAGTGGTCTAAAGTATTTGAGTAAATGCAATTAGTTGTAAACTTTTTGGCGACTTTGTAGTTTTACTGAGTATCAAAGATATTAGCAACTTTCACTCTCTACTGGACTATATTTTTGAATAAGTATATGTACTCTTTACATACATTTGTGATGAGTAATGCAATTTGTTACATTTTGCATGGCACCTAACTTTTTCTGCAGCAGTTTATTTCTGCTACAAAAGAAGCAATATCTCCATCTACAGGGCATTTAAGGTACTATATTTTGTGGGTTTTGGCCTTTCTCACCCAAACTTGTCAACAAGACTACTTTGCGCGAATGTGAGTGCATTAGCAGGTAGTTGTGAATCGCAGGTGTTTCATGAATATATGAGATGAGGACATGGCTGCAGCCAGTGATAAAACCAGCATATCCAGTGCAAGCAGACTTTGATAACATTATATATGCATTCTATTGAAGACACCTTTTTGAAGGATATTGGTTTACTTATTCCCCTTTTTGAGCACTTGAGCTTAACAGACATGAGTGTATGTAGAAATTTAAGAGGCTGTTGTGTCAACCTTAATTTATTGCAATATTGAGGTGTTTAGTTTTATTTTGATTTTAGAATATAAACATGATTGCTCTCCTCACAATTCAACTGTTTCTTGTTTTTTCACTGGCATGTCTCTTAGGTGTTGAGGACTAGTGCATATTTGATCCCACATTCAGTATGAGTAAAATACTTAGTGTTAAAATCAGATAAGACTTTTACTCAAGTCGTAATGGAATCGGTGACTTGTCATTTTCTCTGTACTTTTACTCAAGTATGGTTTTCAAGTACTCTTTACACCTCTGTTGGTTTGAGATTTTGATATCTAATGCACTGACATTCATATGTAATTCATATGTATGCACTATGTAATGTTGACAGCTAGTGGTTAAAATGGGTACTGCAGTCCAAATTCAAAATATTGGAGAGTTTTCCCGCCCCCTCCTCCTCAGACTCTATGCTCACACGGGTTGCCAGATTGAGGACACCCAACAGAAACAAGTGTAATTGAAAATTGAAAGCGACGAGCCTTACAGTATAAGTTGATCAGCTAATGTATACATTTGCAATGTTTTTATTGGTCGGGTAGAATTTGCAATCTCTGACCCAGTTCGTTTGCTGGCTTCCATCGCTGTGTTTTCCGCCAACTGGCAACTATGTGTTACAAACTATGTAATTTACACAATACCATTGTGTAAATTGGCAGTGGCACACAGACCAAAACAAAAACAGATATTCCGACACGGATCGCACATTTAAAAATAGAATAACTGGCTGTAGCATTGTTTTTCAGAGAAACAATTATTTGAACTTAGCATGTTCACTCTGCAAACATATTATGGTATTTTTATGCTTCAGTACAGTCAACAAAAATTACATTTAAGTGTGACTTATGTGTCTAAATAGTTTTTGGGTTCACTGTACATTTCTTGAACACATACTCACCATGGAAAAGAGGGACTGAAGCTCAATCTCCAGTGACTGTACTGTGCTCTTCACTGTGTTGACCTCGGTTTTCGACGTCTGCAAGGTCTCTGTGCTTGTTACAACCTCTTGTTTGAAGGTCTCAGACTGCAAAATAAGTATAAAAAAAAAAAAAAAGTAATTTAACACATGACATGTAAAAACCCAACATAGAGGTAGCTGTGCTAATGTTTATTACACATACATACACCGATCAGGCATAACATTATGACCACTAACAGGTGAAGTGAATAACACTGATTATCTCTTCATCACAGCACCTGTTAGTGGGTGGGATATACCAGGCAGCAAGTGAAGATTTTGTCCTCAAAGTTGCTGTGTTAGAAGCAGGAAAAATGGGCAAATGTAAGGATTTGAGCGAGTTTGACAAGGGTCAAATTGTGATGGCTAGAGGGTCAGAGCATCTCCAAAACTGCAGCTCTTGTGGGGTGTTCCCAGTCTGCAGTGGTCAGTATCTATCAAAAGTGGTCCAAGGAAGGAACAGTGATGAACCGGCGACAGGGTCATGGGCGGCCAAGGCTCATTTATCCACATAGGGGGGCGAAGGCTGGCCCCTGTGGTCCGATCAAACAGACAAGTTACTGTAGCTCAGATTGCTCAAAAAGTTAATGCTGGTTGTGATAGAAAGGTGTCAGAATACACAGTGCATCGCAGTTTGTTGCGTATGGGGCTGCATAGCTGTAGACCAGTCAGGGTGCCCATGCTGACCCCTGTCCACCGCCGAAAGCGCCAACAGTGGGCACGTGAGCATCAGAACTGGACCATGGAGCAATGGAAGAAGGTGGCCTGGTCTGATTAATCACGTTTTCTTTTACATCACGTGGATGGCCGGGTGCGTGTGCGTCGCTTACCTGGGGAACACATGGCACCAGGATGCACTATGGGAAAAAGGCAAGCTGGCGGAGGCAGTGTGATGCTTTGGGCAATGTTCTACTGGGGAAACCTTGGGTCTTGCCATCCATGTGGATGTTACTTTGACGTACCACCTGGCAGGGTGCATTATCCTGCTGAAAGAGGCCACAGCCACCATTTCCATGAAAGGGTGTACATGGTCTGCAACAATGCTTAGTGTTGCAGACCATGTACACCCTTTCATGGAAATGGTGGCTGTGGCCTCTTTCAGCAGGATAATGCGCCCTGCCACAAAGCAAAAATGGTTCAGGAATGGTTTGAGGAGCACAACGAGTTTGAGGTGTTGACTTGGCCTCCAAATTCCTCAGATCTCAATCCAATCGAGCATCTGTGGGATGTGCTGAACAAACAAGTCCGATCCATGGAGGCCCCACCTTGCAACTACAGGATCTGCTGCTAACATCTTGGTGTCAGATGCCACAGCACACCTTCAGGGGTCTAGTGGAGTCCATCTCTCGACGGGTCAGGGCTGTTTTGGCAGCAAAAGGAGGACCAACACAATATTAGGATATAATGGTCATAATGTTATGCCTGATCGGTGTATACTACTACTCTCCAACATAAAAAAAGAAAGTTTTGCTAGATTTGATCAGCTATCAAAATGTTGTTTTAATCTCAGTTTCATTAACTATTATTTGGACCAGCTTTATTATTTGGTTCCAACATATTTGAGTTGGGCCCGTAGAATGCGTATAACTTTATGAGTGTTGTGTTTCTCATCTACAGAGTCAGGTTCTGGACTGAACCAACCTTCTGCTGGAACCAGCCTTCAAGGTCTCTCTGGCTCTTGGCTACGACGGTCTCGTAGTGCTCACGCATCTCAGCTAGAATTCTGGTGAGGTCTTCCTGTGGTGCGGCATCAACTTCCACGTTGACCTGTCCACTCATCTGATCACGTGTGGTCAAGAGGTCCTGAAGATAGATTATATATCATTTTCAGATGCCCATTTTAAAATATCTTCCCATCATCACCTGTTTATTCTTTACTTTAAATGTCATGATATGGAAATAGGTTACAAAACAGTAACATCTTGACCTTAAAGGGATAGTCACCCTCAAGTTGATTTTTTTTCTTGTGCTGAACACAAAAGAAGATATTTTGAAGAATGATGGTAACTAAACAGTTTCTGGTTCCCATTGACTCCCATAGTATTTTACTATTTCTTTTCTACACCATGGAAGTCAATGGGGACCAGCTGTTTGGTTACCAACATTCTTCAAAATAACTTTTTTTGTGTTCAACAGAAGAAAGAACTTTATGCAGGTTTAGAACAACTTGAGGGTGAGTAAATGACAGAATTTTCATTTTGGGTGAACTATCCCTTTAAGACTATAAGGCACCTGTGTGACCTGACCTCCTGTCTAAAATATTTAACTGGAACAGTTTTTAGCATAAATCTTGTGTTTTGCTCTGCTTCATTATGAACAGATTTACTACCTCCTCGTGATTCTTCTTTATGTAGACCAGCTCCTCATTGAGCCCTTCGATCTGCAGACTGAGGTCTTTATTGTTCATGTTGAGCTCGCTAAGAACACTCTTTAACCCCGCGATGTCGGCCTCCACAGACTGACGCATTGCCAGCTCGTTCTCATATCTGCCAAATAAAAAGGAACATTCTTTCTTTTATCAACATCAAAATTTGTTAAAATCCATAGTGTACTGTATACATTAGTATACTAGTTCATACTAGTTCATTTTTAAATATTATTTTAATGTGACAAATAGATTATTAAACTGTGTATAAATGTATATAGCTTTTGTCACACAGAAGAACGTGCTAATTACCCAAAAGCAGATTTTCAAATGATTTGCACTGCAGTTATTTGTTGTTTTTCTAGAATGTATGGACATTTACACAGCATATATTCTATACAATTTATTTCTTTAATAAAAAATAAATAATTACTTCATTCTAAAATCATCTGCAGCCAAGCTGGCATTGTCAATGCCGAGGTGGACTGTGTTCTTTACCTGCATGGCAGCCAAGATCTGAGAACAAAAGGAAACGTAAAAAATTATTTTAATTTGTTTGTTTGCATGTTGTATAGTGAATAAAGATTATTAGGTTTTGCAATTGTCTTGTAGCAGTAGCCACAGAGAATCTACCTAGCTAGACTTACTTTAGCCTGGAGGTCACTGATAGTAGCCTCAAAGGCTGAGTAGTTACGAGCAGTGCCAGTAGGAGAGATTCTGCTCTCAAGGAATTGGCGTATCTTCAACTCAAAGTCAGCATTGGCCTTTTCAAGGGAGCGGACCTTCACTAGGTAAGTAGCCAGACGGTCGTTAAGATTCTGCATGGTAAACTTCTCATTGCCAATGATGTTGTCATCTGCTCCTCCAGAGACACCGAATCCTCCCCCTGCTGCAGCACCAAATCCCCCACCGAATCCTCCACCAGCCCCAAATCCTCCACCAGCACCAAATCCGCCTCCTGACCCAGCTGCGGACATGGAGCGAGAGGCACTGGAGATCCGGACCCCTGAACCTCCTGCACCCCCGTACACGCTGCCAGCCCTCATGGCGCTGATGCGGCCACCTCCTCCACCTGAAACGGAGAATCGTGAGGAGCCCATTGAGGACCTGCTGGAAATAAAGCTGCCACTGGAGAAGGTGGTAGCCATGTGGACGGTGGTTTGTGGTCTTACTCTGCTCTGCCTGGAGAGTGAGTACAGTGGAGAAACTCAGGGTCTTTTTATGTGCTGGTGAAGCTGACAAGGAAATATGCGGTAACCTTATTTTCCATCAAAAATTTGCTGACAGCAAGGAATTCTATCAGCTTAAATCATATTTAAGGGAAAAGTGATGCTAAGATAAAAAATGGGTTGATTGATCATCCCCTCGAGTAAGTAAGATAGACGCTTACATTCCCCCTCTATACATATGAGAGCTCTGTACATGTTCAGACATGCTGGTTTTACTGTAAAGCCCCTCACACTCTAAAACCCTTGAATATTCTACAAACCTGATTCCAAAAAAGTTGGGACACTGTACAAATTGTGAATAAAAAAGGAATGCAATAATTTATAAATCTCATAAACTTATATTTTATTCACAATAGAATATAGATAACATATCAAATGTTGAAAGTGAGACATTTTGAAATGTCATGACAAATATTGGCTCATTTTGGATTTCATGAGAGCTACACATTCCAAAAAAGTTGGGACAGGTAGCAATAAGAGGCCGGAAAAGTTAAATATACATATAAGGAACAGCTGGAGGACCAATTTGCAACTTATTAGGTCAATTGGCAACATGGTTGGGTATAAAAAGAGCCTCTCAGAGTGGCAGTGTCTCTCAGAAGTCAAGATGGGCAGAGGATCACCAATTCCCCCAATGCTGCGGCGAAAAATAGTGGAGCAATATCAGAAAGGAGTTTCTCAGAGAAAAATTGCAAAGAGTTTGAAGTTGTCATCTACAGTGCATAATATCATCCAAAGATTCAGAGAATCTGGAACAATCTCTGTGCGTAAGGGTCAAGGCCGGAAAACCATACTGGATGCCCGTGATATTCGGGCCCTTAGACGGCATTGCATCACATACAGGAATGCTACTGTAATGGAAATCACAACATGGGCTCAGGAATACTTCCAGAAAACATTGTCGGTGAACACAATCCACCATGCCATTCGCCGTTGCCGGCTAAAACTCTATAGGTCAAAAAAGAAGCCATATCTAAACATGATCCAGAAGCGCAGGCGTATTCTCTGGGCCAAGGCTCATTTAAAATGGACTGTGGCAAAGTGGAAAACTGTTCTGTGGTCAGACGAATCAAAATTTGAAGTTCTTTTTGGAAAACTGGGACGCCATGTCATCCGGACTAAAGAGGACAAGGACAACCCAAGTTGTTATCAGCGCTCAGTTCAGAAGCCTGCATCTCTGATGGTATGGGGTTGCATGAGTGCGTGTGGCATGGACAGCTTACACATCTGGAAAGGCACCATCAATGCTGAAAGGTATATCCAAGTTCTAGAACAACATATGCTCCCATCCAGACGTCGTCTCTTTCAGGGAAGACCTTGCATTTTCCAACATGGCAATGCCAGACCACATACTGCATCAATTACAACATCATGGCTGCGTAGAAGGAGGATCCAGGTACTGAAATGGCCAGCCTGCAGTCCAGATCTTTCACCCATAGAAAACATTTGGCGGATCATAAAGAGGAAGATGTGACGAAGAAGACCTAAGACAGTTGAGCAACTAGAAGCCTGTATTAGACAAGAATGGGACAACATTCCTATTCCTAAACTTGAGCAACTTGTCTCCTCAGTCCCCAGACGTTTGCAGACTGTTATAAAAAGAAGAGGGGATGCCACACAGTGGTAAACATGGCCTTGTCCCAACTTTTTTGAGATGTGTTGATGCCATGAAATTTAAAATCAACTTTTATTTTTCCCTTAAAATGATACATTTTCTCAGTTTAAACATTTGATATGTCATCTATGTTGTATTCTGAATAAAATATTGAAATTTGAAACTTCCACATCATTGCATTCTGTTTTTATTCACAATTTGTACAGTGTCCCAACTTTTTTGGACTCAGGTTTGTAAATTAAAGGGAAAGTTCACCCACAAATGAGAATTCTGTCATTTACTCACCCTGAATTTGTTCCAAACCTGTATGAGTTTCTTTCTTCTACTGAACATAAAAGATATTTTGAAGAATATAGATAACCAAACAGATGATAGGCCCCATTGACTTCCATAGTATGGGAAAAAAAATACTATGGAAATCAATAGGGCCCATCAACTGTTTGGTTACCGACATTTTTCAAAATATCATCTTTTGTGTTCAACAGGTGAAAGAAATTCATAGGTTTGGAATCACTTGAGGCTGAGTAAATGACATTCATTTTTGGGTGAACAATCCCTTTAAAGGCTGTTAACTCAATAAAATTATACTCTAAGATTTTAAAGATTTAAAAAGCTCACGGCAGAATTTGAACACCTGCTGCATGATATGCAGCCATACAAGTGATGTAGCTATGTTGGAAGAAGCAAGTGTGACTTCAGAAAATTGCAAAAATGGATAAGTACATGGATAAGATGTGAAACTGTAGAGCTATGCTGATCTCATGGCAATTGAAGATTCGCCTACAGCAACTATTATGTAACAATTTTACTATATAGGGGTTATATACTATATAGAGGTAAAAGTGGATTGTTTGAAACTTCTCATGTTTGTGCATGTACCTGTGTGCACCTAACAGAGCAGCAGGATTTTTCCCACGTTTAGCTTAACATATCAAATTCCTTCCCTTAGGCTGTTGAACTGAGGACAGACCTCTGCATAAAGAGATTCATGATACATGTTATTTTTTATAAATACATGTTCTCACATTGTTATATCGAGAATTTGATATAAGCTTTGTACAAATCTTACTTTAAAATAAGATTTGGCTAACAGCTATATTTTAAAATGTTAGAGCATGCTTAGCTGCAGGAATTTGCAGTGGTAGCTTCTTTGACCTCTCACCATTTTGCATTCAGCTAGTCAAAAAACTCAAACGCTCCCTGTTCCCAGTATAGTGCACTATATAGCGTCTGAATTCTGAGAGAACAAAATAATTCAGTGTTCACTCTAAAAATGCTATACTACCTCATAATCAAAAAGTTTACATCTTTAATGTAATGTAATTCAAAGTTTTAAACAATGATAGTCTAATCACATTTCCATAAGTCACCAATTGATTAAAATGAATAATTGTTCATCATTTTCTTAGTCATTAATTCACCTTAAAGCAACATGTTTTTGACTTATACTGATGCCACCTTTCTTAAAAAGGGGGAAAAGGAAAATCTAAGTTTGTGTAAATTTTACAAGATGAATCTCACTCGTACAAAAACTTCTTGTTAACACAGTTCTCTAATGCAAACGAGTCACCTTAACAAGAAATTCGCTTCCCTGAATCCCAGAAATATCGGTTCCAGGGCAATATTCAGATAAATTCCTTGGAAATGTATACTTGATGTACAAACACTAGTCGTTTGTTTAGCAGGGTCGATTGCGTGTTCGACCACAAGAGCGCGCGCGCGTGACAAGAATTGCGCGGTTTTCCAAGTATAGGTCTCTGCAGGATAGTAATAGGAGTTACTAGATCAGTGGGCGAGGCCATAAACAGAGGGCCGTTTTCCACTGCGTTTAGGGGTGGGGTCGGGTGAAGGGGATCATTTTCATTGCATGATTTATAAACACCCATCAGTTTGACAACACCCACAAATTTAGAAACACCTACTTTTGTTCCGCAGAGAGCCCCGTTAATTCCTATCATTGAAACCCCGTATGCCTAGAGTAGGCCTACGAGAAATGTTTCCCTGGTTTAACTTGACTCAATGAAGTTAAAATGACTGGGTAACAACAACAGTTCTATAATGACTGAATATGTGAACAAAAGATGATAGTCTCATCCACATTGACGTACAACAATAATCATAACAATAGCAACTAATACTCAATTATCATAATAAATACTTCCAGTAGATGAAGTTATATATAGCTATATTCCCACAACATTTACCTTACATTCAGATTTGCAATTTTACAAGGATGTGCACAAATGGGTCTGCATTGTGACATTCACAATACTTGAATGTTTACTGTAATATTTAATTCTTAAGTAATGGCAGGGGTTTATTTATTTATTTAGAGCGGTGCACCTAGCTCTCTTGGTGCCATAGGCGAGATAACGTATTTGAAATAATCATCTGTCAACTTTGTATTGTAACATCACCCTTTGACCTTTAAAGTCAGGCAAATAACTCTGAAGAGTGTTCAATCTCAAAAGAGTGACAATGAAGTGTAAGGCAGGTAAAGTATGAAAAATGACTGGTGTTTTCAAGTGGTTTTAGGGAGTTGGTTGTCAGGTTGTAAGTGAAAAGGCGTATATTTGCTTTGCTTTAATTAGCTTTGCTAGGCCCCCATGGCATAATAAAGTGTGAATGACCTAATAGCATATTCATTTGTCATGTTTCAGATTTTACCAGTCTCTTCAGATAGTCATGATGCATAAATTAGTTCAAATGGTTGAGTGTGTGTCAGAGAGAGATTTATTTAGTTATTCTGATGGCCGGTTGTATATGTGAAACATTTTGATTATACTTGTATATGGATATATTTATTAAAAAGACATGTCCTTTGCAGCAAAATGAACTTTAGCCTGATTTAATGTATGTAATTTAATGCATCGGCAGCTTTTTGTAATTTTTGTTCTGGTAATTGAGAACAGCCATGTAATTGGGTCTTTGAGTTAGCTGTTATTCCTTTTTTCTAATTCTAATGTTTTATACCACAACTAGGCTAATACTAGCTGATCTGTTTTTTCCATTTAAATGCCTTTTGCCTACATTTTCACATTATGACACAATATGATATCAAAACAAAAGAAATAAGACAAACACAAGAAATTCACAGTTAGACCACTTTATTGGTATTTTTTAATTCACTCTGAGGTGGATTGTTGCTGCTCAAGAGCTCTTTTGAGACATGGTCTGGCTTGTAGCCTGGGAAGTTGAGCTGACCACTTTGCCGTCCACCACCTCTTCCACAATGGTTACCACTTTGCGTGTAGATGTGCTTGAGCTGGAGCTTGAGAGGCTGCAGAAGTAGAAACACATAACATTACATTACTGAAATGCTACACAGATATTTCCATCCCACTTTAATTTTGTTTGTTGCAATAAGTCACCACTGCTCACTAAAAATTTTTGACACCAGTTTAATCTAAACACTGTTCTTTAGAGATGTTGTGTTGTAGATGTCTCACCTAACAGCCTCTCCATCCAGTAGTCTTCTGTACTCTGCAATCTCCATCTCCAGTCTGGTCTTGATGTCCAGAAGCATCTGATACTCTTGCCTTTGGCGTTCCAGATTGGCACGAAGTTGCACCAGTTGCTCTTCCAGGCTGGTCACCTGGAACTGGTAGCCGGACAACATGGAGGAATAGCGGGCCTGTGTGTCTGCCAAAGTGCCTTCCAACGACGCTTTCTGTTAGGGGGGAAGTGAATTATTCTATGTTCTACACAATGTGATGACAAAACTTTAAGAGATTCATCTCTCCTTGCTTACCATACTGAGTTGTGACTGCAGCTCGATTTCAAGACTCTGGAGTGTGCGTTTGACCTCTGTGATTTCAGATCGGGATGTTTGAAGGGTTTCTGTGCTGACAGCAACTTCCTTGTTAAGGGTTTCGCTCTATGAAAGACAATTCATAGCAAAGCAGTCAGGTAAGTATTTTGTTGGTTGTGATTATAACGCTGCCATTTCTTTAAAAAAATCTGATTTTTACCTTGGTCTGGAACCAAGCCTCAAGATCCTTGCGATTCTTATTAGCAACTGCCTCGTAGTGCTCACGGATTTCAGCCATGATCTTTGTCAGGTCTTCCTGTGGTGCTGCGTCAACTTCTACGTTGACCTGTCCACTCATCTGGGCACGTGCTGCCAAGAGATCCTAAAAATATAATAAACCACTGAGCATTTGCTTAATTTTAGAGGAATTACTTATTTATCAAAGAGTGTGAACCAACTTACCTCCTCGTGGTTCTTCTTGAGGAAGATCAGCTCTTCTCTCAGGCCCTCAATCTGCATCTCCAGATCAGACCTGCTCATTGTCAGCTCATCCAGCACCCTTCTCAGCCCAGCAATATCTGCCTCTACAGACTGCCTCATGCTCAGCTCATTCTCATATCTGCACAGAAAAGTAATTTATATAAATGATTTTGACCTTTTATAGATGTTGGAAGTACTGTTTGTTTATATTGCTAGTCACTTACTTGACTCTGAAGTCATCTGCAGCCAGCTTGGCATTGTCAATGCTCAAGTAGATGCCTCCGTTTACACCAGTAGCATGCTGAATCTTCAAGAGGAAAAATGAATAAATAAAAAAAGTCAAATTTAGTTATCCTGAAGTTACATACATGAGCAATACAGTATTTTTTCACATGCTTTGAATATATGCTTTGCAAATGAGAAAACATGGGATATTGAAAACTAGATAATTTTTATCTAAAGGTGGTTTAATGATTGACTTGACTAACATGTTTTATAGATGTCACGTACCTTGGCCTGGAGGTCACTGATAGTAGCGAAATAGGCGCTGTAGTCATGAGCAGCAGGAGTGGCCTTGCCATCCAGGAACTGGCGGATCTTCAGCTCAAGATCAGCATTGGCCTTCTCGAGGGAGCGCACCTTCTCCAGGTAGGTGGCCAGACGGTCATTGAGGTTTTGCATTGTGGCTTTCTCATTTGCAGACACATCAACAGCATCAGCCAGGTTGAAACCAGAACCACCTCCAAAGCCAGCACCACCCCCAGCAGAGAAGGAACGAGAAGCAGAGGCACTGGAGATACGGACACCGGTTCCTCCTGCTCCCCCATACACGCTACCGGCACGCATGGCTGAGACACGACCAGCTCCGCCACCAGAGCTAGAGAAGCGAGAAGATCCTCCTGAGGACATGTAGCTGCGGGTGGAAGAAGAAGACATCATTTTGAAGGAGTCTTGCTGTCGTTCTCTACTCTGGTTGGAGAATGAGCGAGTGGATGAGTGAGGAGAAGATGACCCCTGCTCCTTTTATGTGGACAGATGGGGGAGGGACTAGATGGATGGATTGCCTAAGGGTGGGGAGCGTGAAACTATTTGCCCATTCCCCGAGGTAGCAGGCGTGGCTGAAGACAGGTATGTTAACATTTAACAGTTTCACTTAAATTACTCAAAAATTCCTTAAAAGTTTGACTCAAATGTGAAATCATGGATTGACTGAAATATGTGTGTGTGTGTGTGTGTGTGGGGGGGGGGGGTTGTTTGTTAAATTAACTAATTTCTTTCTACTTTAATAAACCTTTTAATGTTTGCATTAGCCCACATTATTTGGCCTATTGTTAAACAAAAATGAAATAAAATGTTTACTCCAAGATATTTTTTGTGTGGGACACAGGCATTTTATTTCTCAGTTCTTTGTTATATTATTCTTTGCTGTACACACAGTAGGTATCTATAATTTATTTATTCCATTGGTTCATAATAGGCCAAATTGAAAATGGGGATTGTGGGGTAAAAGTTTTGTTTTCCACAGCACATATTGTTTGGTGTCATTTGAAGCATGTACAGATGTGGACTTCCAAGGTGAGTGTATACATGTACTGTATATAGTCCACTATATATATTTGTAATTTCACAAAATGTAGATTCATTACAAATCAGCAAATGTATTAATAATATAAATGATCAGTTATCAGGATTGACAAATTCCATTACCTAGTTTGCGTGTTTCATGATATATATATTACAGATCATACATTTAAACAACACAATTGTTTCTTAATGTTCTTACTGTTGCATCAAAATTAGCTAGATTAAAAAGCAAATGATTAAAAGCAGGTTTAGTTTGTCTGAAGTGGGTTTCGGGTGACCTGATATTAATCAGATTTGTTGTGAGGGGTTGGAATGTTTTTATTTCAAATGGCAAATTGGAAGTTTTTATGTTGTATGTAACAAAGTTGTGCTGGGCAACTTTTAAATGTTTGGAATGTGGCGTGCATGTAATAATGTAAAGCTAAACACCGTTAGTATCTAACATACAGTAGTTTAATTCTAAAAATTTATAATTATATAAATTCCTAGTAGAACTAATTCTTAAATGGTGATTATTAGATTTTGCTTTGCGTTCTGAGTGACCCATATTATGTTATAGGTACAGAGTTAACCCTACTTTACACCTTTTGACCAACAGGAGGCAATGTCCAGGAACTATGCAGGATCCCTCCCGGAATGCAAGTATGTAGTCATGTAACAAAAGTTACTTTGCTGCACTGGAATTGCTGCAGGGACTGTCACCTGAGCAGTGTTTACTGACTCCATTTCCATGGGCGTAAATTTCATCAAACAGTTGTGGGGGGGGCGTGGTGGACCAAACCACTGTGAGGCAAGAGAGGGGACCTCAAAATGTTTCTAAACTTAAAGCGCATTTTTTGCCCTGTTTGCGTTTTTGTTTTACTACTTACACAATTATTTTAAGTATATATCATTATATTATTTACAATACACAATGTGGTTTTTAATTATATTTTTAGGGGGGGGGGACAACCCTCAGATGGGGTGAGTCCTGACCCTCCCGCGATTTACGCCTATGTCCATTTCTAGTGGCACATTGTTGAATCAGTTTTGTTTAATTAGGAAAATTGCGAAAATCGCCCTTTACCCTTTAAAGTTATCAAGAAAATAACTCTGCACATCTCAAAAGAGTGACAATGAAGTGTCAGTAAGGCAGGTCAAGGTTGTAAGTGAACAGGCGGGTAGTGTAACATATATTTGCTTTGCTTCAATTGGCTTTGCTAGTGCTTGTCCCCCATGGCGTAATAAAGTGTGAATGACCTAATAGCATAAGACTTAAAACTGGTTAATTGATCATCCCCTCAAGTAAGTAAGAAAGACGTCTTGCATTCCCCCACTAAACTTTTCTAAGATGAGAGCTCTGTACATGTTCAGACATTTGTGGACGTTTTTCAGTGCTGGTTTTCCTGTAATTTGTCATGTTTCAGACTTCACATACTCAGTCATGCCTAAATGCGTTCAAATGGTTGAGTGTGTGCCAGAGAGATTTATTCAGTTATTTTGATGGCCGGTTGTATATGTGAAACATTTTGATTATATTTGTATATGGATATATTTATTAAAAAGACATGTCCTTTGCAGCAAAATGAACTTCAGCCTGATTTGATGTATGTAATTTAATGCATCGGCAACTGTTTTTGTTATTTAAATTTTTGTTCTGGTAATTGAGAACAGCCATGTAATTGGGTCTTTGAATTAGCTGTTATTCCCTTTTTTCTAATTCTAATGTTTTATACCACAACTAGACTAATACTAGCTGATCTGTTTTTTTATTTAAATGCCCTTTGCCTACATTTTCACATTATGACACAATATGATATCAAAACAAAACAAAACAAATGAAATAAGACAAACACAAGAAATTCACAGTTAGACCACTTTATTGGTATTTTTTAATTCACTCTGAGGTGGATTGTTGCTGCTCAAGAGCTCTTTTGAGACATGGTCTGGCTTGTAGCCTGGGAAGTTGAGCTGACCACTTTGCCGTCCACCACCTCTTCCACAATGGTTACCACTTTGCGTGTAGTTGTGCTTGAGCTGGAGCTTGAGAGGCTGCAGAAGTAGAAACACATAACATTACATTACTGAAATGCTACACAGATATTTCCATCCCACTTTAATTTTGTTTGTTGCAATAAGTCACCACTGCTCACTAAAATTTTTTGACACCAGTTTAATCTAAACGCTGTTCTTTAGAGATGTTGTGTTGTAGATGTCTCACCTAACAGCCTCTCCATCCAGTAGTCTTCTGTACTCTGCAATCTCCATCTCCAGTCTGGTCTTGATGTCCAGAAGCATCTGATACTCTTGCCTTTGGCGTTCCAGATCAGCACGAAGTTGCACCAGTTGCTCTTCCAGGCTGGTCACCTGGAACTGGTAGCCGGACAACATGGAGGAATAGCGGGCCTGTGTGTCTGCCAAAGTGCCTTCCAACGACGCTTTCTGTTAGGGGGGAAGTGAATTATTCTATGTTCTACACAATGTGATGACAAAACTTTAAGAGATTCATCTCTCCTTGCTTACCATACTGAGTTGTGACTGCAGCTCGATTTCAAGACTCTGGAGTGTGCGTTTGACCTCTGTGATTTCAGATCGGGATGTTTGAAGGGTTTCTGTGCTGACAGCAACTTCCTTGTTAAGGGTTTCACTCTATGAAAGACAATTCATAGCAAAGCAGTCAGGTAAGTATTTTGTTGGTTGTGATTATAACGCTGCCATTTCTTTAAAAACATCTGATTTTTACCTTGGTCTGGAACCAAGCCTCAAGATCCTTGCGATTCTTATTAGCAACTGCCTCGTAGTGCTCACGGATTTCAGCCATGATCTTTGTCAGGTCTTCCTGTGGTGCTGCGTCAACTTCTACGTTGACCTGTCCACTCATCTGGGCACGTGCTGCCAAGAGTTCCTAAAAATATAATAAACCACTGAGCATTTGCTTAATTTTAGAGGAATTACTTATTTATCAAAGAGTGTGAACCAACTTACCTCCTCGTGGTTCTTCTTGAGGAAGATCAGCTCTTCTCTCAGCCCCTCAATCTGCATCTCCAGATCAGATCTGCTCATTGTCAGCTCATCCAGCACCCTTCTCAGCCCAGCAATATCTGCCTCTACAGACTGCCTCATGCTCAGCTCATTCTCATATCTGCACAGAAAAGTAATTGATATAAATGATTTTGACCTTTTATAGATGTTGGAAGTACTGTTTGTTTATATTGCTAGTCACTTACTTGACTCTGAAGTCATCTGCAGCCAGCTTGGCATTGTCAATGCTCAAGTAGATGCCTCCGTTTACACCAGTAGCATGCTGAATCTTCAAGAGGAAAAATGAATAAATAAAAAAGTCAAATTTAGTTATCCTGAAGTTACATACATGAGCAATACAGTATTTTTTCACATGCTTTGAATATATGCTTTGCAAATGAGAAAACATGGGATATTGAAAACTAGATAACTTTTATCTAAAGGTGGTTTAATGATTGACTTGACTAACATGTTTTATAGATGTCATGTACCTTGGCCTGGAGGTCACTGATAGTAGCGAAATAGGCGCTGTAGTCATGAGCAGCAGGAGTGGCCTTGCCATCCAGGAACTGGCGGATCTTCAGCTCAAGATCAGCATTGGCCTTCTCGAGGGAGCGCACCTTCTCCAGGTAGGTGGCCAGACGGTCATTGAGGTTTTGCATTGTGGCTTTCTCATTTGCAGACACATCAACAGCATCAGCCAGGTTGAAACCAGAACCACCTCCAAAGCCAGCACCACCTCCAGCAGAGAAGGAACGAGAAGCAGAGGCACTGGAGATACGGACACCGGTTCCTCCTGCTCCCCCATACACGCTACCGGCACGCATGGCTGAGACACGACCAGCTCCGCCACCAGAGCTAGAGAAGCGAGAAGATCCTCCTGAGGACATGTAGCTGCGGGTGGAAGAAGAAGACATCATTTTGAAGGAGTCTTGCTGTCGTTCTCTACTCTGGTTGGAGAATGAGTGAGTGGATGAGTGAGGAGAAGACGACCCCTGCTCCTTTTATGTGGACAGATGGGGGAGGGACTAGATGGATGGATTGCCTACGGGTGGGGAGCGTGAAACTATTTGCCCATTCCCCGAGGTAGCAGGCGTGGCTGAAGACAGGTATGTTAACATTTAACAGTTTCACTTAAATTACTCAAAAATTCCTTAAAGTTTGACTCATGACAAGCATGAAATCATGGATTGAATGAAATATGTTTTTTTTTTTTTGTTAAATTAACTAATTTCTTCTACTTTAAAGGCACAGTATGTAAGATTTTTGGATTAAAATATCCAAAAACCACTAGAACAATGTTATATACTTTGTTGACTTGTGTACTTACATTATCCCAAATGTTTCCAAGAATGTTTAGATCGAGAGAAATAAGCAATTTTAACCGTCGCCTATCAATGACATCATACCCACGTTATTTTGTAGAAACCATAGAAACACCAAAGACGCTTTAATATATTATTTTTTATTAGACAGGTGAGCAACTGTTTGGATACATTCATCGACAGAAAACTAATTGTTATATAGCTCAACACAGTTAGTCTTATTGTTTAAATCTCGTTGTCATGATTTACCGCGAGTACCATGTTTTACCATGCCTACTGCAATGTGCAACAAGTGTGTCATAGTCGCCGCCAAGTGAACGCACAGAGAAGCATTATAACATAACTTTCAACACACTCAAATAATGTATCTAATATGATAAACAGCGTTGCGTATGCATGTCCAGAAGAAGCGGAAGCGGTCGTCTGCAGCATAATAAAAGCTCTGTCAATTCCAGACGTCATCAAGCTATACCTTTGTTTTGAATAAGCGACCTTTAGCGGCGAAAAATTACATATTGTGGCTTTAACAAACCTTTTAATGTTTGCATTAGGAATGCTCAGTATATTGGCCCTATCAGTACGATAAGTAAATGTAGAATATATTTAGATATATTCAAGAAATAATGATCATGGGACCCCACATTATATGTAGCTGGCCTATTGTTAAACACAAATAAAATGTTTACTCCAAGATATTTTTTGTGTGGGACACAGGCATTTTATTTCTTGATTCTTTGTTATATTATTTGGTGCTGTACATACCGTAGGTTTCTATAATTTATTTATTCCAGCGGTTCATAATAGGCCAATTTGAAAATGATTGTGGGGTAAAAGTTTTATTTGTTTTCCACAGCAGACATTGTTTGGTGTCATTTGAAGCATGTACAGATGTGGACTTCCAAGGTTGAGTGTATACATATGTATGTATGTATGTATGTATATATATATATATATATTGTCTGAAGTGGGTTTCGGGTGACCTGATATTAATCAGATTTGTTGTGAGGGGTTGGAATGTTTTTATTTCAAATGGCAAATTGGAAGTTTTTATGTT
Source organism: Coreius guichenoti (assembly GCA_039654105.1). Classification (NCBI taxonomy): domain Eukaryota; kingdom Metazoa; phylum Chordata; class Actinopteri; order Cypriniformes; family Gobionidae; genus Coreius; species Coreius guichenoti. The sequence continues at coordinate 7,253,165 of CM077184.1, forward strand.
GTATGTAACAAAGTTGTGCTGGGCAACTTTTAAATGTTTGGAATGTGGCGTGCATGTAATAATGTAAAGCTAAACACCGTTAGTATCTAACATACAGTAGTTTCATTCTAAAAATGTATAATTATATAAATTCCTAGTAGAACTAATTCTTAAGTGGTGATTATTAGATTTTGCTTTGCGTTCTGAGTGACCCATATTATGTTATAGGTACAGAGTTAACCCTACTTTACACCTTTTGACCAACAGGAGGCAATGTCCAGGAACTATGCGGGATCCCTCCCAGTATGCAAGTATGTAGTCATGTAACAAAAGGGACTTTACTGCACTGGAATTGCTGCAGGGGCAATCACCCAGAGCAGTGTTTCCCAACCCCATTTCTGGAGGCACATTGTTGAATCAGGTTTGTTTAATTGGGAAAATTTTGGTGCTGGCCTAGAGCTACCTGCGGTTATGTCCTTTGCTCAAGGCCACACGGGTGATGACCCTTTAGGGTTTGACCCTGCAACCTTTACCAGGTTATGTCAATTCACTGGTATTGCTGACAGGGCTGTCCTTAAGGCGGTGCAACCAGTGCGACCGCACCGGGCCCCGTGCTTGAGGGGGCCCTGCAGTGAATGGACCATGCTTGGGACAGCCCTGATTGCTAACATACTTTTGGCTTTTATTAGCAAACCGTTTTGAATACACTCCACTTTAATCTATCCTGACTTTGATCAGGAATGGTCTGTTGATTACCTGATTTAATTTGGTGAGGATCAGAGAAACTTTGTAGTAGGAATAAATACATTTTAAAAATAGATGATGGACAATACAATAATCAACAGCGGAACAATTGTAATAAATGAACTCTGCATGCCTCAGGGAGTCTAGAGCAGAAGCATGATTTAGAGTAGATGCTCAGAGCATGGTGACAAAGACATATACAAGTTTATTTTTTAACACTCAAAAGCATTGCTTAGATGCAACCTTAGGCCCTGTGAGACTTTTGTTTTCCAATTCATTACTTGATATATACTTAAGGGTTCATACAGTCATGAAAACATGGAAAAGTCACGATTTCCAGCAGATTTCATGCTTACAGTTAAGACTATTCAGTGTTACTTGTATTCAGTTTTTGTAGTTTTTCTGAATACTAGGCCTACTATTAGACCTACCTAAAAAAAAAAACCTTTCATTTGTATCATTATTCCATTGTATTTATTTGTGCTGCTATAATTTAATTGTTGTTATTTTACTGACTGTCTACTGAATTCGATTCAAAATTTGAAATCAAGCTATCTTGTGCTATGTGTGTAAGCTATTGTGCAAAAAATTACCCAATTGTAAAAACACAAAATTGAGAAAATGTTTCAGATAACTGTAAAGCTCCCCCAACTCCACATCCCCCCCCAGTAAGAGTAACCTAAGGGAGGAAATTACACTTGGAGTAACGTCTGGCACAGTCACAATCAGCGTGTACTTATTATTAAAACAAATAAGGAAGCAAACAAATAGCATTAATATTCATTCATTTTAGTTCAGATATGCTATGATAAATTTGAATGTGTATTTTTATTTTACATGTATACATAGACTTTCATGGAACATCAGGTCATGAATATTGCCTCAAAAGTCATGGAAATGTATTGGCAAAAATGTGTATGAACCCTTTTTAGTAGATGCTTTCATCCCAAATTATTTAAAATTTAGGAACTTCAAGAGCTGTCATACAGAACATTTATCCTGAAGCATAGGAGCGTCGTCCGGAGTATTGATATGTGCAGTATTGCAATGCCGCGTGTCAAGAGTAAGGTAATAGAAAGAAGAGAAGAATAGAGATTTTTTTATTATATAAGATGTGCCTTATTTGGACAAAAGTAGAAGGATTATTAATAAACTCAATCTTGCATATATATAGCTTATTAATTTCACCTCTCACTTTAACTTTAAAAACTATTATTCATGTCATTATAAGATAAACATCAGAGAAAAGAAAAGTGATGTTCATTAGAATGGACACTAAGTCTTAACTGGGTGGAATAATGTATTGATGTGGCTTCTTTAAAGTACTTAATAAAACATCTTAATGAACAGTAACCCAATAGTTACATTTATTCATTTTGAAAAATAGCCATAAAATGAATGCAATTTGTTTGGGTCTCTGAGCAAGCAGCCACCATATTTTGTCTAATTCTAATGTTTTATATACTAGCAGTTTTTACTATGGCTGGTAATTACTGATTTTAATTTAAAAGACTTCTGCCTAATTATAATGTTTGACTGGGATTTGATTATGAAAGGTTTAAAACAGCATGTAGTTCCTGAGCAGTCTTTAGTTGTCACCATTTTTTTTTATCATGCTAGCTAATTATTGTTTTTTTATTGACAACTTTTCATATTTGTTAAATTTAAGAGTTGATTTCATGCAGGGTGCAAATGACATCAGAGCAAGACAAACAATTATGCACAGTTAGACCAGTTTATTGGCTTTTTATCACTCTGATGTAGATAGCTTTTGCTCAAGAGCTCTTTTGAGACATGGTCTGGCTTGTAGCCTGGGAAGTTGAGCTGACCACTTTGCCGTCCACCACCTCTTCCACAATGGTTACCACTTTGCGTGTAGTTGAGGTTTTGGTTGTGCTTGAGGTACTGCAGATATAGAAAACAAAGAATATTAAATTGATAATTACTTATTACTCATTAAAGTTATTATACTTATCAAAAATTAGAACATTAATGTTTAATCTAAATGCTTTATTAAAAAAGATTTTGTGTTGCAGATGTCTCACCTAACAGCCTCTCCATCCAGTAGTCTTCTGTACTCTGCAATCTCCATCTCCAGTCTGGTCTTGATGTCCAGAAGCATCTGATACTCTTGCCTTTGGCGTTCCAGATCAGCACGAAGTTGCACCAGTTGCTCTTCCAGGCTGGTCACCTGGAACTGGTAGCCGGACAACATGGAGGAATAGCGGGCCTGTGTGTCTGCCAAAGTGCCTTCCAACGACGCTTTCTGTTGGGGTAAAATTAATTTTTGTATACATTGTGATGACAACAAAACACTTTACAAGATTCCTCTGTTTGTCTGTGCTTGCTTACCATACTGAGTTGTGACTGCAGCTCGATTTGAAGACTTTGGACTGTGCGTTTAAGCTCAGTGATTTCTGATCTGGACGTTTGGATAGTTTCTGTGCTTACAACAACTTCTTTGTTGATGGCTTCACTCTATGAGAGGCAGTCCATAGGAAATCAGTCAGATATGTCTTTTGTTGGTTTTGATTACAATCTTTCTTTGCAAACTTTACAGATTAAGTCTGATTTTACCTTGGCCTGGAACCAAGCCTCAAGTTCTTTGCGGTTCTTGGCAGCAACTGCCTCGTAGTGCTCACGGATTTCAGCCATGATCTTTGTCAGGTCTTCCTGTGGTGCTGCGTCAACTTCTACGTTGACCTGTCCACTCATCTGGGCACGTGCTGCCAAGAGTTCCTAAAAATATAATAAACCACTGAGAATTTGCCTGAGCCACATATCAAGAGGAACTATTGAGTGTAAACCAAGCACCAACTTACCTCCTCGTGGTTCTTCTTGAGGAAGATCAGCTCTTCTCTCAGCCCCTCAATCTGCATCTCCAGATCAGATCTGCTCATTGTCAGCTCATCCAGCACCCTTCTCAGCCCAGCAATATCTGCCTCTACAGACTGCCTCATGCTCAGCTCATTCTCATATCTGCACAATTATATAAATATAAATGTTTTGGATCTGTTATAGATGTTGGAAGTGCTTTTTTTTAAAAGTACAAGTCTTTAAGTAATGGACTTACTTGACTCTGAAGTCATCTGCAGCCAGCTTGGCATTGTCAATGCTGAGGTAGATGCCTCCGTTTACACCAGTGGCATGCTGAATCTTTAGGGGCACAGAATGAAGATGCATAAAAGGTGAAATTTAGATCACTTGTACTTGAGAACTTGAAAAATGCAATATTTTTCACATGCTTTGAATATATTTTTGCATACAAAGAATGGTGGGATATTGGCAATTGGTTAATTTTTCTCTAGTTGGTTTAATGATAGTTATGCCACATACCTTGGCATGGAGGTCACTGATAGTAGCGAAATAGGCGCTGTAGTCATGAGCAGCAGGAGTGGCCTTGCTGTCCAGGAACTGGCGGATCTTCAGCTCAAGATCAGCATTAGCCTTCTCGAGGGAGCGCACCTTCTCCAGGTAGGTGGCCAGACGGTCATTGAGGTTTTGCATTGTGGCTTTCTCATTTGCAGACACATCAACAGCATCAGCCAGGTTGAAACCAGAACCACCTCCAAAGCCAGCACCACCCCCAGCAGAGAAAGAACGGGAAGCAGAGGCACTGGAGATACGGACACCGGTTCCTCCTGCTCCCCCGTGCACACTACCACCATGCATGACTGAGACACGACCAGCTCTGCTACCAGAGACAGAGAAGCGTGAAGATCCTGAGGACATGTAGCTGCGGGTGGAGGAAGAAGAAGACATCATTTTGAAAGGAGTCTTGCTGTCGTTTTTCTGCTCTAACTGGAGAAAGAGCGAGTGGACGAGTGAGGAGAAGACGACCCTTAATCCTTTTATGTTGACAAATAGGGGAGGGACTGTGAAGATTGCCCTAGGTGGTAGAGAGTGAAACCATTTCACAGTTCCCCGAAGCAGCAGGTGTGGCTGATAACAGATTTGATTGGTATGTTATTATTTACAGTTTCACATTTCCTTAGAAGAAATAAATTCTGTGAGTTTCAGCTGTCAGTCCTTGTCAATCTTCACACATCTGTGCTTGCATGTTCTGTTTCTTTTCGTCTCTGCAAAATATATTTTATTAATTACTCACCCTCATGTCGTTCCAAACCCGTAAGAATTTTGTTTATCTTCGGAACACAAATGAAGATCTTTTTGATGAAATCTGAGAGCTTTCTGTCCCTCCATAGACAGCTATGCAACAGACGCTTCAGAAAGTTCATTAAAAGGTCATAAAACTAATCCATATGAATTGAGCGGTTTAGTCCAAATTTTCTGAAAAGACTCGATCACTTAATATAATAAATAGATTTAATTTAGGCTTTTATTCACATTTAAACATTGATCAGCAAACAAACAGAAGCTCTACCTAATCTGCTTGACGCGCAAGAACAAACTTCTTGCTGAAGCTCAAACGTGCTGCGTAACACAAGAATGAACCTCACTGGTTCTTGAGGAAGCTCAAATATGCTACGTAACATGAGAATGAAGCTCACTGGTTCTTGAGGAAGCTCAAACGTGCTGCGGAACGCGAGAATAAACCTCATTGGTTCTCGCACGTCAAGCGAACATGCTTGAGCTTCCGTTTACCACAACTGATGTGTGAGCTGATGAATGTTTATATGTCAATATAAGCCTAAATTCAATCTGTTCATCATATAGTGATCGTGTCTCTTCAGAAAATTTTGTACTAAACCGCTCGATTCATATGGATTCGTTTTACGATCTCTTTATGAATTTATAGCTGTCTATGGAGGGAGATTTCATCAAAATATCTTCATTTTTGTTCCGTAGATGAATGAAAGTCTTACAGGTTTGAAACGACATGAGGGTGAGTAATTAATGAAAGAATTTTCATTTTTGGGTGAACTAACCCTTTAATAGGCACTGGTGTTAGTACTCAAATACTACATTGTAGGTAGATATATATATATTTTTTTTAAATTCAGAAATCAAGAGATATTAAAATTAATGGATTTTTAGATTTATTAGATGCACCTTTTTAAATTAAAAATTACATTCAATTTAAAACCTTAGAAAATGTTGGTCAACTGCACAGCCTTCTCAGCCTTTGTCTCACATAAAACTGAAACCTTCCTTATCTCAAAAACTTTTCAACCCTTCAACCAGATCATCCAGAACCCACCTCAGGCAAGATAATCCTGTTTTATCCACTGAATGTGTCAGGTCTTAACATTAAACCGGCAGGTTTTCAAACTTAAAAAAATGTAGGGGTGAGTGGGGCACAACCTAACGCGGGCCTAGTTGTAACACACATGGTTTAAAGATTTCCACACATGCCAGCATGACAAAACTTAGTGTATTTACTCGTTGCCATATCAACACTATATAGAGAAAACTGTGCCAAAATTAAAAAGTCTAAATTTATTAGAATATTTATTTAACCATAGCAAAAGTAAATTTCTTACTTAAGTTCATTTTTCATCTCTGTTTTTTGTGTTTATTTAAAATAAGACAAATCTGATATCATTGTAATCTTATATCTGTTATTTAACAGTTGAGATAGTTCTTTAATGCTGATCTAACCAGCAGAAGACATGAGCCGGGTTTAAATCCCAGTTGCGCAGGTGGGGCATGTTGTCACACTGCGTTACAATGTGCCCCTGTTAGAACTATGCTGTTATATTCTATACTTTTATGAATTCTATTGAGAAACCATGAGAAAAAGGTGAATAATGAGTCAATGTTCAGAAAATATTAATTATTATGTTTTGAACTATGCTGTATAGCTGTGTTTTGCCGTGTGTTTGTTGTCAAACTAAACATTTTTTTATTTTTAATTATTAAAAAATGCCATTATTTTATTTGAAAAAGTTAATAATTGTATTTTATTGATAAAATATTTTAGTTTGTCCTGGATATTTTTTTGATTATATCAGATAACATTTTAAGCTGTCATTTGGTCATGTTACAATGTACCCCACATATGGGGCATGTTGTCACATGTCACTTCCATTCTTTCGGGTAAATAAAAATAAAATAATACACCGTATTAATGAAACAAAACCACATAATTGGACATGTGTGAAATTAATGTGGGAAAAAATAAATACTCTGAACCCTAAGTGGATTTACACAAACAGAAAGTCAAAAAGCGTTAGGTTGTGCCCCGCTCTCCCCTACATCTTGAAGCCCTCTCTGAGATTCTGAAATGATCAGCTCTCAGATTTGTCCACTCCAGAGAAGATCATTTATATAGGTAGTATGAGATATGATGACAGTACAACAAACCCTTTTCATGTAAAGATTCATTTCAAAGTGGCCCTCTATAGCTTTTATCTCTGTTCTTGCATAATGCATTGATTAGATTAGATTACATCATAACACCTGATGTACTCATTACATCATAAGAAGAATGGCATCTACGCTAATGTTAGTCTCTCTGTTTATCCCGAGGTTTACTGCAGTCGGCTGGATCCGGGCCATATCCAGATCAGATGGTGGACCTGCGCCTAGACATGACCAACGGCATCCCTGAAGTGTCTGCAGAGACCGTGTCAATTAAACTCCCCCTGTAAATGCCGCATCGACACGACATCCTCATTAAACCCGTCCCCGGCGTGACGACTCCAATCTTTCGAATAATCCTACGAATATCTATTTATCTAATATGACTTCTGACCTGTAATGTTGCCAGAATCATAATCATACACTATTTGTTCGTCGGCCAGAGGAGAACTGGCACCCCGACTGAGCCTGGTTTCTCCCAAGGTTTTTTTCTCCATTCTGGCCCTGAAGGAGTTCTGGTTCCTTGCCACCGTCGCCTTTGGCTTTTGGCTTGCTCAGTTGGGGACACTTAAATTTCAACTATATTACTGATCTGCCCGCATTGACACTATATGATAATTGAAATGAGCTGGATGACATCACCGTTTTCTCCAGAGCGGCTGTACAGCCGAATCAAATTCTGTTGCATTATTTTCCTGTTACCACTGTGAAGCTGCTTTGAAACAATTGGCATTGTAAAAAGCGCTATATAAATAAAGGTGATTTGATTTGATTTGATTAGATTAAATGTTTATTTTTTATCCAATGAGAAGATTGAAGTAAAGGAAAAAATCACTCTTCAGTCTACAGTATAAACCCACAAATTTCTCTGACCAACTTATTGACAGAAGCAGACAAGAAAGTGTTTGTGTTGGTTGTCAGGTTGAACGTGACATGTAATGGAGCAGCATTTAAATTATGCAGAAAATTTCACTTGTGATTGTGCAAGAAGCATCAAATGTGATCAGTGAGTCATAAATCATAAACTTAATTTAGGTAGACACAACAGCTATAGTGCAACACCTATAGTACTTTGATTAACTGGTTTATTAGAATTTTATTTAAACAAAGTACTGTTGCTTTTTGCTGTAGATCTGAATTAAATGTTTAGCTTGTAAGTCAGATTTATTAGTGCTCTGGTTTTTAACGATCAGAGGATAACTAAAAAAAGATGTATTCGAAAATATAGGAATTCTTATGTCGGCTTAGAGTAGCAGAGGGTTAAAACGGTTGCATGTGTCATTAACTAAAGGATAAAATGCTGGTAGTATCATGTTACAGCTGTCAAACCTGAAGAACACCATACAGTTGCATAGATTTACCACAGATGTGAAGTTGTTGATATTAAAGTATAATTCACTACAATGCAGTAAACTCTCACTGTTGTTTCTCACAAGTATTGTTGTATCTCTGACATGTGTTATGTTACTGGCAGGATCAACTAGGTTGCTGGAAATGACAGTGTGCAGCATTCTGTTCAATAAACTAGTTTGCCATTGGACAATTTATGTTGCCATTAGTACATTAAGAAAGCGAGCCTGCAATATAATCGCTCTGCCGCCATGAGTCACTCATTACTGAACTCGTTATTGAAAATGTAACCCATTTTCATGTCATTATTTCCACTGTCTGCTAAATTTAAGGATTGAAGGTTGGATTGAACTAAGGAGGTCTAAAACACTTGAAGAAAGCTGTCTCATTCACTGAAATGCATGCAGCCACGGAAGTACAACCTGGATGCTGCCGTTATTTTGTGGAGACATTTTTGGGCCATTTTTATGTTTGTTTGGTCATTTTAAATGTTGGTTGCAAAAACAGTATGGCCTACAATGGAGAAACATGCCTGCATGGTGGTGTAATTACAGCGTCTATCAGCAGGGGCTAATTAACTTTCCCTCTACTGTAAAAAATATAAAGGGGCTATATGTAGAATTCAGAAACCCCTTATTATTACGGACAAGTGTGAACAAGTTAAGTGAACTGCAGCCAGCAACTTAATGCTCGTGCACGCATTCGTGCACACGACACGTACAAGAGACTGAGCCTGATTCAATGCTCCGATATACTCACAGGCCAAGGCAAAGTTGAATGAATATGTAAATATATGCCGCATGCTTTTCTCTCAATAACAAAATAAACACAACAAAAAGAAAGCATCTGATCATATTGAGAAGCTGCAATGCTTTAACTAAACTCTAATGTAATGTGAAACAGTACCACTAGAGGACCCGTAAAAAAAATTATAGAAAATGCATAAGAAAAAAAATGAAGAGAGTAAAAGTTCAAGCTGAGATATAGGCCTCTGCCATCTCCTCTGTTCTTTATTGTGCCTAATACCACACATAGCAATGTGGATATGTTTGCACCAACTCTGCAATTCACCGGCATCATGTCGACAGATGGGGTAATTAAAATTACACTGTTATGATAGTTTGATTATGAAGTAGGCCTATATTTGAGATTATAGACTATATAGATCTGACTATAGTTTGAATTAATCCCTTTTCTTTGCATGACACATTGACATTATAGTAGGCCTACAGAATAGCTCTTTCGGCATTATCCTGAACATTGTATAAGCGTTTGTTTCATGTGTCATAGAACGGAAGAGAGGTTCTCGGGGACACGTCCTTTTGATTTTCTCGGGCAAAAATGTCCCAAGTCCTTTACATGTAAATCAGTCTACAGGCTTTCATAGACAACCTAGGAAGTCGGGGAAGTTTCGTTACAAGCTGTTCACATATTAGCAATAAAAAGCGATTAATATGAAGATTCTTACATACAGCCCCTTTAAAGGGTTAGTTCACCCAAAAATGAAAATTATTTCATTAATTATTCACCCTCATGTCGTTCCAAACCCAGACCTTCGTTCATCTTCGGAACACTAAGATATTTTTTTGATGAAATCCAAGAGCTCTCTGACCTCTCCATAGACAGCAATTTAATTAACACTTTCAAGGCCAAGAAAGGTGGTAAAAACATTGTTAATATAGTCCATGGTTAAACCTTAATTTTATGAAGCGACGAGTATACTTTTTGTGCCCAAAAAACAAACAAAAATAACGACTTTATTCAACAATTAAAAAAAACATGAACAGCGTCGGCCAATGGTAAGTCGGTGTTCAGGAAGTGCTGCACTTTACATTACGTCAACAGCGTAAGAGTCTGACACAGTCTGGAAGAAACTGTTGAATAAAGTCGTTATTTTTGTTTGTTTTTGCGCACAAAATGTATCCACTGTATTCACATGGACGATTTTAACAATGCTTTTACTACCTTTCTGGGCCTTGAATGTGTTAATTAAATAGCTGTTTATGGAGGGGACAGAGAGCTCTCGGATTTCATCAAAAATATCTTTATTTGTGTTTCGAAGATGTCTTAGAAGGAGAAGTCGTAGAATGAAGAAGTCTTACGGGTTTGGAACAACATGAGGGTGAGTAATTAATGAAAGAATTTTCATTTTTGGGTGAACCAACCCTTTAAGTACAAAATTGTTTATTATTTGCAATTACCTCTTTTTCCTCCTTTTGTAGCCATCACACATCACGTGTAACATTCCCAAATTAACAAAACTGGAGAAAAGCAACTTCAAAATGCACTGTGGCAGAAGAGGAGACCTACATATTATGGATTGGATCCAGGATGCTGGTCCCACACAGAGGTCAGTATCCACACTGAACTGTAGATGAGAATCTGATATTCTGATATTGCTTTTAATATGTTATGTAGTGAGTATGATGAGGACACATTCTGTACTGTGAGAGAGTTGCAGAGGTAAATACACAGCTCCAATCATTAAAGTAGACATCTGAATGTGACTGCCCCATATATTTATTCTTTTGTAGCGTCAATCTGAACCCTGCATTAATCCCTGCACAAACTCTACAAAAGCATTCCCAGAGTAAAAAATCATACAGCTCACCCAAGATGATGAATAAATCAGTGGGGCTTCAAAAGACTCATCTTTATAATGTCAAATGTTGTTTTTGTCCTGACCCAGTGGTTTGACTGAGGGCAAGCTATCTGACATGCATTGATGGTCACAATTACTCGTAGGTCAGTATCTCATTGGATTGAAATGAAAATGTCTCAATGTTAGATTGTTAAAACCCAGTGATCTTTCAGTGTAAGACCTACCTGCACTGAAAAAAATGGCAAAAGTTGTATTTTAAAAAAAAAAAAATTTTTTTACCTTGTCTATTAATTACATGCACCCTTAAGGGGTGACAAGCTGTTGTAGCCCTAAAGGCATAGTTTTTGAAAATATTTTTTCTGACAGTGTGTACACTGATAATGGAGTGGACTTTCTGTTAACATAATTGGTCAATGCAGTATATTTCACAGCATTTTTTAATATAAATTGTTATTGCAGTATATGAACTCATTTGTGTTGAAATGGGTAACTGTGTAAACCTTTGCACACATTTGTATTTGTTGTTGTTGTTGTTTTATGTAACTAATATGTACACTGCTGTACACAGATTTTTTTTTTTTTTACATTTGAAAGAAGTCTCTTATGCTCACCAAGTCTGCATTTATTTGATCAAACACATTCTAAAAACATTAATATTATTAGTTTTCTATTTTAGTCATTACTCCAGTCTTCAGTGTCACATGATCATTTAGAAATCATTCTAATGTGCTGATTTGCTGCTCAAAAACATTTGTTATTATTATCAATGTTGAAAACAGTTGTGCGGCTTAATATTTTTGTGGAAAACATGATACTTTTTTTCAGGATTCTTTGATGAATAGAAAGCTCAAGAGAACAGTATTTATTTGTAATAGAAATCTTTTGTAACCATTATAAATGTTTTTACTGTCACGTTTGATCAATTTAATGCATCCTAGCTGAATAAAAGTTGTAACATTTATGTTCATTTTGGTTTCATTGTCGCTGTCTTCTTTTCCTGTTTAGCCTGTCTTAGTTCTCTAGTAAGTGTTCCTTTGCTCTCATTTTCCTGCTGGTTAGTCTCCTTGGATACTCATTAATTAGATCACATCTGTCTGTATTCTGTTTTTTATCTTGTGTATATATAAGCCCTTCATTTCCTTCTGTTCCTTTATCTGTTATTGACTGTTTCATTTAGTTGTACCTTTGTGGATTTCCTGAGTTTGCTTATCTTTATAAATACGCTACCATTTCATCCTTTGTGCATATCTTCAACATCATCGGACTAGAACGTGACAAAAGTATTAATATCTTCCAAAATAAAAAAATGTTGAATAACCCGAAACTTTTTAATGGCAGTGTATGCCTGTATATTATGTATGTACATATGTGTACTACAATTTTTTTTAACTTAACATTTAAAAAAAAAAAAAAAAAAAAATGTAGAAAAAATAAAAAAGGTTGCCCAACATTCCTCATGAAGTTTTTGTAGAAGGCATAAAATGTTTCTGATTACTTCAAATAATTAAGTTGAATTTTTTTTTAATTGAGCATAAAAAAGACTCAAACACAAAAGCACATTTAGACCAGTTTATTATTTTTCATCACTCTGAGTTAGGTTGTTTTATCTCAAGAGTTCTTGTGCTGGTTGTTCTTGTTTGAGATCTCACTTTTTGCTCTCAGTCACTGCCTGGGTGGAGGAGATCACTTTGCCGTCCTTAACCTCCTCTACAATGGTTACCACTTTGCGTGTAGTTGATGTTGAGGTTTTGGCTGAGGACTGTGCAGTTTGAAAGCTTCTGAGGTTGGGGGAAAAAACAGGGAAAAAAGTCTCAATCTCATTCTGCTTCCTATAATTTACTTAGAAATCAGGGTGTGAATGTATATTTTAGCATCTTACCCAGAAGCCTCTCCATCCAGCAGTCTTCTGTACTCTGCAATCTCCATCTCCAGTCTGGTCTTGATGTCCAGAAGCATCCTATACTCTTGACCTTGACGCTCCAGATCAGCACGAAGTTGCACCAGTTGCTGTTCCAGGCTGCCCACTTGCGCTTGGTAGCCGGACAACACAGAACTGTAGCGGTTCTGTGTGTCGTGCAAAGTGCCTTCCAATGATGATTTCTGTTGAGGGAAAAGTCATTATTCTAAAGGCTATGTGATGTATCAAAACCGCAAATTTCAAGACTGACCTGGTCACCTACTTACCATACTGAGTTGTGACTGCAGTTCGATTTCAAGACTCTGGAGTGTGCGTTTAAGCTCATTGATTTCTGATCTGGATGACTGAAGGTTTTCTGTACTTTCAACGACAACTTTGTTGATGGATTCGCTCTATTAGAGACAATCCATAGCAGAGCAGTCAGATAAGAACTTTGGTTTTGATTTGGTTTTGACAAATATAAACTAATCTGATTTTACCTGCGCCTGGAACCAGGAATCGAGTTCTCTGCGGTTCTTGGCAGCAACTGCCTCGTAGTGCTCACGGATTTCAGCCATGACCTTAGCCAGGTCTTCCTGTGGTGCTGCGTCAACCTCTACGTTGACCTGTCCGGTCATCTGGGCACGTGCTGCCAAGAGTTCCTAAAAATGTGATAACAAATCACTGAGCATTTGCTTCATCTGGATGAATAGCTGATTTATTCAAGAGTGTGAACCAGTCGCCAACTTACCTCCTCGTGGTTCTTCTTGAGGAAGATCAGCTCTTCTCTCAGCCCCTCAATCTGCATCTCCAGATCAGATCTGGCCATTGTCAGCTCATCCAGCACCCTTCTCAGCCCAGCAATATCTGCCTCTACAGACTGCCTCATGCTCAGCTCATTCTCATATCTGCACAGAAATGGAACCATTGTAAATCACTTGGACCCATTCGAGATGTTGATAGTCTGCTTTTCTCTTAATCATGGGTGGACTTACTTGACTCTGAAGTCATCTGCAGCCAGCTTGGCATTGTCAATGCTGAGGTAGATGCCTCCGTTAACACGAGTGGCATCCTGGATCTTCAGGGGACAAGCATATAGCCAAATTTAGATATCTCTTGAGAATTATTTGAATTTAGTGTTAAACGTATCTCTTATATATATCATAATTACATCAATCTCCATATGGTTATCTCTATATTGAAAATATCACGTTCTCAAAGATTTAAATGGTTATTTTGTACAAAAATCACTCATAAACTGCACATAATGTTCTTTTTTTTTTAGTACATTATTTGTATACAGGTAAGTTAACAAAAGATAAGTAGTTATATATTATTTATTTACTAATAACTGTTCTAATTCTTTTCTTCTGACAGTACCACATACTTTGTTCTGGAGGTCATTGATGGTAGCATAATAGGCACTGTAGTCACGAGCAGAGGGGGCCGTCTTGCTCTCCAGGAACTGGCGGATCTTCAGCTCAAGATCAGCATTGGCCTTCTCAAGGGTGCGCACCTTCTCCAGGTAGGTGGCCAGACGGTCATTGAGATTTTGCATGGTGGCTTTCTCATTTGCAGACACGTCAAAAGAATCAGCACCACCACCGAAACCAGCTCCACCACCAAAACCAGCTCCACCACCAAAACCAGAACCACCACCAAACCCAGCTCCACTTCCATAGCCACCACCACCTCCAGCAGAGTAAGAACGAGAAACAGAGGAACTTGAGATACGTGTCCCAGATCCTCCAGCTCCCCCGTGCATGCTGGGGGCACGCATGCCAGACATACGACCACCACCACCGGACATGGAGAATTGAGATCCTCCTCCCATGGATCCTCCAGAGGACTTGTAACTGCGTGAGTATGAAGCAGACATGATTGCAGAGGAGGCTTTCTGTTCTGTTCTCTGACTGAAGAAAGTGTGAGAAGTGAGGAAAAAATGACCACAGAATCTTCTTTTATTTAGAAATAGAGGGAGGAAACGATCAGGATGGGCGTTGTGGATTAGCCAAAGAGGTGGAGTGAGAAACCATTGCCTCACTCTCCAAAACAAACACAGGGTCACATGCAGTCACACAGCATTCAGCCAACTGCATGGTTTGAATCAAGCCCCTATTTGCTGTAGTTGGATTTTATAGGAAGGCATTTTGCCATAGTGAAGTCAGTGGCAAAATACTATGCATACGTTTTTGATTTGAACTGCACTATTCTTAGTCTAGTAGTTTAGTTAAAAAAAAACTTTTGTACACTCAAACTCAGTGGATTTAAAAGGAAAATAATTATATGTATATATCGTCTATAGTACATACTATATATGGACTATATGGAGTGTGTGTATACATGCACATCTGGACCGTTACATCAACTTGGACTAAAATACATATAGCCAACTTTAACAATACCTTCTGAAGTGCATCTGATTTTTAATATGTTTAATACAGTATATCATGAGTATATATTGTTTAGAAAATCACAAAATTCAACATTAACATTGTAGTTACCCTAATTTCTTTTGAACCTGAGGGGAAAATGGTGCTGCAAATACAAGAACTAGGAAAGTGAGAGTTTCTGTCCTCAGGGTGCCAATACTGAGCCACACCCAAAGAACAAGCTGTGGCAAAGTCACAGTTACTGCGTCAGTTATTTACATACAAGAATATAAAACGGTTCATATCTTTTTATTAGAAAATGCGTTTTATCACATATGCGTACAAGAATATAGAATAGAACGATTCATATCTTTTTATTAGAAAATGCATTTATCGGGTATTTATAACTCTTAGCATTCAAAATCTCAAGTGATGCATTTTGATCATTCTTTACATTATCCTTGTTAAATCTGAAAATATGAAGATAAGCCTTGATGTTGTTTCCATGGTGACAAGAACAAAGTACAAAAACAAATAATAAGCAACCAGAACAAAAGGGAATAACATTTAGTAAGTGTTAAGGCCATAAATCTGATGGCCTGATATGAGAACAAGAAAGCCCTTTAATAATTAAGCTTCGGCTGATGGCAGGGAGTGTTTTACAGTGAAGAAATAAAGGTTGGATATGAAAATTAGAAGAGAACGTGAGTGTGAAGAAGTTTATTATTCCATATGTTTGCTTGACATAGTTGTTGACGCATGAATGATAATGAGTTTGTTCTTAAACAAAACTCTAAAAAAGAAAATGGATCTTGTCTAGTTTTAGTCAGCTGTTTTACTTGGAGTGTCTTAGTTGGACTACATGACTTCCCGCTTCTGGCTCACATTATTTCAGTTTGTATGCCAGAACCCACAGTTTCACGCTAGGCTGCAGGGGTATTTATATTTTACATAGACTTGCTTACTGTAAAGCTTGCTTAATTTAGGTTGTGTCCCTATGGAGGTGTAACTTCACATATAGTATGAACTTATACTGAACTCGACAGTTACATGACCAGCCATTTTTAAGTTGTCAAAAAGGGTGGTTCTCTTTCTGAATTTTTCGCCGCTTAGTGTTAATAAAGTACAGGGAAGTGAAAAGTCAAAGATTTGATGATATATCGTTTTATGGTAGTCAAGCACAATTTACACAGACAAATATAAAGTCTAATGCCTGGAGTATGACAAATTAGGTCTGATGCGCCTGCTCCTATTAAGTACAAAATAGTAATTAGATGCAAAATAACACTTTAGTAATTTGTCGTTCCTGTCTGAATTATTCAAGGCCGGTAATGTGCAGATGGTAAATATAGGGCTTGTGTCTTTGTAATGGTTCTCTACCATTAAATATTTATGAAAGCATAATTTACTACTAATAATCATAATGCACAGGAGAAACACCTGTGAAATTCTATTCTTTTGCAAGATATATTAATATATTGCACTTAGTCATATTTGCATTTAGCTAATGCAATAAAAAACATTCTGAATTTTCTTTTATTAAACAATCCAAATATGACTCACAAAGTCAAATGACAAAGAAATAGGTTCATGTTTTGTAGCAAATTTAATTTTCTTAATTGCTTTTGTATCTCTGTGCAGCATTTCTTTTTCTTTTTTTCTCCAAACAAAAGCGTGCATTTTGAATGCATTTCAATGTGTTTTTCTTTGCCTTCTTTAGATTTTCATTGCAGTGCTTTTGTGCCTTTTCCTTTTATGAACCAGGTAAGCATTTGAGGACAAAGGGTGTGTCAGATCAATACAAAGCGCTGTGCAGGTTAGGTAACATCTAGAGACTAACAAGGGGACAAATTCTTTCATTTTTCACCCTCAGGGTTTGACAAGTATACGCAAGTATGAGCCTATAGGGAAACTGTGTTAGCAGTGCCCTCCGCCCTCAGAAGTGATCTTGAGCAATTCTTTTGTTCTTTTGATGATTGCAAATAAATAATAACTTAGGGAACGTTTTGTAAGTGCAATGTTACAACTGTTTGGTGCAAAAGTGCTTATCTTTGCTTCAAGCAGAATACATTACAGTTTTACTGTCAGTATATCCATGTCTATAATATAAGGGTTATTTAAGCTTTTTTTTTTGGTATATTTGTATTATATAGACTAGTATGTTATTATACCTGTGTGCAGACATAAAGACATATGATTTGATATGCAGAGTGGCATGCTAAACTTTATCACTTTAATTTAGTTAGTATCCATTTAATGACCTCATGATTTGAGAGACTAAAGGACCATTCACACTAAGGACGATAACTATAATAAAGATAACGATAAAGATATAGTTCTTAAAATCGTTCTCAATAATAAAGAATAGCAGAGTCCACACCACAACTATAATGATAACAGTACAGTTAAACAATATCTTTGGAATCACTTTCAGAACGATTTTATCCAGCTGATGAACTATAAAAACATAGACAGCCAATCAGAATCCATCCTACTTTAACAAGCTCGAGCATTTAAAGTGACAGACAAGCACGCACTTAGAATAAACAGAACGATATCATCCGCTGTGTGGATGCTAATATAGTTTTCTTTATAGTTATCATTCTTGGTGTGAACGGGCCTTAAAGATAACGATAAAGATATCGTTCTTAAAATCGTTCTCAATATTAAAGAATAGCAGAGTTCACACCACAACTATAACGATGACGGCACAGAGAAACGATATCGTTGGAATCACTTTTAGAGCTATTTTATCCATCTTATAAAATGATAAAAACATTGACAGCCAATCAGAATCCATCCTGCTTTAACGAACTTGAGCATTTAAAGCAGCAGACGACAAAACTGCAGCACGCATAATAGACCAATTTGAGTGTTTGCAAACATTGATGATGTGTTTTGTGGGCGGAGCCTACCTGGTGGCAGAAAATTACAGTTCTGCAGTAGCACACAATAAGTAATTAAAGATATTTTTAGATTATTTTAGTCAAAATGGCTGAAAAAAATCACAAATACAATCACTGTAATATGATATGCTTATCACTTTTGACCAATAGGTGGCACTGTTATCAAATTATTATGGTGTGGTAATACCATAATAATTTTGATAACTTTTTGCCGGCATGGTCTGAAGATAATCTGAGCCAATTTTGGTGAAAATCAGACCAACGGTCTAGGAGGAGTTTGAAAAAGGAGGTTTTCAAAGAAATTCAAAATGGCGGATAGCAAGTTCGAGCAAATCTGGCATAATTGGTGTCATACAGCATTTTAGGATAAAATTAAAAATGGCCGACGCCCACAATAGCCAATATGGGATTAGGTATCATTCGACTCGGCATGATGCACTGAATCAGAAGAGAGAAGTTTTATGATTTTTGAGCAAACCATTCAGAAGTTATAAGCAAAAAGGCCATTTTTCATATCTTCTGACCAGTAGGTGATGCTGTGCCGAAACGATGCATGTAGCCTCAGGTCATGCTTGTGATTGTACTAGTTTGGTCTGAAAACGCATGCTCTTCGTCAAATTTGTTAGCACGTTATTCGACAATGGTTGGGTTTATCAAAAAGCTTTTAATAACTTTTTGCCAGCATGGTCTGAAGATGGTCTGATAGAGCCTAGGAGGAGTTCGAAAAAGTAGGTTATTTGGCGGGAAAATTTTATGACGGAAAATGCCGTCATATAGGGTGCATTGTCTTGAGCCAAGGAATCAGAGGGAAAAAATTGTTTTTTAGCCCTTATGGTTAAAAAGTTATTAGCATAAATGTAAGTACAAATTTGGACAGTTGGTGGCGCTAGAGGGATTGAGTTTGAGACTCCAAATTTGCTGTGGTGAATGTTTGGACTGACCTCTATCAATGTGCCAAATTTCATAACTTTTTACCATACTGTTCTATAGACTGTCATAGACTTGCATGGCAGAGGAAGAAGAAGAAGAAGAAGAAGAAGAAGAAGAAGAAAACTAACAGATACAATAGGTGCCATTGCACCATCCAGTGCTTGGCCCCTAAATATCAGAATTGCAAGATATAAACTCGATTTTCCCCCTCAGAATTGCGGTTTTATATCCCCCCAATTCTGACTTTTTCCCCCTCAGAATTGTGATAACTTGCAATTGTAAGAAAAAAGTCAGAATTGTGATAGGCCTAAAAATGTTATGTTTAAATGTTACCTATAAAAAAATGTTATAGGTTTAAATATTATTTCATGCTGTAACTGTAAAGCTATTATGCCCCTAAGAACGGCATATGTGAATATTATGTAGATCTATTGTTTACATCAAATCATCGCAGGTTTCATCAGTCCAGTCTGTGGACTGCAACCATGTCTGTGTTTAGCTTCACAGAGCGTCTTCGACAGCAGTATTCTATAAATATGAAGACCATCTTTTTTGCATTCCGTTTCTCACATCCAAAGGCACAAGAAGACATTGTTTCTCTTCTGTGTATTTTGCCTATTTTCCTTCACTTGTTGCCACTGTTTTTCTGCCACCACAGTGTGTGCGCAGCTGCCAATGATGTAACTGTGACGTCTGCTCACAAATGGTCTATAAAAAGAACGTTTGTGTCCACTTATAGTTATTGTTTTTGATGTTAACGGGCCTTAAAGGGATAATTTACCCATAAATGAAAATTCTGTCAAAAGTTGTTCTAAACCTGTATGAGTTTTAGAAGAAGAAGATATTTTGAAGAATGTTGGAACCAAACAGTTGCTGGTCAATGGGGACCAGAAACCCAAAAAAATTTAAATATCTTCTTTTGTGTTCAACAGAACAAAGAAACTCATACAGGTTTAAAACAACATGAGCGTGAGGAAATGATGACAGAATTTTAATTTTTGGGTGAACTCTCCCTTTAAATGGAATATACTTCAGGACTATCAAAGGCTAAAAAGTGATTAAAATGCTAAAAAACTTATAAAGGAATTTGTGATAAGTCACCTTAACTAAAATATACACTTTCTTATACATTTAAGCCTAAAATCTTTGTTGAAACATTTGTGTCAGTGTGTCTTAACAATGAGGTACTGAAAATAAACTTGAGGAATGTGCAAACAAAGGCTTGTACGAACCTGTAAATCGTCTGCTAGCCCTCAACCAATGAAGATCTAGCCTTTTCACCTGATCCTTCTGACCACATTGTGAGATTGTTTTATGTGGTTTTCAAAGATTTATGGCAATGTTGAAGGGAAAATATATATGCTTGTCAAGAGGTTCATTAACACTCGTGCATGCAAGAAAACACCATATCATTAAACAAAAAAAGGTGGTTTGGGTGTGTTGCTGTGACAAAAGTGGGCCTTCCAATAACAGTAATCTTAAATAAGTCTTGCTCACGAAAAGCTCGTAAGAATGTGGCCGGGGCAACAAGGATTTAGCTGTATGTTTTATGACTGAAGACTTTGTTTTCTTTTTATCTTCTGTCTATGATGTCTTACTTTAAGGGGAAAAACATTGAATTGCTTGCTTTTAAATGTGAAGTATAAAGACCTGTTCATCTGTAAACCATTACGTAGGTCTTCGAGCATGAGAGTAAAGAGGCTGTTTAGGTTTCAGTTTGCTGCCGTTTTATTGGACCACCCGAACCCCACCCCACTCCACCCATCGAGGCTCATATTACTGCTGCGTACAAGCCTGAATCTGCAGTTTAACACTCGCTGCATGCGTCTTTCCTCCTCGAGAGTATTGATATTTTACATAGACTTGATTACTATAAACAAGCAAACTGATAATGACCAAGGCTGTGTACTGTAAATTACCATTCAGAGCCAAATTACCTTATTTGTGATGGTATTGAAGAGGATATTATAAGATTAGCCTAACCACAGCAAATCGGTTTGGACAAAAAGGCTAATAATGCAGGATAACGTTCCAATAACTTTTCAATAACCTTCCTTGTTGTTTCTCAGATATTCATCTGTTGTTTTATTCTACCTGAATTGGCTGTAATTGCATTACAAAAACATAACTGATGACTGATATTGCTAATAATGGGATGCCTACACAATATTCAAAGAGTACAATTGCGGTGAATACACTGAGCAAAATGAATCAGAGGTAAAATAAAAATCTGAAGACACCCGTGAGAACCTGTCCATTCTTGACATTCGTTCATAAAGTGAATCTTTTATTCTGCAAAAAAGTTGTGAGTCATAACTGAATCATTTGTTTACTGTAATGGGATTATGATGAAACAAAGTGTCTGTTTGTGCAAGCGGAAACCTTTGTGAATCACTGCATATACCACGTTTTTGTCAAACCATGCAATTGGCAGCATTTATATAGTTGCCAATTATCCTTTGGGCAGGACAATGCCTACATTGTCCTGCTGTTTCTTGCTCTGAATGTGGCCTGTAAACATCAGGTGAGCATTTTGAGGACAGAGGGTGTGCCGGATTGATTCGAAGCGCAGGTTAGGTAACACCCAGAGACTAGGGGACATATTCTTTCATTCCTTCTTCCTCAGGGTTTGGCAAGTAAACACAACCATGACAGCAGAAAAACTGCTATCGGTGGCCTCGCCCTCCCATCAATCACTCTACAAATATTCTTGCGAAATATTTTTACGGTTGAATAGAAGCTTAGAAAACTTTTCAGGTTGATGTGGTTTTATGAACTATGACTCTGCTTCCCAGATGTGATGGATAAAGGCACAGGATTACAGTTTTTGACATTTTCTTTTTTGTGCTTGTGTCACGTAAGGTATGCAGTTGAAATTTAAAATGTGCATGAACTGTTCTGGTAATGTTTTCCTATGCTGACATCTTTAGACTATATTTCAATATAAGACTAAAATCCTTCCACATGCTCCCCAGATTAGTCTGATATCCTAAAATATACTGAAGTAATATTCTTAGGGCTTGTGTCAGCTTGTCTACAGTAGTCAGTTGCCCTTTTAAGGTCTGTTGTTGGAATCGTTCTGCGAGTGCAGTCCAACAGAGGAATGAGAGCCAATTTCTCACACATGTGTCTAATATTTTTTCTCCATAAACCATCAACTGCATACTGTTGGGCTTCCATTTAATTAGAATGATCTGTGGAATAAAAGATGTGACTTTTCCACTGCTGTTGCCAGGGAGGGAATGCAACTGTTTTTTTAAACTTTGAAAGTGTTAACTTATTTATATTGTGCATCTAAATACTTTTTTTGGCCCCTCTAACATTTGTTCTGGTTCTTTAAGGGAAAGCCCATGGATATTGCCCTATAAGGTGCTGTATAATCTCAGGGTTGCAGAAATCTGCTCTTGTCACAGTACACTTGATGTGAAGACCTAAAGGCAAAAAATGCAGTGAACCAGAGGAATGTGCGAACAAAAGCTTAGTGAAATGGAGATAAAACCAAAAACATACATGATCTTGCATAATCCACCATGCAACTATGGAACAAAATGAATCAAATACATTGCTGATATCAGAATACTAAAAACTAACAGCATGACAGAATTAAAATTGTCTTCTCTGTTCACTTTTTATTTACATTTTACATAAATAGGCCTACTAAAGGTACATTTTATATGAAAATAGGGTTGTTACCCTGAAGCAACATCATGCAATAGACGGTTATTAAGTGTGGGTACATGTCGCGTTGTGGTGATTTGAATATAAGGTAGGCTAATATATGCAACACTTGTTCAGACAGAACTGTGGGCTGCAAAAAGCTTTTCATTTCATTCTCTTGTAACTACATGTCACACACGCTCCAGTACAAACAAAGGAGCTTATGTGAGAAATCATTTTAGGGTTCGTTTACACGCCACCATTTTCAACTAAAAACAGGAAACTTTTTAATGCATTTTAGCCATTGATTTACACAACAATGGTGCCTGAAAACTCAAACTTTTGTCTCAGTGTAAACTACAAACATGCGAATTTGTGAAAACGGTGATGTTATGCGCATGCATATTCTATAGGCGTGTAGGATTTTTTTTACAAAGTGACATCGCCTTCTACTGGCCTGGCAGCATAATACAGCGGTTTTAGTCGTTTTCGCGGATCCATGTAAATGGGGTCGTTTTGACAACGTTGACGTCTGTACGCGAAACACACAAAGGAATTTTTTTTTTAGTTTTCAACTAAAAAAGGAAAACTTTTAATGCATTTTTGCCGTTCATTTACATGACAACGGTGTTTGGGGGGCCTGAAAACACAAACTTTTGAAAACCGGTATCAAAGTGCACGTTTTTGAAAACGAAACCGTTATCGTCTCTGTGAAAACTATGAAAACGCGAATCTGTGAAAACGGTGACGTCATGCGTATTACGTGTTTAGTCTATACTATAGGTGTGCACGTTTGGCACAAGTCTGCTCTGTATAGTCTGGCGCGCACATAGTCTGCTGCAGTGTCATGACAAATCGGGTCCTCCCTCGAAGAATGTTATTCATTTAAAATACGCGTAGCTTACTATATAATGCGTACCAAAACACATTAGTGCATAATAAAACCAATTGAACGTAATTTATTACACTTGATTAACTGTTAATTAATAAATAATAATAATAATAGCCCTTAAGTGAATAATTTAACATCATTCATTTGTTTTATTTTTAACTGAAATATTTGGACATTTAACATATTTAAGTATATAAACTAACTAATACAGACATGGCCATTATAACGTAGTTGAAACCATTTATCATAACATGATTTTGTAGGAATTGTAGTCAGGCGCTAAAGAGAGTACCTATTAAAAGCAATTTAAACCAATGGGATCACTTGGGGTCATTTGTCACTACACCGGTCTAGAGACACGATAGCATAGAGCGGATCATATGCGCGAGTCGCCGCAGACCAAAAAACGCATTGGACCCATTTTAAATTTAAATCAGCAACAAGGTTGATTTAAAAAATGTATGCATTGTGACAGACATGGTCACTTTTGACTGACGTATAAAAAAGCGCAATTCATTCTTCATAATTAACAGTGTATATAAATATTAAGTGACATCGCTAATGCCTGGCATGCGTAATACAGCATTTTTAGTCGTTTTCGCGGATCGGTGTGAACAGGGATCGTTTTGATAAAGTTGTCATTTGTACAAAGAAAAAACTTTTCCATTTCTAGAACATCGTTATCGTGTAAACATACCTTTAGTCTTTGGTGCATATCATAAATACCTTCTTCATTGACTTGAAATATGCTGCAGATGCTTTATTGCACAATTTTGCAAAGGAAATCTGTGCTCCAGCTGGCTTGCATTCAAGATATTTGATATGCTGTAACCACAGCTGTCAGCCCAGTGTGAGCTTTTTTCTAGAAGATTCCAGTGACTCGTTCTTGCTGAATCATACTTGAATCGTAATTTAGAAATGTTTCAGGTCAGAGTTTTCCGAGTTTCAATTCTATGTTCTTCATCAGTAAATGTCACTTCAGGTTGCAACTTAGGTGTTTTACAGTAATTAAGTTTACATTTTTTAATGGCTTGATTTCAGATACAAACTTAATCTGTGTATCCAGAATCTAATAAGCACAATAAGTCTTTTTCCTAGAATTTTCCATTCTACTCCCCAATTATCTTCAAATCCTCCAAGCACAATTCCCCCCAGTTGGCTGTTTGTGACTTCTGACAATGTTAGCACATGATTAGTCTCTTTAACAGCAAACAGTGTGTTGTTTCTCTTAGATAATCCTGAAAATAACAAGCGTCTCATTAGTAAAACAAATGCTGGTGCAACTGAGAGCATTGCCACCGGCTAGATCACCCACCCAGAAACAACATCAAACTTGAAGATTTCAGTCTGTGGTCCGAGAGATTATTTATCTTGTTTATTAAAAATCTAAGCATTTTTGTCTGAATGTTAAATGTGTTCTTGCAATTCTCTGTTGAGTTAATTTAAATCCTCCTGACTCAAGCACGATATCATCAGTGTTTTTGAAATTATCAATATCATGCTTTGTCTGATGAGTGTAGATGACCCTGTGATGACCCTTCTTATCTTTTCTAAACAATAGCTATTGATTTGTTAATGAAGCAGAAACTCCTGTTGTGCATGTGCCAAATGCATATGTTTTCTGTCTGGTTAACACAACTAAGCCCCATTGATTCCAGTGTTATCTCCATCACTTTGAAGAGCGGATCTCAAAAGATAATAAGCACACTTAAGACAATGACAGCTTTTATACTTTATATTCATGCCACATTCCAATTCAAAGAAGCAATTAATCTGTCATCATCCACCGGAATACACACCAACACCAAGGTTTACTTGAATAAAGTGGCGGTTTGAGTAAATCTTCACACATATTCGTGCAAAGATCTCCACAATAGCAAGCACGCAGATGTTGTCTTGTGTAAATAATCGGACTCTCATTGAAACTCACGAGCAAACACACTTAAATCTGCTCCGACCAGTTCTACCCGTTACCTGTGCTGTCCATTCAGTTCCCTTCCTCCCAGTTTGCAGTTCCTGTAGAGGGTGTCTGAAGTGGAATTCTATTTACAAATCATACCAAACTTTTGTCTCTCATCCAAAAAGAAAGAAAGAATGTGAATTCCTGATGCTCAAACCACTCCTGTAATCATAATGCTGTCACGGAGTAGAATGTTTTTTGGTGTGCATCATCTCAGCCCACCATGATGCTGTTCAGTTGGTTTTCATAAGGTCACATTCCCTTTGACCAAACACTGTATACTTTAAAAGGGATACAAATCCATTTTCAAAACTGAATAATGGCATTATGTATTCTCCCCTATGTTGTAAATACACTATATTGCCAAAAGTTTTGGGACGCCTGCCTTTACATGCACATGAACTTTAATGACATTCCATTCTTAATCCATAGGGTTTAATATGGAGTTGGCCCACCCTTTGCAGCTATAACAGCTTCAACCTTTCTGGGAAGGCTTTCCACAAGGTTTAGGAGTGTGTTTATGGGAATTTTTGATCATTCTTCTAGAAGCGCATTTGTGAGGTCAGGAACTGATGTTGGACGAGAAGGCCTGGCTCGCAGTCTCTGCTCTAATTCATCCCAAAGGTGTTCTATTGGGTTGAGGTCAGGACTCTGTGCAGGCCAGTCAAGTTCCTCCACACCAAACTCGCTCATCCATGTCTTTATGGATTTTGCTTTGTGCACTGGTGCTCAGTCATGTTGGAACAGGAAGGGGCCATCTCCAAACTGTTCCCACAAAGTTGGGACCATGAAATTGTCCAAAATGTCTTGGTACCACGCTCTGTGATTTTACGTGGGCTACCACTTCGTGGCTGAGTTGCTGTTGTTCCCAATTGCTTCCACTTTGTTATAATACCATTAACAGTGGACCGTGGAATATTTAGTAGTGAGGAAATTTCACGAATGGACTTATTGCACAGGTGGCAACCTATCACGGCACCATGCTTGAATTCACTGAGCTCCTGAGAGCGACCCATTCTTTCACAAATGTTTGTAGAAGCAGTCTGCATACCTAGGTGCTTGATGTTATACACCTGTGGCCATGGAAGTGACTGGAACACCTGAATTCAATGATTTGGAGTGCTGTCCCAATACTTTTGGCAATATAGTGTATGTTGTGTTTTTTTTTCCCCTGTATAGAACTCGAAAGAAGATATGAAGATTTCAGATGCAAAAGCCTCTAAGTCCGTCTGATGTTTTTCTTTAAAATGAGCATTTTGTCAGACTCCTAGTTTCTACCTAAGTACCGGTACTTCTGAATGGGCTGAGGCTGGGATTTTGTGGGTTTGAAGTGAAAGTATTTCATGAACGTATACTATGTGCAGAGAGCATTCACTCAGTATCATCATCTCATTTTTGACTGAGGTGGCTTTTAGAGGCTTTTGCACTGGTAGTCTTCATATTTTGAAAGTCAGTGGGGTCCAAAACAACATTGACTTTCACTGTATGCACATTTTTTTTTTTTTTTAACTACTGACACAAATAGTCCTAATGGAAAATTGCTTGTGTGAGTTATGCATTATTCATAAATCTCTTGTAAAGATCGTGACAAGGAAGTTTTTTAAGTTGAGGTAAAATTACAGAGATGTAAAACAACATCACAAGCACAGCATGCGTCTACAATATGCATCAAATATCCCAGCTAATGCGTATGACAATTTAAGACGAGCTCTGTCAGTGTAAACATGGTCCAACATGATTTATTAATTCATTAAGCCAAGTCAAGTCAAGTCATTTTATTTGTATAGCGCTTTGCACAATCCATGTTATTTCCAAGTAGCTTTACAGAAAATCTTGTCTTAATGTCTTTAATATCTCAGTAAACAAGCCAAAGGAGACTGTGGCGAGAAAGAAAAACTCCTGGCAAAAACTCTTAATACACTTGCATTTAAAGCATTTGGCAATCTGAGTGATGTTATAAAAGTGCTTTAGCTTCACATGTGAATGCAGTGCAAAGTATAGTTTTATACTTAAAAAAAACGACATGGTTTAGAGTCTAAATCATGTCGTTTTTTAACTGATTTGCAAATACTACTCTTATATTTGTCTGCTAAGTATAAAACTGTAGTTGTTTATTTTAAACAGAGAGCATCTTCTGGATCAGGGATTTGGCATATAGCCATTGTCGGGCATTGTCCTTTTCATCTGGCACTATTTCAATGAAAATATGGCCTTGTGATAAAAACTTGTGCAACATTTTCCAACATCCGCTCTTACCTTCTAGTAAAAACAGCTCCATGGCATAAAGAGTTTTGCCTTAAAATCTTTTTCTCTTCTTACTGAATTGATTGCTAAAAGTTATCAAAATCCAGACATAGGCTACTTGAATTTTTTTTATTACTGCTATATTCACTCTTTCACTCCCTAATTCCTTCAAATGATTGGGTTCTTTCAGATGTGCCCTTTGCACACAGACAGAGACAGGCGTTTCAAGGGAGTGTCTGATTTGATACAGCCTCCGCTTGCTGATTATTGCCCCAGTGGGTGCTGTTGCTTGATATACACCAGTGTTTCTCAATCCTGCTTCTTTCTTAATGTCTCTCTTATCTAAGCTCTGATTCATGTCATTAGTTCATGAGTACTGTGCTGCTCCATGACCTGAACTGGGTGTGTCAGATTATTGAGAAATGCTGGAGGGAGCAGGATTGAAAAAACACTGATCAAATGATTGGAATAATGTTAAGTACCCTTTAACTAATTTATTTACCTATTTATTTCTATAATATATTCATGTTAATACGCACTTTAAAAAAAACTGAAAAGATACTGTCATTTTCTGCCAGGACATTATCTGTTAATACAGTGTGTAATTCAAAATATGAGTAAAATACCTGTAGAAACTCAATATGGAAAATTCCTTTGTATTAACATACATTTTTTACAGACTTTTTTTCTGTGCTGCGCTGAGAGAATTAGTTCCATCCATTTACTGGCAAATGAAAGATCACAAAGTTGCCATAGATGAATATGTCTGCTGATGGAACTGTAGTAAAAGCAATAAATATGACTTTGAAGCATAAATTGATTCAGTCTTTTAACATGAATACTTAATACAAAAAAATAACTACTGAAAATCTTGTGACTTTATCTTGTAGGTGTAGGCTATTGTGTCCCATAGGTAAAGTACACCACCTAGAGGCCAAAACAAAATAAAACCCATTACCGCTGGACCACATACTCTGTACATGCAATTTTTCTTTTGTTTATATTTTCCACATGAAGTCAAAATCCAGGAATTCCTCATTATGTCATGATGATCATGTGAACCACTTTATTTTACAAAATCTCATCTCAGCACTTTTGATGAATGGCTAAACCTATAGGTTAGTTGAGTGAAATCATTCAATTTGCATTCATAGTTTTGCTATTATGACATATCGTCAATTAAAATATGGACAATTAAATATGTAAATAAATAATCATATGCCTGTGCAGTATATACGTCATAGAATAATTTTCTAAAATTCTACTTTGTCTGTCATCGGTTATTCAATTAAGTTGTCAAAATTCAATTTTAAATACAATAGTTGATTTAGTATTTTACATTAATGACACTTTAAAAATATATATACACTGCCGTTCAAAAGTTTTTGATCGGTAAGTTTTTTTAATGTTTTTTTTAGAAGAAGTCTCTTATGCTCACCAAGGTTGCATTTATTTTATTAAAAATACAACAACAACAAAAACAGTAATATTGTGAAATACTATTAAAATGTCAAATAACTGTTTTCTATTTGAATATATTTTAAAATGTAATTTATTTCTGTGATGCAAAGCTGAATTTTCATCATCATTACTCTAGTCCTTAGAGTCACATGATCCTCCAGAAATCATTCTAATATGATGATTTGCTGCTCAAGAAACATTTATAATTATGATCAATGTTGAAAACAGTTGTGTAAAACTTTTTTCAGGATTCTTTGATGAACAGAAGGTTCAAAAGAACAGCATTTATTTTAAATAGAATCTTTTGTAACATTATAAATGTCTTTACTGTCACTTTTGATCAATTTAATGCATCCTTGTTGAATAAATGTATTAATTTTTTTAAGTTCTTTCCAAAAATAAAAAATAAAAAATTCTTACTGACCCAAAACTTTTGAACGGTAGTACAATGTTGCAAAAGCTTTCTATTTCAGATAAATACTTTTGAACTTTCTATTCATCAAAGAATCCTAAAAAAATGTTTTACACAACTGCTTTCAACATTGATAATAATCATAAATGTTTCTTGAGCAGCAAATAATCATATTAGAATGATTTCTGAAGGATCATGTGACATTGAAGACTGGAGTAATGATGCTGAAAATTCAGCATTGCATCACAGGAATAAATTATATTTTAAAATATATTCAAATAGAAAACAGTTATTTTACATTTTAATAATATTTCACAATATTACAGTTTTTTTTCTAATAAAATAAATGAGCAGCCTTGGTGAGCATAAGAGACTCCTTCTAAAAACATAAAAAATCTTACCGATCAAAAACCTTTGAACGGCAGTGTAAATATTAATAACCATTAGCTATATCAAAAGTCATTTATAGCCTACAAGTTTAGCCAGAGGGGGCTTCTTACCCCAGGTGGGGGAGGAGCATTTAAATTAGCAAATGTTTCTATTTATTTCCTATAATAACACATTGGCTGATGCATCATCATCCTGCACATGCTAAACTTGTATCTAAATGTTACAATTTAAAAGTAAATGCACATTGTTCTTAAGGAGGCATCTTCCCACATGTTACATTTTATGAGTTTGAATGCCTACTTATAATTGTAAACTTGTTTCACATAGCTTGACAAGACAAATAATTGATTCAGTCACTCCATATATTGTAAACAAAGTTTGTGAAGAATTCTTTGGCTTTTCCAAAAACACGCTCAAATGACACGGTGGTGTCCCTCGCCACTTTACAACCAAGAGATGATCTAGTTTTAGTAACAATTACAGGCTGCCATCTAATGTCTGAAAGTGCTAAACAAGTATAGGCAACGTTTTGAATCAAATAGTGCATTTGCTCCCCCTGCTGCTGCGTTTTTTTCTCTTTACACAATGAACTGGCTGCATCAGGATTGTTTGGTTGGGAATAGTTGGACGCTATTCCTTATGGGGCCATAACTCCAAAGACTCAGCTAGACCCCAGTCTTCTTTGCCAATTGCTCATCCTTTTGATACTATGATTGGGATTTTTTTTTGTTTTTTTTTTGTTTTTTAAATCTAACTCTTCTGGTTGGAACAGGAGAATTAGACAGCTTTCATAATGAGATTTCTCTCCCATACATTGTGTTCTAACTGGAATGTCAACATTCCATGGAAGAAAGTGTGGATCTGTCGTCTAAATATTTAATAACCAATAAGCTGAAGATGTGTCATAAATTACTTCATCTTTTTTATCCTGTGCTCTACTTAAAGATGTTTCCTGATATAAACTCTTTATGTTCCTTTTGTTGTGCTGAAGAAGAATCTGTTTCTCATCTTTTCTGGGAATGCACACATTCAAGTCTGTTTTGGAAGGATTTTTGTATCTTTGTACGCACATTCTCATCAGAGTTTTTCTATACAAAATGCTTTATTTGGTCTTCACAACTTTGATAAAGATGTAAAGGACCAATATTTTTTTATATAAATTATTTATTTTTCGAGCAAAATGTTTCTTACACAAATGGGTGCTAAGGCCTACTTTTTCGTTTTTTTTTTATTTATGGAAAATCCTCCTACGTGGACACTCTCCTTACATCCAGCAACTCCAAAGCCCTTAAAACTGTCTTACTGCGTCATTTGTATGATATTTTCCTGATTTTGTAACATGTAATTGACTTCTGAACTATATTTACCCCTGGCATTGGTTTGGATGTTCTTAGCTATAATAATAGCCTTAAAAAAAATATTCTGATGAAATTCTTCAGTCTTAAATATACTTAATATAGCCGATGTGCGATTCAACAATAGATTCTTTTGAATGACTAGGGTAAGGGTAAACATCAACGGCCTATTTTTCTCAAATAAAAACGAGGCAGTGAGGAATAGTTTATTCAATGTGTTGAACCTTTATCTTCAGCTATACATTTCTATTTTCCTGGTGACAAAAATACCCTTTACGTGTATTGTTAAAATTACATGCGATAGGAACATAAAGTACAATCTATTGAACGGCCTGTGTATCCCTCACACACGGCCTTGTTTTCATTCTCAAGATAATTTGTTTCTACCCTGTAAAAGGTTTCTAAACTCTTTGATATTCCTATATTTAAAAAAAAAAAAAAAAAAAAAAGTGTTCACTGTAAAATGTTTAATTGTAATCTGAAAATTAAATGGAATGTAACACCGTTTATAATGTGCATAGCGTCCCCTAACAGTTACGTTAAACAGCAGAAGTCTTGCGTTTGGGTGACGTCATGTCCTCGATTGGAGGCGGGGCTAAACAGAGCTGTTTTCAAGTGCCCGAATTCTATTGACGCCATTTTGTAAGCTCGGCAAACGCTGAAGAAGCACCGAGTGAGAGAAATCCCCTCAATAATCAGGCCAGATTACTAAGAATCCAAAACCACAAGATCACCCGTTGTCGTCCGAAAGGAAAGGGAATCTTATCGTATGTCCGCTATCCAGAACCTCCAAACTTTTGGTAAGACTTCTCTGAAAACGTACTATTTTATTGTGTGGGGGGAAGGGCGAAAACCGGACAGGGTGACGTTGATGTTTAACAAATAAACCCTAGTACGACTGTTAAGAAAACAATTTATGTGCAGCAAATCCATTTACCGAGTCACCACTCGTGTCCTGTTTGATTGATGATTTATGTCGTCGAAAATCCCTGTCAGAAACAACAGCTAGACAGGCCTCTGTTTTTATTCTTGTTTGGTTCGCTCCAAATATCGATTGTTCGCCTCATTAAAGGAACATATCCGTGTTAAATCTGTTTTTAAGTATTTTTCAGTTGGTTACCGTCGTGTTTTATGAGTTTATCTCGAATTGAATCGAGATTCAGCTCCTAGATTGTGCTCTACCTCGATTTTGATCGCCAGCTTGTTTTTCTGGACGAGATACAAAATGGAAGACGCCAGTCGATGACGGCTTATTTTTAGACTTAACGCGATCTCCGAAAAACATCTCGAGCCCCTGTGTTTTTTCATTGATGTCAGATTAAAGACAATTGCCAGAAATAGCTGAGTTTAGGCTGTAGGCCAATAGAAATAAAGTATTTTGAAATATTGAACTGATCCGGTACATTAACGGTTAATGAACAACCAGATCAGACCTGAACTCTACCCAGTAGTTAAAGGAGATGATTTGGTTTGTTCCAACATGATCTTGTTAGGTGCTGACAGACCCATATTTTACATGTGAAAATATTTGTGCTGAAGCCATTAATTAGGTTAGCTATCCTTCAGCCAATTTATAAAGTACATTAGGTGTCCTAGTTTAAAGATTAACTTTAAACTGTGTCAACCAAATAACACTTCAGCCAAGCAGGAAATCTGATACCACGGACATTGCTAATGCCTGTTGTTTATCTTTCCGAAGACCCCTTTGCTGATGCAACTAAGGGTGATGATCGGCTCCCAGCTGGGACAGAGGACTACATCCACATAAGAATTCAACAGCGGAACGGGCGGAAGACTCTGACCACGGTTCAGGGCATAGCCGACGACTATGATAAAAAGAAGCTAGTCAAGGCCTTCAAGAAGGTTGTCATTCTAAAAGAATTTGCTCTTGATTGATTTGCGGTTGCATAAGTGGAGTGTTTTTAACATTTCTTATTTGCATTTTCAGAAATTTGCCTGCAATGGGACTGTGATTGAGCACCCTGAGTATGGTGAAGTAATTCAGCTGCAAGGTGATCAGCGCAAGAACATTTGCCAGTTTCTCACTGATGTAAGTAAGAGCTCAATGACTTTTGATGTATAATCTGTTGGCCTTTTGTTAGTAGCTGGTTTAATCAACCCTTTCTCTTCATCTTACAGATTGAACTGGCCAAAGAGGAGCAGCTCAAAGTCCACGGGTTCTAGAAGCTGATGTGAACTGACCCCTCCCCTCCCCCAACTCTTAACCCAGCCTACCCTGTTGTGCTGCTGTCACCCCCCAGCAGCCCCCCTCAAGGAAAAAAAGCTGAAAATGATTACCTCTGATTTGAGACTTTTTAGTATGGCATCCTTATCAAAACGACCAGTCCTGTTCAAGCATGGACGGATGACGAGGCAAATTATGCGGGATAAATGATTTTTGTTCCTTGTCCCCTCCTTTAGTCCTTTATTTTTTTTTTTTTTAGTTAATGTTGTGCTGCTCTTAAGCACAAATTCCATGTAACTTTTTCTCTTTGTTTTGTACAAGGTGTTTCAATAAAACCTTCAGATGCCACATTTTGCACAATCCTTACGTTGATGGATGGGGTGTGGATGGGGCAGTTTTATGTATTGATTTCTTGGTTCATATTTAAATGCCACCATAAATAATCAACGTTTTTAGTTATGATGTGGGCCAGCCTGCTTCAGGGTTACATTAGTGTGCTGTTTGAGCACAAAGCATGGCTACCCCATCTTTTCTCATTATGCATCTCTTAACTGCCTTTTTTACCCTTTTTCACAATATGCATAATTTCAATTTTCTAAACTTGTAATACCATATTTTGTTTTTGGTCTGGAATAAACAATATCCCATACTTTTGATGTTCCAATTTTTTAAGTGACAAAAGATGTCTTGGTGAGTGCAGTGCTTGCGCTGGTTGTAATGGCTGTCAAAGTGAGCAGTAATGGATTTCAACAAACAGAGAGGTTTTGTTTGTGGATAACTGGTTCGACCAAGTCATTTTATCTGTGCTTTTCACTTACTTGCGTCCATTATTTCAGTTTGTATGTACTATTACATTACAAAAAACTGCATGCAAGTAGTGTGCTTTTTTTCCTACATAGAAAAAAAAGTGTAGAAGACAAGTCATAACATTGTCTACCTTACTGCAAAGCTCAGCTCCAACCCTGATCAAACAACTGAACTGAAGTCTCCAGGTAGGAAGATCTTCAGGAACAGGATTGGGCATCCCTGGTTTATATGAAAAGATAGATAATAATGCATTGTGTCATTCTAGAGATGTTATGCTGCCCATTATTCACATTTAATCTATTGGAAGATATTGAGCAACCTAAAAAATATTTAATATTCTACTTCCTGGTTTCACAGATGGCTTAGATTAAACCAGGATTAGTCTTTAGTTCAATTAGGGCATTTAAGTAGCTTTTATAAATGTGCCTTAGAAAAAAACGTTACTGATGTGCATCCTGAGAAAACAATGGCACTGACATATTTTATGATATGCTTTCATTTAAGACATCTCAAACATACATATTAGTCTGGGATTAGACTTAAACCTCATCTGTGAAACCAGGGGTAAATGCTTTAATGTTAATTCCTCTTTCCAGTTAAAACTGCGAGTCTGAAGTAGCTTCTTCAATATGTAACTCGAGGAAAACTTGATATTTTTTTTATTTTTTGTTAGTGATCTCTTTTTAACAGTGCTCCTTTCAAAGAAATCAGTAAATCAGATTCAATGAGACCAATGTAAAGGGCTTATTTTAGTGGATGATCATTTTACCCCACTCTAATAAATACAAAAGAACCACAACCACCATTTGTAAGCTGTTTAAACTTGTGGTTCTCTTTTTTCCACAGCAGAGGGCACAACGATATATTAAACTGATGGCATTCAGTTATTTTGAAATGTAAGTCCCAATATATAAATTCTGAATATAGATGCATATTTGAGCCCATGAAAGGTCTGGATCTTTAAAAGAAGTAGGCTAAATACTCATGCAAATTTTTGTGGTTGGTTGTTGTGTGTTCTTTCATGACAGGTGGCATGCAAGTATTATAATGAGTAAAACTATTTGTAATGTTCCATTTCTATAGCCGATGTGAACGACTAAAACACTAGTCCTAAGGGAATCTCAGTCGACTTGACTGTGGTGTTGAAATTCCATGCCTGGCAGATTTGAGTGGAGCAGACTACTAAGAGTTAACATGTTACAATTGGAACAAGTAAATCAAACTTACCCATATATCCATCCATCTATCCGTTTTCCAAACCGCTTGTCCTACATAGGGTCATGGAGATGCTGGAGCCTATCCCACTTAGACATGTATAAGGTAATACGATATATCACGATAATGAACATGCTAGATGTTATCTTGGGCACTTCAAAATACAGTGAATAATTATTTATTACGAATTATTCAGATTTTTTGAATGCATTTAAGAATACTTTTGCCATCAACCGTTTAAAATGCAAAACACCGCTGTATGCTTGTCAAAGAGGCACGTGCACTGAAATAATGTTGCCTTCACATGCTATCGAAAATTTCATAATTCCCACTTCAGAAGTCTTGATTACGAGCTTGTTGCATTCAAGTGCTTTGTTGTCGGAATGAACATGAATCATGGAGGACACCAGGTTTATTCTTGCCTATTTATTGGGAAAATAAACATGCACTGACAACCATATAAACATTCACGATGCTATCCAGATAGTCCGCTTTCTGTCAATTCTGTAATTTCGGTCAAATGCAGGCTATTTTCGCTGTTTTTGGGTAGCAGATTATTTCCGAACTTCCCAAAGGTAAACACGACATCAGAGGGCGTTCATGTGCAATTTTTACACAGGACGATCATTCCGATAGCACGTGAAGGCAGCATGCCAGACAGCAGATGGCGCTGATGGAACAGCAGACATGTAGCTGTTACCCCGGTAACCCGGTAAACAAAGCAGCAGATGCCGTATTCGGTAAAAGGATACAGCTACGGCCACTGGGCATACGCACATCAATTGCGTCATTTAATTACTGTATTTGCATTAGTGTAAGGGTAGGTTTAGGGTTGGGGTAGGTGTAGAAGTTAATAAAACACAATCTGGTAAGTAGCAAATTTATTTATTGATATTTTATCGTGAGATTTTGCCTCACTTCCGGCTGTTGCTGTATCCCTTCTAGCCACAACCGCCGTATTCGAGATACGTTGGCGACCATCTTGGAACGGTCAGAATCAATGATGCCACAACATTGCGCAGCTTCTGGTTGTGAAACCGCCGACAAGTGAGAATGTGTTGGTTTGTGTTTTTATATGTATTAACTCAATATTAAAGATTTGTTTTACTATGGTACTTGGTAATGTTTTTACTTTTACTTCGACAACTTATTAATGCCATGTTAGCTGACGCCGTCTGATAGTCTGATTTGTTTGAATTGTCTTTAAACGAAGTTTATTATGCTCACCAAGGCTACATTTATTTAAAACGGTGGAAACTGTGAACTATTATTACAATTTAAAAGAACTGTTTACTATTTCAATATATTTTAAAATGTAATTTATTCCTGTGTCAACAGTATTACTCTTGCTGCCACTTTTGATGAATCAGTTTAATGTGTCATTGCTGAGTATAAATTTCTTTAAAAAAGTCTTCAAACTTTTGAATGGTAGTGTAAATTTAAGAAGTTGCTAAATTCCAAAAGACTTTACAAATCTAGGATGTGAGATTTTTTTAACAGGAAAGCATAATGATTATTATTTTTTTTTTTTTGGTGCATGAACTGTTTACAAATTATGTGGTGCTCTTTCACAAGAAAAATTGTTTACCCCTTAGAGAATTGCCATAATCTATAAAATCTATAATCTATGTATGCAGAATTACAGTTATATAGAGAGCTGCCTCTTAGTTGCCAGTGTGTGAATTGCTATGTTGGTGTACTCTTTTCAGGAATCATGATTACAGTAAATGACAGCAAATTAAACAGTTTAAAATTCTTGGATCAAAATAATCTTGAAGTCTATCTGATTCCTTTCCATTATACATGAAGAGATGAGGCGGGCCTTTCATGTTCACATTGCCTAGTCTCTCAAAATTAAACTGATGTCAGTGAAATAAAATGGCTCGAGTGTGAGGAGCATCTTGAGTTAAATGTTTGTTGCTTTCAAGCAGTGCTGTGTTTAGGGCAACATCCAGGAAGCTTCTGTATAATTTTGTCATTGTTCTGGAGCTCCTTCCCAGCAGGAGAGCTGGTGCTCGGCCCAGATGTCGGAACCATTTTAAATGTTAAAACCACCAGAGGAAAGCCTCTTAGTATGGCAACGAAACATTGTTGATCTTGAGTTGGTTTCAAGATGCAATGGGCTTTGTTACCATGAAGAGTCCTTTTTCTGCTGCATCATGTGGTTGTGCTATGCTGAGTCATTTTTTTGCTCTCATGCCAAAAGTTTGCTCAAATATTGCTGTGGATAATTTTAGGATGAATGTTACTTGAAATGCAGAGGTGTTTTGAAGTCAGCATTCAGTCGCGAAAAGGTTTGCTGATGAGTTTTGATAGAAATGCTGCTGAATAGTTTATTTTTACATGTGGCTGTTGATGATTTGCGCTGTGCAAATGATGCACATTGTATCCTTTCAGATGCCTCTATAGAGCCATATCTTATTTGACATCTCTAAAATGAAAGGAGTGACATATTCCAGCATATAAACTGTAGTTTTAGATGGAGTTTCTTACAGTCTAATTTATTCCCTTGGGTAGTTATTAAAATACAAAGTCTCCTATAACTCCCTTGCAAACACAATGATGCACAGGGAGGGAAAGACAACTCTCATCCTTGACAGTTGGGGCGTCTAAAAGATAGACAATTAAGTGCATTTCTGAATAGCTTATTCATTCAAGCTATACATTCTAGTCATAATTGGGAAAACATTTCACGTAAAAGCAATAAACCTTAGATAACATCAACTCTTGAACCATGTCTTGTATTTTATGGATATAGTTAGCAGTCACTGCATCTGGCAGTTGGTAGAAGTAGTGACAAAGTGCCTTTGAAAAGTTATACAGCTTCTAAACAATTGTAGTTTTGACATTGTCTTTGCATGAAGGCTTCTCCCTATGGGAAGAGTGAATTTGAAAACAGGGGAACCCGGGGCTAGTTGTCACATAAAAGAACTTTACCTCACTAACTATAAATGTTTCTTTCTCTATGTTTTAAGCACTTTTAAATTAGAAATCAATTTGTGCTATTTCATGAATTATTTCATAATTTTTTTCCAATCTGTGGAAAAGCCCATACTAGGCTGTTTAATAGCAGGTCACTGTGACAACTTACCCCATATAATGTGACACTGGGGCATGTTGTCGCAAAGGTCACAGTGTGTTAAAGGGATAGTTCACCCAAAAATGAAAATTCTGTCATTAATTACTCACCCTCATGTCGTTCCAAACCCATAAGACCTTCGTTCATCTTCGTAACACAAATTAAGATATTTTTAATGAAATCCGAGAGCTCTCTGACCTCTCCATAGACAGCACTTTCAAGGCCCAGAAAGGTAGTAAAGACATCATTAAAATAGTCCATGTGACTCCAGTGGTTCAACCTTAATTTTATGAAACGAGGAGAATACTTTTTGTGCGCAAAAACAAACAAAAATAACGACTTTATTCAACAATTTCGTTCTAGCCTGTGTCAGTCTCCTACGCAGTTTTACGTTGTAAATACAGTGCATCTCCTGCGTCATCATCACACGCATGCGTCGTGGTGCTCACGTGAACAGCATCGGCTGCCGTAGAACTCAAAAGCGCTGCACTGTATTTACAACGGAAACTGCGTAGGAGACTGGCACAGGATAGAAAGAAATTGTTGAATAAAGTCGTTATTTTTGTTTGTTTTTGCGCACAAAAAGTATTCTCCTTGCTTCATAAAATTAAGGTTGAACCACTGGAGTCACATGGACTATTTTAACGATGTCTTTACTACCTTTCTGGGCCTTGAAAGTGTTCATTAAATAGCTGTCTATGGAGGGGTCAGAGAGCTCTCGGATTTCATCAAAAATATCTTCATTTGTGTTCCGAAGATGAATGAAGGTCTTACGGGTTTGGAATGACATGCCTTTTCATAATTAATGACAGAATTTTCATTTTTGGGTGAACTACAACTATCCCTTTAAATGAACAGTATATTTTTGCTGGAATAATTACATACATGTTCAATAGCTTTATCTTGTTGTTGTTGTTGCAATGTGTGACAACTAGCCCATGTCTCAACTAGCTATAGTGTGCGGCATGCATAAATGAACGCATTTATTGCATTGAACATTAATGCTATGAGTTGATGCATTGTCTTTCATGCTGTGTACGTATGTGTTAGAGAGTGAATGAGAGAAATACATATAAAATGACATTTTATTTTCTCCCAAAGCAAAAGAGCCAAAGTACTTGTTTTCTACTTGACAGCATCATTTGTCATAAACCTTCCCCCCTGCAGGGTTAGAAGAAGATCTCAAACATTTTGTAAAATGGCCCTTCTTGTGCACTCATTGCAGTCATATGAGAACCTTTCCTCCCCAGAATAGCACTTTAAATGTACAAACAGCATTCCCAGGCCTCCATAATATTCACACCACAGCATGATGCTGCACTGTAAGTGTAGGTGAAATCTCCCCTGCTTCAAAGCTTTTATTATTGCAGTGTCAACCAATCACAAGTAAGCACCACTAGCAGAGCCAATTATAGCGCACAGAGTTTGAGTGTTCACCTCAATTAATGGAGCAGCACGGTTCCGTTAAGGGCAGAGACCTTTAGTACTTTGATCAGTGTCCTTTACAGTGTCTAGTCAGATAATTGCAAAGCAGATACTGAAAGTGGATCAGGAGTGAAACTGACCTAAATGCTTAGTATGTGGTAAAGTGCAGCTTTATTGTTGAAGAGTTAAACAAAGGTTTTACAACCTTTCAGCTGTATTACACTCTTAAAAATACTCTGAAAAATATTGGTTCCCATTTTATTTATTTATTTGCAGCAGTACCATAGAAGAACCATTTTTGGTTTCCCCAAAGAACGTTTCAGTGAACAGTTCTTAAAACAGACATTTTTCTTCATGTAAAGAACATTTGAATAATCTAAAGAACCTTTTTCCACTATAAAAATCCTTTTTCCATGGATGTTAAAGGTTCTCCATAGATGCCAGTAAAGAATCTTTATTTTTAAGAGTGTAGTTTATAGAATAATAGGTGAATAACATTATAGGTGAAGTGTGTTGGAAAATCCAGCTGATGAGTATCTGTGTTATGGAACATGGTGACTGATTTCTAGCTGGTCTTTAGTTGGTAAGCTGGTCATTTGATTGTCTGGTACAAGTTGGTCATTAACTGACTGACCATGCAGTCATCATTCTCAAAAATCCAGTTTGACAAACTTAAGCTTGTATGAATAAAGGCTGGAATTAGGGTTGCAAATGGGCTAAAAAATTCTGGCAAATTTCCAGAAACTTTCCAAAAAATCCTGGAAAGTTTCCAAAAATTCTGGAAAATTTCTGGAAACTTTGCAACCCTA
This sequence comes from Coreius guichenoti, assembly GCA_039654105.1. Lineage (NCBI taxonomy): Eukaryota > Metazoa > Chordata > Actinopteri > Cypriniformes > Gobionidae > Coreius > Coreius guichenoti. The sequence continues at coordinate 7,294,100 of CM077184.1, forward strand.
GCTGGAATACACTATATGACTTTTACCCAGATTTTTGCCCTGATTTATAGTCTGGAGAAGTTGACACTAATTGCGGAAAGTCAGAGCCAGTTTTCAGATTTTAGTTGACAGATTTCACAGAAAATCGTGTAGTGTATGATGGTCACAGAGTTCAAAGTTTGATTCCATCCAGTCAGAGGAGGATATCAAACACGTTTGATATTTTGAGCCAATTTTAGAACACATAATATGGTTTTTATTTGTCACGCATGAGATTGTTGTGTTCATAATGACTTGAAAGTCTGGTAGTGTGTGATCCTCAGTTGTTTAGTGTATGATGCCCAGTTTTTCCTCTGTAACCATTTAAAAAGTCGGCAAGTTGCATACCCCTGGTTTCACAGACTAGGCTTAAGTCTAGTCCCAGACTAATGTATGTTTGAGCTGTTATAACTGAAAGCAACTTGGACTGACATATCTTAAAATATATCAGTGCCATTATATTCTCAATATGCACATCAGTAATGTTTTTTTTAGGGATGCACCGATACCATTTTTTCAGAACCGATCCGATCCGATACCAAAAATTCTGAGTATCGGTCGATACCAATACCAATCTGATATCAGCGCAGTTTTGTTTAAAAAATCAATGTATAATTTCTATACCTCAGTGTGTTGAACTGATAATCACTCTTTTGTGTGTCAAACACAATCTACTAAATACAGACAACTTCATTATAAAGAAAAACAACAAATTAAAAAAATATATAAATCACAGTCTATGACAAAAATACTACTATAAAATAGAAAAATCACGAGTGCACAATAATTGTATAAAATCTAAACATTTATTGGAAACAAACATTTAGTGGGGAACAAATAAAAGTGAATAAGTGTAGCACTAAATCTGGTAAAATGTTACACATTGTTGTAAAATACATTCATGAAAAACAAGTAAATATATTTATAGAAATAGGGCCTATATACTAAATTAAAAGACATTTATTTTAAATGTATAGCGCAGCTTTTTAATGAGGCAGCAACATATTATAGATAGGGCAGAACAAGAAAGGCTATTAATAATCTTTCATTGCGCAAAAGTATTGTAATACGAAAGGCTCCAATACAGAGCGGCACAAAACACGTATGCGCATCCCGTGCGCAGGATGATGTGCTTGAAGCAACATGGAGTCACAGCGCGCAGCGCTCCGTCCGCATTGAGAAGTTCAAAACACAAAGGGAAGATATATCGATATATCGATATCTTTTTTAACAGTTTAATATTTCAGTTACCGTGTGTGAAGAACAATACAATCTCTAGTCTAGTGTTGTGATCTAACAGACACCCGGTAGAAAGTAACACGATTTAGAAACCGCAATAAACTCCAGCAAGATAAAGTCATTTTACGCGAAACCATAGACCTTTATCTACAGATCAAGCATAATAACAGGAACATTGAGTCATCTTGGAGAGAGTTTCATCGTGTTGACTGTGGTAACCGAACACGACACACAGTTTGAAAGCTGAATGGAGAATGACTGACAGCCGCAGCGGAGGGAAGCATTCACGTGAACTTGAATTTAATGACTTAAGTATTCATCTGTACCTCACATTAAACTATGGAATGGCTTCAGAACACCTAATATTATGCACGAAGAAGAGTTGATGATGCTTTATAATGTTTTTGTGCCTTTTGTGGGGCACTGGGGCTTAACAATAACACAGAATAGTATACGCACAGTATCGAATTTGGGTCGGTCCTGTCTGACCGATACACGATACGGCAAATAATGGCGGTATCGGAGCTGATACCGATACTGAGTATCGGATCGGTGCATCCCTAGTTTTTTCTAAGGCATGTTTATAAAAGCTACTTAAATGCCCTTATTGAACTAAGGCCTAATCCTGGCTTAATCTAAGCCATGTCTGTGAAACCAGGCCGTGGTGTTTTAAAAGTTGTTTAGTATATTCCAGCCTAACTGGTATAGCTTCAAGATGGCCTACCAGCCAATAAGCAGCTTTGACCAAATAAAGACCAGCTAGAAACCAGCAACTAGTGTATAATGGATTGGTACTGGTTGGCCAAACAGATAGTTTTACCTCAAACTCACTTTAGTTTTCCCTGCACATTAAATTAGGATAGGATCAAGTACGTAATTAACAGACAAAGTGGAGATTGTTAAAAACTAGTTTCTGTTACTTCTTGTACTTTGGTCATTGAACTGGAAACTTTCAGCTGAACTAGTATAATGTACAGACTTCAGCAGGCACACACTTAACAAATAGTCAGGTGAAAGTGTTAACCTGGCATATACCTTCCTGTCAGCAGCTCTATCTTCACCCAGAAGAGTGCCTGAGGCTCAGTGAGTGCACCACTTCCCATGTCCTTGTTTCCATATCTACACTGCACGATGGTAGCTGAATAATTAAGGGTCTGGGGTGCTAATACTCAACCCGAAGGCCTGATCACATTTAGAGGTAAGCTGATGTCTGTCCACTTTACCTTTTCATGCAGTTTCTTCAATATTGCTATATCACACTTTTGACTAAAATGGACGCTCTTCTGAATACACCCTGTGTCTGCCATTGGTTAACAAACAGGTATGGGACATTTTTAACATGAAACACAATTAACATGGGTAGAAATTTGGGGTTGGTATGTTTTAATAATAAAAAAAAACAGTAAAACATTATTATTGTGAAATATTATAACAATTTAAAATAACTTATGTCAATTCAATATATTTTAAAATCTATACCTGTGATGGCAAAGCTGAATTTTTAGCATCATTACTCCAGTCTTCAGTGTCACATGATCCTCCAGAAATCATTCTAATATGATGATTTGCTGCTCAAGAAACATTTCTTATTATTATGAATGTTGAAAACAGTTGTGCTGCTTAATATTTCTGTGGAAACCATGATAATATTTTGGATTCTTTGATGAGTAGAAAGTTGTAAAGAACAGCATTTATTTGAAATATAAATCTTTTGTAGCAATGTAAAAGTCTTCAATGTAATTTTTTTTAATCAATTTGATGCATCCATGCTGAATAAAAGCATTCATTTCTTGCAAAAACTAAACTTTTTAACAGTAGTGTACATTAAAATGCTTTACATTACTTAATGAATTACAACAGTGTACAAGACGTTTGATCACAAATATCTGCAGACAGACTGATGAGCACAGAATCTAAACACAAAAGTTTGTTTAGCTCTTTCTTTAGATCAGTTTGTTGTGCTCTTTGCATTTAGATTCTGAGATCTCTGTCTGTAGACTGAATTTTTCATCAAAACTATGAAAAATAAATTTGGTCTGCCAAGGCTACTGTCTTAAGCCACATTAAAACATTTCTGTTAATGTTTTTTTATAATGTTTTTTTTTTGCAGAAAAATAGCTTAAATAGGCTCCAAAGTCTGTCTGTAGACAGTTTTTATGATTCATAATGTAGAAAATAAATGTGTGTTTTAGTACATTCATCAGTGTCCTTATGAGAGACATTTGCTTTTGGTCATTTTAGTGGGCCTACATGAAGCGTTGTTTTTTCAATGCTCAAACAAAAGACTGAAACTGAAAAATTTAGCTTGTTATGAAAAGTAGATTATTATTATTATTATTATGCTTTGGTGGTCACAAGTATTTGCTTCTATAAGCTGTAACTGTGAGTCTGTGATTCAACAACATTTTTTCAGAGCAGAATTATCTGTTGAGAATACCATTCAGACCTGGAGATTGTCCTCATAAGTCTCTCCTCTGCCCAGAACAGGATCATACAAGCAACATTTCCCAGTCCAATCATTTTGTGCCCAACTACCTTCACAGTTGGTTAATTACCTTCTTTAGAGATCAATATTTAATTAGGAAATGTTTTTGCCCGTGGGGCAGTTTTAGACAGTCACCAGTCTGAGAGGCCACTCTCTTCACATTTAATAGAATCTAAATTCATTCATTATCTGCGTTTGGCTCCTAATAATTTATGCTTTGATTGACAGAAAGGCCTTCCTTTTTCTTGTTAGTTGGGTTTTTATGTTCTTTAGGCATTTGCTAGACAATCAGAAACACTGTTTGTATCTTACATATTTCATGCTGGCATTATTGTATCTATATGAGGTTCTATTGAGGATTTGCTGTACAGAAATCAGGTGCCTTCAGTGTGATGTTTCGTTTTTTCTTCAGGTGCTCTCATCTTTTCTGGCTTTAGCAGCAGCTGTGTTCATTGTCCACATCATTTTTTTTGTGTCATATTGTATTTGCTGTAATGTTTGTATTTGTCATATTACCCAACACAATGGTGTTTCTTTAACTGTGGACACTTTTGACCATTCCTTTAAACCCAGTTTCAGTTTTAACTTTTAATTCTAGAAATGCATGTAAATAAATTTCACATGATAAATATTAATTCCCACACACAATAAATATTACATCCCACTCTTTTTTTAATACTATCAGAGGTTTAAAATACAATAATGAATATTTTTATGATGATTTTCATAATTTAAGAATGAATGTCTGGGGCTGAATTTTGATAAAAAAACAACCCCTGGGACATGAAAGTACCTGTAACTGAAGCTGAAACACCCAAAGACAGATTTGTCTAGTTGGTTTTCTCTCTGAAATGTGACAGCGCATGGCCATGTGTGGCCATCTTAGAGAAGAGACATGATAAATGATACCCTGAATCAAACGCAAATCTCATCAAAGCAAACTGAGATCCTCAGACAAAACTTGTGGTCATATAAAATTTAAATGCTTCTATGAGGGCACGCTGATATAGTGCCGTATTTTTGGTGTAGTGACAAATCATTTCTCCTGACATTCATTAAAGACTTCAAAGGAAGCTTTTCATCCATAAATGCTTTACATGTTCCAATTGGGCGACAAGGCTTAAGCTAAATCTGTGAAATTGCCGCTTCTATCTCGGTTTCTGACAGCATGCTAATGTTCAATAATAGATGAATAAAATTTGAATGAATTATTCAGCTGCCCCCGTTTGCCCTTAGTCTCCTGCTTTTCAAAGCCCCTCCTACCGCTTCCATTATGTCTCACTCTTTTTGTCAATTACGCAATAGTAACGTAGGCTCCATCTTGCAGAAACCATCCAAATATAAGCTTTCTTATCCAGCTCCGCAGGGAACTGTCATTATTTTTCCTTTTTTCCCTTTTTTTCCTGCCTCCTGCACTTATCTGTGTCCCCACACACGTCTAGTTGAAGCCCCCGACAGACTTCAGAAACTTCTCATTTCTGTTTTGCGTTCCCTATGTTGTTTCTCTCTCTCACTTTCTCTGTCCTTTGTGGTATGTGTTTTTCATTAGTTTTCCATCACCGGTAGAACGTACGACCAGCGTTCACTCACCCAGTCTTGCACTCACTCATGTTTGTCCCCTGTTTGACACGTCACTTTTCTTTTCAAGGCGGGACACAACAGTCAAGAGAAAAAAGGCATATTTTGTGAATGAAGGACAGCAGATTGTTTTCAGAAAGCTCGTATAAAGTAGTAACTGTTTAGTAAAAACTTTTTAAATTTGTCTTAATACACAATATAGAGTAGCACATTGTTTATCGGCTGATGAATATATATCCATAGCCATCATATTGCATATTTAAAGGCCCACTGAAGTGCCTTGAAACGCGCAGCATTATTCAATGTGTTGACGTAATTTCCGCTAAAACAGAAAGACAGGGCGGGACATATCGAACAGCCCCTCCCCTTTTTTTAAAATAGCCAATAGCGTTTAGTTTATATCACAGCTCGGCCAGAGACGTTGAGCTCGGTAATGCTGCATTTGACAGCCACAGTCTAATTGATTCCCCTTTTAGATTTAATGTGAAACAGTTACTAAAGCAAAACAGTGAATATAATCATGCTGAGAATGTTTGAAAAGTGTGTAATTTATGTTGGTGCGTTCCCTATCCCCATATAGTGCATTATGTGCCATTCACCATTTAGAAAATAGTAATTGTGTGAACAAGTAACCGATTTCAGCCGCAGCTTCAGCATCTATTTACAGTGTAAGGGGTAGGGGGCGGGGCGCTTTAGATTCTAGAGAGCATTTGATTGGACAGAAAATCTGATGTCATCAAATCCATATTGTCATCCGTTGATCCATATTGGCAGATTGAACGCTTAATATCTTCTAAATGCAAAATTTGTCATTGTTTTGGAGCACACTAGCTTATAGATAACAGTAAGGCTAACATATTCATACTAAAAGCCAAAAAACTTGATTTTGATTGAAAATTTTGATATCATGGGGACTTTAATGTGCATGTGTTTTTCATTTAGAATATATTTGTCATTTAACGCTCACTTAAAGTACATCTTTAAAACAATAATAATTTAATAACACTTTAAATGTGATCTTTAGCAAATCTTAAAATAAATATCACTTCATGCTGTATGATGTTTTAATGTCTAAAATCATTTGTAGCATTTAAAATGATTGATTTTTATTTTATATTTATTTTGTATAGAATTTTAGTATTGGCTATTTCTTGATTAATAGCCATAAAATGAAAATGATCAGCTTGTTGTTATTGGTTAGAATTTTTTTATGGTGCATCCCTAAACTTAATGTGTTAATATGTCAAGTTCATTTTCATTTTTGGGTGAACTATCCCATTAGTTTATTTTATCTCGGTTTTAGTAAATTTAGTACTTCAGCTTAAACATTTTATTTGCATTTGGTTTCCAAGGCAACATGTCCTATTTTTGTTTAATTTTTTAAGTTAAAAATGTTCATGTAATATTTATATTTATATTTTGTTTTATTTATTTATTTATTTTTATACAAACATTTTTTTTTAATAGTTTTAGTTAATAATAACAACACTGGACAGACATTCACACTTACAGTGATTCAATTTACCGTTGCTGTAGTACTTGTGCTCGACTAGTATCTGACATAGTTAAGGAGCTGATGCACTACACTCACCTAAAGGATTATTAGGAACACCATACTAATACTGTGTTTGACCCCCTTTCGCCTTCAGAACTGCCTTAATTCTACGTGGCATTGATTCAACAAGGTGCTGAAAGCATTCTTTAGAAATGTTGGCCCATATTGATAGGATAGCATCTTGCAGTTGATGGAGATTTGTGGGATGCACATCCAGGGCACGAAGCTCCCGTTCCACCACATCCCAAAGATGCTCTATTGGGTTGAGATCTGGTGACTGTGGGGGCCATTTTAGTACAGTGAACTCATTGTCATGTTCAAGAAACCAATTTGAAATGATTCGAGCTTTGTGACATGGTGCATTATCCTGCTGGAAGTAGCCATCAGAGGATGGGTACATGGTGGTCATAAAGGGATGGACATGGTCAGAAACAATGCTCAGGTAGGCCGTGGCATTTAAACGATGCCCAATTGGCACTAAGGGGCCTAAAGTGGGCCAAGAAAACATCCCCCACACCATTACACCACCACCACCAGCCTGCACAGTGGTAACAAAGCATGATGGATCCATGTTCTCATTCTGTTTACGCCAAATTCTAACTCTACCATCTGAATGTCTCAACAGAAATCGAGACTCATCAGACCAGGCAACATTTTTCCAGTCTTCAACTGTCCAATTTTGGTGAGCTCGTGCAAATTGTAGCCTCTTTTTCCTATTTGTAGTGGAGATGAGTGGTACCCGGTGGGGTCTTCTGCTGTTGTAGCCCATCCGCCTCAAGGTTGTGCGTGTTGTGGCTTCACAAATGCTTTGCTGCATACCTCGGTTGTAACGAGTGGTTATTTCAGTCAAAGTTGCTCTTCTATCAGCTTGAATCAGTCGGCCCATTCTCCTCTGACCTCTAGCATCAACAAGGCATTTTCGCCCACAGGACTGCCGCATACTGGATGTTTTTCCCTTTTCACACCATTCTTTGTAAACTCTAGAAATGGTTGTGCGTGAAAATCCCAGTAACTGAGCAGATTGTGAAATACTCAGACCGGCCCGTCTGGCACCAACAACCATGCCACGCTCAAAATTGCTTAAATCACCTTTCTTTCCCATTCTGACATTCAGTTTGGAGTTCAGGAGATTGTCTTGACCAGGACCACACCCCTAAATGCATTGAAGCAACTGCCATGTGATTGGTTGATTAGATAATTGCATTAATGAGAAATTGAACAGGTGTTCCTAATAATCCTTTAGGTGAGTGTATATACAAGGGTTTTTGAAAATGACACTTTGTGATGTAACCAAAGGTTTGTGAAAATTTTACGTAGGCATTTGTTGACCAATGAGAATTTCAGACAGGTGTGACCAGTTATGCTTTTGGAAATTGTATTTGATGTATTCCAACTTCATTTCAGACAGCCCTTGATCTTTCCACACCTTCAAATCGCCATCAGAGGTAAGTACTGTATAGCTATAAAACGCATGCATCCAGACTGGTACGTTTGAAACGATACAGGTGGATTATGATCCATGACAGAGGCCTTATTTTTGATTCTCTCTTTAGGTTGCCGCAAACGGCCTTGTCCTAAGAGCATGCTTTTTTTTTTACCTTTTCATGCTCCATGGCCGATTGTTCATCACTGGTAGTATGGTTCACTAAAAAGAGCAATCAGTATTTGTGGCACCGCTCTCTCCAAGCTCCTCTACCAGGGAAGCATGACATGCAGAGTGACATGTGAAAGACAGCCTCAGCAGGCATAATATCAGCTTAGTCTGCCCATGTCATCCAAATCCAGACTCCGGTTTTCTGCATGGGTTTTCCTCTGAGAGCGAGACTTCGGATGAATGTGGGTTTCAGCCATTTGGAAGATCAAAGTAATCTCCAAATATGAGTCTACGTAAATCACTTTCGTTTTTTATGGACTTTTGGAAACTCATCTGCCCATTTGTCCTTGCCGGCATGAGAACGGTTGTATATTCTGGTGTTGCACTGTGACAGAAAAGACTGGGAGAGAGAGAAAATGAGAGCGACTATATTAAAGTGTAATATCATTTAATTAAAAATCCAGCTAAGCTTCTTTCCCCATTAGGCTTGAAGTAAGCTTAGCGTGTAGAATAGAAACAAGCCTCGAGCAGATACGGGTTTCTGTACATACTGCAATCTTAAAGTCATAATTATGCTTTTGAATATTTCAATTTCATAGTTGTCTACAGAAGATGCTTTGTATTTTGAATGTCATTCATCTGTGCTTTAACTGATGTTAAAGAACAAGTAACTGGCAATTGTTTTGTTTCAACTACAGATGGCGATAGAGAGGCCCAAGTTTTGCACCTGTTAAAGCAATTATAATATTTCTGAAATGATTGTTTCATGGGAGACAGATGATTTTCATGCGCTATTTAATTCAAAGATGAATGTGGGATATTCCTACTTGACATCCAAAACTGACTAAAAAGTCTCTTAGCAACTAAATTGTTGAGGATGCTATGCAATGCAGTCATTTGTTTTTCAGGTATAAGATTATTGACATGATTATTGTTTGCATTGACAATATTGGCTCATTGATGCAGTACTTGGTTAAAAATAAATGTTCTATCTGTCCATCTATCTGTCTGTCTGTCCGTCCATTTTTCTGTCTGTCCCTACCTCTGTCTATCTATCTATCTATCTATCTATCTATCTATCTATCTATCTATCTGTCTGTCTGTCTGTCTGTCTGTCTGTCTGTCTGTTCATCGATCTGTCTGTCCGTCCTTCCATCTGTCTGTTCATCTATATGTCTGTCCGTCCGTCTGTCCATCTATCTGTCTGTCTGTCCGTCCGTCCTTTTGTCTGTTCATCTGTCTGTCTGTCTGTCCGTCCTTCCGTCTGTCTGTCTGTCCATCCATCCATCTGTCTGTTCATCTATCCAGCTGTCTGTCTGTCCGTCTATCCATCCATCTGTCCGTTCATCTATTTATCCATCCATCCATCCCTCTGTCTGTTCATCTATTTAGCTGTCTGTCCGTCCATCCATCCATCCATCCATCCATCTGTCCGTTCATCTATTTGTCCATCCATCTATCCATCCATCCATCCATTCATCCATCTCTCTGTCCATCCGTCCGTCTGTCTATCTATTTGTCTATCTTTACGTCCATCCATCCATTCATTTATATGTCTGTATGTTCGTCCATCCGTTCATCTATCTGTTCATCTGTCTGTCCGTCCGTCCGTCAATCTATCTGTTCATCTATCTGTCTGTCCATACGTCCATCTATCTCATAATTATGGCAATTCTGTCATAATGTTAAATCACCATTAATGTTTGCTGAAATTAGTTTAAAATCGTTTGTTTATGAATGAACTGTTATAAGATAATTGAAAATTTAGGGCTCTGTTTTACATGGTGATTATTAGCTTTATCAGATGCATTGCTTTCTATAATGTTATAGTCTTTGAAAAGATATTAACCATGAAGGAACTGTTACGGATTTACCCTCCTAAAGTAGTGGCCTCTCTCCATATTAATAACATTTTGACAGTTTCACATATGTGAGAAGTAAAGCAGCTGTTAAAGAGGATAATATATTACCACTAAGAGAGCCATGAGTACTTTCATTATGTCTGAGGTCATTATCATTCTCTTTACCTTTCCTGTCAATCTGTCAATGCTGAAGATGCCATTAGAGACTTATGAAATGTTTGCTGTTCTGTAAATGTTCTTCTCTCCCAGAGGACATAAGCGTCTCTACTGTGTGTGCTTGAAGGGAAAAAAGAAACTCTCTAAGCCGTCAGCACTGCCGTGGAAAAGAGCAAAATATGTTTTTCTTTATCATCTGTTGCCTTCCTTCTTTCCTCTGAATCCCTGCAGGTTTACTAATGGTGCTATGTTTAGGAAATGCAAATGTTAACTTCTGCATTATCGAAATGGTTCGAGTTATCTTCTGCTTTGATGCCAATCTAAATGGTGTTTTTTTTTTTTTTTTTTTGGTAAACCCATACAAAAACCACACAGAAGACCTTAGCAACCACATAGCAATGCCCTGACAACCACCCACAACATCCTAACATAATGGCGTTGAGTTTTGCACAATCGTACACCCCTCACATATTCTTCAGAAAATGTTAACGTCTTTATTTTGTTATCTATGAGGCTTGTTATTAGAAACAATGTTTGCTTTAAAAGGTCAAAATGTTCACGAGTCTGCATTCATGCAAATTATAATACAAACACAAAAGCAAAATCCCTGTAGTTCCCATGCTTTATCTCCAGCAACTCTGAATGTATCTAAAATGATATTGCTGTATTTATTTTAGTTTCTCTGGTTCACATTTTCCTCTAAATGCACCATCCATTATTGCCACAATTGACAGAGAGTGAGCGGCACAAACAATGACAAAATGGTTTGAACAATAGCAGCACGCTTGCAACATCCATAATGGCCTCATGTTTTCAACTACAGAGGCATTTCGCAGTGTTGTATGTATGTTTTAATCGAACCTTTTTTGATGTCACATTGCATTAGAGCCACAAATATACAGTCAGGCATTTGACTCATCTGGAACCTGGTCTATATTTTCAGGCTCTTTTGGGTCAACCAGCCATGTGCAAAAAATGTTTAACATTTTGTTATTTTTGAAATATTTACAAACAATGACACTGAAGATTATGTGAGTGGTGGTTGCTCAAGCAAAACTCACTGCCATAAGGTTAATGTTTTTTTGGCCTGTTGCTAAAGTGTGGTTACTAAGGTATTTTGGGTGGTTGTCTACTAGCCCAAGTCTGTACATTTCCTAAAGATGCAAAAACTTGATTGCCATGATGTTAGGTGTTGTGGGCCGTTGCCAGGGCGTTGCTATGTGGTTGCTAAGGTATTTTGGGTGGTTACTAGGTGGTTGTCTACTAGCCCAAGTCTCTTTACATTTCCTAAAGAAAATGTGAGTGTTGTTCGCCAATGCAAAACTTGATTGTCAAGATGTTAGGTGTTGTGGGCCATTGCCAGGGTGTTGCTATGTGGTTGCTAAGGTATTTTGGGTGGTTACTAGGTGGTTGCCTACTGGCCCAAGTCTGTTTAGATTTTCTGAAGAAAATGTGAGTGGTGTTCATAAATGCAAAACTTGAACACCATGATGTTAGTGTTGTGGGCTGTTGCCATAATGCTTATGTTTTTTAGCCCGTTGCTATGTGGTTGCTAGGGTATTTTAAGTGGTTGCGTTCTGGCCCATGTCTGTTTACATTTTCTAAAGAAAATACGAATGGTGTTCTTCAATGCAAAACTTGACTGCCATGATGTTAGAGTCCTGTTGCTGTTGCCAGGGTGTTGCTGTGTGGTTGCTAAGACCTTCTGGATAGTTTTTAGGTGGTTACTCATAGGTCAAATACTCTCTTTATTTATAGGTCCAAAGAGCCCACCCTTCATGATAAGTCTGGTCTCTAGATATGGAACGGGACCTTCCTTCAATGTAAGTCTATGGGATTTTTTTTCAACTCTTTTATTGTCCACCAGGCAAAATTTTCAACAAGACACATGATTTTTGAGGAATCATTCATGTCTTTAGCATAAATGAAGCTTCGTATTTAGAGATACGGATTTGAACAAATCTAAGCACAAGCAACAGAGAAGTGATGCATGACTAGACAAACACTACTAATTAGTGCAAATCTTTCATACCTTAAATATAATCTCAAAACCCCCACTGATGATTTATTTATAATGCCAGTACTCCATTAATATGACTGTGAGCTTGACATCTTTTATGTTGCAGGAATCTTTCAGATTTTTAGAATAAAGGTTAGCCATTTATAGCAAAAAGCATAGCTGAATTGAATTGAATCTGAATGGAACGGAACCTGTTTCTGAAAACGGCGCAGATCTGCATTCACAATAGCGTTAGGTAAGCCATAGAGCAAACCAGGCCAATCCTGCTGTGCTCTCTCTATTTACCCAGAAGCCCGAGGCTGTAACAGGCCTGCACACTCCATTGCTAGTGCTGCTGTATGGCTACAGCAAGCTCTCTTGCCACAGAATCCTTTGTGCTTTTTTTTGCCTCTCTCGTTCTCCCTCCCCACCCCCTCACTGTCATTCTCTCTCTCTCACTTCTAACCAATTTCATACAACATGCATTTTTTCCCTTTTTTATACATGCTCACACATTCGCACTTGTATGTGTGCGACTCCTTTGGTGCGCTATACCAACCAAGTTTATTTAATCTTTTTCATGCCCGTTCGTTTCCGCTTTTCTCTCGTCCGTCTTTGTTTCGTTATCCCTGCCGGGCAGATGAGCCCAGCTGCCACTCTGCAAAGTGTGTGTGTTTGTGTTTACGTACATCCAGTTACCTTCCCTCAGCCACTGTCAGCGATGGCTTTTGTGCGAGAGCAGCCACAATGTACAGCCGCATTTATCCCATAATGCCGTGTTCTCCTCTGTGAAGAGCACTTTCACATTTAACCTCATCAAAGCTCAGCTACACTCAGCTCGGCTTATATTTAAATGCTTTAAACATACCGGTGAGGGGAAAAAAAGAGCACGGGGAATCAAATCAGGAACATAATGGAAAAGTCAGACCATGACAAAATCCAAGTTTTAAAAGCTGCTTAAAAAGCTTTTTAAAGTTTTTCTTAGCACACAATAGCTTGATTGTATACATTTGCAGTTGTGTGATTGCAGTCATGTTAATGTTATAAATTAGTGGTTTTTAATGAGTAAAAACTTTTTAAAAATATTGAATATTGTAAAGACTAACTCTTTAACTCTAGGGGAGTTGGAAAATGAGCCTATTTTCAAAATATTGAATTTTGAGTTATACATATAATAATTTTTAATGAATAATAATAAAACTATTATACATTTGACATGATTTGAAATGGCACAGTATTCAGAATTTATTTAATACATATGTCAGGTTCATTGTCTCTTAATTGTACTATGTATTGACTGTTACAACTTAAACTTCATTTTAATTCCAGTAGAAATACTGTAACAATACCCTCTTTTATGTAACAAATATAATTGACTTCTCTGTCTCCCCTTTTAACACTGTGCTCTCTGTGTGTCCTTGCGGTTAAGTGTTGGGCTGTGCGACATATTCTAGCAGCACTGGAGGCTGTTTTAAACAGGGGAAACTGTATGAGGAACATTGTCTGACTCATCCGGTTTAACCCACAATCCATCTGAAACTGTCGCTGTCCTTTTGATGGGGGGACAAACGAGGTCTGTTCTGTCCTTTCCAGAGTTGTGCTGGGAGGTTTGCATCTCTAATGTTAATGTCATATTAGGGTGAGTCACTTATTACATTTCTCATTTGTGAGTCGCTGTAAATGAAGTGTTAGATGGTTTGTTAAAGCTTTAAGATAACAGAACATTACATTTCTTCTATTAAAATGATACAGTATACAGCTCCTTAAAATGAGCAAACTGTTTCAAAATGGGGTTTTGGATAATATCAACGTAAATCATTATTATTTCCTGGTATAAATGTGTTGAAGTAACTTGCAGTTATCATCGAAAAGCAGCAGTCATGATTTGACATGATTTTTTTGATTACATAATGCCAAGATATCCACAGCGAGGCACTTAATAGAATGAATGGGTCCAATTTGTAAGCATTAAAATACTCACTGTTTCAGTAGTTTAGCCACAAGACAGAAGCAATATGTGTCTTAACATGATTTTAGTCTGATAAATCGCTTTCCTGCACTTTAAAGAAATTTAAAGTTTAAGTAAGCAGAACTTGCAGATTTTTATTTTGTAAACATACATTTTAATTGTTCTGAACTTGAAATATTTGAGTAAGCTAATTCATACATTTAACTTAAAAATATTATGTAATCTCAAATTTTTAGTAGTGGAAACTTGACTAGCTTTAACTAGCTAATTCAATAAATGCCACCTTGTTAATTGGTTACACAATGCTTTGATAGCATTAGCATAGCATAGCACTTGCTGAATGAGGACAGCAATATAATACATTTAACATATATCTGTTCTCATACTAAGCTGATCCACTCGTCACCATGATGGTAACCCTACAAAAAAAACCAGCATAACAGAAACTCTTCTAAACTAGCATAACAAAACATTAAACACTACTAAATCTCCCACTTAACGTTAATCTTGCACAAAAAAAAACACATTATATAACACTTAATTTTGGCATTTACTGTCCCTTTTGAGTGTCATGGCAAAGCATGCTGGGAAATAGAAATCCCAGCCCAGTTTCGGTTAAATTTAAGTTAGTCTAAATTAAAAGAAACAGGTTCATAAAACTCAAAACAATTAAACAGTTCAGATTAATTAACGTGTCAGTTTTGAGAACTCAAAAGAAAAAGAAAGTTCTAAATACTCATAAAAGTTAATTTGATTGAACTAATTTGTTTAATTTGAGTTGGCTCTACTCAAACCAATTCATTATTTTGAGCGTTAGGGTTTACAGTGTGTGTAAAGTCATATCCAATTTTACAACTTTGTTGCCATGATAACGGAATGCTATAACCCTAAAACAACTGTAAAAAAAAAAAAGTATGATTTAAACAGCTTTACAGCTCAAATAATACACATTTTAATAGAAAAAAAAATTAAGTGCATTTATAAAATTGTATGTCATTTCTGCTTTAAATCCTTTTAAATCCAGTATATTTTCCCCATTTACTTCCATTTTAAGTGCTTCACTGAAACCTCAATTTGGGCTTGTTTTTTAAAGAATAGCCAACATATGCTGTCAGTTGAGCATAATTCATACTTTTGGGATGGTTTACAAATTGCTTTGGAATTTTTCCTATGTTCTAAATTCATTATTTAAAGTGCTCCTATTATGCTTTTTTCAAATATTACCTTCCATGCAGTGTGTACTATAGCTGTTTGTGAATGTAAAAGGTCTGCAAAGTTTTAAAGATCAAAGGGCATGACAAATAAAGTTATTGTTTCTTAAAATAATAGATTCTGAACTGCCAAAACAAGTCGTCAACAGTTTCAGTCTCACTTTCTGTTACATACCTATGTAACAATGTAACAAATTTGCATAATACCAGCCTATGGTCTTCATTGGGTGCCCGCGAACAACGTCTACTTTGACCCGCCCTCAAACACTGTAGTTGTTGCTGAGGCCTGGAAGACTTTGGTTTGTGTTGTCGACATGTTGAGAAGACACTGTTTTCAGCACTGCAAATACACTTTGCATGCTTTTTAAAAGGATGAGAACTTGCGCCGGATTTGATATGGAAAAATCGACACCATCGTATCACAGTGTATCAAGAGCTGAGGAAGATGAAAGTTGGAGTTGAAAATCAGATAGGGTAATATGCATTTCTTTTCCGACACACGCTGTAAGCGGTGGACCAATCACAACAGACTGGGCCATCTGACCAATCAGAGCAGAGTAGGCTGGCGGAAAGGAAGGGTTTAGAGAGACTGAATCTTCGAACAAACCGTTTTCAGACTCTTCAAGAAATGAGGTGATTTGCAGTGTATTATGAGAAAATTAAAGTGTTTTTTGACCTTGGATGCATGTAAATCTATTGTAGGAGACCTCCAAAACAAAATTAGGAACCTTTAAAATAGCATAATATAGGCACTTTAAAGGAACACTCCATCTTTTTTGAAAATAGGCTCATTTTCCAACTCCCCTAGAGTTCAACAGTTGAGTTTTACTGTTTTCGAATCCATTCAGCCGATCTCCGGATCTGGCGGTAGCACTTTTAGAATAGCTTAGCATAGATCATTGAATCTGATTAGACCGTTAGCATCTCGCTCAAAAATGACCAAAGACTTTCGATATTTTTCCTATTTAAAACTTGACTCTTCTGTAGTTACATTGTGTACTAAGACCGACGGAAAATGAAAAGTTGCGATTTTCAAGACCGATATGGCTAGGAACTATACTCTCATTCCTGCGTAATAATCAATTAACTTTGCTGCCGTACCATGGGTGCAGCAGGCGCAATGATATTACGCAGCTTTTCATTTTCCGTCGGTCTTAGTACACGATGTAACTACAGAAGAGTCAAGTTTTAAATAGGAAAAATATCGAAAGTCTTTGGTCATTTTTGAGTGAGATGCTAACGGTCTAATCAGATTCAATGATCTATGCTAAGCTATGCTAAAAGTTGTACCGCCAGATCCGGAGATCGGCTGAATGGATTCGAAAACGGTAAAACTCAACTGTTTAACTCTAGGGGAGTTGGAAAATGAGCCTATTTTCAAAAAAAGTGGAGTGTTCCTTTTAAGTATGTTTGTATGTCAGGAGTTCCCAAAACATTTTATAGTTATTTTTTAGGTTTTCATCAACTCATAAACCCCCTGCAGTTCCAAAACCCCCAGGGGTTCGCAAACCCCCGTCTGGGAAACACATGGTCTGTGTTTTTCCTTATTAATGCAAAGTGATCTCAAAATAATGATTTATCTTGATATTGTCCATATTATCAGCATAAATAGACATGTGTAGGGAATTGTATATGTACACCGAGGACTTCCCATTCTGTAGGCGGCAAAGAGTCTCCTCGTACCTCTGAGATACCCGACCAATGTGTACTATAATATTACCCATCTGTCTGATCTGATCGCAGTGGATGTATAACAGAGGCTGAATGCCAGTGTAATGATGAACAGGGTACTTGCTGAACGTTGGGCTCTGAGAGGGAAATGCACATTTGTTATTTTGCCTCAATGTTGTTTTGGCAGTATTTTCTAAGTGTTTGTAGTATAAATAAAACGCTGGTCACACAGTAGAATGGACGGTCAGAAAGTGGCTGAGCGGGCTATGTTAGTTAAATGTCCACAAATGATTGAGTAAATTAGTGGTTAAAACTGGCAGGGGATGTAATAAAACTACTGCTTTGATGTAGAGATAAACAAATAAAGCACATATATAGAGATGCGCATAGGCTTTAATGCGCAAATAGAGAGATAGCTGAATGCATGTGCTTTATTTATCCCTGAGGGGTAATATTCACGTCCACAGTCAGTCAGACACATTTCCATTTCAATATACCGCTCTTTCATCTACAATCAAACGTTCTCACATCCCCCTGGAAGCTAATTTCCTGAAACAAGGCTTCACAATTTTCTTTCAAGCTGACATAACACGAGATGAAATGTCACTGCCTCACCTTGTGTTTGGCGCTAATGATCTTTTGCACTAAACACATCATTTTGTAATTATAAAAGAGCATTACACATTCGCAACCTGAAAGAGATGTGAACAGACAGGCAAAACATAGTTTGTTTTTCTCCCATTGGAGTTCTGGTACAAGATTTTGTGGATGAGGGAAGGTTCTCTGATATTTTCTCCATTGCATTTTTAAAACTCGGCAGAAAGTACTCCGCCACTTATGTATTCGTTAATTAGGATACATTTTCTGGTTAATTTGATTATGTTTTCAGTTATTAATAAGACTGCTGTGCTTTTAGCTTTATTAAACACATTCTGTGTTGAAATCTATTCTGCAGAATCGCCCAGATTGTCCTGCAAATTGCAAAACAAGTCTGCCGATTTGGCCTGCATAATTTCTTACAAAGTTATTGTAATATATTCCACAAAAAAGTCATATAGACCTATAGGTCATATAGATCTACACTATATTGCCGAAAGTATTGGGACACCCCTCCAAATCATTGAATTCAGGTGTTCCAATCATTTATATGGCCACAGGTATATAAATCAAGCACCTAGGCATGCAGACTGCTTCTACAAACATTTGTGAAAGAATGAGTTGCTCTCAGGAGCTCAGTGAATTCAAGCGTGGTACCGTGATAGGTTGCCACCTGTGCAATAAGTCCATTCATGAAATTTCCTCACTACTAAATATTCCACATTCTTCTGTTAGTGGTATTATAACAAAGTGGAAGCAATTGGGAACAACAGCAACTCAGCCACGAAGTGGTAGGCCATGTAATATCACAGAGCGGGGTCAGCGCATGCTGAGGCGCACAGTGAGCAGAAGTCGCCAATTTTCTGCAGAGTCAATAGCTACAGACCTCCAAACTCCGTGTGGCCTTCAGATTAGCTCAAGAACAGTGCACAAAGCAAGGTCCATAAAGACATGGATGAGTGAGTTTGGTGCGGAGGAACTTGACTGGCCTGCACAGAGTCCTGACCTCAACCTAACAGAACACCTTTGGGATGAATTAGAGCGGAGACTGCGAGCCAGGCCTTCTCGTCATCAGTGCCTGACCTCACAAATGCACTTCTAGAAGAATGGTCAAAAATTCCCACAAACACACTCCTAAACCTTGTGGAAAGCCTTCCCAGAAGAGTTGAAGCTGTTATAGCTGCAAAGGGTGGGCCAACTCCATATTAAACCCTACGGATTAAGAATGGGATGTCATTAAAGTTCATGTGCATGTAAAGGCAGGCGTCCCAAAACTTTTGGCAATATAGTGTATAACATACATAGGAGTCAGAATATCATAATGAAATCAAAAGTTTGGGGTCAGTAAGTTTTATTCAGCATTAAGGACACATTAAATTGACAAAAAGTGAAAGCAATTTTTTTATATAGTTTTGCAAATGTTTAAAAAACAAACAAAAAAACATTGATAATAATGAAAGATTTGCATATTAGAAGGATCTGAAGGATCATGTGACACTAATGACTGGAGCTGGAAATGATGCTGGAAATTCAGCTTTGCCATCACAGTAATAAATAATTTTTTTTATAATTTATTCAACTGGATAAGTTATTTTAAATTGTAATAATATTTCACAATATTACGGTATCTTTGATCAAATAAATGCAGCCTTGGTGAGCAGAAGAGACGTCTTTCAAAAAGATTAAAACATTTTACCAACCCAAACTTTTGAATGGTAGTGTACAGTAAGTTACCACCTAAGTTACTACCTAGCAACACCTTGACAACCACTTTCTTCAAATAATATGAAAAAATCTCTGCTATATCCTTATAACAGATCTTTATGTATAAATGCCGACAACATGGGGTGTATGAAGAGCTATAATGTAAATAAAACTTCCATGTAAATGTTGCAGTGCAAGATTATCTGTGCAAGCCTGCTAAGATGAATTGGTTATGAAAGCAGCTCTGTGAATTGTGATGACAATTGTCTCAATAAGAGCAACTGGTAATTGGAGAAATGTATTAATCATGAAAAGCACTGGGGATGTTCACAGCGCATGCGGCATGTGGATGAAGCTTCTCCTTGGCAACACTAGGCTATGTTTAGGCAGCGTGTGCCAGTGTTTGTTCCGGTGATGGTTGATTGATTTGGGTCTCACTCGAAGCAGACAAGACTGTTTTTATCCAGAATATTATTTATGGAATGATGGATCATTAAGTGCTTGTTTTGACTTCTTAAGAGGATATATCAACTGAATAAATTAGCTTCAAGACCACATATGTGAAGTTCTCTCTCAGAGCTCTTTTGGAAATTCTTAAATATTTCCATGATCCTCCGTGTACATTTAGGTCAAAAATAATGATAAAAAAAACAACACGAATGCAAAGACTTCTGTGGCAGAAACATATTGGAGAAGGAGAAAATTGAGTGAAATTATTGTAAGGCTTCTAGCTGATTGGCTTCGGACAGAAATTTGTACAACTTTCAAGTGCAGGAAAGGGTTTTTAAAACCTCAGATATCAAAAGTGGCAGGAATTATAGTTTTCACCATGGCAACAAAAGTGGAGAGCTTTCATTATGCCCCAGACAGCTGAGGGAGTTACTTAAATAAGAGAAAATGTGCATTTGTGCCTCAGTAATCATGGAGGAAAACGGAGCACCTCAAATCTTTGGCTGTGGGTTTCAAGAAGTGGTGATTAGAATAACCTTTAACAGGCTCTTGGACAGAAACTCTTGATATAATGAGCTTTATTACTATCCTGGTGCTTAGAAAACTGGATCCTAGATTCTTTCCTTTCAAGCTGTCTTTTTAAGCAGCAGAATTCATGATGTCCAATATGGTTTTTTTAATAATCTGTCTGTTTTTTTTATGTTGAAGCGATGATAACCACAGCTGTTGAGTGTTAAAAAGAAGTCATAAAAAAAAACGATTTTCCTCTGCAACAACTTGAAGCCGTGAAGCTGCTGGATTTAGTTTCTTCCAAAATGTGGCATGTTGCACAATCTTGTAGTTGCATTGGCTTCAGCTAGAGTGAAGCCGAGTGAAGAGACAACGTCTGTCTGATTTGGCAAACATGGGGTCTTGAGATGTGATGCACTGAATCTGCCCATCCATCCAGTTCAGAGGAAGAGGTAAAAATAAATCAGACTTTGATTTATTGGACATCATTCATTCTGCTAAATGATTTCTTTCTAAATGTTTCAATTATGTGGGAAAGGCGAGATATCAGATATCAGATCGGATCAGACCCATTCAACAAAATTAGATATTAGATAAGAGTCGTTCTTGGGCGGCAATCATCTCTCAGTCTTTCAGAAGTATTTATGCAGAATTAAGACGTTGATACACTCATAAAAACAAAGGTTCCAAAAGGGGGTTTTCACAGTGATACCATGAAGAAACATTTTTGATTCCCCAAAGAACCTTTGAGTAAACTGTTCTTAAAAGAACCATTTTTTTCTTAGTGTGAAGAACATTTTAAAAATCTAAAGAACCTTTTTTTCCACTATAAGAATCTTTTGTGCAATGGAAAAGTTCCATGGATGTTAAAGGTTCTTCATGGGAGCATAAATAACCTTTATTTTTTAAGTGTATGTTCTTTTTATACTATGAGGCTGTTGAATGCTTGAATCTGATGACGGTTGACAAACATTCTAAGGTGTGCAATTATTTTCATGGAAACACACGTCTAATGTAGTTCCAGGCAGGTCTTGACCGCATTACAGTTCCATATCACTTCACCAAATGATTTCAGTTATTTCAAAGGTCTTTACAGCCGACAACAGCAAAAGAACCAAAACCCACAACGACACTGACCAAGCAAATATAGTAAACAATAGGATAAAAACAACTAATTATATCCATGTTTTTTCAACACACACATACAGTACGGACACACACTCGCACAGAAACGTGTCGTCAGCGCTGCTCTGACGATTTTATCAGTAAAATAGTTTAACAACTTAAAAGCTACATGACATTTCTCACTAGCATTGTAATAACGATGCTGTTTTTGGAGCAGATAAACTTACAGTTTCGCTATTAGTAGAGACGCTGCCGAACACTGTTGAGAGAGCCTGAGGTAATTCACACATGCTTAATCTCTCCCTCTAATAACTGCATAACTGCATTAGTCTGCTATCAGTGTCTCAAGCCTCTGTTACTAGCTTTAAAATGACGTTTTGGAATTAGCAACAGAGGTTTGGAATTAGGTGTGTAAGAAATTAGCCCTACACACAAGCGCATTTTAAGGACAAAAACCTGACAAACATCTTGAAATACATAATCTGAACAATGTTTTGAGGCGTGGTAACCGTAAGTGGAATAATTGACTCCGGGCCGTTGAATTATTGAAAAATAATGCACACTCCGTTTCGCGTCGTGGATGCATTACCACCTCGGGTGTGCATTATTTTTCGAATAATTCAACAGCCTGTCGTCAATTATTCTTTACATAATGAAGTGAAAGAAATATTGCATTTATTTCATCTTAATTAAGTTCCCATGAAATCAAAAAACTTTTAGTATGAATATGCCTTACTGTTATCTATAAGCTAGTGTGCTCCAAAAAAATGACAAAATTCACATTTAGAAGATATAAGCATTCAAAACTTACAGTTTCACACTTCCGCCAATATGGATCAATGATTTTGACGACATCACTCTGCACTTCAGCTTCTCATCAGATTTTCTGTCCAATCAAATGCTCTCTAGAATCTAAAGCGTCCCGCCCCCTACATTATAAATAGATGCTGAATCTGCGGCTGAAATCGGTCACTTGTTCACAAAATTTATATTTTCTATATGGTGAATGGCACATAATATGGGGGATAGGGAACGATTCAGACAGTGTAAATATGCTTTCCATTGGGGCGGATTAATTCTGGCACCAAGTCTGCATCCGGTCCAGAGACACAATAGCACAGAGCGGTGTGCGAGTCGCCGCAGACCACAAAACGTATCAGACCCATTTAGGAGGAGAGATGGTTAGACAGACTTGGCATTAGAAACAGCACTGACGAGTAGAAAAGATAACACTGGTGCCATACACCAACATAAATTACACACTTACATTCACTGTTTTGCTTTAGTTAACAGTTTCATATTAAATCTCAGTCTATTAGACTGTGGCTTTCAAATGTGACTTTACCAAGCTCAAGGTCTCTGGCCGAGCTGTGATATAAACAATACACTATTGGCTATTTTAAAAGGGGGAGGAGCTGCTTGATATGTCCCGCCCTGTCTTCCTGTTTCAGTGGTAATTACCTCAATACATTCAATAAACGCTGTGGCAATTCAGTGGGCCTTTAATTATAATATGTATTATTTTTAAATGCAACCAAGCATTTTGTCATGTCCCTGCTGGACTTTAGTAAATTTAAAATGACCTAATAAAAATGAGCACATGAGTTGTCTCTCACTTTTCATTAGACCCCGTCATCTTTGGCCATAAAAATTTGGGGTCCACCCTTATGAGACGACGTTAACCAGAAGTGAAATCATTCAGCTGTTTAAACAATGAGGTGCAGTGCAGGCAAATAATATCATTATTTTATATTTTGCTATATTTATTGAGGGGGATACATTTTGTGCTCAACAGCTGAACAAATATACTTTTGAAAAAAATCAAAATTAATACACAAATATGGATTAATAAGTGCAGTAATTTCATCCAAATTGGCATATGGTAATTTTTTGGAAGTCATTGCAAAAGGGCTCCTGATGGTGGCAGGCTGGTGGCAAAGAGCCATCCTAGTGAAACAAATACATGAGTATAGCTGTTCTTCTGTGCTTTATAATTATATTCAGAAAACTTCAGTTGTGTCCATAACGGGATAAAAGATGTGTCCATTTCAGATGAAGAAAAAAAAATAGACTTTTAATGCATGAAGTGGGATATGTTTTGTTGGAGGTAAAAGGCCACATATGTTCTTAATGTTGTGGGGTATTCAAAAAAAATTTCATGATTTATTAAAAAAAATATAGTTGAAATATTACTACTAGAGCACATAAAAATCGTATAGGGAAGAAGACAGCCTAGTAACAGCAGGTCAAGACATGGCGCAGGAAACATGAACCTTAAATCACACACGAGTCTCTTGATGCCTATATCTAAGCAAGCATTAATGCCCATCAGTCACAATAGATGCGCCAGAATCCTCAAATAATTACCGATGGTGTAGAAACTGAACCGCTAGAGGTCCCGCCCACTCGTTCGCTCGTGCAACCGGAGACTTCACGGAGGGTTCCGCTGCTGTCAGACTCTTGCTCAACGTTTGCCAGACTTGGATAAGAGTGGACGGAGGGACTTGGGGCCGGAGAAGGGATTCTCGAGCTGCTTTTTTGGAGACACATTCGCCAGTGGATTGTGATTATCCTGTGAGGTAAATAAGTCTGCTGATGCATGCTCGCTCATTTAAATGATGACTTTGCCCTGGCGACCGTGGAAGCCACCCATCTCCCGTTATATGAACCTTATGTGCTTCACAGGACGCCGTTTGCACATGAAGCATCTTTTGAGTTTGCTGTTGCCATATAGGTTAGAAATCTTGATGTTTAAGCGCGTATTGCTTTATTTCTTCCTTTTGTGCTCGTGTTCTATAACGGAGTACTTCTATATCAAACATGACACAGGGAAGCTGGTTTAAAGCCCACCGGAGTTCGTCACACTCGGTAGATGCGAAACATCAGGCGATGTTGCATAATTTCATCCCCCAAATTATTGCGCTCTTCTGCAATATATTATTATATTGATATTATAATGTTACCGGATTTTGCATGCTCAACCTCCGAGAAAGGAATCTAAACTTTAAGCTCACGTTAGTTCAGTGCAACTGATAGCCTATATCGAGCTTAATGCGAGATCGTTCCGTTATGGCTGTTAAATGACGAAATTGCAAGTTTGTCTAATATGATCCGAGTCTGGTGAAACCGGTTTCACGCGAGTCAACTCCGTTAGATGCCCGTAGACCGCAGGAATATTGCGTATATTGCGCCGGTAGACATCCGGGTTCGATTCCTATATAAATAGCTAATAATTTATAATTTTAACAAATCAGAATAAATGTAAAATTGTGCGTGTTTGATTCTATTGAAGTGATTTCACTTTATTCGATAGCACATATACATCTCGGAGACATCTGTATGTGTGTTTTCATCTGTAAGATTAATTTTTTTAGTGTTTGCTCATCTGCAATAGGTCTCGAAGATGTTTCCTCTCAGATGTTTTATAAACATTTAGAACATGACTTTAAGATGCTTTTTAAATGATGATTATCAGATGTTTAGCTATACACAACAATTGTTTTCCAGATAAAGCGCTCTTTAAAAGACATATTGGAGATGTAGCCTATGTGTACATTGGCAACGGGAAGACAAAAATCCGCGGTGAACGCCTCAACTTTAGAAGTCTTTAGAAATCTTTTGAAAATAATTTTCGAGTAACTAATGAAAAATTGGAAAAAATAAATAAATAAAAATCATGTGTTAGAGCAATATTTTTACCATTGTTTCTGTTTTTTTTTTTTTTTTTAAATTAAATTAAACAACGCCTCTCAACTGACACATTGTGTAAAATAACTGTACAGTAGTATGCTACATATTTTTGTGACTGCAATTATCAATAATTTTGAGCTACTACACCTAACAAAGATTCGCAAACGCAGATGTTGTGAGTGACTGTTTGTTTTGTTTTTGTTGAAGTTAAAGTGATTTAAATTTGATCCGAAGTGAAACTGAAATCAGGCCTCAAACATTAAACCGCTTCTAAACGTAAGCCCTGTTCACATTGGCAGCGAAAAAATAAATAAAGTTGCTGTGCTGTTGGATTTTATGTTTCTTCTTTGCCGTGGTATCAAGCTATATCTGGTGGTGGTCACTGTCTGCACACCTAAAAGCCCTGATAGGCCTACTTCAAACTAAACTGAAGAATGAACTGGTGTGACGTAGTTTCGAGCAAAGTCCCTTTTTGGGAGTTTGTTTCAGGAATTTGAATCAGCTTGCCAATGCGAACATTGTAAAATAATAAAAAAAATTTGCAAACATCCGGAATAATTTGCGTCAGCTGGTAAACGCCTTCGAACTGCCATTGGTCTGTGGCGATTACATAATAGGTAGGTGTGGCTCTGAGGCTCCGCCTTCTTTGGCGTGGAAATCTTCGGTTTATTTCTTCTGTTCAGTCTGTCGAGGTCAGATACGAGTAGAAACATGAACAAACTGGAAAGCTGCTTTATAGCAGATATTGATGTTGTAATTCTAATTGAAAGCACGACTAACACTGTGTTTCATGTTTAACATTGTAAAGCTGCTTGCTTTAAAGCAGTATATTGTATAAAGTGGTATATAGGCCTAAATAAACGAGACGTGACTTGACTGGATAGTGCCAAATTGCAGACAATTGTTTTGCAAACATATCCACATCGGTATGATCAGATGCTTTCCTAACTGCTGCTTTTTCACCACTGTCATTTTTGTTGTTTATTTTGTTATTGAGAGGAAAGTGCACAGCGCATATTTACATATTCATCTAACACACATGCGACGCGACACGACACAACAAATCCCTGACAGTAAACTGATGCCTTGTTCTGTTTATGACGTACTGACATGAAGGACAAATGCTTTGCAGCGGTCGCTTTGTCATGTCCAGTGTAGACAGCTTTTAGCTGTTGCGGAGTGGCGCGATGCGACGCGTCAACGGTCGCATCCAGTGTAGACACGGTGTAAGCGGCACTCTCAGCAGTGTATGTATAAATGTACGGTCTATATAGTATGAATATAATCCAGATGTAGGCTACTACATTTGTCATGTGGTCATTTTCATGTGACGTATCAGCATCAGTTGCATTGCTTCACTGCCACCCACAAATCCTCTCCCGTGGCCTCATGGGATAGTAAAGTGTCCACTGGATGCACATTTCAGAATCTCAGCGGAAGTACCAGGTCATTCAGGTACTTTTCGCCTACTGTTTCATGAATACTGTGAATTCGGGCATACTAGTCTTTCACATACTGTTTTTCACCCTATTATATATTAGAGCTGTATACATATTAGGATGCAGCCAATGACTTTCGGAGACTTTGGCATTTTGTTGCCCTAGTAACAACTGTAATGAACATCACTACTAAGATGTCAGATCGCATGGGTTCAGGTCGGTTTGTTGCTGCAAGTCATTGATGGTGTGAACGGGGGTTTACAGGTCTGGTTTGTATCAAGACAAACCTTTCAGTGCATGCTTTAGTAATGTGCAGTTATTTATTATCAGAAACATTTGAACATTAACTCGTTTACGGCGCAATCTCAAGTCAAGTTCACATAATTGATGGGTGGGTTTTGTGGCATTCTGATTGACACACAGCTTAATGGTATCTACTCGTAGCAAGTGCACAGACATCCCAGATGCCAGTGTTGCTTTTCAAGTTTGGTTTTCTTATTTGCTAAGGGGGGAACATTTGCCATGGATGCCCCTGGAAATTCAGACGGGTCGATTGATACTTCTGGCCAAGCTTGAGTTTAGAGCCAAGTTACTAGACGGCTTCTTCACGTAAAATGATATCAGCCTAATGTGTTAAAAAAAACATTTGTTGTTCTAGGGTTCCAACAGAGCGAATGCAGAAAATTAAGAAACAATCAACAATTATACATTTGGTTAATATCCAAAACAAACAGTCAAGATGCTAATTAATTTTAAACATTGATGCAGTGGGCTGTATTTCTGATTAAATGATGATTCACAATTATAGGGGTGAATGCAAATGACAAAATCAGTGCTGTTTTATTGAGTAGTTATGTTATAATGAACCAAACCTATCTGAAAAATGAATTTACGAATATCCACACAAGCATGTTTATGCAGCATTAACTAGAAAACAACAGGACACTCTATAATGTCAATGATTCCAGTGCTATGGGCCATATAGCGACCCAACATTGATTTCTCACAGCAGTTGTTTGTAAGACCGACTTTATTCCTCTTCCCAATGCTGGCAGACTGAAGATTTTTTTCATATTTTAGATTGATGAGCATTTTTCTAAATAGAAATATATGATTTATTTACAGTGTTTTACCACTGCTTTATCACTATACATGCAAATCTCTCTAATCCCACAGGAAAACTAATGTAGACTGCATCTGCAATTAGTCGGTTTATCATAGATATTTAAACACAACAAATCCATTTTCAAAATCGTGTTAAACTAATCCTTATTAATGATGAAAGGGTTATGTTGTGCTCTAATGAATGAATGCACAGAGAGCTACAGACAGTGAGCTATATTATCATGTTGTTTGCCCTCTGATTTCACCTTTATACTCTCAGTCATCGCTCACATCTGGTGTGATGGAAATATAGCGATGCCCCTTCAGCCCTTCACTGAGACACCTGCTGCTCTTTACAGCCGGAGCTTGACAGAGTCTTCTGCCGTGGCATCCCTTTGGCACCGGTGTCAGTGGAAATCTGCCCTGCTGCTCTGGTTCTGTGTGCATTTATTTTCTTTCCAAGAAAATAAGAAAATAGCAGAAAATAGCAATTAGAAACATTCTCTGACAGAAATTAAACATCTGAACTGTTCTTTTTTCTGTCAGAGACTGCACAGTTTTCTCTTTGAAAAGAAACCTAGCCTTTGTTTCACTATTCTGCTGTTCTTGAGAGAAAGAAATGGTTATGAGCATTGCAGCTTTGCAGTTGCATAATCAAAAACAGAATATAATATAGGGTGGAACTTATACGTTGGGATTTCATTGGATTGAAAGATATTTGGCTGTGAAATTAGGGGCATTTATTATGAAAGTAAGTCAGTAAAAGAGTGTACAGAATCATTTTGTTTACACATTTAATTACCGTATTGTTCAGAATATAAGATGACCCTGATTATAAGACGACCCCCCCCCCCCCCTCCTCTTTTTCAAGATGTACCTTTTGGAAAAAGGCTTTTATTTGAAAATAATTTTCATACTGCATATTTTTTCATATTTTAATTTTTGTATTGAAAGTATAGTAAATACTGGTAAAATGTACCAATGATCACATTTAAAAATAAACACTTTTTGGCATTCCATAAAAAATAACCTGTAGCCCATCTGAATTATATAACAATTAGGCTATCCATCTCATATATAGCCTCGTTCAGACTGTCAATCCAAATCCGATTTTTGTGCATATCCGATTGAAATCCGATCAGATATAGTAAGTCTGATTGGCCAAAAATCACATGAAATCCGATTTCGAAATCTGTTTCGAGCTACATTCATATGTAGTTTGAAATCCTATTCAAATCGCATTTCTGGAAATCGTTTCAGTCTGACCGCTCTGATCGGATTTCTTGTGGTTTATGTGACTTTCTCACGCCACGTAAAACGTAAATGCCAGACGTTGTTATGGAAAACATGCTGAAAGTCGCTTCAGAAACAAGGTTGTGTTGTTGCAAAGTGTCGGTCGAGCAGAAAATGACAATATAAGAGACATGTTTTGAAACCGGCGGAAATGACAGCACGGAATAAAGCCCCTCATACCAGTATCCTACGGTTCTGCCGCTGCCTCAGAAGACGCAGTAGTGTTGCGTGCGGCGGCTACACAATGTCATGTTGTAAATAACACAACATCTGTATTGCAAACCCTTCTATGTTGCGGTTGTTGTTGCTGTTTTTAGCTTATGCCTACCATAGAAACCAATGCATATATATTCCGGAAACCGAAAGAGCTGCATGGACACACAAATCAGATCTGAACCGTTGCGATACACGGTGTGGACAGTCAAACATTAGATCAGATTCCAATCGGATTTGCATAAAAATCGGCTTTGGACTGACAGTCTGAACGAGGCTATAATGAAAACCATGTAGCCTACCAAAATTTGGTAAAATTTAATTGAAATCTAGGTGCCGTCTTACATTTTAAAATCACGTACGGGGTTTGGTCTCGTCAGCAAAGCACGGAAACATGACTGTCACACGGCTCTTCTTTGACTGTTTGCATTTTGTTTGTCTTTTTGTCCTCGCAATCTTCTAACACATGGCATTTCTTGGCACACTCGTTTTACACATATTTGGCGCCACTTATTGTTGGGTGTATTATTGACATGTAAAAGTCTAGACCCTGAAAATAAGATGAACAAGTTTTTCCAGATGTATTTCTAAGAAAAAACATCGTCTTATATTCGGAACAATATTGTTAAGGTAGGGTAGACAATTTTCAGAGAGGCTAGCAATAGCAAGCTAGCTTTGAAAGCATAAGATCCCACCGTCCCTTCAAAGCATCTCCAAAGCCACGCCTCCCTCAAAACACATGAATGAATACAGCAGGGAACAAACAAAAGCATCACAAGAGATGGCGTTAAGCTACCTCATATCTCAAAGCACAAAACATTACAATAATAATGAACATAAACAACTTAAAGAGCACTGACCTGTACCACCTGACTGCTGCAGATTCATTTCGCCGTTGATAGTGTTGCCTTTGAGATGCATAAATTCGAGTCACGACCCGCTCAGAGTATAATGTCATCTCCTCAAACTCTTCCAAAGCATAAGCTTGTTGGTTTGGTTCAGGAGGAACTGTAAAAGGTGGCTGCTGTTTCGGTTGTGCTCTCTGTGACTGACGTCTGTCTAACCCTGCATAGTAACGTGCTGATGATGCAAGCGGGGTGCGCAGAGGTATGGAAATACATAGGTTGACAGGCAGATAGGACATTGTATCATTGCATTCGGACCGAATTGAATGATTGGACGAACATTTATGTATATATCCACAGATGATATATACACATATAAATACATTTAGACCACTTAACTTAGTGATTGCTAACAGAATGTGAAGAGACTTTCAACCAGCATAACAAAAAATATTTCTGGAACAAATCGCCTAAACCTGCCCTTTTTGAGCATAGATGTGAAAATGCACTATCCAAACTTAAATGGTTGTAATTCATGAAGGCTTTGGAATACAGACAAAAGGCTGGTCTCTTTTTAAGGAAGACTTTCTGCAGAGTCAATACCTACAGACCTCCAAACTTCGTTTTTCAGGGGTTGGGCTTGGCCCATTAGTTCCAGTGAAAGGAACTCTTAAGGCTTCAGCATACCAAGACATTTTGGACAATTTCATGCTCCCAACTTTGTGAGAACAGTTTGGGGATGGCCCCTTCCTGTTCCAACATGACTGCGCACCAGTGCACAAAGCAAGGTCCATAAAGACATGGATGAGCGAGTTTGGTGTGGAGGAACTTGACTGGCCTGCACAGAGTCCTGACCTCAACCCAATAGAACACCTTTGGGATGAATTAGAGCGGAGACTGCGAGCCAGGCCATCTCGTCCAACATCAGTGCCTGACCTCACAAATGCGCTTCTAGAAGAATGGTCAAAAATTCCCATAAACACACTCCTAAACCTTGTGGAAAGCCTTCCCAGAAAAGTTGAAGCTGTTATAGCTGCAAAGGGTGGGCCAACTCCATATTAAACCCTACGGATTTAGAATGGGATGTCATTAAAGTTCATGTGCATGTAAAGGCAGGCGTCCCAAAACTTTTGGCAATATAGTGTATATTTTACAAAATAATTTTTACTCAAAAATTTCTATAAAATCAAAGCCATATGTCTAACCAAGTTGTGTTCAAGTTGTGTTGTGCACAAAAATTGAAGTTCTTATGAGAATTTGTTTAGGCATAATACTAAAAATAGCCACTGGGTGACACCCACATTCTATTAAATTTTTTGGGATGCATTCTCCTGTAACAAATTAATACCTCTGTCACAATATCACTTCTATTACAAAAAAGTCACCAAATATGGAACCTTGAGTCTCAGGCCTTTCCGACTGTGTTTTGCAAAGATTACATTTTTTTTTATTATAACATAGTTAAAATAAATTTTGTAATATGAAACTTGACACTGCCCACAAGGGGGAGGAGCCTGCTAAAAGGATTTAAAATATTGTTTCTATGGTAATGCAATGTCTAATTTCAAAACGGTTTTCAGAGAATTAATTTTGAGTGTTTATGCTTTCTAATGATGCCTAATTTATGATGATTGATTACTAAAATATGTGACTAGGAAAAAAGGCAATAAAAAAGAGCACCAAGTTAAGGGGTTAAATTTATGCTTTGATTGAGTGTCATTGAGATTTGTAGTTTAATCTGTTTGAGCTGATAGGAGAGGAAGAAAGGAGAAGGTTTGGCACGCTGCATTAGACATAATGTCAGTGCTCGGAGATTGCTGCCTCTTTATTTAGTACCCACAGTCCCTTGCTCTTTTTATTCCATTGACCTCTCGTGTTTATTGCATGAGTGCATGTGTGTGTCAGCAGTGATAATCAATGCACATGTACACTCACCTAAAGGATTATTAGGAACACCTGTTCAATTTCTCATTAATGCAATTATCTAATCAACCAATCACATGGCAGTTGCTTCAATGCATTTAGGGGTGTGGTCCTGGTCAAGACAATCTCCTGAACTCCAAACTGAATGTCAGAATGGGAAAGAAAGGTGATTTAAGCAATTTTGAGCGTGGCATGGTTGTTGGTGCCAGACGGGCCGGTCTGAGTATTTCACAATCTGCTCAGTTACTGGGATTTTCACGCACAACCATTTCTAGAGTTTACAAAGAATGGTGTGAAAAGGGAAAAACATCCAGTATGCGGCAGTCCTGTGGGCGAAAATGCCTTGTTGATGCTAGAGGTCAGAGGAGAATGGGCCGACTGATTCAAGCTGATAGAAGAGCAACTTTGACTGAAATAACCACTCGTTACAACCGAGGTATGCAGCAAAGCATTTGTGAAGCCACAACACGCACAACCTTGAGGCGGATGGGCTACAACAGCAGAAGACCCCACCGGGTACCACTCATCTCCACTACAAATAGGAAAAAGAGGCTACAATTTGCACGAGCTCACCAAAATTGGACAGTTGAAGACTGGAAAAATGTTGCCTGGTCTGATGAGTCTCGATTTCTGTTGAGACATTCAGATGGTAGAGTCAGAATTTGGCGTAAACAGAATGAGAACATGGATCCATCATGCCTTGTTACCACTGTGCAGGCTGGTGGTGGTGGTGTAATGGTGTGGGGGATGTTTTCTTGGCACACTTTAGGCCCCTTAGTGCCAACTGGGCATCGTTTAAATGCCACGGCCTACCTGAGCATTGTTTCTGACCATGTCCATCCCTTTATGACCACCATGTACCCATCCTCTGATGGCTACTTCCAGCAGGATAATGCACCATGTCGCAAAGCTCGAATCATTTCAAATTGGTTTCTTGAACATGACAATGAGTTCACTGTACTAAAATGGCCCCCACAGTCACCAGATCTCAACCCAATAGAGCATCTTTGGGATGTGGTGGAACGGGAGCTTCGTGCCCTGGATGTGCATCCCACAAATCTCCATCAACTGCAAGATGCTATCCTATCAATATGGGCCAACATTTCTAAAGAATGCTTTCAGCACCTTGTTGAATCAATGCCACGTTGAATTAAGGCAGTTCTGAAGGCGAAAGGGGGTCAAACACAGTATTAGTATGGTGTTCCTAATAATCCTTTAGGTGAGTGTATAGCTAATTCTGTGTGTTCATCACACAACCTGACCAGTTTGAGTCTAGTTTACGTCATTTCCTGATATCATTTACCCTTCTTTGCCATTGTTGTTTCTCTGTGCTTTGCTAGCACTAAGAAAGTAGAAATATTTTCAGTATTTAGCATAATATACTGTGTATATGTAATGTATGCTGTTTGTTATTTATTTGCTATAATTTGTGTTTTGTTTGTATTATGGACTGGCTGTATACTGTCTGTCATCATCCAAAAAAACACTGACATACTGATGAATTTCTGCTCCAGTTTTCTGGTAGACATCCAGCACCAGCTGAGCATCAGTCTGGCCCACAGCATCCACTGATTTCTGGCATGTCTGTTCTTTGGGTATGTTCACAATGACATACTACTAATATACAGTCTTGCTCAAAAGTTTACACACCCCTTGCAGAATCTGTGAAAATGTGAATAATTTTAACAAAATAAGAGGTTCAAACATTCACTAATGCTCCAGAAGGAAACACGATGCATTACGAGCCGGGGGGCGAGAACTTTTTGATTTTGAAGATCAAGGTAAATTGTACTTAATTTGTCTTCTGGGAAACATGTGTCTTCTGTTGCTTCCGAAGGGCAGTACTAAATGAAAAAAACTGATCTTCATCCTGTGCTCTTAATGCATCGTGTTTCCTTCTGGAGCATCAAAACCTTTTTTAATAGTTGTGTTTGAGTTCCTCAATTGTCGATGGATCTCATAATCATACAGTCATTGCTGGAAAGGGTTCAAATGTTCAAAAGATGCTGAAAAACTGGGCAGTTTAACTGCTCAGGACAAACAAGGGACTCATGAACAACCATCACAAAACAAAACAAAAACAGCATTTTTTGTCTTGTGGACTATATGTAAACATCTTTAATGTAAAATATCTTAATCAGGACAGTACTAAATAAAAAATAGCATGCATTTTGTATGATCTCTCTTATTTAGTTTAAATTATTCACATTTTCACAGATTCTGCAAGGGGTGTGTAAACTTTTGAGCAAGACTGTAACAAACAAAAGTTCTCTTTTATATTCTTTCTCCTATGCAAGTTTAAAGCAAGTTTTTTTTATTTTATAATGTTTCCTGTGGGGCACTTAGGCCGTGTGTCCACCAAAGTATTTTTAGCCTGCTGAAAACGCCTAGCTGTGAGCGTTAGAGAGCGTTTTGGCAGCGCAGAATTTTTTTCAGTTGAGACTTTGTTTGCTATGATACGGAATATCCGCGGAAGTGTTACTAGTGTCTCATTTCACAGATAGTTTGTTTCTGTATTGATTCTATATAAAAATGTCAATACAATGTGAAGTATTCGCTCTGGCTCTTGTTTTAAATGATTTTGTTCCGTTATTATGATTGTTGTTGTCATCTGTTGGCGTTGTACAAACAGAATGTGGCGGTTGGTCGGTGTTGTATTTGTCCCGCCCCTCCTCCCCTGTGATTGGATGGCTGGGTAAAAAGTGACAGTGATGAGCGCTGCGTTTTACTCAAAGTTGAACATTCTTCAACTCTCGGCGACCAATAAAAACCGCTGAGCGCTTGAGCGTGAAATAGACACTCGGCACCACGTTACGCTCATGGCGTTCTAAAAACACGGCGCTCCCATTGAAAACAATTGGATACGCCAGCCAGCAGCGTGAAAAAACGCTTTGGTGGACACACGGCCTTATAATGTTAGTATGATTTCTACATCAAAATGGTCATAATTGAGAAATATAAGGCCATTTTCTACCCTGAATTAGAGCTTAGATCGGGCCCAAAAAATCATGCCCAACCCTACCCGAGCCCGTGCACGTTGTGTCCGAGTCCGGCCTGGCCCGACACATTAACTGTAATTATGAGCCCGAGCCCGATTTAAACCCGACCATTTTTTAATACGTGGGCCGTTATAACTGACGTTCTCAACTACAATTCCGAGTTGTTTGAACTACAGAAATCTGTTTAGAATTATCTTAAAGGGATAGTTCACCCTGAAATGAAAATAAAGCCATCTTTTACTCACCCTGCTGTTGTTCCAGTGCCCTATGTCCTTCTTCTTTTTCGGACCTCAAAAGCAGAAATGTAAAAAAACGTCCTGCACGCGCTCCTCCATATAATGGCAGTGAATGGCGACCAGGCTAAAACTTTACGCAATGATACAGTAAGACGCGCGCCATATATTGAAAAGTGTTCAGGAGGCATACTATAAGGTTTTGCGAGAAAGAAACAGTCAAAATACTGAGCTCGGCCATTACTCTGTGCGCGTTCCTGTGAGTGCGTGTGAGCCGTTAGCAGCCGCTAATGCTTACTATAACTCGCACTGTTGTCATGGTACCCAGGATAAGCACACACACGTACCATTTTGAGAAATCAGGCTCAATAGAAACAAACGCGACTCTCGTCTCTTCTATAAGGTAATTAATAAGAAATAATACTAATAATAAGGTAAACCTCCTGAAGTGAATGTTGTGTACCGGTTGTCATGACAACATTGCGTGAGCGGCTGCTGACGGCTCACACGCACTCACAGGAGCACAGAGTAACGGCCGAGCTCAGTATTTTGACTGAATAATAAGGTTTCTTTCTCGCAAAACCTTATAGTATGCCTTCTGAACACTTTCCATAGAAGATAGAAACACATAGGGCATTGAAACAACAGCAGGGTGAGTAAAAGATGGCTTTATTTTCATTTCAGGGTGAACTATCCCTTTAATGAATAATGCAACAAGGACGAAAGCATGTAAACTGCGTTGTTTGTTTATTCAGAATGGAATGGATCGCAAATGGATTCCGAATGATAAACATAACTTTGTACACATTTGTTACTTAGGCCTATTTTGCTAAAAATATATATAATATTTCTGATTATGGCATAGCTTTCTCCCCACCCAATTAGGCTAATAAAGTAATGATTAAAAAAACACAAATGCTTGATCAAGGACCCGGCCTGGCCCAGCCCGAGGATAGTGGCAGGAAATATCGGCCCGCGGGCTCGGGCAGAGAATCTAAACTCTACCCTGAATTTAGCCCTCTGATTTGAACGCTCTGTTTAAAGGGGCGTGTCTGCTGTGAGACTTCAGTGTAAACGCCCACTGCTGTGATTGCCTAACATCTTTGCATATGAAATAAGTATTACATGTGAAACTCTTTTACTATTACAGCTGTCGAGATTAACTAATCGTGAAAAGTGTTAATTATAGCATTATATTTAGATCTACTCCCCTCGCATGGAAGGTTGCAGCGATGAGCATTGTAGCCCATGACAGATATGTCTGTTGAGCACATGAATGCAGTGATCTCGTCAAGATTTCTGCACTCTCACGAATGCTTTCATCATAACTAACAGTTCGAACATGATGTAAATAAGAGATTCATTGTGCAGTGTAGACAGCGTCATTGATTTTTGACGAGAGTCCAGAACTCAGTCACTGATAAACTCACGCTGTGTGATTGAGAGCTCCAAAGGAAGCGTTCTTTGATCGCTTTCTGTATTATAATTTAATCACAATTTAACAGTTTATTTTCAAGCTACTAAGAGAAACAATGTAAAGCTGACCGTTTAGTCACTGGCTTGATTTACTGCATAAACAGCAATAAACAATTTTGAGACAAAGAATATCTGACTGTACATGAATCATTGCACAGGGGTTAAAGCAAAAAAAAACCCTGCGCCTGAACTTTTTTTTCCGGGGGGTGGACAAATACGGTTATTTGGCAAACAAAAGAAAAAACAACAGTATTTGACAATGATTTTCCTTTAAACTAACTAATGTATCTGCCAGGGGCGGAGCCAGACATTGTAAATATTCGGGGCTTAGCCCAAATCTAGTTTGTCCAATGACATTTTAATTTGGCTTTAACAGCTTTACTGGCTTTGAGGAACGTTGTTGTACTAGGCTGGAGTAAAGTTCATAAAATTATCAGTTTTTCCCACAGGATTTTGTAAAGCTAGCTATGTTGAGTGGACATCTGTCCCTCTAGGGGGGTTCGGGGGATGCGCCCCTGGAAGAAAATTTTGTACAGTTTAAGGTTAAATGCATCAATCTGGTGCACTTTGAGAGCTCAAAATTAAGAGCTTTAACCCATGTACAGTGTGCAAATTGATCAAAGATAAAGCATTGACTTGTACCTGGACATTAAAGAGGGCTCAAAGATCTTTTTAGTTGTGATATAAATCTCAGTCTACATTACATTGACACTGGTGTTTTAAGATGCCAAACAATTATTACAATAATATAATAATAATTTATAGAATTATTCCTATGACAGTAATATCCATTAGGGGTGTAACGATATTCAAACCGAACCGAAAAAACGCGATACACCACCCACGGTACGAACCGCGATACTCTCATGTCGAACCTAACGTGCCCCGCCCCCTGCTGCCCTTCCCAGCTCTTACTTCACCTTATGCCACAAAATAATTTTTTTCTTCCTTGACATTTGATTAAATAGTAATTAGTACACTTTTAACAACTAATAAGAGCTGTATTTTTACTAAATATTATTATAATAATATTATTTACTAAATATACACTAACTTTTGTTTTCCAAGTGCATGTCACGTGACTTGGGTGATCGCTCAAGTTGCATGGTGGAAGGACAAAGAGAGCCAGTTTACCCATTTAGCCAGGTTGGATAAATGCTACCTTGGAGTCCCAGCAACATCGTCATTTTCGTAGCTTGTTAGGAAATAAAAAATCTCTCTTACCTCAGAAAACCGCTTTCCTGTCATGTCAGCCGTTATACTGTGCTCATAGCGCACACTCTTCAATTACATGCGCAAATGCGGCGGCGCGCTGTATATCACTTCATATATAAAGCCCAAGAGAAGCTACGAGCATGCACTGTTACGCTGTCAATTCGTTAGTCCTGAAATAAAAGTAAAGTACCAATAAATGTGTGTTAGCTGGGAAGGATTTGCATGCAGGTATGATGTTCATTCTGTTCATCAGGAGCAGTTTTCATGTTTCATGAACAGTTCATGTTGGTATTGTGTATTCGCCATGGTAACTGTTGTTTCCATAACCCCAAAATGCCACTTTATTTTCACTTTATGTTATTTTGTATATTTTTAAATTAGTGTGGTGGCTACTTTATTAACAAAAACTGCTATTTAATAGCTTTAACTTATAGGCCTATTTATTAATAGTCATATTAATACAATTTACGTGTTTGTTAAGTAGGCTAAAGTGGGACATTACTTGTGTGTGTGTCATCAATTTTTATTAAATAAAGTTTTTTTTTTAAAAAAAACGTTATGGTGAATGGTAAAATGAGTAGATTATTTCCGACTACTCTACAGTGGAGGCATTTATTTCATTTTAGTTTACTCAGGTATGCTAACTGCTCTAAAGAAAACGTGAAGCCAATGTATAAAGTTAATAAAGATGAAGTTAATAAGTTAAATTATTGTTATTTTAATTATAAAGTTAAAAGTGAATCTAGTGTTATTATTGCTGGTGCCCTGCCATGAACCTGCCTCCACAGCAAACAGAACCAAACCGAATCGAACCGTGGCTCCAAAACCGTGATATGAACCGAACCGTGGCATAGGTGTATCGTTACACCCCTAATATCCATATATTGTAAAACAAATGCACTGTAAAATAAATGAAAATTAATATTTCATAAGTATATTGTACTTTACACTACAGTATAGGGAAATTGCAATACTTTCATCCTAATTTCTTCACTTTCAAGAGATAAACCCTTGAGCTTTTATTTTGGAGAAAACACCAGATCACCAGCTGATCGTGTGAGCAAAGTGCGCATAGCACAAACAGACTCCCTTAATTAAATCACTGTCTTTTGCTGTTTTATAAAGGCATAAATACAAAATACAACATTAGAGACCTATTATGTTGGTCTATGTTTTACATTTTCAGTTCATTATGAAACAGTGGCGGCACAGGGTCATTAAAGGGATAGTTCATCCAAAAATGAAAATTTGATGTTTATCTGCTTACCCCCAGGGCATCCAAGAAATAGGTGACTTTGTTTCTTCAGTAGAACACAAATGAAGATTTTTAACTCCAACCGTTGCAGTCTGTCAGTCGTATAATGCATGTGAATGGTAACACATGAGAGTATGAGAACTATGAGAGTAAAAAAACATGCACATACAAATCCATATTAAACACTGCGGCTCGTGACGACACATTCGACACAAATCCACCTCACTTACCGGAAGTAATCGCGCACTGAAGGCTGTTGGACATAGTGGCGTATTAGAGGTAAAAAATGATATAAATACCGTTCGGTTTCTCACAAAAACCGATCGTTTCGTGTCTTAAGACATCAATGTGTCGTCACGAGCCGCAGTGTTTAATATGGATTTGTATGTGCATGTTTTTTTACTCTCATAGTTCTCATACTCTCATGTGTTACCATTCACATGCATTATACGACTGACAGACTGCAACGGTTGGAGTTAAAAATCTTCATTTGTGTTCTACTGAAGAAACAAAGTCACCTATATCTTGGATGCCCTGGGGGTAAGCAGATAAACATCAAATGTTCATTTTTGGGTGAACTATCCCTTTAATGTTGAACACTGAATGAATCTTGTTGTGTGTTAGAGAGCGCAAAAAAATGTTGATGACAAACAAACAAAAAATCCTAGGAAAATGGATCAAAACAGGGCAAATACATTAAAGAGAATTAGCAAATATGACTAAAATGCCGAGGTGGAAACTGTCAAAACGGCAATCAAGAAATTAATTGACTTAACCCTCAGAAAAACATCATTTTCAATGTCAACAGTAAGAATAAGCCAATTTAAGTGCAAAAAGTACCGAGAAAAAGAGAAAAAACAACGTAATTAGCAGGCGTTTCACACACGTTAATTCACACCACTGCCAAATGCGTCATTTATTGATACTGTACAAAAAAATAACAACAATGCGCTTACCTTTGTGTTGCGCTTTGACAGAACTATAGTAACGTTACGTCGTCAAGTACAGTACAGAGTCATATAGTCCCATATTCGATTTCAATTCAAGCCATTTAACTGTGCTCTCAGAGTTGGTTATATTTATAAGGAGTCTTCGAGTCATCTTCCACCACAGGTGTAATCCACGTTGGATCACTCTCCCACTCTTTACTGTAGATACAACTTACTGTATATTTATGCCACTTTAGCATAGCGATCACTTGAATATACAGCTAAAAGTTATCGCGCTAAAAACCCGTCAGTCATGAATGAGCGCGTCTGCCTGCTGATCGCTGATTGGCTGGAAGTGCGTGCTCGTCGGCGACGTCAACACCAATGCCAGCTGACTCTGCGTGTTCCTCTCAAACCATTGGTAGGCGAACTCATGAA
The DNA here is from genome assembly GCA_039654105.1 of Coreius guichenoti. Lineage (NCBI taxonomy): Eukaryota > Metazoa > Chordata > Actinopteri > Cypriniformes > Gobionidae > Coreius > Coreius guichenoti. Next base: position 7,334,875 of record CM077184.1, read on the forward strand.
CTCGAACGTGATATCAACACGTTTTTTTTAAATGTAATTTTTTTTTTTCTGCAGCCAAACACCACACGCCGGAGATCCGGCACGGTGCCGGAAAACTTTAAGCCCTGATTACATATCAGAAATCACAAATCAGGCATTAGAATTAACACAGTTGCTTACATGTTGTGGCATTACTGTTGGGTCCATATCTTGCAGTAAAAGTATGTTTGCAAAGCGAAATGCGACTGATTTACCAAAGAATCCACAGTGAAATGTATCGAACAAACAAATAATGCTCTACTGAGACATTTACATAAATAACCACTTTCCTAGCATTAGGATTCTTTGGAAGGTAATGCTTATTTTAGTCCAGTGATCCTGTATCTCTCTTCTCTTTTTTCATCTCACTAACACCGTGTCTACACCGAACGCGAGCGGCGCGATTCAACACGACAAAAGACAATATAGGCTAACCCATTATAATCAGTGATGTTGTCTGCGCGACGTGACAAATCCCGACAGTAAACTGATGCCTTGTTCTATTTATGACGTACCTCAAGCACTCACGATACGTCTCGTAGGAAGGACAAATGGATTTGCAACAGTCGCTTTGTCGTGTCCAGCGTAGACAGTTGTTGCGGCACGACGTGTCAACGGTCGCGTCCAGTGTAGACACGGTGTAACGTGCCAGTGGCCAGGGCCAAAGATGTGATGATGTAAAAGTAGGCGTTAATCTGATTCTGCAGAGGTGGGCTTTTGTCGCACTATTACGTCATAATGTGACAAAATTCCAAACGAATCGTTTTCTGAGCTTGGATTCAATAAAAGCTGTTTTTTGACTAACAATGAAGCTTTGAGTTCTGAAACTTACAGGATGTTTTTATAGTACAATGACCTCTTATTTGTCAAAAGATCAAGGAAAATTTGATTTCTCAATTCATGACCCCTTTAATATACAACTATGTGTAATCCATGTGTAGTTCATTCTCCTAAAACGTGTAAACACTGTGAGTATGTGGTTTTATCAAAATATTACTCTATTGGTTTGAGCATCCTGACTAGCTTCGCGCTGTTAACCGATGGCGTGAGTTTGAGGCGAAATTATTTGTTTGTCCAACCAATGGAAATGTGATGCTAGTGGTGCAGAAAATACTAATTTCTGTTTTTATACATTGCATGCATAATGTATACTGCATGGTTTGCCGTACGCTAATATTCCATCCCTAACATTCCATCCCTAACATTCCTAATGTGTTCATTTGATTCTTTTTGCTGTCAGTTTTCTCTGTTCAAGTGCATTTCTTGTGTTCTTGCTTTAAAAACTGTATTTTATCAATTTAATGTCTTCCTGTTTTTTCTCTCAGAATGCATTGCTTGTGAAAACAGAGCATCTGTGGTTCAGAATATGTTTGTGAGAGGATTTAAGTGAGCCGGACAGATAGATCTAGAGAGCACAGAGGATAAAGTATTTGTGACACAGAAACAAAGAGAGGAGCAAAGACAGGGACCGTATGGCTGATGATTGTCTGACCGTATGTATGATTGCGTTTTGTAAGTGCCACACAAACGAAGCTATTTATACTAACACTGGTGGTCTCAACCAGACGCACCATTTACATAATGTAAAAATCTGTTCAGCTTTGGCTCGTGTCCTCCTTGACGGCTGACCCAGTTTTATGTTTGATGGTGTGGCAAAACTTGTCGTCGTGTGCCATGTGAATGAACTACATTCTGACCACATATTTTCTTGTAGTTTTCGATGCGAGGAAGGATGGTGTTATTACGTGGCTTACACACGTACAGACTGACACACACACACTTACACAAGCGTACATGCACAGTTCCTGTTATCTCAGGCTATAATTCGGCCCCATTTCTTTTACCATCTTGATCTTCATGAAATGAAAAGCAGCCCCAGAGAAGCAATGGATTGGAAAAAATGGAGAAAGATAACCAAAATGGATGGAAAAAGGAGTAAGAAGGTGACAATTATTAATAATGTCAAAAAGGCTGAGAGAAAGAACAAGAGAGAGGTAGATAGCACCGCATATAAGAGAACTGGAGTACTGAATAAATCACTCAGGAACATGAACGAGAGATTCACGGCAGCTGCCTTTTGCCAGGAAATGTATGTAGACTTGTGTACTTCTGTGTGACTGACAGTTACAATTGCAATCCAACAACAAACACATTTACTGTAGCCTACTTGGACTATCATGAAAAACCTGTTTCCACCTCAGAGTAAAAAAAATTAAATGGGAATAATTATTTAATTTTTCATAATTAAGATTTTACTTGTAATTTCAAATATTTCTCTTGTGGCTTTATGTTTCACAATTACAACTTTATTTCTTGAACTTGTGATTATTATTTTTTGTTTCATATCTCATTATTGTAACTTATTTTTCTCACAATTTGAATTAATATCTCATTTGCAACTTTATTTCTAATAATTAATTAGGAAAAATAATAATAGCAATCACAAATTGCAATCACAAAATAATAATAGCATTCCCACTATTATTTTTTTGTTTTATCTCACAACTGATACTTTATTTCTCACACTTTGACTTAATATCTCGCAGCTGCATCTTTTATTTCTTGAAATTGCAATTTATTTTTGTTTTATATTTCACAATTGTAACATTATTTCTCACAGTTTGACTTAATATCTCAGTTGCAATCTTTTCCCCGTAATTAATTAGGAAAAAATAACAATAGCAATCACAAAATAATTGCATTTTGCGTTTATTATTTTTTTGTTTAATATCACAACTGATACTTTATTTCTCAAACTTTGGCTTAATATCTCAGAGTTGCAACTTTATTTCTTGTAATTAGGTAAAAAATAATAATTGCATTTCTTTGTTTAAAATTACAACTTTATTTCTTGAAATTGCAATTAATTTTTGTTTTATATTTTACAATTGTAACATTATTTCTCACAATTTGACTTAATATGTCAGTTGTAACTTTATTTCTCATAAATAATTAGGGAAAATAATATCAATCACAAAATAATTATTGCAATCCGAAACTGAAATTGTATTTTGCGTTTATTTATTTATTTTTACCTCACAACTGCAGTGATGCTTTATTTCTTACAAATTTGCAATTTTATTTATTATTTTAATTAGGTAAAACTATTACTAACTATAACTATTCTTGAAATTGCAATTTATTTTTTGTTTTTATTTCACAATTGTAGCTATTTCTTACAATTTCACTTTATGGGCCCTATTTTAACGAGCTGAGCGTAAAAATGATCTGCATAAAAATGTGGTAGTAGTTGCTGCGTTCAGATTCTTCTCGTCTTTGAGGGAGATACTGAAAGAGCTGTCTGTCCGAATTACTATCTCTGTCTGTCAAACCTAAACATGCATATATGCATTTCTTGCATGGCGCAGGTGCACTTAGGGCATGTCCGAATCCATTTTTGCTAGTTTAACGACGGAAAAAACGTTCGGCGCGCCAGGCGCATGGTCCAAAAGGGTTGTACCTAGTCTCTTAATGAGTCATGAGTGTGTTTTTGGCGTAACGTGCAATAAACCAATCAGAGTCTCATCTCCCATTCCCTTTAAAAGCCAGTTGCGCTCGTGCCATGGCGTATTCGCTATTTACATGGCGGAATTTGCGAGTGGAAAGACTGAATGCTTCTCCAGAGAGGAATCCTTTTATTTTTAATATTTAAAAATGTTTGTGTGCTGCTGCGCATCTCTGTGTGTGTAATAAGCAGAGTGTACGCGTGTTATGCACCCGCCTATAGGCGCATATTACTAACACAAAAAATACTGCGCCATTGACCAACAAAAACTTGGTCTAAAGTCAATGGCGCAGTATTTTTTGTGTTAGTAATATGCGCCTATAGGCAGTCTGTTTCAGTTGCCCTTAAAATAGCAACATGCCAACAATGCGCCTGAACACACCTCGTTTTCAGACCAGCATGCCCATGGGCGAACAGATGGGCGCGAATGCATTTGATATTTAAACAATGTGGCGCAGGACATGAAAATGATAACTGCATCGGCTGAAACTGGCGAAAAACAGTTGCGTCGCGCCTGGCGTCACATTGCGCCGGGTGTATGATAGGGCCCTTTATCTCAAAGTTGTAACTTTATTTCTCAGATTCAAATGAAATCTAAATGCACCCTGTTTTCTTTCTTTCTGAATGTTTCTGATCCTCTTGTGGATGATCATCAGTGTACATTATTATAAAGAAAAGTTTATTTTTGTAATATATCATCTAATAATGAATTTTCACTTAGGAATATCCCATTTTGTTTTGAAATACGTAAAATGAAATACATTTTTATTGAATTAGAGCACAAAGTAAATCCTAGATCATTGTACAAACAAATTATTCAATGTGCAAAATTGACTATAATTAAAAAAAGAAATTCCATTTGAACTAGTGCAGTGAGACTCATCTTTTGAGGTTTTGACGTCTTCTCTATTATGCCTTGAGCAAAGTATAAAAAAAAAAACAGAGTGTGGCCGAGTGTTCGGTGATGATTAGCTTTAACCAGAGGGCGTCTGTTTGCTATAATCTCTTAATGGCCAATGCACTGGCATATAGAATAATTCCATAAATGTTTGAGAATCACCGAACAAGCACTCAGTGTGCTTTTGCATGTACATTTGCATGTTTCCAGGTGAGTGATCTGCATAAAAATGTGGTAGTAGTTGCTGCGTTTAGATTTCTTCTCGTCTTTGAGGGAGATACTGAAAGAGCTGTCTGTCCAAATTACCATCTCTGTCTGTCAAACCTAAACGTGCATATATGCATTTCTTCCTCAGTACATCCTAATGCATTATCTTGTAGAAACTAGGGATGGTCGATTATGCCGAATATCTGTTACACTTTTAAATGGTTGTGCATTCTGTGTTTTTTTTCAAATGTTAGTCTATGTGCAAGTGCAGACGGCATGTCAAGTTAGAAACAGTTCCACTTTTGACTAGTCCATTTTGAAAATGTGTAGTTTTCCACATCCCTAGTGAAAACTCTCTTCCTCTCTCACGTTTCTTGTAGCGTCTCTCCGTTCCAAAAATCTCTCCACCGTTGCGCTCCCCCTTCCTCTACTTTTCTGTCTCAGTGCATCAAAGAGCCAATTTGAAGTGCCTTTTTCGGTATGGCAGCCGCTGCCTCAGTGTCTGTGAAGCTGGCAAGACCAACGCAGTCAGACAACATGGCTGGCACCGTATGCCAACAGACGAGAGCAGCATGCTCTGCAGAAGGACAGATAATGAATGCTATTGTCCAGCATGGTGTGTTGTGTCCTTACTAACTTTCATTTAAGCAAATAAAATGCATCATCCATCCAGTGATTAAAGTGATGCCAAAAATAATAGCAACTTAATTGTCCTCATCATGGCGAATGCATAGTGATAATACCAGTGACCTCTTTTATGTCAATAACTGCATCAGTAACTCTTTTATGTCAGTAATTTAAAGACACGGTTAAAGACATTACAAGTTTAACTCTATTGACAGCATTTGTTGTGTGATGTTGATTATCACAGAAAGTGATTTAGTCTCATGCTTCATTAGGTATGTTTACATCCACTAATTTCCGTCAATCCGAACGAATCCAATCTGATTTCAGATTCTGAGGCCCTGTTTACACCTGGTATTAAGATGCGTTTTGGACGATCGGATCACAAGTAGACGCCTACCCATTTACACTTGGTGTCTCTTTTGTCCACTTTCAACCACTTCTGTCCTGATTTCTTCGGGTCTGTGGGCGGGTAAATGTATGTGTTTTTTCAGATCTTTCGATGTAATGGACAAAATTAGCTCACGCAGTTTACATATGAATGCGAATAGAGACGATGGAAAAACATACAGAGAGCATCAACTTTCATTTCTGCTCTGACAGCCACAAGACCACGCCGAACGCTGTGAGTTTGTGTTAGAAATCAGGAATGGTGAGAGAACATTGTGCTTGGTATGTTTTTTGTTATCTTTAAACCAAACTTGGGTCTCCAGCCGAAAAAGTTTAAATCCCGTCTGGCTAGTGCGCTTTATGTTTATGCGATAGGTCAGTATACGGAGAGTAGGCGGTCTTTTGTGGCTGTTCAAACACATTCGACCACATGAGCGTTTGCACTATGAAAGCAATCCTGCTTTTGACTACCTAAGTTGTCGAAAGTGGACAAGCTCAAAATGTTTTAGACTGCATGGGCTGAAGCACATGGCGCAGGTGCACTCAGTGCATGTCCGAATCCACTTTTGCTAGTTTAATGACGGAAAAAACGGTCGGCATGCCAGGCGCATGGTCCAAAAGGGTTGTACCTAGTCTCTTAATGAGTCATGAGTGTGTTTTGAACGTAACGTGCAATAAACCAATCAGAGTCTCATCTCCCATTCCCTTTAAAAGCCAGTTGCGCTTGCACCATGATGGATTCGCTAGGCTGGATGCCAGCCGAACTTAGCCCCGCCCACAACATTTGAGGTCGGGAAGTTTGGTGTGAACTTGATCCATTGTGGAGCAACTATGCTCGAACCAGAGCTGTTCGGACCAATCAAATTGTCAGGGCGGGCTTTATATGATGATGGACAGATAATCAACAGTAACGTAATCATCCACGTCACCAAAGAGCGCTTGGGTTGAATTCGTTCTAATCCTAAACGGAGAACTTGTTTGTATATGCATTCACCTTTACTATTTCTCTCAAAAATGATGATCGTGTTGGTAAGTACTCCGTGTATCCTTAAATTCTTTTCACAACACCGGCAAAGATCGTTTACAATCATCTTCTTCTACTTCTTCCAGCGTGCGTGCAGTTGAGTACGTACGTCACTTACTCCGTTGCTCTCATTGGTTGTAGGTCTATCCAATTGAGTGCAGAGGCATTTTCTTTCCTGGTTCGGTTGAAACACGCCCCATAATCACAGCCCAATGGCGCAGTATCAGACTCATATTCTGACTAGAATCTGAGTATGACGACGTCAGGCTATGTATTCGCTACTTACATGGTGGAATTTGTGCGTGGAAAGAGAGGAAAAAGCTTCTCCAGTGAGGAATCCTTTTATTTTTAATATTTAAAAATGTCTATGTGCTGCTGCGCATCTCTGTGTGTGTAATAAGCAGAGTGTACGCGCGTTATGCACCCCCCTATAGACGCACATTACCAACACGCCCTTTAAATAACAAAAAATTCTGCGTTATTGACTTTAGACAAGGTTTTTGTTGGTCAATGGCGCAGTCGTTTTCAGTTGCCTCAAAATAGCAATGCGTCAACAATGTGCCTGAACACACCTCGTTCTCAGACCAGCATGCCCATGGGCGAACAGATGGGCGCGAGTGCACTTGCTATTTGAACAACGTGGCGCAGGACGTGAAAATGATAACTGCGTTGCATTGTGCCGGGTGTATGATAGGGCCATTAAGGTCCTATTATTTGATATAAATTTAAACTATAACATATTTAAATTTAATTGCAAATAACATGCAATTAAGTGTCCGAAACAGTATGTTCAATTTGCACATAATTATATTTTTTTTAAGTATAATAAGTACTAATAAGTAGTAAAAAATATGATAAAGTGTACTTCTTTTTTGCAACGGGAAGTAAAACTGGATATAACTTTATATACACAAAGTTGGAAAAGCATGCTAGTTTTGTGTTGACACGTTTAATATTGAAGTTTTAAAAGCTGTCCATTATCTGGTGCCTTACTTTAACCTCAGCTGTTGCTTTTTTTTGTGAAAAACTGAGGGACAACAAACTCTAAATAGTTTTTCTTATCACAAATGCTGTCAGTTTAACTGGTTGTGAACCCGGAACGTTCCTTTTAGTAGGTTAACAGAGACATTTATGGTGATCACGACACATCATCTCCCCAGGCGGTGTTTGTCTCAGATGAGCAATATGCAAATATTCCTTTGAATGAAATCTGTCATGTTACTTAGAGCTGCTCATTTAGGAACAAACCCTGGAACAAACATGATTTTAAAATATTTCGGCTAGGGGGAATGGGGGTTCTGTCACTCTCTGTCAACTCTTTGTCATCTGTTTTCTTTCTGGATAATGGAAAGACTTAATGAATGACTGTGTTCGGAATTGAATACTAACTTGCTACTTATTAAATACTGCACAGTATACAATGCCTACTAGTTATTAAAAAATAAGTGCATTATTCCACAGTAACAGTAGTACGTGCAGTACTTATTGTCACACGTTATTGTCACATGATCTCATTATGTTGTATGTGAGTAGCATCCAGTGCTTGAAATTATTTTGCATTTTGATATAATTTTGTATAAAATTGTCTTTTGGCATTTGGCAGCCTGATCAAATAATGAGTCAAGAAAGAGATATTGCTTTCATTTGTCACACTGGTAAAGGGGAAGGTGAAGTTGAGAGCATTGCATTGTGGGGTACATTATTGCTCTCTATGTATACTACATACTTTGATTTGAAGTATAGTATGCAATAGCAAACACTGGCAATTATGGCACCAACTGTGCAGACTTTCCAAAAGAGCCCCTAGGTAACTGATGGATCCTCTGGTTTCACGTTTCTATTTCTTAATAAATAGCCTCATTCTCTTTTGAGTATGTCTCTGTTGTTCACGGCTCAATAACTCTTCGCCTGCTTCCTCTGTACCTTCCTTTCTTTGTCATTTTCTTTCATTATATGTGAACATTTCTATCTCCTCTTCTCTCTCTGTCCTAAATCTTTTTAATTCCAAACCTTGCCAAGAAATGAGCAGCCAAATTTCATTAGCGGCGGCATTTGCATTTTCCGTCACCGCGTTACCATAATGATGATTTTTAGCTGAGTTAGTGTCGGCCGGTTTGAGAGGGTTCGTTTTTAATCTTGCTCCCTCTACTATTTTTTTTTTTTAAGTGTTATCTGTCAAACGTTTTTGCTGGGCTCAATTTGGAGATTGTCCTTGCGGCATTAACGCTGTAGCACGCTAATGTAGTGGAGTGAGGGAAGATAGCACTAGCAAGAGAGAAAAAGTAACCTCTACATCAGCAGAGATCCTTGGCGAGAGATACCGTAAAATTGCCCTTGGCCTTGTAGCTCCAGCAGGAGACCGTGGTGTTTTATAGAAAGCCTTTAAGAGTGATAAGAAGACTGGCACCTGGAAGGCGATATGTATCTGTTAGCGAACTCTTCAAGTGGAGTCACTGAATTTAAGGGAGAGTTTACACTTGAACTGACTTGGCAGAATTAAATCTGAAACTGATGCCAAGAGCATTTTAAGCGTTTGGCCACTTTTCACTGCCTTAATATATAAGTTTAATTAAGTACAGTAGTATGTAATTGAATTTAATGGACTTGATGCTTAAATTGAGAAGCTGAAAAAAAAGTTTGGGGTCTGTAAGATTTTTTTTAAATGTTGTTGAAAGAAGTCTCTTCTGCTCAAGGCTGTATTTATTTGAACAATATTTAAAATATATTTTAAAATGTAATTTATTCCTGTGATGCAAAGCTGAATTTTCAGCATCGTCTTCAGTGTCACATGATCCTTCAGAAATCATTCTAATGTGCTGCTCAAGAAAGATTTCTGATTTTTATCAAGGTTGAAAAGACTGTGCTGCTTAATATTTTTTTCAGTATTCTTTGATATTTGAAATAGAAATCTTTCGCAACATTATAAATGTGAATGATTAATCGAAAAGTAATCGAAACCGAAATTCAGAACCTCTAACCGACGTAATTTTCCCATGTCGGTTATTTTGGTTTTAGTCACGTGACTCCGCCCCGTCAGTCACATCAAGTGCAGTTTGCAGGCACACGGAAAGATTCAGGAGCAGTTATCTTTGTTTATACAATCTGGATGCTCAGAATTACTATGGTAATTGCATGTTTTACACAGTTTATACAGGTAAGTTAATCGCCGTTCTTATATGCGCTGCTACACGCACACACAGACGGCGCGCGCAAGCCCCGAAGCCAGATCACTTTCACTTGCGTCCTCATGAAGTTTGTCAGTTAAATGCATTTAAAGGCTCGCCAGTTTGAACATTCAAGCGATTTTACACTATTCAAGAACAACAATATGGCAAACATCTCCTTTCAGTGCTCGTGAGCTTTTTTCTGTGACACAGAGAGCCGAGTTGTGTCGTGTCTCTGACAACGCGATTGCCCCGAAGCCAGATCACTTTCACTTACGTCCTCACAAAACTTTGTCAATTGTATGTGTTTTAAGGCCTGCCCGTTTAAACATTGAAGCAATTTTAGACCATAGGATGTGTATTATGTTGAACTAATGCCTGATATATTGTGACACACGAACACTCATACAGACAATAGCTCACAATCACGCGCAGAAACTCATTGTCAATGCTGTCCTGTGATTTATCACTAAAGTAGCTTAGAAACTCAACTGTTATAGCATAGATTTGTATACCTTTGAAGTAACTACAAACCACAGCTTCATAATTAATAGAGAGGGTATGACTAATTCACACACACAGTCACTCTCTCATTAACACTAGAACCGCCAGGGGTCACTGTATACCTAAAACCGCCAGCGGGTAAAATTTACCCATGCACATGATTACTGTTTTGATACGGCTAAAAAACGTAATATGTCACTGTATTATGCCACTGTCTTCACAAAGTAATGTATAGAGTCATTAAATGATTATTTTTATTCATCAACTATGTTTTTGTCCTGTTGTTTTATGCTATTTTAAGCAGGCTACACTAATCACTTTTTGGTCAATATAGGCTAAATCAGCCTGCAATGACAACGAGAATTAGAAGGAAATAAATAATATTTGGGTGGTGTAATATTATAATAAAATGTCATTAATCACATATTAAGATAACCCATGTTATTTAAATTACTAAAATACCCTAAATAGACAATAAAGAGCAATAATAATTCACCGCACTGCATAGGATGTATGACAAAGGATGACATACGATGACAAATTCAAGCGCACAGTTTTTCACCTAATTAATTATTAATTTGTTTAGTTATATCATTTATAATTTGAATAGGAGAACAACACCAATAAACTTGGGGTAATCATGAAAATTGTTTTATTCATTACATCACAGATCGGAAATATTTTTTTTCAGGAAACGGGCAGACTTGAATAAACACAGTAGCAAACAATACACGATAAAAATAAAAATGTATAATTAATCCAAAGTTTGAACATTTATAAATAGGCTAAAACATCTTCATTTGATCGTGCGTTGTGTGACTGTCTACAGTAAGCCTACACGTTGCTCAAATACAGCACGAAAATAAAGGAATTATATAGGGGTAAATTTGACCTGCTGGCGCTTATAGGTATAAATGCCCCATTTTTTTTTATCTGGTTTTATCTAAACAATTTTTAACAACAGGGGATTGTAAATAACACAATTTTAGTAAAAGTCAAGGACTGAGAGCCTTGGATATTTTATTGAAAATCTGTCATGTACATTTTGAAAAACAGCCATGGGTAAATTTTACCCCGTGGCGGTTCTAGTGTTAATGCATTCAAATAAATGTAATGTAGGCCTACTGTGCTAATTTATCTGTATCTGATGTACAACAAACAAATCTGTAAGAAATGTTACGACCCACAGACAGTAACTGCTGATCGAGATTTTGATTTTAGATAAAATCGTTCCAGCCCTATGTCTTACTGCCACTTTTGATCAATTTAAAGCATCCTTGCTGAACAAAGGTATTAATAATAATAAAAAAATCTTGCTTACCACAAAATTTTGAACGGTTCTATCTATATATATATTGGTACATTGAAATGCATTAGGTGTTTTACATCCACATGAACATCAATATAATCAGAGCTGTTGAATATGAATTTTTGAACTCTTCTGTGTGTGTATATATATGGTACATTTGAAATGCATTGGGTATTTTACATCCACTTGAACATCAATATAAGCAGAGCTATTGAATATGAATTTATTTTATACACTGCATTTCATAGCACAGCTTATTACTTGTAGACCTTGGTACTGAAACAGGGATTACATGAAAGAAGACAGTGAAACAGTAAGAGATGGCATTGCTTTTGTTTCAATTGCAGATAAATAATGTCCTCTCATTATTTGGCCCTGTCAGATTTTTTAAAATGAGTATTGGCTCTTTTGGTTAGCTCTAAAACCCTCCTTTGGCGTTAAAAAACTACTGTCAGGATTTACTAAAGACACGCAGTGAAAAATTAGTGCTGAAAAGGCGTGGACAGAGTTATTTTTGCAGCTGACCTTATTGCTTATGTATTTGTAGAAGTTTCCCTTTCAGACGCAAAATTTATGGGAGGAGAGTATTTAAATGAATCATGCGAGGTGATTTACTAAGGTTTGCGCTTGTCAATTTACTGGTGTTTGCGCCATTATTTAACACCCCCAAAAAAGCATGTCTAGACTTAAACCAGGCGCTAACGGGTAGGTTGCGTTGGTCATTATGGGAATGATCTGGCTGCGTCTGTGTTCTTTAATTTGCGCGTCGTCAGTAGAACACGCGCTGAACTTTTCACTCCCATCTGCGCTTTTTTTAAATTGCGCTCTCACGCTAATTTGCCCTGTTTAGTAAATCTGGCCTTAGATCTATTTTCTGTTAATTGCAGATCAATGTGTGTTATGTAGTGAAATCTGGGGTTTGTTTAAGCACACTGAATTGCAAAAATCCCTAAAAGTCCCCAGCTGTTGTAGCCGCACTGCGAGATCAAGACATACCAACGGATATTTTCCGCTGTTTACAGAAGCCTGGCTTGTCCAATATTATCTGCTTCACAGTCCACAGTCTAAGCTCATTTTCTGGTCAATGGAAGCAAGGTCACTGAAGTTTGTTCCGTCTGTATCCTGTTGGCACAGCAGTCATATGCACATCCTCTGCTCAGTTTATCAGCTTGTGGTTTATTCACTATCGTCTCCTGTCCTATATGATATCTACAGCTGCCCCCTGTCTGCTCCTGCTACATATGCCATGACATTCCCCTGATTGATATGTATGAGTTTGACAACAAAATCTTTTTGTAAAATCAAGGGTCACTATTCAGAGTAATTTGTATATAAGGAAGAAATTAAAAGAAATTCATGTAAGTTGCCATGACAGATTTTAATGTTATTTTTGCCTATATGAAAAAATATACAGTATGCATAATATATGTTTTTGAAGGAAGTATTTTATGCTCAGCAAGGCTGCATTTATTTGATCAAACATACACCGATCAGGCATAACATTATGACCTGGTGAAGTGAATAACACTGATTATCTCTTCATCACGGCACCTGATAGTGGGTGGGATATATTAGGCAGCAAGTGAACATTTAGTCCTCAAAGTTGATGTGTTAGAAGCAGGAAAAATGGGCAAGCGTAAGAATTTGAGCGAGTTTGACCACGGAGCAATTGAAGAATGTGGCCTGGTCTGATGAATCTCGTTTTATTTTACATCACATGGATGGCTGGGTGCATGTGCGTCACTTACCTGGGGAACACATGGCACCAGGATGCACTATGGGAAGAAGGCAAGCTAGCGGAGGCAGTGTGATGCTTTGGGCAATGTTCTGCTGGGAAACATTCCCAGCAGAATGTTTGGGTCCTTCCATCTATGTGGATGTTACTTTGACATGTACCACCTACCTAAGCATTGTTGCAGACCATGTACACCCTTTCATGGAAACGGTATTCCCTGGTGGCTGTGGCCCCTTTCAGCTGGATAATGCACCCTGCCACAAAGCAAAAATGGTTCAGGAATGGTTTGAGGAGCACAACAACGAGTTTGAGGTGTTGACTTGGCCTCCAAATCCCCAGGGGCCGTATTACAGAAACTTTCTATCTTAGGTCTTAATTTAAGATATGATAAGTTAATTTAGGATTTTTCACAATTTCTTATTACAGAAGCAAATCTTAACTTGATTTAGGATTCTTATCCTATCATACAAAATCTCATCTTATCTGTAGTTAGGAAATCTTAAACCGCTCCATCGAGTTCGGTAATCAACTGTCAGGTCTGTTACCAAGCAACCAACAATGCGCAAACTGCTTCTGAGGTAAACCTAAAATCAAAATGGAGAAACAACGGCGTGCTTTTAATTTTAGTGCGGCAGAGATTTAAATTTTGATAAGCTCCGCTGAAAAGTTAAAGCCTGTTTTATAAATTGCCTTTTGCAAAACAAACAAAAAAAAAAACCACGTAAGGCGTTAGTCACTTGAAGAATGACCGGTAATGCTCCGTGACAGCTCGTTGGCCTCTGTAATGCTGGTCGCAATTCCTCAACTAACTGCAAAATCATGTGTCGTGGTAGTCTGTAATTATTTACGAGTATTTTATCATCAAAGCGCAGCACATTCTCTGGGTCCTCCAAAAGTCTCTCCACCATCAAACATCGCTGCTCTTCGTCTTGTATAATCAATAAATGTAACGCCAATCTCGAAAAAGGTTTTTTGTACTGTGACTTTTACCATTGGATTTCAAAAAGGTTTGAAGTTAGGACATCAGTGGGGTTGTCCTAAAGTTAAGACAGCTTTTAGGATTTTTTGTCTAGTTAGGATGCTTCTGTAATACCCATTTCCTATCCATAGTTAAGATAAGATTATGCACTTAAGAAATGTCATTCTGTAATAGCTTTTGTCCTAAATGAGGTCCTAACTGGAATTGCCATGGTTACCAAACAGATAAGATAGGATTCTGAAGTTAAGATGTTTCTGTAATACACCCCCAGATCTCCATCCAATCGAGCATCTGTGGGATGTGCTGAACAAACAAGTCCGATCCATGAAGGCCCCACCTCGCAACTAACAGGACTTAAAGGTGCACTGTGTAAATCTTAGCGGCATCTAGCGGTGAGGTTGTGAATTGCAACTGCACCCGCTCACCCCTCCCTTTCGAAGCACGTAGAGAAGCTACAGTGACCGACACAGGACAAAAATGTCGTCGTCGGAGAGAGCAGAGAGTGACTAGCGCTCTATAGAGTAGTTTGTCCGTTTAGGGCTACTGTAGAAACATGGCGGTGCAAAATGGCGATTTCACTGTAAGAGGACCCGCGGTGTATGTAGATAGAAATGGCTCATTCTAAGGTAATAAAAACATAACGGTACATTATGTAAGGTCTTTATACACCACTGAAAACATAGTTATGTATATTATATTGCATGGTCTGTTAATAGATCCTCATAAATACTACACACTGCACCTTTAAAGGATCTGCTGCTAACATCTTGGTGCCAGATACCACAGCACACCTTCAGGGGTCTAGTGGAGTCCATGCCTCGACGGGTCAGGGCTGTTTTGGCAGCAAAAGGGGGACCAACACAATATTAGGAAGGTGGTCATAATGTTATGCCTGATCGGTGTATAGTAAAATCAGTAAATTGTAAAATATTACTACAATTTAAAATAACTGTTTTCTATTTTAATATATCAGAAATCATTCTAATATGCTGATTTGCTGCTCAAGAAACATTTCTTAATATCGTGCTGCTTAATATTTTAGTGGAAACCATCATAAATTTTTTTCAGGATTCTTAGTAAATTCAAAAGAGCAGCATTTATTTGAAATCAAAATCTTTAGTAAAATTATAGATGTCTTTACTGTCACTTTTGATCAATTTAAGCCATCCATGCTGAATTAAGGTATTGATTTCTTTAAAAAAAAAAAAATCTTACTGACCCCAAACTGAAAACTGAATGGTATAGACAGACAGACAGATTCCACTTCCTGTCATTCCAATTAAATTGCAATTGCAAGTCATTTCTTCAGTTCTGCACAATTGTTGCATGTGTACATATAAAAGCATAAGAATGCATTTTAATAAGTAGTACAAGTTATGTTTCAGTGGTGGTACCTTTGTTTTAGTTTGTGAATCAAGCAGTGTTCTCTGTCAAATGTCCTTGGTAGAGTGAGTTAGGCATGACAAGGTTTTGCTGATTAGGGAGGTTCATTAAGATGAATGAGAGTGCTAACCGATAGCTTTCTCACGGTATTATAGCCCTCCTTAGTTGAGTTGCTCAAACAAACATAATGTTGAAAGTGCAACAGAGCCACAGTGTTTACACTTTTAGGAGACACATTTTACCTTCCAATAAACCACTTTCGATAGTAAACTGCATCTCAGAAAGGGATTCATTACAAGTATGGGATTCATTACAAAGAAGGGATTCATTACAAGTTACGCATTACAAGTAACGTGCAAAGCCTGGGAGCGAGCGAGCGTCAGCCAGGTGAGAAAAAGTAATGAAAAGTAACATAGCACATTACTTCCCGTAAAAAGTAACTAAGTAACGTAATTAGTTACTTTTTAGGGAGTAATGCAATATACTATATGTAAATAACAAATTACTTGTGAAAGTCCCCCTGTGGTGAAAATTAAGTTTTTAATGTTGTTTATATGTGATGTGGTGTTTTTAATATGCTTCAAGACAAATTCATAAGTCAACACCATTGCTGAGTATTTTCTCCTTAAAACTCCAGTGAACCAAAGACAGTCTCAAAAACGCGGTTTGAAATCGCTGGTGTTTCTGACGTAACAAACTACCTTGTAAACAGTCATGTCAAGGTGTGGGCAGGCTTTAGCATATCATTAACTATTCTCTGAAGCAGGGGAGTCTCAAGAGAAGTCAGGTTATCACTTATGTTGGTGATCAAAAATGAGTTTTAAGGGATAAAATTATTGACTACAGGAGGACTTTAGAAAGTAACTTTCACCAATAGGGCTGTGCCGGTAAACGTGACAACCGCATCACCGCGGTGCCCGAGTAGCACCGGCAGTGGTCGTCCAAAACACTTTTTTTTTTTTGTATGTGAATGCTGTTTTAATATTATGACGTGTGGAGCACAAAGCTTTGTTTACAAAATAAATAATAGGTTCGCAATTAAATCATACATCGCAGCCATGGAAACATATGGATTCATGCCGAATGAGAGAGGTAGGCTTTGTGAGGTGAGCCGAATTTAAGCTTTGTCTGCGTTTTGCGATCTGGCCACCCAATTTTCCACGAATTTAACAATAGGCTTACTCCATTTTATTCTACTGGACATCGAATCTCTTGTTTCATTTCCCAAATCTTCATTTACATCTCTCACAGGGGATTATAAACGTTTCTTCCTTTTGTTTGCTTTTAATTAGGTCTATTATATTCGCATCCTTTATAGTAGGAAAACAGTGTTTTTAATTCAAATTCTATTTAACACAGTTTGTGCTTGTTATTAGACTGAAGGTGTGTTTTAAGATTATTTGTGTAGCGCATTTCACACACGCCGGAGATTTTTAGTTTCACTTTCTCTCACAGCGCATAATCAAACAAAGCCTAAATGTCTTGACCCTGCGGAAGATAAATTCGCTCTTCACACCTTTTACAACAAGTGTCAGTTTTGGAACATCAGGAGAAAACATGAAGATATTAGAAAAGCGATGCTCTCTTTTCTGCTCGTGTCCTTCATCCCTTTTAAAGCGCAGAGTGGCATATGACGCACCTCTGTGGGGAAATATAAAACAAATTTTTTTCAACTGATATTTAACTTTCTTATATTATTTAGATTACCATTATTCACTGATATTTATTTAAATGTTCTACAGGCTGTAGTGTGTTGTTTCACTGACGGAAGTACTAAAATAAATACGCATGCTTGTTATGAAATAGATGTTTGAGCCTCGTTTATTTTGTTAGTTTCAAAATGTAGGCTATTTAATTAAGGTGTGTGTATATATATATATATATATATATATATATGTATGTATGTATGTATGTATGTATGTATGTATGTATGTATGTATGTGTGTGTGTGTGTGTGTGTAGACAACCCGCCCCCCCTACCACCACGCCTCCGCCGGTAGTTGGTCCATTACCACCATGGTAAAAAACTGCCACCGTCACAGCCCTATTCACCAACACTGTTTTCTAGGCATGTGTTGTATTCCATTCGCCTGCAAATGAAGTTAAAAAAAATAGGGACGAACACAACAACTCCTCCTTAGTATGATTTGCATGGAAGAAGCCTCCTCTCTAAAAGATATTGTAGCTGTTCTGAGTCTCTTACTTTGTATGTTAGTCCTGTTTTTTGAGCAAAAAAAACCCCAATTAGTCCCAAAGTCTTAAAAATGAACAAAGGACAAACCTGCTCAGATGTTGTTTACGGCCCAGTGTGCATTCCATCTTGGACATTTTGTTATGGCTCTATGCCCAGGTTTTCCTTCTTCACCTCTTTGGAACAGCAGGAGGAATCCCTTTCAAATCCTCATTAAGCTGTTTCCCTATAACTATGGCACAACTGATTGAGAATTCATTTGCTTCATCTTCAATTTACTTGATCACGGTTGGCTGCTCACCTGACTCGATTTTCCACGCTGATCTCTGTGGTAAAGAGGGTGGTAGGACGTGCAATGCAGGGTAATTACCATAGGTTAAGAGCAAGGAGACTCATTTATTTTAAAGGATGTTTTGTGGACGTACCCAATATGTAGGCCTATGTATTCATATCTTACACCATTAATATCCATCATCTTACATAATTATTATTATTATCTATTTTTACTGGCGACCCATGTTGATTAAAACCGGTCTGGCATCACAAATCCATTTGTTTGGTCAACAATGCCGGCATCTTCACAGCTAAAAGGTGCAGGTAATTTCACTGTCTGCAAAGCTCCCTCTAAAATTTAGCTATTACAGGCAGAATGACAAACACACTCTGGAAACCAAGGCAACATGCTTTCATAGCCCTGTCAAACCAATCAAATGCCTCGCACAGCTAGTAGAAAATGGCAAGAGAAGTGGTGATGATTTGAGGGCTCCCGGTGTGATCATTCAGCGTAGACTTGGTTTCGACAGATTCACAGTTATGTCGTACTGTGTGCTTGCCAAACCAGTCTTTTCTGGGCAAAAAGAAGCGAGAGGCGAGATTGATCAGAATTAATATGAGAACAGTCGTCATCTTAGCCTGGCTTTTTAGAGTTAGGCGTATGCCATTTGGTTTTAGTACATTCATTTCAGCTTTTCAAGGAGTTCACTCTGCATGATCCTGTTAATAGAAAACCCACTGTACAATAAGCTCATCTGCATGGTTTTATTGGGGAAGAGATAGTTTTGAACATTTTAATTTGTCTAGTGCAGGTGTTTTCAAACTTTTGATAAGGACGATGATTTTCAAGTATGATCACGAATGGCAGTTATATTTCTGTATATTCTGTGTTTTCACTGTTATACTGTAGCGGGGCACTATTACACATCTTCTGAAAAAGTACAAAATCTCCAGATCAAAACACAGGCGAAGAGAAGCAGAAAAAAGCGATAGCATATGTAAGCAGGTGCATGTGTAAAATAACGCAATCATCAACATTAAACATCATATAAATCAAAACTGCCTAATGTTACTGAATGAAATGCCGACCCAGGATGAGCTGTAGAACTGTGAAGCTTTGAGGGTGTTGATGGACTTGATCTACTCCATCTGTGTTTGATCATCGTTCTTTGACAAAAAAAATGATTTTCTCAGCTTTTTGCTCAAAATGTTGCTTTTTTTATGAAACAGCCACATTCAGACTTTTTAAGAGGAGTGACTATTTAATATGTTAGTGTTACCTTTGACAGACTTAAAAATATAATTTTATAATGACATTTTTTCAACCCTGCTTATCTTCATTAGGAAACAAGGTGACATCTTCACCTTTGTGCCATATAAAAATGACCCTTATTCTTATTATTGGCACATTGAGGTCTATCCTCAACAGTCATCCCGTCTTGGCACTCGGCGATGTCGTATCATTTCAGCCTTGTCAGGGTTGAAAAAGCACTATGCGAGAGCTTAGCACTGCATTATTACGAGGGTCTTATGGCGCTCCGAGACGCATGTACGTCGAAGCTGCCTCAAGAGAATCCCACTCTTGCGTTTGCTGGTTATATTCCCACCTAATATTTGTTTGTTTCTTTAACACATCTTCGGAGGCAGACCGGGGAAGAGCTGCAAATCTCACCAGTCTCATGCAAGGTTTGCTTTAATTAGCATGTGTCTCTGGCTGTATGCAGACGCGGAGGGTCCCTAGTGTGTGCGACAACGGGGAAGGGAGGGATTCTTTTTTGTACAGCCACGGTTCACTGTTTCACAAGCAGCAGCGATGCATCTCCTTCATCCGCATGTCCGCCCTCTACTTTTGCTCAGTGCCGCTAATGAGAGCGGATTATGGGGATGTGAGATGAAAGGGCTGTCATTTCTCTGCTGATGAGAGAACTTTGTGTGTGTGTGTGTGTGTGTGTGTGTGTGTGTGTGTGTGTGTGTGTGTGTGTTGAAGGTTTAATAGGTGATCCCAGTGCACCAAAACCGTTTTATGTGTACAGGAGCAAGGGGAAAGCAGATAGCTTCAACCTATTTGCAGGTGACACCATTAAACATGCTCTCGCCCCCTGATTTGGGCTCACGAAAAGGCAACTTTGTATGGATGTGATGCACAAGGTTTTTTATGGGATCTTCAGTACGGTAAATCATCCCTGTGGCTTTTTTGCGGTTGGGAAATCTGTTTCTTTGAAGTGAAGAAGCAAGGCAATGCTGACGGCAGATGCACGTCTGTCTGAGCGCCAGCCTCCAGCTCTATGGGATTTTATTTTGTGTTTTAAATAGCATTCAGAATAAATTTTCACAGTTTTGCTTAAGCAGCCCAGAAGAGATGAAACCTGTTACCCTGTAAATGTAGAGAAAGTGAAGAAAGAGACTTTTAGAACCTCATTAAAGACTTTCATGAATGTTACAAACTACTTTTGGGAGAGGAAGTAGAAAGGAAAAATCATTTATTTTTATAATGTTTTCCAATAGAAAGATATAAACATCCTTAAAACAAGATCAAATGAGAAGTAAAATTGAGTAATACATTAAAACTTGTTTTCAGGGAATATACTAGAATGAATATTTTGGCATACCATATTGGCAAATCGTTTTTCTCTAAGCATAAACCTAACCAAATTGAGTGAGTGAGGTTTAAGAAGTAGAAAACATTTTGCCTACGGGATGAAAAAAAAAAAAAAACCTTCATTCAAGATGCATTCTATGAAAACAAGACTTGTGCAGTTTTGCTTCCCAACTACTGTTATATTGCTTAAAGGTTGTTTAGTTAAAGGGTACAGAACACACACAGTTTCTGCCAATCTCATGTTAATCTTGAGTACCTATAGAGTAGTATTGTATTCATATCTCTGAAGAGTCTTTAGTTTTATCATATTTATAAAAGACAGATATGCTGTTCCGATTCTTTCTGAAGTCAAGTCAAATCACCTTTATTTATATAGCGCTTTTTACAATGCCGATTGTTTCAAAGCAGCTTCACAGTGTTAAACAGGAAAACAATGCGACAGAATTTGATTCGGCTGTAAAGCCGCTCTGGAGAAAACGGTGATGTCATCCAGCTCATTTCAATTATCATATAGTGACAATGCGGGCAGATCAGTAATTTAATTGAACATTTATTTGAATATTTCGTTGAAAATTTAGCGTCCCCAACTGAGCAAGCCAAGCCAAAGGCGACAGTGGCAAGGAACCAAAACTCCATCAGGAGGCATAATGGAGAAAAATAAACCTTGGGAGAAACCAGGCTAAAGTCGGGGTGCCAGTTCTCCTCTGGCCATCATGCCGTGTCGGTGAGGCAATTATTAGATAGGAATATTCGAAAGATCGGAGTCATCACGCCGGAGACGAGTTTACTGAGGATGTCGTATCGGTGAGGCAATTATTAGATAGGAATATTCGAAAAGATCGGACTCATAACGCCGGAGACGATATATTGGGATGTCGTGTCGATAAGGCAATTTATTAGATAGGAATATTCGAAAAGATCGCAGTCATCACGCCGGGGACGGGTTTATTGAGGATGCCGTGACGATGAGGCAATTTCAGGGGGAGTCTAATTAACACGGTCTTTGCAGACGCTTCAGGGATGCGTTGGTCATGTCTGGACGCAGGTCCACCATCTGATCTGGATACGGCCTGGATCCAGCTGACTGCAGTAAACCTCGGGATAAACAGAGAGACACTAACATTAGCGTAGATGCCATTCTTCTTATGATGTAACGAGTGCATCAGGTGTTATGGGAAGTGTTCACGGTTCCGGCTGACCTAGTTAATGCAGCCTAACAAAACAGAAAACAGCCGAACTCATGGAGGCATGCAGTGGGCGGAGCTAAAGAGTCACAAGCACACACAATACATCATGTCATTATCCCTGGATAACTTTCGATTCACTATACGTTCGTGTTGTTTGCGTTATATGCACTTACGCGCCGACTGCCAACAAAACACACATTTGATGCGGTTTCACTTACCGCCTGCTTTTTCGACTCATGACCGGGAACAAACAAACACACTTGCAGAACTCTGTTGCTGCTCCAGAAAAAAAAACTGCATCCACTGTTAACGCTGGGTTATTTGGGAAGCTGAACAAAGTTATCTTTCCCTCACAGCCAAAAACACACTTCTTTAGTGACCATTGTTGATTTCATGGTCTAAAAACAAAATGACAGCGCTGCCGACGGCTTCCGTAACCCAGACGAAGCTCGTTGATGGACGTAGTCTTGCTCTCACTCAGACTGACGTGCTCACACACTCATCCGGGAGAAGTGCCCATACAAGCTAAACCACCCTTTATGACGTCATACAGGGCTATACTCGAAAAAAACTTTCCGAAACTTGTTTGAATCCTGAAGGAGTGTATTTGGCACAGAAATACTCTGTCATGCGTCCAACTCGATTTTTGAAATTTTAGCCATGTTTAGCATGAAAATCCAACTCTTTAACAGTGTAAATGAGTCAGAATGCGTGGGATAGCATTAGACCCCCCCCCCCCTTAAGGTTGTTTTTGCGTGTGTGTTTTGCAGATGTATTTCTTCTGAGCTGCTGGCTCCTTATGTGGGCTTTTAACCTTGAGCTGTCCTCATGGGGCTTCACTTCCTGTGCTATTTGCACAAATCTCATGCGGGCCAGACTTTGAGATGGCATCTCAGTCCGGGCTTGAGGGTCACACCCGGTGATTCCTTCCCTGTGAAGTTTATTGCCATGCTTAGATTTCCAGATATCTCCACCTTCTGCCTTCGGAGCAGGAAGCTGCATGCTCTAGTTCCCCAGATGATGTGAGTTACGCTCAGATGCTTGATAAAGACACCAGAGCCGGATGGATTTTGCTAAGATCTGTCAACATGATTGACGGTACAGTGCAGGCACTACAAAAAATTATATTCGTAAAATGTGCGGGTGCTACAAGACCAAATGCACTCTCAAGATATATTTTCTGAAAACAAGCTTTGCAGGTGATTTCTTTCTGGTTTTAATGATTTTTTTTTTAGATATATTTACCAGAAAACAAAATACTTGAATATGATACTAAGAATATTTTGTTGTTGTCGTTTTTATTGTTTGACATACAACCATGGCCAGATATTTGAAAACTAAATATATAGATGTGCACGAGTACTCGGACGTGACAGCGGCGATCGATCATGAAAATGATGATTGCTGTGACTTTAAAAAGTATATTTCTTTTTTTCTGATTATTGCGGCATTTTGGGCGGTACCTGAGGTCTGATTGGTTAGTGTTAGGACTGCATGCAGTCCATACTGGCAAAATAAAGTGAAACTATGGCTGCATCCGAAATCGCATACTTCCCTACTATATACTACACTGTAAAAATTATTCAAACTTTTTATCATTTGTCAAATCAACTTAGATCATTAATGTGGTTCAGATAACATAATATTTTGAGTTTGATCTCCTTTGTTGTATTAACTCAATTTTTTTATTTCAATGAACACAAAATTTTAAGGCAGCCAGGTAACTTACTTTTTAAGTTAAACCAGCAATAATTTTTTTACTAGGTAAAAAACAGTATGTAACAAGAGTAGTATGTCCGAATTCACAGTACTCATAAAAGAGTAGGCAAAAAGTACCCGGATGACCTACTTCTTCCGGGCGAGATTCTGAAGTGTGCATACTATGGACACTTTACAATCCCATGAGGCCATGGGAAAGGATTTATGAAGGGCAGTGAAGTGACGTAACTGACGCTGATAGGTCACATGATAATGCTAACATGGCGAGTGTAGTACGTCCAGATTGCATTCATATACACACATTCATACTATATAGAATTTACTTTTTTTAGTGGTCCTGAAGTAATTAATTATTCAAAATAAGTACATACTCAAGAGACTATGCGATTTAGGATGCAGCCAGAGGCTTTGAAAGCACGCTGTGATGCCTCAAATCACTTTGATCATGAAAATACAGTTAAGTGCAAGATGTGCAGCGCCAATCTTACTATTGTAATAGAATGTTGTAATTTGTTTGTGCATTAGTTGGCCATGTTTCAGCGCATTGTTACGGGAAGAGCGCATCCACAACGGGAGTTACACATTCAGACAAGCACGTAACTCAAGTTCACTTGCATTTGCATACTTTTGTGCAGATACAAGTTGTAATATTTATGTTGTGTATCTAGGATATCTGATTACTGTCATGTAGGATGTTATATAAAACAGGCTTCAGTTTTTTGGCGTTCGTTCACTCTTCAGCTTCACCTCATGCTGCTACATTGATGCATTATTGATAATCTAGAAGTGTTATTTTTGTTGTATTTCATATTTTGATAGACATATTTTCATGTCATATTTTATTTGTCAAAATTAATTTTCATAACAGTGTTTTAATAAAAGAAAAATTCATGATCCCCATGATGGACACACCCCGCCCCCCGAATACTCAAGTGCTTCTTTTTAAGACCTATCAGTACTCGAAAACTCAAAAATGTCCATTCCTAATATACTGTATACTGTAATATATATATATATATATATATTTTTTTTTTTTTTTAATAATAATTTATTTATTTATTTATTTTTTCAATTTTTTTTACTACAAGCAAAAATACATGCAGAACTATAGCAAAAATACTTGCAGAAAATCCACATGGATAAACTTTTTGTATACTTGTTTTTGTATGTTTTGTAATTTAACCCACTATATAACTCATAAGTATCTGTGTACATGAGAAGGAAGTGAAATTAATGCTCAAATCCCTGGTGCTTATTTGTGAGTAGACCCAGATAGACCCCGACCCTCAAATCCATTTTTAATTAAAAAGCAATATGTTTACAGCTTCCGGTAGCGATATTAAGCTGTTTATAAACCAAGCTCTTTTGAATTATGCAAATGAGTCTTTCCGTGGAATCATCTCCAATTAGAGGAAGCTACTTTACATGCTTTTAAAGAAATATTTGTACAGCATTTGACACTCAGCAATTATGGGCCAATCTTACATCCTTTTTAAGAAAAAATACTGAGAAAATAGAAGGGTGCTTTTTCAACTGAACACCTTTGTCCCTGTGGAACTTTAGAAAGTAATAAAACACTTAAAACACTCTTTTCACACTCTCATGGATTAATTTAATTTGAGATGAGACGAAAATATCATTTGGTTCAAAAATATCATTTGGTTCAGAAAACATAATTCTACTACAATGGATGTAGTGGGGAGAACAAGTATTTGATACACTGCCGATTTTGCAGGTTTGCCCACTTACAAAGCATGTAGAGGTCTGTAATTTTTATCATAGGTACTCTTCAACTGTGAGTGACGGAATCTAAAACAAAAATCCAGAAAATCACATTGTATGATTTTTAAGTAATTAAATTTGCATTTTATTGCATGACATAAGTATTTGATACATCAGAAAAGCAAAACTTAATATTTGGTACAGAAACGTTTGTTTGCAATTACAGAGATCATACGTTTCCTGTAGTTCTTGACCAGGTTTGCACACACTGCAGCAGGGATTTTGGCCCACTCCTCCATACAGACCTTCTCCAGATTCTTCAGGTTTCGGGGCTGTCGCTGGGCAATACAGACTTTCAGCTCCCTCCAAAGATTTTCTATTGGGTTCAGGTCTGGAGACTGGCTAGGCCACTCCAGGACCTTGAAATGCTTCTTACGGAGCCACACCTTAGTTGCCCTGGCTGTGTGTTTCGGGTCGTTGTCATACTGGAAGACCCAGCCATGACCCATCTTCAATGCTCTTACTGAGGGAAGGAGGTTGTTGGCCAAGATCTCGCAATACATGGCCCCATCCATCCTCCCCTCAATGCGGTGCAGTCGTCCTGTCCCCTTTGCAGAAAAGCATCCCCAAAGAATGATGTTTCCACCTCCATGCTTCACTGTTGGGATGGTGTTCTTGGGGTTGTACTCATCCTTCTTCTTCCTCCAAACATGGCGAGTGGAGTTTAGACCAAAAAGCTCTATTTTTGTCTCATCAGACCACATGACCTTCTCCCATTCCTCCTCTGGATCATCCAGATGGTCATTGGCAAACTTCAGACGGGCCTGGACATGCGCTGGCTTGAGCAGGGGGACCTTGCATGCTCTGCAGTATTTTAATCCATGACGGCGTAGTGTGTTACTAATGATTTTCTTTGAGACTGTGGTCCCAGCTCTCTTCAGGTCAGTGACCAGGTCCTGCCGTGTAGTTCTGGGCTGATCCCTCACCTTCCTCATGATCATTGATCCCCCACGAGGTGAGATCTTGCATGGTGCCCCAGACCGAGGGAGATTGACCGTCATCTTGAACTTCTTTCATTTTCGAATAATTGCGCCAACAGTTGCCTTCTCACCAAGCTGCTTGCCTATTGTCCTGTAGCCCATCCCAGCCTTGTGCAGGTCTACAATTTTATCCCTGATGTCCTTACACAGCTCTCTGGTCTTGGCCATTGTGGAGAGGTTGGAGTCTGTTTGATTGAGTGTGTGGACAGGTGTCTTTTATACAGGTAACGAGTTCAAACAGGTGCAGTTAATACAGGTAATGAGTGGAGAACAGGGCTTCTTAAAGAAAAACTAACAGGTCTGTGAGAGCCGGAATTCTTACTGGTTGGTAGGTGATCAAATACTTATGTCATGCAATAAAATGCAAATTAATTATTTAAAAATCATACAATGTGATTTTCTGAATTTTTGTTTTAGATTCCATCTCTCACAGTTGAAGTGTACCTATGATAAAAATTATAGACCTCTATATGCTTTGTAAGTAGGAAAACCTGCAAAATCGAGGGTGTATCAAATACTTGTTCTCCCCACTGTATATCCACTACTAACAATGTATGCATGTACTGTAAAATTCAAATTCAGGTGTTCCAATTACTTCCATGGCCAAAGGTGTATAATTTCAAGCACCTAGGCATGCAGACTGCTTCTACAAACATTTACGCTCTCAGGAGCTCAGTGAATTCAAGTGTGGTACCTTGATAGGTTCGTGAAATTTCCTCACTACTACATAATCCACGGTCAACTGTTAGTGGTATTATAACAAAGTGGAAGCAATTGGGAACAAACAGCAACTCAGCCACGAAGTGGTAGGCCACATAAAATCACAGAGTGGGGTCAGCGCATGCTGAGGCGCACAGTGCGCAGAAGTCAACTTTCTGCAGTGTCAATAGCTACAAACTTTGTGTGGCCTTCAGATTAGCTCAAGAACAGTGCGTAGAGAGCGAATGGAATGGGTTTCCATGGCCGAGCAGCTGCATCCAAGCCTTACATCACCAAGTGCAATGTAAAGCGTCGGATGCAGTGGTGTAAAGCACGCCGCCACTGGACTCTAGAGCAGTGGAGACGTGTTCTCTGGAGAGACGAATCACGCTTCTCTGTCTGGCAATCCGATGGACGAGTCTGGGTTTAGAGGTTGCCATGAGAACGGTACTTGCCTGACTGCATTGTGCCAAGTGTAAAGTTTGGTGGAGGGGGGATTATGGTGTGGGGTTGTTTTTCAGGGGTTGGGCTTGGCCCCTTAGTTCCAGTGAAAGGAACTCTTAATGCTTCAGCATACCAAGACATTTTGGGCAATTTCATGCTCCCAACTTTGTGGGAACAGTTTGAGGATGGCCCCTTCCTGTTCCAACATGACTGTGTACCAGTGCACAAAGCAAGGTCCATAAAGACATGGATGAGCGAGTTTGGTGTGGAGGAACTTGACTGGCCTGCACAGAGTCCTGACCTCAACCCGATAGAACACCTTTGGGATGAATTCACACCTTTGGGAGCGGAGACTGCGAGCCAGGTCTTCTCCATATTAAACCCTACGGATTAAGAATGGGAGTTCATGTGCATGTAAAGGCAGGCGTCCCAAAACTTTTGGCAATATAGTGTATATATATATATATATATATATATATATATATATATATATAAATTACATTTTGTGATGACTTTTCATATTTTAAGTGATATATAATAAAAGTATGGTGAAAAGAAAAACTTGCCAAGACGGTTTTAATGTGCCTTACATATTAGAAAAAACATAGAAATCTGTAATATAAACATCAGTGTAGTTGAAGAAACAGCAAGACTTTTACTCTCTAATTAGAATAAATAATACATAGAAATGTAGACTCTGTTGAAGATCTGAGATCATCAACATCATAGTGCTGAACATCACAGCAATGAAACAGCCCTAATTAAAGCTGTTAAGGATCTGAGATCTACAGAAGTGGACTGGCCTCTCAGGCACACAGGATTTAATTGGTTTAGATCCTATCAGTCCAGCAGAAAGTTCTTTGTTACCACATACGAGCACTGACTAATTAAAACGATATACCATGTTAAGTCCCTCAAGCAATGTTCAGCATTTTTACAACATTTAACGAAAAAAAGGAGACATAAAAGCCATCAAGATAAACCTTTAAAGTTTGAATGTTAGGCTCTGTTATGTAATGTCAGATTCTCTTGCATGGCCTATAGCTTGTTTGAATATTGAGGCCCACTTTAGGAAAATCAAATACAAGATTTTTAAAGATACATTATGTACACTGTAACCCCCTAACGCTCAAAATAATTACTTGGTTTGAGTAGAGCCAACTTAAATTAAACAAGTTAGTTCAATCAAATTAACTTGTATGAGTATTTAGAACTTTCTTTTTCTTTTGAGTTCACAAAACTGACACATTTTAAGTAATCTGAATTGTTTTATTGTTTTGAGTTTTATGAACATTCTTTTAATTTAGACTAACTTAAATTTAACTGAAACTGGGCTGGGATTTCTATTTTCCAGCATGTTTTGCCATGACATTCAAAAGGGAGAGTAAATGCCAAAATTAAGTGCTATATAATTTTTTTTTGTGTGCAAGATTTATGTTAAGTGGGAGATTTAGTAGTGTTAAATGTTTAGCTATGCTAATTTAGTAGAGTTTCCTTTATGTGAGGTTTTTTGGAGGGTTACTGTCATGGTGACGAGTGGAGCATGAGATTAGTTTGAGAACAGATTTATGTTAACTGTCCTGTATTGCCATACTCATTCAGCTATGCTAATGCTATCAAAGCATTGTGTTACCAATTAGCAAGTTAGCACTTACTGATTTAGCTTGTTAGTCAAGTTTCCTCTATTAAAAATATTTAAGTTGCAATTACATGATCATTTTAAGTTAATGTATGAGGAAATTAAAAGCAATTAAAGTACAAAAGAAAAATCTGCAAGTTCTGCTTAAACTTTGAATTTCTTAACTTAAAATATTTGATGTAACTGATTACCTAAATTTGCAAACTTATTCTGGTTTACAGTGTAACTTTTTTTTTTGTTCAAAATTAACTAAATATAAATATTGAGTCAAAACATCATCAGTCCTTCTTCCAAAACCTGTTTCACTATGGTAAGCCTATTATAAGTGTTTATATTTTAGACCTGTCAGGATGGTTTTCACAGGAAATTGTGTACATACGTCACTCGCCCGTGCATGTCTCGTCATATCCGTAAATTGAGAAAAGTTGCTCCGGCTACTATGATGCGTGTATAATGTGGGAATGTCATAGGTTAGTTGTCACAACGAGCGAGAAAGGTTGACATGGAGCCATTAAATGTCCAACTTTTAAAAAAAAAAAAAAAAACCCTGGAACAGAGGATAGTCTGCTGGCAAAAAGATAGCGTGACAGAGCTCGTAATAAAACCAGAATCAACATTGGCTTGGCTTTTCAGAGATGCGAGAACTGAGGGATTTGAAATGTTGTAAAAGTGACTGGAGATGGTGTTTTTATTACTCTACAGGTGACTAAGGTATTTTATTGAACAGATAAATTGTCATATGTAGCTCTCTAACAGAGTTGATTGTAAAGCATTATCTATTGTGAAGGGTCATTTCATTATGGTTGTTGTAGCGCTGTGCTGGAATTTATTTTCAAGGAAGTACCGTGTCTATATTAATGAGTAAAGCTACACTAACGTCTTCAGCTAGTCAGCTTGGGATCCTTTCCATCTAAACTGGTTATATCTCTTAAGACAAGTAGTGAATGTTTTATGAGCAGTAGGATAACCATATTCATCCGCACAGTTATACGGAGCCGAAGCACAACCAAAACAATGTTCTTCCGCAAAATGCATGCAGTTTTGCTTTTTAACCGCTACAGGGCCAAAAGTTACATAGTGTACCTTTAATGTATAGAAATGATGTGTGAGATAGAAAAATTAATAGACAGTCGGATCAATAGGTTCCTTAGTCTTAGCAAACGTTTATAATGTGGAGTAAATGATACAAATATTTTTATGTACCTTTTCTTGCACCTCCTCCATGGCAATTCAAATGGCTTTCTGCAGAGCATATTTCTCAGCTAAATTAGATTCATATCCAGAACCCAATAACCCATTTTAATGGGGGTTTTTTTCCAGCAAAGTACATTTCTACATTTAATATCAGAGAAACCTTGAACATGATAGAGTTGAAAATGACAAAAAATGTAAGTAATAAGAAAAAAGACAAAATCTAACAGTGAACTGAACTGTGATTCATGTCGTTATTCAAAGACTTTATTCAAGTTCTTCCTGTGAAACCCGGTAGATGAGATAATCCAGTATGTCTTGTATTTACAACCTTTGCAAGGTTAAGAACAAGGAACATCCCTTGACGTGTTTTTTTTAGTGACTCTTTCATGCTATTGAATTACTGTGATGTTGTATTTCCCCCCTGCTGGAAATGTAATGCTCCCACTGCGGGTTAGTCACTGCTCACTAAGGTTTTGAGGTCCTGTTACGTCCATGTGTTGGAAACATGAGTGATAATCTTTATGCAACACTTGTACTGGCTTTTCTGCTAAAAGCCGAAGGGGTTATATTCTACACTTTTGTATCAATTTATTTTTTCCACTGATGTTCTCTTGTTCTCTCACTAAAATTGCATGTGGGATTCAAATTCGTTCTTATAGACTGGTGCAGGAATGACGTCAAAACCTGGAAGACTAATACGTGTCTGGTTCCTTGGAGATTTTCCTATGGGGTTTTATAATGGGGGTTTTCAATTTATTAAAATAAAGCCTGTGGTTAACACAACTTGACGATACTTTGTCCTTTTGTGAAACAGCAGGTATTATTCCACAATAATGGTCTCAAACAGTAGTATGCTACATTTTTGTCACATCATTGTACTATTCACATGAACTCATAACATGCACATTTTATTATAGCTTGCCGAATTTGCCGAATTTGCCTCTTTTTGGGTGTGAGCAAAAACATGCTGTTTTTGTGCGTGTCCCTTTAAATGCAAATAAGCTGCTGTCTCCCGGCCCCCTTTCCAAAAGAGGGTGGAGCTTTTACAGTGCGTGCTTCGGCTACTCCAGCAACAACAAAACTGCATGGAGAATGTCACGCAGCCAGAAATTGCCATGTCAGAAATTGTCAGTAACGGTATTCAGCCTTACACGTTCGAACCGGAGTCAAACAGAGATGGAGAGATTGGACGTTTCTGAACGGTTAGTGGATAAATTTATGTAGTTGTTGTGGAGTTAAGTTGATTCAACTCATCGATTAGCATGTACTATCATGTAATGGCCGTTTCACACCGCAAGCGCATATTTTTTCCCGCATGCATGTTAATCAATGACTGCATTCACACTGGGAGCAGGAGCAGCGTGTGAGCACGCTTTTGATGGACAAAACACATGATTTCCCACAAAAAGTGCTCAAAATGCACAGAATAAGCATGTCTAGTGTGTTTTAACAAGAACTGAAGTATGTCAGAAAAGAAAATGAAGAATCAAAAATATTTATAGAAGATTTACCCATTTAAACTTTTAATTATTGTTTTTAATTATTCAGTTTGGATGAAAGTATGGTGTATTATAAAAAAACTAGCCTGAAAATATAATATATAAACTTTCTTTCTAATACACAGGTAGCCTATATAGGCTTTAGCGCTACCCAAATCAACCCAGAGTTTGTGTTTTTTTTATCCGCAGAGATTGCTGTCTTGTAAACATATCAAAGTATGACTGAAACGACATGTTCGGAGCTGTTTTCTTGGTTGTGTTTGCTGTTTAACATTTACATGCAAATGTTGTACGCACCCCATGTTAACAAACTTACAAGACTATCAAGTTTATAAATGACCAACTTATAAAAACAAATTCATTGATTAGTTGACTTTCTTCGGCACATTTCCTTCATAAATGAAATTCAGCCAAGGTGTCCTCAGTGATTCAGATGCCGGGAGTCTATGGAGAATCTTATGGTCGTTGGTAC
Source organism: Coreius guichenoti (assembly GCA_039654105.1). NCBI lineage: Eukaryota > Metazoa > Chordata > Actinopteri > Cypriniformes > Gobionidae > Coreius > Coreius guichenoti. The sequence goes on from CM077184.1 coordinate 7,367,293, forward strand.
ATCCAGTAACAGAACATTTGTAAAGTTTTTTTGGCGCAGACGTATATCTCCAGCTGCTACAGGGAGGAAACATAAATGGTGGACTGCTGCGGCTCACTCAGGACGGGATCTATGCTAATAAGGCAGATCGTCACCAGTCATGGGCGGGGCTTCTCTCTAATCTTACGTAAGAGTGGGGGAAATCTGGAACCCGCTCGTTTGGGGAGACTGTTTATGATTTATAGAGATTATAAAAAAAGGAGTGGGTGGATTTTTGCCATTATAGGCTGGTTGTTTACACACACTGTGGACACACATCTGTGTTCAAACACCTTATAAAAGTGAATTTTGCATAATAGGTCCCCTTTAATTCTTAGTAATCCAATACATTACTTCAAAATCAAATAATGAGTCAAGAAAGACATGTGAAGAATCAAGGTTGATATAGCTTCCTGTTCATTCACCATGCTAGAAATGAAAGAACAGGTTGAGTGTATTGCATTGTGGGATATAGTATTTTACACAGTGTGCTTTGTACTGCACATATTAGCAAATGTAGTCATCCAGGTTTTCATACTGTGCATACATAGTAGATACTGCTGCAATAGTAAGGATAGTATGCTATTTCATACACATGACTATTCCTGAATGACCTGTTAATGCAGATTTATTTCAATTAATGTTCTGTGTGAGCTTTCCACTGCGAACATCAGAATATGCCTACATATTGAGCTCTTTTACTACAAAAGAGCAAAGAAAATTGAGTTTTCCGTGATGTGTCCCCTGCAAATTGGTTTACAAGCTAGTGTGAGCGAATTATCTTTATCGTGATTGCATAATGCTTTCTAATGGTTTGTATAACAGCATTAGTGTGTTGATATTTTCTTAGGTGTCTTATAACTCTATCAGATTGTTTTCTAATGTAACGTTAGACCAAATCCTCACTGCATTTATGCACAGTTTTTATCCCAATTGATATTCTATTACGCCGTCAGGTAACTCAGCTCAGGGAATAAATTTACACGTAACAGTCTATATCCGTCACTGCATCTTTTGTAGTAATAATCAGTCGTGGTTGCCGTTTCTTTCGACTTCCCGCCTAAGTGTTAGAGCACAGAGTGCAGGTGACTTTGTAATTCGAGTCCTGGCGTGAGGTGACTCACGGTATCATCAGCTGCACTCCAGGAGTCTGGCAAAACCTCGCTGTCTCCTGCAGATACTTCTGCCAAGTACCTGTCGTGAATTTGATTTTCTCAGCCCTGCTGAGAAGCTGAAAATATGAGAACATGTACAGATGTTTCTATCAGCACGGCTCTGTCAAACTGAGAGGCTTTTGAACACAAATCTAGATTTAATTGCCATTTAGCACACGCTTTTCTTCTAAAGCAACTTGCTGTACACTAATTAAAAGGACAGTTTGTTTAGCCTAGGTCTTTGCAGTCAGCATGAAAACAAAATGGACCATATGTGCTTTCTTAATACACTGTGAATGATTCATTGGTGCATGGTATTCCAAAGTAAACAATGTTCGTCTTTGCAATTGTTTGTCAAAATGTATTAATGACACCATGAATCCCTGTTATTTTTCAGAGATTCTATTCACAATCAATTCCTAATGGATAATATCAAATATCAAATTCTATTGACTTTAATGATGTAGCTTGTAATTTATACAAGGTTAAAATAACTTCTATCCAGCTCAGTGTTATTTTAGTATTGTTTATATACTATTACAGTATTTAGCAATATTTTAGCTTTTTAGCTTTTTTTTATTTCTGTTAGTTTGTTTTAGTAATTTTATATGCTTTTATCAATTTTTTTTGCAATATTTATTTATTTTTATTTTAGTTTTAGTAGGCTACTTAAGCTTAAACATATTTATTTCAGTTAATTGCCAATGCAATATTTCTAATTTTTAAAGTTTTTAAGTTTAAGATTTTCATCTAATATTTATATTTTATTTTATTTCAGCTTTATTTAAGTTGCTGAAAATTATTTGTAATAGTTAACAATAACAACACTGATCTACACTGTAAAAAATTATTTTTGTAAGTTAAATTTGTAAAACAATTGTAAGATAAATTTGAATCTAATACAACATGTCATGTATAATTCAATGCGTTATTTGCCAATTCTTTGTGAAATTTACTAGCAATTTCAGAGTGAAAATTGATGTTATACCATTTTTTTTAAAGTGTTGTTTATGTTTGACTAGTCCCAGATATAAACTTCTGGTCAACTACGCTGCCTTCATTGTAAATACAAGTTTCCTAGTCGGAATTTGGATGTAAACTTTGAGATAATTTTATTACCCAAGTTCCCGAGTTGGGCGGCCCATAAACTTTAAACATGGTGGAGAACGATTGCTGATGTGACTGGTTTTCTTTATTATTTATTCTATATTACATCACCTTGTCTTGTCATTATAGTGCATATTTACATTAGGGATGCACAATATATCGACCACCATATCTGTATCGGCCGATACATTTTTTATGTTATCGCTATCGGCCTGATAAGAAAATTTGACCGATAAATAATGGATTATTTCCTTCAGATGAGACACCTCAGATGCGCACTGTTCGCCATGATGGTTTTGAATTGCTTGAAATATGATTGGAATCACTTCAAAAAAGGAAAATACAGTTAAGTGCAACATATGCAGCGCAAGTCTGTCATATAGGCTACATAAAATTATAATGAAAACATCATTATAATTGTGTGCTTGGGACATGGCTTTTAATGGTGAGACTTTTGTTTTTGTAATCAGGCTCTCAAAAATTATCTAAAAATTTGGATTTAGATATATCGGCCAATATATCATTATCAAATATAAACAATTTTCAGTATTGGATAAAATTTTCATATCGGTGCATCCCTAATTTACATATGAATAACCATTTGAAGCATATTGTATGTTTTATACACAGTGAAAATAGCATGTATTTGACAGAAATTCCAGAATTGTCAGCAAGTTGACTATCTAGATCCGTTGAATGTTTATAGTTGTCAATGAAAATGATGCTACATTTTATTCAAAGTTAAATGTCTTCAATACATGTTGGCTTTAATAAGATTACCTCAAGAAATTGGCAAGAATAAACCTAGTGCCCTCAATGATTCCTATTCTTTCCGACAACAAAGCAATGGAATGCAACGAGCTTGTAATCACGACTTCAAAAGTGTGAAGGAGGAAATTTCAGGGCAGCACTAGTCATCCAGCAACAAGCCAGTAGCTCTATATCTATATCTCTCTAATTTATATATTTATCTAGTATTTTTCCTATATAAGTACAATAGTCATAAGCAAATGGTTAGTCATACATATGTAATGAATTTTATGCCAAAAATACTTTCTTATGCTTAAATCCTCACACACATACAGACACATGACGTACTCTCGCTGGTGGAACTTCCGAATATAAATCCGCCTTGACAATCGCATAGTAAACACAAAGTACGGCAGCATGTCGCCGGAAGCCAAACAACAGCTGACAGGTCTGCTGGTGCTGCGTTGTTCAGTGTCAAGTGTCCTAAATACAGCAAACACCCTTAGGTTCATCTGTTGTGTGTGTGTACAGGTATATGTGGTTTATGAGGACACCAAATGGCTTAAAAAAAATACTAAACAGTGCTTTTTTTTTATTCAAAAAATGTCAAAAGTTTTGTGTGATGGGTAGGTTTAGGTGTAGGGTTAGTGTAGGGGAATAGAATATACAGTTTGTACAGTATTAAAAACCATTACGCCTATGGAGAGTCCCCGTAAACCACATATTCAAGAGTGTGTGTGTTTGTGCTAGGATCACAGGTAGCTATTGTAACAACAGAACAATGGAGACGATGTAAACAGGCAGTGTCTGATGAGCAAAACAGACTGAGATCTTCTCAAACCATTAATCATCATCAGAGATGTTGTCTTCTGCAGGAAGTGAGAGGACGAGTTGGGGAGAATGAGATATATATTACATCGGCTCGGACAGGCCTTACTGTTTTTGAGGACAATGGCCAAAGAATAGAGACTTCCTGTCTTTTTTAATGCTCTTTCCCTTAAAGCTCTTTGTTTTAGACCTTTCCGCTCCAGTCTGTTCTTCACATCTAGAGAAAACTTTCCCCTCATGTTCTCTTTAAATTGAGCAAGCCTACATCCTACATTTTTTTTGTTAAAATATTAAATATGCTAATACAATCCATTCATATTTAGCATTTAGGAAAAAAGTTCAATATGACAATACAACAATCATCATCATCATTATATATTATTATTATTATTATACTATGTATGTAATGATGATTATCATGGGCGACATTTGACTCTCAAGTTAGGGGGGGCAAAAAAAGTTTTTTCCTGCATCAGCGAAGTATTCGCAGAAATTTTGTTACTTGTTTTTTTTATCTTCTTTCTTATTTTGGCTACTCATTTAGCCTATTTAATAATTTACTTAATTTTGTTATCACGGGCGCTCAAAATGTGAATCATTAGCCACTTTTCCACCATTTTCTTACAATGGTAAGGAACGGTCCAGTTCCACTTGAGCCTGGTTCGGTTCGGCACGGCACGATTACAAACCGTTCTCGGCACAGTTGGCTAACAGTGCTGGTAGAATCCGTGAAGTGATGTCACAATTCAGAATCGGTCTGTTGCCTGGCTACTGGTTTCTCTGTAGCTGGCTAAGCGCTCTATTTGAGGAACGTAAACACAAATTAATAATAAAATTAAAAGAAATATCTGATCATCCTCCATAACGCGGTCGCTGTTTCTCATATCGTCTGTAAACTCTTGCGTTACCAAGGCAACGACTGACGCTTTTGTATGACACTCCAAAGAGCGTCCGTTATCAGCCCCACAGTGGAAAATGAAACCGTAACCGTACCAGCTGGCCCGGAGCGGTTACGCAATGAACCGTTCAGCCGATGGTGGAAAAGTGGCTATTGTTTGTCCATCATTTTGCGAGCAACTGGTGATAAAGAAAAATGCCAAGTCGCAATATTGAAAATATTTGCATCTTAAGCCATTAGGGCGAGACAGTGGATATCAAATGGCAATATCAAATATCAAATATCAAAAAATATCAAATTTGCGCGAGAGTTATGCGGTGAAGAAGTCTCAAACGCCAATCAGTTATTCACTACAGAAACCGAAAGTAAAAACTAACCGAGCTTATGGCATCTGGCGCTGCATTGACGGTGCATATTCTTTTAGAGACGATGAGATATTAATCAAATTTATTTTCTTAATATTTCACTTGTGGCCCATTGTTAAAAAAAAAATTATTTTCGTGAATCGAGAAGTATTTCAAACAAGTTGTTTTTGAAATGAGGAGTAAGCAAATCTAACTAATCTTTCCTCGCAGCGCGTCGGTTATGCGTTGATGCGCTGTGAAATATTGCGGGGCATATGAATTGTAATATTAATTTAATAATAAAAATAGCCTAATCATAATAATAATTTAACATGCCTTGCGTGCCCGTCCGCTACTCCACTGTGAAGGGCTAAACGGCGTCCACAGACACGACATCAAAGCGATTAACTGTTTTATCCAAATCCACATGAATGGCCCGTTCAATGTTCAGTAGCTTAGTCTCTCCTGTCTCATGGTGTTTCTCGTCGTGTGTTTTCAGTCGGCGCAAGCAAAAAAAAAATTATTTCACAATGTGGTGTTCATCGGCACAGTCAAGAATAACTTAAAGAGGTTGCCGTTTACTAGACTGTAGGCTAGCTTGACTAACAGTGAGTTTTTCTTGCTTATGCTCTGAAAGACCCCCCCCCACCCCCCCACAATGTCGCCCATGATGATTATTATTATTAAAACTATTATTTAATTATAAGTATTAAACAAATCAGTTAAGAAATATATTACTACTGCATTATACTATATTACTTCTAATTATTAATGATTATTATAATTATAATAATTAATACAAATAATTTACGCAGCATATGTAAATGACATTCTTCTTTCAGATGAGTACAGTTGCCTTCCCAGCTTTGTAATGGCATTGAATAGTGTCCAAGTTTTTGAAGCTCCAAAAAGCGCATCTATCCATCATAAAAGTAATCCATACTTCTGAAGTGAAGCGAAGGGTTATAGATTATAAAGTTATAATTATGGATATTTTTCTTACAAAAAACACAACGCTTCGCTTCAGAAGGCCTTTATTATCCCCCTGGAGTCGTATGTATTACTTTTATGATGGATGTATGCGCTTTTTTGGGCTTCAAAATCTAGGGTACCATTCACTTCCATTATAAAGCTGGGAAGAGCCAGGATATTATGTAATATAACTCAGATTGTGTTCAGCTGAAAGAAGAAAGTCATACACACCTAGGATGGCTAGAGGGTGAGTAAATTATGGGATAATTCCTTTAAAACGTAGCATTTTTTCACACTTCTCATGTTGGAGAATACAGAAATCTGTATAAATATGTAAACACATTACTCACTATCCTGATGTAATGTAATATTTAATTCATATTTTTTTATTGCTTTGTTTGATTTGCACATTCCGACCAGCCCATCACAGCAACAATAACTCAACCAATGGCGTGAGTTTAGTGCAGGATTATCTGTTTGTTCAACCAATGGCAGGCGTGTTTGAGAAACCTGTTTGAAATTATTTTAATATAATTTTAAAATTGTTTGGTGATGCTAGTGGCAGAAAGATTACACACTTCACCTTTAAATTGGTTAGTCTTCTTCAAGATTTGATGTCAGGAATGTGTCTGGTCGACATCATTTTTAATGAAATCAGCGCTCATGCAAATTACTCTGAAATTACTCTGCTGTCACTAATAGATTACTGTACAGCAGCATTTCTGGATGATTTTCATTTAGATATGCTACAAATTTACTCTTGACAAAGACATGCCTATAAAGTCACTCTATATGCATATTCACAAAATATGCATCATTCAATTCTAAAAGTTTGGCCTGGCTGGAAGCCGTTAGAAATGAAATGTCACTATGTTCTGATTAGTATGGTATTTTGTGTGAGTGGGAGAATATTTTTGCTCATATCCCTGAATTTCAAACCATAGTTAGGACCTTATGCAACATCTAATTTGAGATGAAAGCACTCAGGTATAATTTTCCTCTTCTGCACTGCTATCCTGATCACATGTGCTAGAAGCTATAAATACTCAAACTCACAGTATTCTCTGTCTGCATTTGTCAACAGGATTTTATAGGAGTACTTTCTGTCAATTCTGTCATCATTTACTCACCCTCATGTCGTTCAAAAACCATAAATGACTTTCTTTCTTTCTTTTTCTTTCAAAAACCATATGACTTTATAGCTGTCAAGTTATAAAAATCACAAAAAGACTTTTTTATTTAATTTAAATTCTTCTGAAGCTAAAGGCCTGGTTTCACAAACAATGCTCAGATTAAGCCAGGATTAGGCCTTCGTTCATTTAGGGCATTTAAGTAGCTTTTATAAACATGCCTGTTTATAAAAACATTACTGTGCATCTTTAGACAAAACAATAGCACTGACATATTTTAAGATATGTTAGTGCAAGTTGCTTTCAGTTAAAACAGCTCAAACAAACAAAACCAAAAAGAACAAGATTTTATGACAGATATTTTGCGAGGGAATTTACAGAACACCCAAAACAATGCTGTGTGCTAAATGCGCTCATTGTATCTGCGCTAGTGATGACTCAGATCTTTGGGTCTCGTTCAGCAAAATGAAGTAATCTTTTTTCAAGTAATTTCTTTCATTTAAGCAGAATAGAATTGAAATGTTACATGTCAATAGCCAAATTCCCCAACACATCAACTTGCGCAAATGTTTAGAATAAGAAAAAACTATAATGCAGCCAAAGCCTGCATAGCTGGGTCTTCAGGCAGGCTGGGTATGCAGTCTGTTAGTTCACCTCACCTCCCGATCCAAGTCGTTCTTTCTTTTGTCACGTCATATCCCCATAGGCTGAAGCTATGAAGTCTGTACCGGAAACAGAAATTATTACTTTCCCTCTCGCTTTGTATGATGAACGGATTGAATTTAGACTTTTATTCACATTTAAACATTGATCAGGGGACATAAACAGAAGCTCAACCGAATATGCTTGACGCGTGAGAACAAACCTCATTGGTTCTTGTGGAAGCTCAAACTTGCTGCAGAACACACGAGAATGAACCTCACTGGTTCTTGCTGAAGCTCAAACGTGCTGCTTAACACGAGAATGAAGCTCATTGGCTCTTGTGGAAGCTCAAACGTGCTGCGTAACACACAAGAATTAACCTCATTGGTTCTTGTGGAAGCTCAAACGTGCTGCTTAACACGAGAATGAAGCTCATTGGCTCTTGTGGAAGCTCAAACGTGCTGCGTAACACACAAGAATTAACCTCATTGTGTTCTTGTGGAAGCTCAAACGTGCTGCATAACACGAGAATGAAGCTCATTGGCTCTTGTGGAAGCTCAAACGTGCTGCGTAACACACGAGAATTAACCTCATTGGTTCTTGCAGAAGCTCAAACGTGCTGCGTAACACAAGAATGAAGCTCATTGGCTCTTGTGGAAGCTCAAACCTGCTGCGTAACACGAGAATGAACCTCATTGGTTCTTGCGGAAGCTCAAACGTGCTGCGTAACAAGAATGAACCTCATTGGTTCTTGCTGAAGCTCAAACGTGCTGCGTAACAAGAATAAAGCTCATTGGCTCTTGTGGAAGCTCAAACGTGCTGCGTAACACACAAGAATGAACCTCATTGGTTCTTGCAGAAGCTCAAACGTGCTGCGTAACACAAGAATGAAGCTCATTGGCTCTTGTGGAAGCTCAAACGTGCTGCGTAACATTAGAATGAAGTGCATTGGTTCTCGCATATCAAGCGAAAATGTCAGTTTACCACAACTGATGTGTGCTGATGAATGTTTTTATGTGAATAACAGCCTAAATTCAATCTGTTCATCATATAAAGTGATTGTGTCTCTTCAGAAAATTTGCACCAAACCGCTCAATTCATATGGATTCGTTTTATGACCTCTTTATGAACTTTTTGAAGCGTCAAAGTGTTAGTTGCGTAGCTGTCAATGGAGGGACAGAAAGGTCTCAGATTTCAGTAAAAAGATCTTAATTTATATTCCGAAGATAAATGAAAGTCTTAGGCATTTGGAACGACGAGGATGAGTAATAAATGACAAAATTTTCATTTTTGGGTGAACTATCCCTTTAATTAATTTCTGTATTCAATATGGCTGTCACGTCACGTGACAAAAGAACGAACGACTCCGACCTGAAGACTTGGGAGGTGAACTAATAATTTCTGTTTCCTGTACAGAACCTATAGGATGTTGCGCATGCTCGGTCAACACAAAATGAACGAATCACTCTTTGAGACAACTCCTAGTTCCCGAGTCATATTAAAGATTCGTTAAAAATGATCGACCCATCACTAATCTGCGTACATATGATGATATTTGTACTAGCTGAGAACTCACAAAGAGCTTATAAAATGTGTAACGAGAAGAACAAGTTATACTTGAGCATTCTGTCCATTTTAGGGAAGCATCTTGTGACATCACGTCCTGCTTTTAGTTCGTTTGGATGTCTTTAGTCTCTGTTGCATTCATATTTCAGTCGAACCGCACCAGAGTTCATTTGGAAGCAGGTCGAGACCCACCTTTTTAGGGGTCCCGGTCTACTTGTTTGGTGCTCATCAAGGTTCGGACGGCAACGTTCACTCTTTTTCAAATGAACCGCACTAACAGAGAAATTGCACCAAACCTGGCAATTGTGAACACACCCCAAGTCATTGTAGCGCTCATATCTAATTCGCAGGTTGGTGCCAGTGATGTCCAACTTTCATATTAACCTTTTGATTTTTGAGTTATCTATCTATTAAACATAGTAATATAGTATTCTGATATATATATATACACTCACCTAAAGGATTATTAGGAACACCATACTAATACTGTGTTTAACCCCCTTTCGCCTTCAGAACTGCCTTAATTCTACGTGGCATTGATTCAACAAGGTGCTGAAAGCATTCTTTAGAAATGTTGGCCCATATTGATAGGATAGCATCTTGCAGTTGATGGAGATTTGTGGGATGCACATCCAGGGCACGAAGCTCCCGTTCCACCACATCCCAAAGATGCTCTATTGGGTTGAGATCTGGTGACTGTGGGGGCCATTTTAGTACAGTGAACTCATTGTCATGTTCAAGAAACCAATTTGAAATGATTCGAGCTTTGTGACATGGTGCATTATCCTGCTGGAAGTAGCCATCAGAGGATGGGTACATGGTGGTCATAAAGGGATGGACATGGTCAGAAACAATGCTCAGGTAGGCCGTGGCATTTAAACGATGCCCAATTGGCACTAAGGGGCCTAAAGTGTGCCAAGAAAACATCCCCCACACCATTACACCACCACCACCAGCCTGCACAGTGGTAACAAGGCATGATGGATCCATGTTCTCATTCTGTTTACGCCAAATTCTGACTCTACCATCTGAATGTCTCAACAGAAATCGAGACTCATCAGACCAGGCAACATTTTTCCAGTCTTCAACTGTCCAATTTTGGTGAGCTCGTGCAAATTGTAGCCTCTTTTTCCTATTTGTAGTGGAGATGAGTGGTACCCGGTGGGGTCTTCTGCTGTTGTAGCCCATCCGCCTCAAGGTTGTGCGTGTTGTGGCTTCACAAATGCTTTGCTGCATACCTCGGTTGTAACGAGTGGTTATTTCAGTCAAAGTTGCTCTTCTATCAGCTTGAATCAGTCGGCCCATTCTCCTCTGACCTCTAGCATCAACAAGGCATTTTCGCCCACAGGACTGCCGCATACTGGATGTTTTTCCCTTTTCACACCATTCTTTGTAAACTCTAGAAATGGTTGTGCGTGAAAATCCCAGTAACTGAGCAGATTGTGAAATACTCAGACCAGCCCGTCTGGCACCAACAACCATGCCACGCTCAAAATTGCTTAAATCACCTTTCTTTCCCATTCTGACATTCAGTTTGGAGTTCAGGAGATTGTCTTGACCAGGACCACACCCCTAAATGCATTGAAGCAACTGCCATGTGATTGGTTGATTAGATAATTGCATTAATGAGAAATTGAACAGGTGTTCCTAATAATCCTTTAGGTGAGTGTATATATTTGATATAGAATGCAGTGGAATAAGGGAGACACAATGCACACTTTTTCTTAAGCCTTGTTTAACCCAGAAAACGTTTTTTAATTAATCAGTGCTAGCATAATTAATTTAATGCCTACTAGGGTAAATGTTTTTTCCAGTGTCATGGCTACTCATTTTTTAGGACATTTTCATCTTTGGTGGTTTGATGGTTTTCTGACTGCTGGAGTGTTGTGTGTGTGTTTTGTGTTTAAATGTCTAGCTTTATGTTGATGTGATTAATGAGTGTGGAAAATGCAGGGCACGTGGTGCAAATCGGCATATGCCTTATGGAACTGAGGGACAGCGGTAAACGGTACTCGTACTTGAATGTTTTATAAAGAGAAGCTGAAGACAAGAAAAGGGCAAGAGCGAGATATAGTAGAGAATACTACTCTTTTTAAGCTGGATTCCATTTAAATTGAAATAGAAGGAACCGAAAAAAAGGAAAAATAAGATCTTGTAAGATGTGGTACCATAAGGAAGTAATTCAAAGAGATAAAATGGATTAGTCACTGCTTTATAAAAGAAATTGTGTCTTTTCTTGTTCCACTTTTGATGAAATGCTCTTGCAAGTGTTTTCATATTCTTACATTAAAATTCAGCACTTGTTTCTGCATCACTAACATGAGTGAGCATCTACATTTAGTTATTTGTATGCATATGGAGATATTGACAATCAGAAATGTAAGTTATTTTTAATGCTATTAATGTAAAAACTATCCACTTTAATCATAAATATTATAAACAATAAACAAATAAAATATTTTATTTTAATTTTAAGAAATTATTTTAATATTTTTATTTTAATAAATAAAAAAGGATTTTTTCATAATTTTTATGCATTTGTATCACTATTATCAGTTATTTACAGTGTTATTGTAAAGACTATGCTTTACTTATAAATATTATAAATAAATAAATACAATATTTTACTTTGATTGTAATAAATTATTTTAATATTTTTATTTTAATAAATAAAATACATTATTAATAATTGTTACATTTTAATCCCTATATTATCACAATTATTTTCAGTGTTATTAATGTAAAAACTATATGCTTTAATTATAAATAATACATAAATACATTTTTAATTTTAATGTTAATAAATTATTTTAGTATTTTTATTTTAATAAATAAAATAAATTAATAAATGTAATAATTGCTACACATTTTTAGTCACTATTATCAGGTATTTTAAGTGTTATTAATGTAAAATTATACACTTTAATAATGAATATAATAAATAAATAAAATATTTAGTTTTAATATAATACATTTTATTTTACTATTTTATTGTAATAAACAAAATATAAATAAACAAAATAAAATAAATTTAAATAAAAAAACAATTTTGCAGCACATTCAAGGTCCAGACATTTGGGAGGGACTCCTGCATTTCACACCCTGGTTTTAATAGCTGAGGTTCAGATTTGTTGAGAAATATTTTTTAAATACAGTTTTTTTTTTTTTTTTTTTTTTTTTTTAACTTTTCTCACTATTTGTTTGTAAGGCTGTGCATGCATATGTGTCGTTCATTTTTTAATGAAATGAAATTAAAAAGCACTAAGTTCATGGACGTTTTTGCTACTGAGGTAAGTTCAGATGAAGGTGTCGTCTTTATCCATCATTCCTCTTGACTGGCCCTCACCTCCAGCCATATGTAGTCTGGGTTATTTATGGTCATGAATGAAGCACCATCGAGACATTGAAGACAAAAACCTGCATTGAAAGAGACTCTTGAGACTCTTCAGTCCTTGAGAATATGAACTTTAAACTTTATGATTTTTTTTTTCTTCTCCCATCGACCTGCTCTGCTGTGACTATGAACTACAAATGAAGCATTGAAATTCCACTTCGGGGAAACTACTATGATTTGTGCGATCGTTCTATGCAGTAGTTTTATAAATAGCATTGCCTGCTCATTATATTTAAGTCCCAGTGGTGCTTTTCCCTCTAAACTGGTGCATGCTGTCACTTCACATTGCAGATCACTACATTCATACTGCATCTCTCTTGTTCTCTATGCAGTCTAAGACTTTGCTTCATGTTTCATCACAGGTTGAATTAAGGCTGGACAGTGGTGATGTCACTGCAAAGTAAGTTTAATCATTTAAGAATTGCTATTTATTTTATTTTATTATTTTTATTTTATTATTTTAATGTTTTCTTAGACTGACCTTTTACAGAACATGTAGAGTTAAAGTGCCATGTAGATACAATGGGGTCCAAAAGTCTGAGACCACCTGTTAAAATGGTTCTGTAATACAAATTAATAAATTATATTATCAGTATAAAAATTTCAATTAGAATTTTTTACATAAATCTCAATGTCATATAATTTGATTCTTTAATGACAGCAAAATTTGAGCTGCATGAAAAAACCTGATGATCGTTTTGTCGTTTTCTGGTGATCATGTTTCTTGTGCTTTATGGAAAGCTAAAAAAATCTGATTTCACATGGTCATGTCACCTATTTTGCTAATTGGTAACTTTTAAAAGTATTAAAAAGTATTTAAAATGGATCTCCATGGATCGGACTTGTTTGTTCAGCACATCCCACAGATGCTCGATTGGATCTGGGGAATTTGGAGGCCAACACCTCAAACTCATTGTTGTGCTCCTCAAACCATTCCTGAACCATTTTTGCTTTGTGGCAGGGTGCATTATCCAGCTCAAAGAGGCCACAGCCACCAGGGAATACCGTTTCCATGAAAGGGTGTACATGGTCTGCAACAATGCTTAGGTAGGTGGTACGTGTCAAAGTAACATCCACATGGATGGCAGGACCCAAGGTTTCCCAGCAGAACATTGCCCAAAGCATCACACTGCCTCCGCCGGCTTGCCTTCTTCCCATAGTGCATCCTGGTGCCATGTGTTCCCCAGGTAAGCGACGCACACGCACCCGGCCATCCACGTGATGTAAAAGAAAACATGATTCATCAGACCAGGCCACCTTCTTCCATTGCTCCGTGGTCCAGTTCTGATGCTCATGTGCCCACCGTTTGGCGCTTTCGGCGGTGGACAGGGGTCAGCATGGGCACCCTGACTGGTCTGCGGCTATGCAGCCCCATACTCAACAAACTGCGATGCACTGTGTATTCTGACACCTTTCTATCAGAACCAGCATTAACTTCTTGAGCAATTTGAGCTACAGTAGTTTGTCTGTTTGATCGGACCACACGGGCCAGCCTTCGCTCCCCACGTGCATCAATGAGCCTTGGCCGCCCATGACCCTGTCACCGGTTCATCACTGTTCCTTCCCTGGACCACTTTTGATAGATACTGACCACTGCAGACCGGGAATACCCCACAAGATCTGCAGTTTTGGAGATGCTCTGACCCAGTTGTTATGCCATCACATTTTGGCCCATGTCAAACTTGCTCAAATCCTTATGCTTGCCCATTTTCCTTGCTTCTAACACTTCAACTTAGAGGACAAAATGTTTACTTGCTGCCTAATATATCCCACCCACTAACAGGTGCCGTGATGAAGAGATAATCAGTGTTATTCACTTCACCTGTCAGTGGTCATAATGCTATACCTGATCGGTGTGTATATATATATATATATATATATATGTGTGTGTGTGTATATGTATGTGTTAATACATCTACGCTAACATCTCACAATTTTTGTATATTTTATAAATGATGTATAACATAAATATAATTTAAATATAATTTTATGTATATTATGCTTCTAATTATTTATATATATATATATATATATGTATATAGTATTCGATCAAATTTACAATTTATAAAAATATATATATTATTACTCATTTTGGTGCTCATCTTCCGCAGTGAGTGAGGCAGAGGGGGCTGTGAAAGTGGAAGAGTGGCAGCAGACGTTTTACGCCTCCGACTCGGGCATACAGTCAGGGGCGACAACAATTCGTGATGAGGAGGAATCTGAGTTCTGTAAGAAGTATAGCGTCAGTGCCAGCGCTGTGGAGAACGCCACAGGTAATGTGTTCTCTCTAAAGGTCTCCCTATGCCTCTCCGAACATTTTGATGAATTATACTACCTGAGGGCCTTCAAAATTTCACATTAGAGTCAGTGGCATTGAACCCTCCCGCAAGGGCTTGTGTAGTTTCACTGGACTTTTGGAAAGTGTTGTTTTTTTGTTTACTTTGGGATTTTTGCTTTCTTAGACATATGCAGTAAAGAGTACATCGCCTACATGAGGATATGCATTAACTGCTGTGCCACGGCTCAGATAATCCTGTTGCTTTATCTATTCAATATTCATATTAAACGTACCTGTGGTTTTCTCATTATTCTTTGTCGTCATGGTGCATGTCGTCAGTTCTAAATATCTGTGGATTTTAAAATAGATTCCTCACCATGGCAGCATATGTTCTTGCGCAGTTTGGAAGAAAGCTGCAAATTTATTGTCCGCCCAGAGCCAGTGACATTTAGAAACTCATCCAAACACTCAGTTCACTAGGTTCACTTTTTATGGTTAGAACATTATTGCTATCACAACAGAACCTCCGAAGACCCCTTTCTGACGCTCACAATGCTTCCAGCATGGATTGCACTTTATTCAGAGTGTCACAGACGCACTCCCATTATTCCCACCTCTGGTTCTCTGGTGTCAATCTATTCTGTTTTTAAATGTGCCCTGAATCATGTCTCCACTGCATCACACTATGAAATATAGCATGATGTGATGAGTTATAAAATTGTGGTATTTTATAAAACTGACTCTGAGATCTTAATGGATGAGCCACAATCTTATTGGCGGATAAAACAGCCGATATGCACACCCCTGTGATTGCACAATGATTCTATATTAATGCGCTAAGTCTGCATATCTACAATATTGCGCACAATATAATTAATTATAGTAATTGGTGGAATAATAATAATGATAATGTATGTATTTAATAATAATAATAATAATAATAATTATTATTATTATTATTATTATTTAATAATATTGTTGTTATTATTATTGTGTGAAGCAAAAAATATTTTTATCATAAAAATAGCACACTTAATGTTTGAATCTATTATTAAATGTAAATTATGCTATTATTATTATTATAATTTATTTATTTATTTATTTAATAATAATACCCATATTATTATCATCATCATTTATTTATTTTTATTATTTAATAATAATTATTATTCCATGTTATTATTAATAATATTATTATTTTATAACAATAACAATAATCATACTTTTTAATAAATAAATAAATAATAGTAATAATAATAACAGCACACTTTTATCATCATACATTTAATAATACATTCAAAAATTAAGTGTGCTTATTATTATTATTATTATTATTATTATTATTAATAATAATAATATTATTATTATTATCTATTTATTTGTATTATATAATAATAATACCCATATTATTATTATTATTTAATAACAATAATAATAATAATTATTAAATATTATTATTACTATTATTGATTTATATATTCATTATTTAATAATAATAATAACAACAACGATAATAGTTATTAAATAAATGAATAAATAAATTATAGTAATAATAATAATAGCACACTTCTATTATCACACATTTAATAATATTAAAAAATTAAATGTTCTTATTATTTCTATTATTATTACTATTATTTATTTATTTATTTAATAATAATAAATATTATTAATGTTATTATTAAATAAATAAATAATAGTAATAATAATACACTTAACGTTTAAAAATACATTCCAATATTAATTGTTCTTCTTCTTCTTCTTCTTCTTCTTCTTCTTCTTCTTCTTCTTCTTCTTCTTCTTCTTCTTCTTCTTCTTCTTCTTCTTCTTCTTCTTCTTCTTCTTCTTATTATTATTATTATTATTTATAAGACCACTTTATAACAGTGTTAAAATAATTGAATATGACTTTTTCTCTCTCTCTCTGTATTCAGATGTTGATGCTCAATACAGTCTAACTCGAGCCCAGAGAGTGCGTGCAGCCATGTTCCCCGAGACGCTAGTGGAGGGAGAGACAGTGCTCACCACACAGAGCAATCCAGACCAGCCAACCAATGTGCAGAGACTGGCCGAGCCCTCGCAGCTGCTGAAAACAGCCATCGTCCATCTCATTAACTATCAGGATGATGCTGAGTTGGCCACACGTGCTGTACCAGAGCTCACCAAACTGCTGGCCGATGACGACCAGGTATGATGTCAGATGGGTGCAAAGAAAAATGTTTATTTTAATGTACATACTATCATTACACAAAACCCTTTTAATTAAACATGCATGTTTTAGGCTGGGAATCTAATAAAACCTGTTTAAAAATGCCATCAATGAGTTATGGCTAAAAACAAAGCTTTGTGCTGGAGAACTTATAAATAGTACAGTTCAGTTCTGCAAAAGGCTATAGCTTTTGTTCTGTTGATATCCCACATGAGCTGATATCTTCAAAATGATCTAGAGTGAAATTACAAAAGTTTTGAATTAGTAGCTGTCATTCTCAGAGAATAAGGCGATATGAGATACAGAAGGAAAAGGGTAATGAAAAGATACAAGATGGAGAATAATCTCACAGGACGGGCCAGAACTGTGGAAGGAGAAAGGAAGAATAAAGTGAAACGAAAGACTGAAAAGTGCTACGATATGACTTGGAAAACAACTTTAGGATATGATATATTTTCCAAGTTAAATTACTGCTTGCCAAGAGCATGCAACCATTGAAATTCTAAAATCAATTAGAAACTGTATTTGACAATTTTTCTATTCATGCCATGTGTATAATTTAGCATATTTTTGCATAGGTTTGTATGCTTTTTGTGTATTAATATAAAAAAATGTATTTAGTATACATTGAACAATTTTAATGCTTGAGTGAAATATTGTTTCTTAAGCAAAATACATATGATTGGACTGATAGATATGCTACCATACTATATTATGCTGCACTATGCTAGAGGACTTATACTAGACTTGCTTAATTTTGACCCGGAAGAGGGATATTAAAATTTCAACAAAAAAAATTCATAGTTTTTAGTGTGAAAATGAAATATGTTAAGGCTGTCTAAATACATGTAATTTATGTCATAATATTTTTCCCCTTTTCTTTTTTTTTATAATGTAAGAGATAATTGTTACATCTTTTGCCTTCGGGTCCATTTTGACCCAGAAGTGAATTGTGACTTTACACATGAAATGATGCTAAATTTTATTGTTTTACTTATTTATTTATTTACATCTATTAGTTAGATATGTCTCAATTACTTCTGTAAAACACTTACACATTTTTCCTTTCCACTGGCTCTGCATTTTGTTTATACACATGCTTGTTGTGCGCACACACACACACACACACTATAATTCTGAAATTAAAGTTAAATTAAATTAATGTCTGTTTGTAGATCAAAAGTTCATAGGCCAAATTTGAAAAAGGAAAGAGGGTTCGAAAAAAGAGAGCTCCAACTATTGATGAACCATTGCAGCATGAAAATGAGGTTTCAACTTTTTTTCATCTGAAAGTAAAAGTAAAATTAATATATTTAGTTTAAAAAACATTTCAGTTAGAAAACAAATGTGTAGTTTTTTTTTCATCATACTGGTTTTTGCTGTAGTTCTAGCAAACATTTCTTGCAAAGAATTTCTTAAATTCTCAATTAATAAAAAGGTGGTAAATGTAGTAATAGCATGTTAAAAACATATTAACATTCAAAACTTAAAAAAAAATTGTGCATTCACTCATTAATGTGAAGTTACTGATCAGTTACAGTATGGTTTTAGTTGAAAAATATTAAGTTACAACTGTTTTATAAGCTTATGTTTGACTGGGTCCAAACAGACCCGGGAATGCAACAGCTGTATACAGTTTTTTTTAATGCATAATGAGGGTGAATAATAAAGGTTCTTTATTGCTATCTATGGTTCCATGAAGAACCTTTAACATCCATGGAACATTTCCATTCCACAAAAGGATCTTTATTGTGGAAAAAGGTTCTTTAGATTTTTAAAATGTTCTTCACACTAAAACAATGGTTCTTTTAAGAACTGTTCCCTGAAGGTTCTTTCTAGAATCCAGAATGGTTATTCTATTGAATCACTGTAAAACACCCTTTTGGAGCTTTAGAGTGTAGACATGAAAGTTAAATTTTTGACATGCAAGAGGTCTGAAACTTTTTCTCTTACCATCGCAGGTGGTGGTAAACAAGGCAGCACTCATTGTGAACCAGCTTACGCGGAAGGAGGCGTCTCGTCGCGTGCTCATGCAGTCTCCTCAGATGGTGTCGGCTGTGGTGAGGGCCATGCAGAACACTGGAGATCTGGAGACGGCTCGCTGCGCTGCCAGCGTCCTGCACAGCCTGTCCCACCAGCGCGAGGGCCTGCTAGCTATCTTCAAATCAGGTGGAATCCCTGCACTTGTGCGCATGCTCAGGTGAGTTTGTGCATCAGCATTTTACTTCTGTAATGTGACATATTTTCATACGAACCAGGATATATAAAAAAATGTTCAAGTTGTTCAGTAGGCGGCTGTTACATACCAGAATGCCTTTCAAAAGTCTTAATGGAAGACCCTATGTGGAATTTTACGTGAATTTATTTTATTACACAGCTCTGTGGAATACTTGATTCTGATCGTTCAATCACGCCATCAGGTGGTATGTTATCCCCCGATAACAACCGGTAAAAACTGATAACACAGGCTCATCCGGGTAACTGTCACTGAAGTTGGCGCTTTATGCTAGCTAGGAACGTTTTTTCCTCATTGAAGTTTTGCGTTTGGTGAGGTAATAAAATATTAAACCTCAAAATCAATATTTATTATCAGTTATTTAATTATGTCATCTGGTATCTCGTTTCATACAAACGCAGCTGCTGCCGTTTTGCGACGATTGTTTTGTACACTATAATAGGTTATAAGATAACAAACAGGTATCATTTTAAAACAGCTTCATCTTAGATCAATATCTCATATCATTATTTAGGTGAAATACCGTGTAATAAGTGGTAGGACTGTACCGTATCCCTTAAATGTCCGTCTAGTTTGAACTTGCCACTTGCTAGCACCTGCTCTCTCCACAGAAGCTTTGCATTTAAAGAGCTAATAAAATTTCATGTCTAATTATTTACTTGGGTGGCAAGTAGCCATGTAATAAGCAGGATAATGTACATCCAGACATTGTTATCGCAGAATAAACTCCTTCAGGTTGATGCAAGACCCTGTCAGGGTTTATTCTGCGATAACAATATAATAAAATTATAATATAATGAATTAAGTAATAAACAGTAAATATTATTAATTCAAATACAATATATTAAATTATATATATATATATATTTGTAAAAATACAGTATTTATAAAAATATAATTTGTATATTTTTCCATATAAATAAATGATCATATTTTTACATATTCTTCTTATATGAAAAGTTTAAACGTGTAAAACAGTCTTGACTATTTTCAAAGACTTTAGATATACAAAGACGGTGCACTCGTATTACTATGAATGGGAGAAAGTGCAATGCATGATATGGTGGAATAAGTCCCGCCTTCTAAATGAAAGAGCCAATCACCATTTGGTAAAGTCATTGCATCACTGCAGCTGTCGTTAGAAGCTCCGTTTGCTATAGAAACAGTCAGTGTTCTGAGATGCGCGCTTAGGACTGCACATGTGCATTGGCTGCTCCAGATGCATTTTTTGTCATGATTTGAGCGTTTATGTGACAGTTGTTGTCAGATTTCATTGGTGATTTCAAATATGAAATTTAATCGGAATCTTAGTGAACAGCTTTGGAGAATTTGATGTTTCCCTATTTAAAGAGATTGGAGCTGTACTTGCATGACTGAAATCGCTGCACGTGAGGCAT
This sequence comes from Coreius guichenoti, assembly GCA_039654105.1. Taxonomy (NCBI): domain Eukaryota; kingdom Metazoa; phylum Chordata; class Actinopteri; order Cypriniformes; family Gobionidae; genus Coreius; species Coreius guichenoti. The sequence goes on from CM077184.1 coordinate 7,388,216, forward strand.
TTCAAAGATGACCACAGAGTGAAATGACTTTGACTATTTTAACAATTTCATTAAATATCCACATTGTAACAATGGATGCTTGGGCCAAATTATGGTTTTATGCAAAAAGATGGCAAATGATGAAATAAAGCCATCTCAGAATTAGGGATGCACCGATACCATTTTTTCAGAACCGATCCAATCCGATACCAAAAATTCTGAGTATCGGCCGATACCGATACCAATCCGATACCAGCACAGTTTTGTTTAAAAATTCTATGTATAATTTCTATACCTCAGTGTGTTGAGCTGATAATCACTCTTTTGTTTGTTAAACACAATCTACTAAATACAGACAACTTCATTATAAAGAAAAACAACATATTAAAAAATATATATAATCACAATCTATGACAAAAATACTACTATGGTGGATAAACTAGATTAGTGGATAATTCAGCAGCAAAAGTGACTAGAAAAATCATGAGTGCACAATAATTGTATAAAATCTAAACATTTAGTGGGGAACAAATAAAAGTGAATAAGTGTAGCACTAAATCTGGTAAAATGTTACACATTGTTGTAAAATACATTCATGAAAAACAAGTAAATATATTTATAGAAATAGGGCCTATATACTAAATTAAAAGACATTTATTTTAAATGTATAGCGCAGCTTTTTAATGAGGCAGCAACATATTATAGATAGGGCAGAACAAGAAAGGCTATTAATAATCTTTCATTGCGCAAAAGTATTGTAATACGAAAGGCTCCAATACAGAGCGGCACAAAACACGTATGCACATCCCGTGCACAGGATGATGTGCTTGAAGCAACATGGAGTCACAGCGCGCAGCGCTCCGTCCGCATTGAGAAGTTCAAAACACAAAGGGAAGATATATCGATGCGTAGTGTATCTATCTATGTAATATTTTATTTAGCCTTTTCTTTTTTAACAGTTTAACATTTCAGTTACCGTGTGTGAAGAACAATACAATCTCTAGTCTAGTGTTGTGATCTAACAGACACCCGGTAGAAAGTAACACGATTTAGAAACCGCAATAAACTCCAGCAAGATAAAGTCATTTTACGCGAAACCATAGACCTTTATCTACAGATCAAGCATAATAACAGGAACATTGAGTCATCTTGGAGAGAGTTTCATCGTGTTGACTGTGGTAACCGAACGCGACACACAGTTTGAAAGCTGAATGGAGAATGACTGACAGCCGCAGCGGAGGGAAGCATTCACGTGAACTTGAATTTAATGACTTAAGTATTCATCTGTACCTCACATTAAACTATGGAATGGCTTCAGAACACCTAATATTGTGCACAGAGAGTTGATGATGCTTTATAATGTTTTTGTGTCTTTTGTGGGGCACTGGGGCTTAACAATAACACAGAATAGTATACGCACAGTATCGGATTTGGATCGGTCCTGTCTGACCGATGCCCGATCCGGCAAATAATGGCGTATCAGAGCCGATACCGATACTGAGTATCGGATCGGCGCATCCCTACTCAGAATATTAAATATCATCAAAAACTAATAAATATCACATTTCATTTTTTAATATATATTACCCGTCTTGGAAAAATGCAGATACCTTGTTCTAAAATAAGAAAAATGGTGAATGACAGATGCTTAGACGGTCTGATGCATTTGTGTTTTAATTAATCCCTTGACTGTTCATGGACAGACAGATGTTTTGGTTGAATAGTGGTAAACGTTTGATGGACATTCACAGTTCCTAAGAGACGGACCATGCTTGATCATCACCAAACCGGCGGTATCCAGCCTGGACCAGCATAGAAATTCATGCTCGTTTAAGCTGGTCTTTTCAGGAGGGAAGCCATAATTTTTCTGTTCTTGGTCTGGTCAACCTGACATTTTCTTTCCCAGTCGTGTTAGTCTTGGTGAGCATGTTTAGCTTTCCTCTCATTATGGCGCACAATAATTTGTTCTCGCTTTATCTCCTTTATATTTTGTGAATGAGGCCTTGAGCTAACCTGCGGTGCATTCTGATGAACGCTGTGACTAAGCAATGCTAAAGCAGGACAATGTGTCCAGCCCTATCTCTGGATATGAAAACGTCCACTATACCACCCTGTAATAGGGGCCATAGCAGAGCTGTATTTTAGAGATATATTTGAACTGTGATGGCAAATTTGCTCTGTCAGAAAGCCCATTTACAGCAGATGCTGAGATAATAGAGCAGAGCAGAATCTTTATGACCACGTAACCAGGGCTGCTGTAACTTTGACACAGTATCAGCTTATTAAGTTACATGGAGAGTCTCCTTGGTACAGCCAGCCTGTATTGAAATGTCATGATCAAGGAGTCCATGGTGAGATCTTAAAAACTGCTGCGTGTAATCACTCTTATAGAAGCCCAGATCTGTAAAGGTGATGTGTGTAATTTTTTTTGATGTGAAAGCACTCTTTCCTCTTTCAGTTTAATATGCAGAGACAACTATAGGTAAGCCATTTGTAGGTTGATTTTTCTATAAAAATGTAAACTGTGATTCTGTAGCTGAAAACAATGTTGTTTTTTATTTGAGCATCCCGACATAGCCAACCAGTGGCAGGACTGTCTGTTTTTCTGGTAGAGGGGGGAGATGTTTGAGAGACCTAATTGAGAACAGTCTAATTTTGTAACTGCAAAAATAAATGTAAACAATAAGTAATATAATACTTTTCACACTTTGTATATATAGTATTTTTATCAAGTGTTTTCAAGCTGGGGGTCTGTGGAAAATTATGTGGAAAAAATATGAACAAATGTATTTTAACAATATTAAATAAAAAGCAAGTATGAAAATAGTTTTGTGAATGTTTCATTTTTATTGTATTTTATTAGAATATCTATAATAATTGTATTTATTTTAATAATTAATCATTTTATTTTATTTATTTTGAATAAATAAGAATAATAAATGTATTAATAATAATTTTCATCTCTACTTTCTTGCAACATTGGCTAGCGAAAATATACACAATTATCTTAAATAATAGTAAATATTTTTCAGAATATATATTTTAGTAACTTGTTTTTGTGCAGTGAATAGTTATTTTATGTTGGAAACATCTTTTTAAACTTTTTAATTTCACATTTGCTATTACACACAATGTAAATGTGTCTGTATACATTAAAATCTGCATCTGCTTTCATATTTTAGGAAGAGTGTCCCTTACATCATATTTGGTGGTTCTGGTCATTACAATCTTTTTGACCAAAATGTTGTAAATATTCCATTCTTTCTTCAGTTCCCCTATGGAGTCAGTGCTGTTCTATGCCATTACCACACTACACAACCTGTTACTACACCAGGAGGGAGCCAAGATGGCGGTGCGTTTGGCCGATGGACTGCAAAGGATGGTCCCCCTTCTGAAAAAGACCAACCCAAAGTTCCTGGCCATCACCACAGACTGCCTGCAGCTGCTTTCTTACGGCAATCAGGAGAGCAAGGTGTGTGAGTGTGTCTACAGTACAGCGCCCCCTGTGGCAACACTGAGAATGTATTGGAATTAAGTTTGTAGAGTCAGTGTTTCCCATACATTGATTTATTTGTGGCGCCCCGCCACAATATCAGCATTGACCATCACAAATAGATTTCAGTGCTTCCGATTCATTAACTAGACTCTGGCAGCCTGAAAATATATTTAAACTTCTCGTAATAACATAAAAGGTCTTTAATGTCGTGTTTTTTGCGCCATTACTGTCAAACAAACAGTCGAAAGTGCGATAAGGCTTTGTGTCCTTATTAGCCTAAATCACAAAAGACTGTCTGTTTGCGCTGCGTAAAGAGAAGTGCGCGAGCCGACCTTGATCACGTGACACCGTTACTACACAGCGCTGGGAGATCCAGTGAGAAAGCGTTTGAATTCACCACAGAATTAATAACATCGCTACTGCGAGATCTAGTGGGAAGCGTTCGGCCAGAATTCTCTGTTCTAAACCACAGATATCAGATCAAACCGCGCTGACGTGGAAACCAGGAGAAACATTGAGCCATGAACAAAGTTCAGGGGTTTCAGTCCACAAATCACCAACATTCACCATAGATTTAATGTAGTAACACCACATGCTATTGTGGCAGAAATAGTGGAATGTTTTTTTTTTTAATTTTTTCATTATTCATCTCAGGCTTCGTACAACCTTTTTAGAGTGAAATTCAAGCACTTTTCAAGTGCTTCACACTTTTTCCAGCACTTAAAAGCTCTAAATATTATCTAATTTTATTGTTATTTTTAATGTGATGATTTGTAAAACTAAAAGTTTAAAGGTGTAGGGCACTTTGTGGCAAACAAGCACTTTTGTTTAAAAAAGACATGAAATTAACACTATAACCAGTAGATGGCGGCAGAGCAGCACTTATTGACTTGTTAGCAATTTCCACTCCTGACACCGTGTCTACGCCGGACGCGAGCGATGCGATGCGACAAAAGACAGTATAACCCATTATAATCAGTGACGTTGTCTAAATTGGATGTGGTACGGCACGACACGACAAATCCCCGACAGTAAACTGATGCCTCGTTCTATTTATGACGTTCTGACATGAAGGACAAATGCTTTGCAACGGTCGATTTGTCGCGTCCAGTGTATACAGTTTCTAGCTGTTGCTGCGCGACGCATCAACGGTCGTGTCCGGTGTAGACATGGTGTTAATATATGGAAAAAAGTAGGAAGTCACAAAGTCTCATGAAAAACAAAAACTTTTCTTCAAATTGTGACTGAATTAAGTATAGAGCGCTCCTTATATTATCACTGAAGCTGTTGGTCAGTTCAGTGTGATACAATAGAAGAACAATGGTAGCCTACATTTAATAAGAGCAGAATATTAAAAATTTCCTTATAAAAATTAGGTTCCCTTTCAGTCGGTCACGTTCGACGTACGTCGGAACTGACCGACGAATTGGGATCTGTTTTCAGAGACCAATCTACTTCGAGTGATTAAAAACGAGCCAATGGACATTGGCATGCAGTTCACGCATTCCACGCACCGCCCCGCAGCGCGGGTATAAATACGGAAGTGGAATACCGCATCATTGCTTTTTTACTTCGGAGCCGAACGGTTTGCTGTATCAAGCTGTTTCTACGAAGAGTGTTTAGAACGAGTCTCGAGGAGGATCGCTCTCTTACCTGGGTGCTGGTGTGACGGCGCGAGTCAGCGAGTGGCCGCTGCAACATACACTTGTTCCTGTGTTGGTTGGCTGGGCGTTTCCGTTCTGAGTGCTCACACGCAGGCTTGCAATCGGACTGCTGTGAGCCGCGGCCATCTCCCTGAGTGCTTCAGCACTTCTAAAAGAGCATTTCCTTCTAAAAGAGCAACACGGTTTGACCCTGCGTCTTTTTCAAGATGTCATTCAAATCGTGTGTTTCTGGATGCGGTTGTTTCCTGTCCTCATTTGACGGCCACGATCTCTCTCGCATATAAACATGTGAGATTGCGTTCGTGGGTGATCCATGTTCTCTTAGGAGAATGTGATCACGTCGGCGCGCTGTTCGTCTCACCTTTCTCGTAAAGGCTTGAGCGTTCAGCGCGCCGTGTGCCGTCGAGCGCCTGCTGACAGTGGGGGTTGTCACGGCAACCCAGCGCGTCACTCGGCGCTCTAGATGCGCGGTCAAGACTATGAAACCTCAAACGGGGTTGAGTCCCTTTGCTTATTCCCCGATCTAGTTTATTTTCTGGTGCACCAGAAAAGGGCTACTTCGGCTAATAAGCCTTGGTGACCTGAGGATTACAGTGGGGCTTTCCCGCTGGGTACATCCCCTCGGGCCCCCACTCCTCTGTCGCATCACGAGCGTGCTGAGACTTTGTTCGTGGTTGGTTCATGTTCTCTCATGAGAACATGCCACGTCGGCGCGTTGTTCATCTTGCCTCTTTCATAGGGGCTTGAGTGTTCAGCGCGCCGTGTGCCGTCGAGTCTGACGGCCACGCTCACTGTCTCACATGCCTGCTGGTAGCTTACAGGTGGGATTGCTGGTCCTAAAAAAAAACAAAAACAAAAAAAAAGGGGCCAGCGTTTCATTTGGGGCTCTGGCAGAGGACAGATGTCAATTGCTGCATCGGAGAGAGGGCTGTTATGCGCTGGAAATGATAATGCTGAGTTTCACACTATAATAGTGTATGCTCATGCTGAATCAGATTCAGAGTTGACAGCCATGCTTTCCTGGGTGGCTGAGGCGTAGTGCAACGCGTAAATCGCCTTGCCTGCTCCTGTGTCTTTTTTTCCCGGATGTGCATCGGAAAAATTTAGCAGTGTGGAACTATTTGGTGTCAAAATATGGAACGCCAAGAGGGCCATAATCTGTATAAGTTTTTCCCTCTCTCACTACCCTCTGTCCTGCATGCACGAGGGTAGTCCAGACCCAGGGGTTATGCAGGAACTGCGTGCGCTGATGGAACTCGCTTTCTGGGTGACGGAAGTCACTGCACGCTCCCTGGGTCAGGCGATGTCCACACTAGTGGTCCAGGAATGTCACCTGGGGTTAGACCTGGCAGATATGCTTGAGCCCGACAAAGTGCGGTTCCTCAACGCCCCTGTCTGTCATGCTGGCCTCTTTGGCGACGCCATCAAGAACTTCGCCCAGCAGTTCTTGGTGGCCCAGAAGCAGACGGAGGCGGTTTAAAAAACATCCTGCCCCGACGACCAGCTGCTGCCTCCACCCAGTCGTCGGCCGCAGCGCCTCCGCCTCCTTGTCGCCGAGGGTGTCCCCCTGCGTCTGCCTCCGCCCCTGCTAAGCCAAGCAGCAGCCTCCACCCAGGCAGCAGGTGGCTGGGCGCAAGGGAGGCGCCCAACCCGTCCAGGGTCCCGTGAAGTCCCCTGCAAGGGCAAGCGGCCCTGAAACGGGCAGCCCAGTGAGAAGGGAATCTGCTCTCTGGGAGACGGTGTCTGCACCCCTCCCTCCCCCGGAGGAGGACCGGGGGGAGAATATTTTTCGATTTCGGTCCTGCCGCTGGCTCTCCGGAGTCCAGCGGTACCCACATTCTCAGAGCAGTTTTTTCCCTCCTTGGGCCCCAAGAGGGCCAAGCCGGCTGTACCCACATTCTCAGAGGATCTCTTATCTCGGCATGGAGCTGGACTCGGTCAATCAGACTGCGCGCCTCACAGAGGAGCGAGTCCGGTCAGTGTTGAACTGCTTGAATACGTTCAAAGGCAGGATGGCGGCCCCACTGAAATATTTTCAGAGGCTCCTGGGGCATATGGCATCTGCAGCCGCGGTAACGCCGCTCGGATTGCTTCATATGAGACCGCTTCAGCACTGGCTTCATGGCCGGGTCCCGAGATGGGCGTGGCAGAGCGGCAAGTACCGGGTCCCAGTTACTCCGTACTGTCGCCAAACCTTCAGCCCGTGGTCAGACCCTTCGTTTCTACGGGCGGGAGTGCCCTTAGAACAAGTGTCCAGGCATGCTGTGGTTTTCACGGATGCCTCGTCCACCGGCTGGGGGGCCACATACAACGGGCATGCAGTCTCGGGTCTGTGGACGGGGCCCCAGCTGCATTGGCATATCAATTGCCTGGAGTTGCTTGCAGTACGTCTTGCCCTAAGCCGCCTCAAAAAGCCGCTTCAGAGCAAGCACGGACAGCACTGCGGCCGTTGCGTACATCAACCGCCAGGGTGGTCTACGCTCCCGTCGCATGATGCAACTCGCCCACCATCTCCTCCTGTGGAGTCAGAAGCATCTGAGGTCGCTTCAGGCCATTCACATCCCTGGTGCGCTGAACCAGACAGCCGACGAGCTCTCTCCTCAGTCGACACCTCCGGGAGAGTGGCGACTCCACTCCCGGAGCGTCCAGCTGATATGGGACCTTTTCGGAGCCGCGCAGGTAGACCTGTTCGCCTCTCCGGACTCGACCCATTGCCAGTTGTACTATTCCCTGACCGGGGGCACCCTCGGCACGGATGCACTGGCGCACAGCTGGCCCCGGGACCTACGCAAATATGCATTTCCCCCAGTGAGCCTTCTCGCACAGACCCTGTGCAAAGTCAGGGAGGACGAGGAGCAGGTCTTGCTAGTTGCGCCCTACTGGCCCAACCGGACCTGGTTTCCCGAACTCACACTTCTCTCGACAGCCCCTCCCTAGCCGATTCCCCTGAGGAAGGACCTGCTTTCTCAGGGACGGGGCACTCTATGGCACCCACGTCCAGACCTCTGGAAACTCCATGTCTGGTCCCTGGACGGGACGCGGAGGTTCTAGGTGGCCTGCCACAAGCGGTGGCAGACACCATCGCTTCTGCTAGAGCCCCCTCTACGAGGCGCCTCTGTGCCCTGAAATGGAACCTGTTTGTTGAGTGGTGCTCTTCCCGCCGGGAAGACCCCCGAAGGTGTTCAGTTAGTGTCATGCTTTGTTTCCTGCAAGATGGGCTGGAGCGAAGGCTGTCTCCCTCCACCCTCAAAGTGTACGTCGCAGCAATAGCGGCGTATCACGACGCAGTTGAAGGTAAGTCCTTAGGGAAGCACGACCTAATTGTCAGGTTCCTCAGAGGTGCGAGGAGGCTAAATCCTCCTCGTCCACACTCGATACCCTCTTGGGACTTAACTCTGGTGTTAAGAGCACTTCAGAGCCCTCCCTTTGAGCCTTTGCAGTCTGTAGAGTTAAAAATTCTGTCCATAAAGACAGTACTCCTGACTGCATTGGCCTCCATCAAGAGGGTAGGGGACCTGCACGCACTTTCGGTCAACGAATCGTGCCTAGAGTTCGGGCCGGCCAACTCTCACGTCGTCCTGAGACCCCGGCCCGGATACGTGCCCAAGGTTCCTACCACTCCCTTCCGGGACCAGGTGGTGAACCTGCAAGCGCTGCCCTCGGAGGAGGCTGACCCAGCCCTGGCTTTGTTATGTCCCGTCCGCGCTCTTCACGCTTACATTGACCGGACTCAAAGCTTTAGGACCTCAGAGCAGCTCTTCGTCTGTTACGGAGGCCAGCAGAAGGGAAAGGCTGTCTCCAAGCAGAGGTTAGCCCACTGGATAGTGGATGCTATCGTCTTAGCGTACCAATCGCAAGACATGCCTTGCCCGTTCGGGTTGCGAGCACACTCAAACAGGAGTGTGGCTTCCTCCTGGGCGCTGGCTCAAGGCGCCTCGCTGACAGATATATGTAGAGCTGCGGGCTGGGCGACACCTAACACGTTCGCTAGATTTTATAGCCTCCGTGTAGAGCCGGTTTCTTCCCGTGTACTCGCCCCCAGTGGCCGGTAGACGCGAAGTGCCCGTTCTTGTGTCGGCTTGCAACGCCAGTCCCGCCCGCTGGGCCAGATATGTGCGTCTATTGTCTCCAGTTGTGTTCCCCAGAAATGGCTAACCCTGTCAAGCTCCTCCGACACCCCTTCGGTGTCAGACGTTGCGGCCGTCTGACGCCAGGCCTGCACCCGTATGCTTGTGGAACGTGTGTGTAGGCTGGGTTCCACATGTAGCGGTTCCCTAACGGCAACCCCATATGTGTATTCTCCACGGTACCAGCTACCCTATTTGGCTAGCCCCGTGTCTTTCCCTTGACAGAGCCCGCTCTGTCGTCTCTGGTGGTGTTCTTTCCCCCCTGGGATCAGGTTGGATCCACCCCACAGACTGCCATATGTAGTACTACCCTGATAGGTTAGTCCTTATGTGTATTCCGCCACCTCTCCTTCCATTAAAGGACGTGGCTCCGCAGCGTACCATCTCCACGAGACGGGCACGCTTTCCCAGTGTTATCCAATAGTCACACTGAGTGGGTCTTGCAGAAACAGCAGTGACGGACCTTCCCTGCTTGGAGCCCTGACTCCTGCTCCAACCTAGGAGCACTCCAGCGAGCTCAAGTAGGGCGCTGGAAGGGCCAGCATCCCTGGCGTGTTGGTAGGGATCCCAATTCGTCGGTCAGTTCCGACGTACGTCGAACGTGACCGACTGAAAGGGAACGTCTCGGTTACGTATGTAACCCTCGTTCCCTGAAGGAGGGAACGGAGACGTACGTCCCGTCGCCAGGTGCTGTGCTTCAGCTGAAGGGCGAGTCACTCGTCTCGGCTCCTCAGTTGAAAAGCAATGATGCGGTATTCCACTTCCGTATTTATACCCGCGCTGCGGGGCGGTGCGTGGAATGCGTGAACCGCATGCCAATGTCCATTGGCTCGTTTTTAATCACTCGAAGTAGATTGGTCTCTGAAAACAGATCCCAATTCGTCGGTCAGTTCCGACGTACGTCTCCATTCCCTCCTTCAGGGAACGAGGGTTACATACGTAACCGAGACGTTTTTACACATTACTGTTGTTAATAAAAGTGAATTTTATCTGCATATCAATTCATAAACCTTTGTTTGACTAGTTTATTCTGAACCCACTCATCAAGCACCATGCCGAGCCACACCACCCCGCGCCACACCGGGCCACTCCGCCCTGCCCACCACCACAAGTAAATTCTCAACCTATGGGAAACACTGAGAGTGTATGTGTCATAATCAGCAGGGACTTTTTGGGGGGGAAATTTTTACCCGGAACTTCATTTAGACCCTGGTCCCTGCGGTCGACAGAGTACCACCCCAAAGTCCCTAGTTCCTGGGGAAAGTTCCTGCGGTGAAAACGCGGCTCATGTTGTTTTTCTCTCTTCACAGTTGATCATCCTGGCAAATGGTGGGCCAGAAAATTTGGTGTTCATTATGAGAAACTACAACTATGAAAAGCTCCTATGGACCACCAGCAGAGTTCTAAAGGTGCTTTCTGTCTGTCCAAGCAACAAGCCGGCTATTGTTGACGCTGGTGAGTGTATGTGTGTGTAATGTTCTTCTTTAACTCTCTTTTGCTCTTTGTTTCACTTTTGTAATTTTTTTTATTCCTAGACCCTAGAGGAATATTCTTATCTCTTTTCTTTCATTCCCAAGGGCTGTTCTTTTGGGCATTTTGTATAATTTCCCTATAATATCTCATTTTTTTTTGTCTTTTTGCAGATTTTTTTCCCCCCACTTCTTGATTAATGAATTCATATGACTTTTCCAGTCATTCATGATTATTACAGACACATTTATGAGATTGCTGGGGGCGATTTCCGTTTGTTTGTCGTGTACCAATTCTGGGAATAAAAACATTTGAACAATTATACTACAGTTCAAAAGTTTGGGGTCGGTATCAGGGCTGACCTTAGCACAGGTCAGCACAATTGTAGCACAAGTATAAAACATTCGTTACATCTCATAAAACAACCACAAGTAGCACAGTTCGTCGCTTAAACAGGCAGGTGACTGATAATGTCTCATACAGGGCACGCAAAATCCAGCTCTTAACAAAACTTTTCAGACAAACATTTTCTTTCTTTGCCCAAAATGGCAAACTGCAGGAACGCAGCACTTATTGCTTAACATTGTCAATTTTGTTTATATAGCCCAATATCTCTGACTATAATCCAAACAACATCCATTTACAATTCAACTTCACAACAACATTAAACTTAAGTAAAATTCAAAAATCTAGATTTCTCATTTTAATTCATGGAGATAACATGGAAAAGTGCCACACATAGTGGACGATTTCTGCCGCCTGTTGGTAAACAAGCACTTTTAAAATGAAAATGCCATGGAATTACCATTATAACCAGTAGATGGCTGCAGAGGACCACTCATTAGCTCATTTGCCATGATTATTAAATTAACATTATAGCAAACTTTAGTTCTTTTTTTATTCTGAAGTCACAAAGTCTCATGCCATTTAGATGAAGGGAACTTTTTTTTTTCATTAAGCCCAGACCCCAACAGAAGGGTTAGAAGGGTTAAAACAGTTGTGTTGCTTTTTTGTTGAAACTGCAGTACATTTTTTCAGGGTTTTTTTATGAATAGAAAGTTCAAATGAACAGCATTTATTTGGAATAGAAATATTTTGTATGTATGTATGTTTATAATAATAAATAAATATAAATGTCTTTGTCAATTTTGATAATGCAGCTTTGGTGAATAAAAGTATTAATTTCTTTTAAAAAATCATACTAACCCCAAACTTTTGAATGGTAGTGTATGTTTTGTGTGCAAAGGCTCCAAAAAGATAAATGAGATTTGAATGCAAATCAATGGATCATTTGTCTTTCTGAGCTTCTGTACACAGCTTGACCAGAAATGTACTTTCACTGTATAACTTTCTTTTTTTATTACCGTTCTAAGTCTGGAAAAACACCATTTGTAAACTTCTCAGATTTTTGTTATGTTCTTTATGATTATGAGAGACAGTTGAGATTGCCAGAATTGTTGGGGAGAGTAGGGAAATGGGATCGGGACACATTACGAGCCGAACTTCAACCTGCATCATCCACATGAGCACCATGACTTGACATATCAGGAGCATGTGTGTACACCGCTATACTACAGTCCTAACAATACATGATTTATATTTGATTTAGCCATTGAACTCAATAAAATTTTCAGCTTTATGTTAAAACCCACCTTTAACCTACTCCTGTCAGTACATCTTCACAGCAGTCATGGATGTTACTTTATTAATGCTGACTTAAATATACAACGACAAAGGTTGCGGGACTCAAATACCTCGCCCTATCGTGCCTGCCAGGTCTGATCTCATAAAAGTCTTTACCATTATGGCGTGACTATGTCCTTTCCCATATGAGGCTTCGACGCTCGTCTTGAGAAAGCGCTGAGGATCAGGTAGTTACAACACTGGATGAGAGGCAGTTTTCAAAGATGTCTCCTAATCTCCTTCCCTCTTTTTATCTTCCTAAGCCATGTGGCTTTTAGTTTATCTGCACCGACTCCAAAAGACATTTCTCTCCCCTTGGCAGACAATGGCTAATCCATGGAGAAATACAGCCTTCTTTTTAGAGCAGGTTGTGTAGCTGAATAGTTTTGTTCTTTTTTTGTGTGTGGCTAAGTCCAATAAATATGGACTCTAAACCCTTTTTCTCTCCATTTGGCAGGAGGTATGCAGGCCCTCGGCCAACATCTCACAGGTTCGAGTCAGCGTCTAACACAGAACTGCCTGTGGACCCTGAGGAATCTCTCTGATGCTGCAACCAAGCAGGTAAATGAGCTGTTCCACTCTGTAGACCGTGTGTTTGCAAGTGCTGCTTGTTATTGTTGCTCATACTTAGGGTTAGGGATTTGTTCTAATCTCTTAACCTGTGGCGAACGTCTCAACATGAATGATACCTCAAATCGTGCGGCTTATTGAGAAGAGCTGCTTTTCAAAGCAATTGGAGTTTTTGTCTGGTGGATGATGGATCAGGTGAAAATCATACAGATTTCCACTGAACGAGAGACCAAAGCCATGTGAGAAAAGAGTATTGTAAAATTAGACTTGGGCTTGCAAGGAACCACCAAGAATTAGGGATTTATCGTTTGAATTTTAGCAATTCCGATTCCGATTCATCTTATCGATTCCGATTCTTATCGATTCCAGTAAGGTAAAAACATTTAGCCAAACATTTATATCACACATATTTAGTCGTTTCGTTGCAGCTGATTTCCAAAAATACCACAGCAAAAACAACTGGACTAACACATATAAATTTAAAAAATTATTGAAGATAACTAAACAGTAATAAAATACAAGCACATAAACAAATTAGCAATAGCACAAAGAAATAAAACTGAACAAAGTTCAGGTACAGAAATTGTAATCAAACGTAAAATAACACTGCATAGCTTTCTTTTTATAAATACAATATAGATGAATCCTTATTAAAGTTACAAAGGTTATTCAATCAAGATCAGTGTGTGATTTTCTTTTTCTTTTGTTCTTTGATTAAAGGCACAATATGTAAGATTTTGGATTAAAATATCCAAAAACCACTTTTTTTGTACATTATGCCAAGTGTTTCCAAGAATGTTTAAATCCAGAGAAATAAGCAATTTTAACCAGGACACGGACCGTGTCCGCGCGTCGCCTATCAATGACATCATACCCGCCTTACCCTTGATTTCTGGTTTTATTGTGTAGGAACCATAGAAACACCAAAGACGCTTTAATATAGTATGTGTTTTATTAGACAGGTGAGCAACTGTTTGGATACATTCATCGACAGAAAACTAATCATTGTTATATAGCTCAAAACAGTTGTGCTCTTATTAACACTCTTATTGTTTAAATTGTTTGACCTTAAGTATCCAACTCCAGAATTGGAATCGATTTTCGATTCCCAACCTTACCCAGAATACCTTAGTAATTGCTCAGCAAAACCCAAGAAACAGTCCAGAACATCTTATCAACTGCCTAGCAATTGCCCAGAAGCAGGGCCGTCGCTGAGTGGTGATGATTCTTCATTTTCAACCGAGGGGGTTGAAATACAACTGAAATATGGAATTGAATTAATATAAACAGCTCTTTTAGAAATGAAAAGCTGTTTTTACCTTGTTGTTACTGTATTTTTTTCTAAAGTGAAGCAAAATTATCCCCAATTACCCTGAAGAGAAAATCAGTCAATCAAGAATCTAGGCTGAATGTAAAAATGTCCTTTTAAAACAGATAATTATATGCCTGCTAATGAAATAATAATAGCATTACATTTTACAGTATTACATTCAGTTATTAAATGTGCAAGTGCTCCAAAGGATTTCAGCCCAGACAAAGCTTGAAAGCCACGAAACAGCTTTTATGTAGTCTGACGTTTTTTTCCTCTGTACTTTCTGATGCTTTTATAGTGCATGCGACTTGTGGTTTTTATAATTATTCCTCACTTCCTCACAATTTGTCCCTCATCACTGCTACTCAGAATTTAGTGGCCCAGAAAACGCACAATTAATGATAAACAGGTTATCATTTTCGTCCTTATTATTGAATTCTAGGAACAAAAACAACTATTAACAGACGCGTCCCCTTCTGCTCTCACGGAAAGTGTCTAGAATTTAAATGTATGTATTTGAGCTCATGTCATTCCGGTGTCTGTCCGTCTTTTTCCTGTCTAATCCTTCACACCCACACACTGCCTCTTTCATTTGTTCCTTATCTCTGTCATTATTTCATTTGTGATGATTAGCAGTTATGATTCTTGAAATGTGTTTTTATGTGAATGTTTTGCACTGTCACTGTTACTTTTGCACTGTTACTGATCATTTTTGATGCATAAAAAGGTGAATGTTAAAGGAATATTCCAGGTTTAGTACAAGTTAAGCTCAATCCACAGCATTTATGGCTTGATGTTGGTTACCACAAAAAAAATCCACTTGTCCCTCCCTTTCTTAAAAAGCAAAAATCTGGGTTACAGTGATGCACTTACAGTGGAAGTGGACCTGTAAACATTAAAATACTTACTGTTTAAATATTATAACTCAAGATGTAACCAATATGTGTGTTAACATGATTTTATTTAGTGTAAAAAAATTGCACATATTAGTCAATAAGGATTCATCTATATTGTATTTATAAAAAGAAAGCTATGCAGTGTTATTTTACGTTTGATTACAATTTCTGTACCTGAACTTTGTTCAGTTTTATTTCTTTGTGCTATTGCTAATTTGTTTATGTGGTTGTATTTTATTACTGTTTACTTATCTTCAATAATTTTTGAAATTTATATGTGTTAGTCCAGTTGTTTTTGCTGTGGTATTTTTGGAAATCAGCTGCAACGAAACGTTATGCCAAAAGACACAGACTAAATATGTGTGATTTGTAGGAAGTATTTCTTGAGCACCAAATCAGCATATTAGAATGATTTCTGAAGGATCATGTGACACTGAAGACTGGACTAATGATGCTAAAAATTCAGCTTTGCATCACAGGAATAAAATACATTTTAAAATATATTAAAATAGAAAACAGTTATTTTAAATTTTAATAACGTCACTTTTAACCATTTTTGATCAAATAAATTCAGGCTTGGTGAGCATGAGAGACTTCTTTCAAAAACATTAAAAACTGACCATCCTTGAATACAGTAGATTAAAGTACAGTAATTTACACATACAGAATATCTGAGCTTCTCTGGTTCATTGGGCATTTCAAGCGCCAAATAGAAGCATAAAAGCATCATAAAAGGTGGTTTATATGACTCATGCACTATATTCTGAGACTTCTGAAGATTTGTGTATTTGGTTTCTACAGATCTCAGAAATAGACTGAAAATCTAATCTGTTATTTCCAGAAAATCTTGTGGTCACCATTTACTTTAATTTAAACATTCTTCCATAAATGTCTGCTTTTGTGTTCCATGGGAGAATGAAAGTTCTGGGAGAAAGAAATTCCTATATTTTAAAATATATTAAAATAGAAAGAAGTTCCAAGACATTGCAATAATCTTTCTCAATACTACTGTTTTTACTGTATTTGTGACCCTGGACCACAAAACCTGTCATAAGGGTCAATTTTTTGAAAATGAGATTTATACATCATCTGAAAGCTGAATAAATAAGCTTTCCATTGATGTATGGTTTGTTAGGATAGGAATATTTGGTCACGGTACAACTATTTGAAAATCTGGAATCTGAGGGTGCAAAAAAATCTAAATATTGAGAAAATCGCCTTTAAAGTTGTCCAAATGAAGTCCTTAGCAACGCATATTACTAATAATAATACATTTTTTATATATTTACAGTAGGAAATTTACAAAATATCTTCATGGAACATGATCTTTACTAAATATCCTAATGATTTTTGGCATAAAAGAAAAATCCCATACATTTTGACCCATACAATGTACTATACCCGTGCGACTTATAACTGGTTTTGTGGTCCAGGGTCACATTTTTGATCA
Organism: Coreius guichenoti; assembly: GCA_039654105.1. Lineage (NCBI taxonomy): Eukaryota > Metazoa > Chordata > Actinopteri > Cypriniformes > Gobionidae > Coreius > Coreius guichenoti. The sequence continues at coordinate 7,404,863 of CM077184.1, forward strand.
AATGCTTCCTTGGTGAGCATAAGAGGCTTCTTTCAAAAACATTCACAATTCTTACAGACCCAAACTTTTGAATGGTAGTGTGTTTGAAATGTATTGAATTCTTGTTTCATGTCGATACAGGAAGGTCTTGATGGTCTCCTGCAAATCTTGGTGAGTCAGCTGGGCTCCGATGACGTGAACATGCTGACCTGCGCTACTGGCATCCTGTCAAACCTCACCTGCAACAACGCGCGCAACAAGGCCCTGGTCACTCAGAGCGGCGGGGTGGAGGCCCTGATTCACGCCGTGCTTCGAGCTGGAGAGAAGGAGGACGTGGCTGAGCCGGCCGTCTGCGCCCTGCGTCACCTCACGAGCCGCCACCCCGACGCAGAGCTGGCCCAGAATGCAGTGCGTCTGCATTACGGCATCCCCGCCATCACCAAGCTCTTGGGTCAGCCGCACTATTGGCCTGTGGTCAAGGTCTGTATGTTTTTTTCTGTGTGTGTGTGTCTGAATTGCTGCCAATATGAAAGCCCTCTCTGCTGTTTAAATTTAAAGGTCAGATTTGAATCATCAGGGGGGCAGGTTTACGTGGCTTTGATGTGGAAGAACGCTGAGACTTGCCTCTCGTGTTAAGCTGATTTGGTGCCGGATCTTAGTCATTGAGTGGCACTCCTACGCTCCTCTGGGGCTTCAGTGTAATTTTGAGGACATTAGCTGGAACAATAAAAGAGCCCTTGAGCATCCTATGCAAGGAATCTCTGCCATACATGGACTGAAAGCAGCAAAGCCTTGTATCCCCTTACAAAAAATATGTATACTTCAAGTTCATTTTATTAAGTATACTTTCAAGTATATTTTTAAGTATACTTTATGTAGTAAGTATACTAATATCAATGTACTAGAAGTATACTTGCAAGTGTACTGTACTTTAAGTGTAAAAGTAGTAAACTTTGAGTAACTAGTTTACAAGTTTTTTGTTTGTACTGCAGCTATACTACAAGTGAACTTATAGGTATACTGATAGTTTACTAGTTAAATACTTGTAGCACATTTTTTAGTTTATGAAAGTACACTTTGAAGTATACTCTCAGTAAAGTACTAGTTTAGTAGTTTTATACTGCAAACTTGTAAGTTTTATTTAATTGAACATAACATCTTATAGTTTACTATGTACATATTATTTTTGCACTTTAAGTATACTTCTATGTTCCTATTTAGGTTAGAAAGTAACGTTAGGCAGTAGCATTATTTTACATTTGCATTAGCAATCTTCTATCACTTGTTTCTGCTGCTTCTTCACCTGTGTTTTGATCCGGAGATTATGTGCTGTTTCAGAAGATGCGTAATAGCGCCACCTACTGTATAAAAGTGAAAACATGGATAGCCGGAAAATTCTGACAGTGGAAGGGAAAGAGTAAAGTAGATTTGAAGTAAATTCCTATGTACACTACCAGTGGACTAGCCTACACATAGTTCATTCTGGTTCTGATAGAAAGGTGTCAGAATACACAGTGCATCGCAGTTTGTTGCGTGTGGGGCTGCATAGCCGTAGACCAGTCAGGATGCCCATGCTGACCCCTGTCCACCGCCGAAAGCACCAACAGTGAGCATCAGAACTGGACCACGGAGCAATGGAAGAAGGTGGCCTGGTCTGATGAATCACGTTTTCTTTTACATCATGTGGATGGCCGGGTGCGTGTGCATCGCTTACCTGGGGAACACATGGCACCAGGATGCACTATGGGAAAAAGGCAAGCTGGCGGAGGCAGTGTGATGCTTTGAGCAATGTTCTGCTGGGAAACCTTGGGTCCTGCCATCCTTGTGGATGTTACTTTGACACGTACCACCTACCTAAGCATTGTTGCAGACCATGTACACCCTTTCATGGAAACGGTATTCCCTGGTGGCTGTGGCCTCTTTCAGCAGGATAATGTGCTCCTCAAACTCGTTGTTGTGCTCCTCAAACCATTCCTGAACCATTTTTGCTTTGTGACAGGGCGCATTATCCTGCTACATTGCCCAAAGCATCACACTGCCTCCGCCGGCTTGCCGCCTTCCCATAGTGCATCCTGGTGCCATGTGTTCACTAGGTAAGCAACGCACACGCACCCATGTGATGTAAAAGAAAACGTGATTCATCAGGCCAGGCCACCTTTTTCCATTGCTCCGTGGTCCAATTCTGATGCTCACATGCCCACTGTTGGCGCTTTCGGCGGTGAACAGGGGTCAGCATGGGCACCCTGACTGGTCTGCGGCTATGCAGCCCCATACTCTGACCCAGTCATCTAGCCATCACAATTTGGCCCTTGTCAAACTCAAATCCTAATGCTTGCCCATTTTTCCTGCTTCTAATACATCAACTTTAATAGGCTACTCAATCAAAATTGCAATCTCAATCGTTTTTGATCAGGAGTTATCGATTTTCGCTTATTCATCTGCAATGCAACAAAGTTGAGTAGAACTAAACTTTTTTGCAAATATTATAGCTCAACCAACCAATTTGGGGCAGGACTCCTTGTATTAGGATACACTACCGTTCAAAATTTGATATGTGAAATTTGGGTTTTTTAAGATTTTTTGTTATTAAAATATTTTTTTATTCAATAAGGATGCATTCAATTAAACAAAAGTGAAAGTAAACACATTTATAATGTTACAAAAGATTTATGTTTTAAATAAATGCTGTTCTTTTCATCAAAGAAACCTGAATAATAAGAATTGTTTCTTGAGCAGCAAATTAATGATTTCTGAAGGATCTTGTGACACTGAAGACTGGAGTAATGATGCTGAAAATTCAGCTGTCATCACAGGAATAAATTTAATTGTAAAATGTATTAAAATAAAAAACAGTTCTTTTAAATTGTAGTAAATCCACTATATTACTGTTTTTACTGTATTTTTGATCAAATAAATGCAGCCTTGGTGAGAATAAGAGACTTTTTTCAAAAACAATTCAGAACCTTACTGACGTTAAACTTTTTCCCTCAATATTTAAAAAAACCTTTCTATCACTTTCATGAAAATGAAACAGTCAGTTTTCCTTTGCACAAATAAACATCACATTTCTGTTGTGCATCAAATGCAGTGACCGATTATTTATATATATATATATATATATATATATCTTGCCAATGTCTTCATGCTAGTCAAAGCCCTTGAAGCTTCGGCAAATCAGGAAGGTCGTGGCTGATGTAATTGGCTGTCCTCGGTTCTCTGATTTGTGGTGGGCCGGACTCTTGATTGTCTCTCTGTGAGCTTGGGCTCCCGGCATGCATGATCTCTCGCTTAATCGTATCAGACCGTTGGAGCAGAAACCTCTGTGTGTGTGTGCTGTGATCTGTTCAGCACGTGTGTATCTATCCAGAAGAATAAGAATGCCAAGCTTTTATTATCACTCACAGTCTTGCATGCAGAGATTCCTAACAAAATCAACCTGGCTGAATAGGAAGTCTCTAAAATAAAAGTGTTTACATTGATTGATTTTACTGTTTTGTGTGTTGTGCTCCGCTGTGGTGCACTCAGTGATTTGTTGAGCTGACCAATATCACACTTCCACGTTTTCACATTTTCACTTCCATTTGCATTGTTGAAATGCAGTTAGGCATTAATATATTTTGCAAACAAAAATGTCCAATAACAGGAGATTAACAAGATGAAGCGAGAAGTATTGGGCTGCTAATGCGATCTCAACTGGTCTGTGTAAAAATCAAATCACTTTTATTTATTGGACTACTGATGTTACCATCATTTGAAACATTTATCAAAAGTACTAAGTGAGTGTTTTAAATGAGTGCACCTTTAAGTAATGCAGTGAACCCCGAGACGAGAGATTGTTAGTGATTTTACTAAGAAAGAAAAATCACAAAGGATATCTTTTGAACATGTTTTTTTTTTTCACAGACAGCAATACAATTCATAGGAGAGTTTTTTTTATATATATATTTGAAGAGATACTTACTTTTTATAGCTTGCTTTCCAGATTTTTCGCAACAATGTCTCAAACTGTGTTCAGATTTGCCAAGATACCAAAGACTGCAATCAATATCTCAATATCAACTCAAACATTTCTCATCAAATTCTTCCAAAAGCAAATTAACTTTTTATTACATTTTAAAAAGCTGTTCTTTTTATTAAATTTTTTATCCATTGATTTATTTATTATTATTTCAAAAATTACTTATTTATATATTTTTGTATAATATTTAGTTTTCGAAACAAATTTGTATTTTCTTCTAAAAAAATTCTCAATTTTTGAGCATAATAAAGCAATAAGAGTTGTGTACTACAGTCACTGCATTATAATCACTGTAATCAACGGTAATCTTATGGCTTATTGCTTTTATAAAATAGCCACAACAGCAATACGGTAAAGATGCCAATATTTAATAAAAAGTTACATTCATGAAGAATAATAATCAGAATAAATTAGTGCTCTCAAAATTAGCATGTTAACGCATGCAATTTATTTTTTTTTCAGTTTAACGTGTTACAAATATTTCATTCTTTGGCTAGTATTACATTATATGATCACACTCTTATTCATGCACATGCTTTTAGACCATTCAAGCGTGACAAGACAAAAGAGAATGCACTGTCTGTGAATGTCCTGTCTATATGACACACACACAACGCACAGAAAGACGCGCGCACAGACAGCGCACCAGAATCGAGTTCTCTTTCGCGTTTGAACAAACAATAACATACAGCATTATGCCAAAATGCCTGTTTTGTCCAGTATTCTCAAAAGAGCAGTCTTAAATTAGTTAAATAACGTCTTAAATGAACTTAAAGAGCTGTGAGAAAATGAGATGTGCGTGATCTTAAAGTGACAGCAGCCTAATAAACCAGTTGCTGTGATGTCTGTCATTAATGTTAATAAAAGAACGAAGGTAACAGAGAAAATTGTAGCTTTAATAAAGATTAATCTATATTTATTTATATTTAATTTATAATTTATGTAGTTAAGAAAGGTGTTTGATAACTTTATTCAATGTCTGTATATGTCTAACAGAAGGCCACAGGTAAATATGACATTTATTATAATGGGTTTATGTGAAGATTGTTTTAAATTCACGTAAATTAAAAGGTTTTTTTAAAGCCTAATACATGTTGAAATTGATATAGCTTTCAATTATACTGTAATGTTGAATTTCTATCATTAATGTTTAAAAAAAAATCAATTTCATAGACATCAGTAGCAGTTTTAGTATCAGCGATCCTGGCCTTCATTCATTAAAAATATGCCATTACAACAAATATAAAAATAAAAGTTGTTTTAAATTGTTTCTACATTAATTTGGAGAGTAACTGTGAAGTTATTACAATATAAAAATATTAAAAACTGATGTTTTTAATCGCGATTAATTACAGAAAAAATGTGTGATTAATTAGTTAATTTTTTTTATCGATTGACAACACTAGAATAAATTAATCCGAATAATAATCAGAATAAACAATATTCTTAGTAATATAGCTATAGCCTCACTGTTGTAGTAGTATGGACCAATTTTATGCACGTATCATTTTAAAACTGCTTTGAATGTGGCTCATTTCGAGTCTAATTCAAACTATTCATTTTAAAATGCCTGTAGAAACCAGAAAACAGTTCAACAGTTTCACAAACAAAATGTATGCAAACCTTCTGTGCTGTGGATGGGCCATCCCAATTTGGCTGATGGCTTTGGTTGCACCCAGGCTGGGTGGGGAAGACAGATCACTAATGCAACACACATGAAACCCCGATGTCTGAAATGTATTGCATTATGTTTGTTTCTCCTCCATTTGGAGACGTTTCTGGCGCTTGACATGGCTAGTGTCCCACCCTGCAGAGATCTGCTCTATCAGCCGCCGTTCTCTAATCAGCAGAGGAACATTGTTGACTAATGATGCGTTGTAAAGGAGGCCGTAGGAAATTAAGCGTTTACGCAATGCTGTTCGTGCACAGATGATTAGGCAGAAGCAAAATGACACCTCACATAAACGCATGACATTTCCACTGAACTACATTGTGGAGTGATATACAGGTGATTTCATCTACAAAGACTTGCATATGCATTGATGCATCCATAAACAGTTTTACATGCACTTACGTCAACCGTCTCAACCTAAACTTTGTATTCAGCTCAAATTTTTAATTAAAAAACATTATTGTTGCAAGTAACATCGCTCAGTTGCCATCACATTGATGTCAGTGCCTGAGTTTCACTCAACAGTCAGCACTTTGGGATTTACAAGAGTGAGTCACTTGGTAAAGATGATGAAAGCTTTGAGGAATGAACTAAAGCTTGGTACATACTCCACAAGAACAAAGAAATTTGTTCGTTTTCTCGAGGTGGCAAGAACAAGAACAAAAACCGTTCTGGCCAGGACATCCCATACTTCACGAGAAAAGCAGGTGCCGAACATTTCCGTTTATCCGCATTAACACACAACAGTTCTCGGACACCCACAAGAAAAAAGTTCTGCTCAGATGATGTGGCGAGGCGGCTTCTTCCCGCGGGGCGGAGAACCCGATGCTTCAGTTATCTGGCTCTGAGGAGTCAGATGTTTTAAGCATCGAGGCGGGTGATGTGGAGGTTCACTCGCCACTCCACTCACCCGCTCAACAGGAGCTGGTGGAGGTTTTGACCCACGCTGTGGCCAAACTTAATATTGATTGGCCACAGGAAAAGCAGGAAGTCCAGCCACCAAGTAAGCTGGACGGATGCTTTTTCAAGCGATGGGCTCAACCTTCCATTTTTTCCAGACTTGCACAATGAGTTGTGCAAGTCGTGGGAAAAACCATATTCAGCTCGACTCTCCAACCCCCCCATTGCTTGATTTTGGTAATGTGCTGGGGCAGCTGAATATGGATATGGGACAATGCCTTGGGTGGAGGAAGCTCTCCTGAGCTATCTTTCACCTGAGGCTGCATCGTCCCTCAAGGCCCCGGTGCTGCCCACCAAGCCATGCCGAGATAGATCTTCGCTGGCGGGCAGGGCTTATATGGCGGCTGGGTGGGCTGGTAGCTGTCTGCACACAATAGCTGTGTTGCAGGCCTACCAGGCTGACCTCCTCAAGGAGCTAGATGAGGGTGAGGGTCCCTCTCCGGATGACATCACGGAGCTGTGGAGAGCCACTGACTTGTCTCTCCGCATCACCGGCCTGCGCCCGCGCTATCAGCCACTCCATGGCTGTTTTGGTGTGTGTGGAGAGACATTTATGTTTGAATCTGTCGGGGATGAAGGAGAGAGAGAAATCTTTTCTCCTAGATTCCCCGATTTCACCTTCTGGTCTTTTCGGCGGTGCGGTAAATACCGTCGTCGAGAGGTTCCAGGAGGTGAAAAAACAGTCAGTGGCTTTCCAGCAGTACCTCCCTCGCCGCTCTGGCTCTTCGGGGAAGGCTGCCTCAAGTGGCCAGCTTCGGCCGTCTACCAGCTCCTCGCACCGGCAGGTACAGAAAGAGAGTGTCGAAACCAGAGAGCAGACGTCCTGTCGAGGCAGGGGCTAAGGCCCGGAGAGTGGCAACTTCACCCAGAGGTGGTGAAGGCCATGTGCGAGAGGTTTGGCCCAGTGAAAGTGGATCTGTTCGCGTCTCGAGAGACGTCCCACTGCCCACTGTGGTTTTCTCTCAGGCATCCATCTCCGCTGGGGTTGGATGCCATGATGCAGACGTGGCCAAGGCTGCGTCTGTATGCATTTCCCCCGATCGTTCTGCTCCCGGGAGTCTTGGAGCAGGTCCGCCGAGAAGGGATCAGCCTACTTCTAGTAGCACCCTACTGGCCGACCCGGGTATGGTTCTCGGACATTGTAGCACTGCTAGACGGTCTCCCGTGGCATCTGCTGTCTCAGGCAGGGGGCACAATATTCCCCCCCCCCCGGCCAGAGCTGTGGAACCTCTGGGTCTGGCCCCTGAGGGGGCCCGGTACCTAGAGGCTGGCCTGTCAGCAGGTGTTGTCGAGACCTTACTCAGCTCCAGGGCTCCTTCCACCAGGAGATTGTACAGCCTGAAGTGGAATGTGTTTTCCACTTGGTGTAGAGAGCGTGAGGTGGACCCAGTTAACTGCCCAGTGGCTTCAGTGCTGGAGTTCCTCCAAGATCGTTTCTCCGCTGGTCTTACCCCGTCCACACTTAAGGTGTACGTGGCTGCCATTGCGGCTTTCCACTTGCCTGTAGGTGATGGGCCTCTAGGGGAGCACCATTTGGTTGTACGTTTCCTCTGTTGGGCTCAGAGGATGAGGCCTGCGACTCGCTCCAGAGTCCCAACTTGGGATCTGGCGGTGGTGCTCGAAGGGCTGGCTGAGGCCCTGAGGCAAAGAACCTGACCCTTAAGGTGGCCTTTATCCTTGCCATCACTTCTCTGAGGAGAGTGGGGGACCTTCAGGCCTTGGCGGTTACGGCAACTTGCCTGGAGTTTGCCCCTGGCGGAGTTAAGGCCATCTTACATCCAAGGCTGGGCTACGTGCCCAAGGTGCCATCGAGTGTGGCACGGTCAGTGGTTCTTCAGGCCTTCCATCCTCCACCTCACGTGACGGCGGAAGAGGGGAGACTTCACCTGCTCTGTCCCGTCAGAGCACTAAGAATCTACTTAGAGAAGTTTTCGCAGTGGAGGAAGTCAGACCAGTTGTTGGTGTGCTTTGGCTCACCCAAGAAAGGGCTGCCTGCATCAAAACAGACAATCAGTAACTGGATTGTCCAGGCAATAGCCACGGCTTATCAGGTGCGCAATTTGCCTTCACCTATGGCTGTGAGGGCTCATTCCACCAGGGGCATGGCCTCCTCGGTGGCCCTCCTTTCTGGAGTCTCGCTTCAGGAGATTTGCGAGGCGGCCGGGTGGACCACACCTTCATAAGATTATACAGTCTGCAACTCCCTGCGACGCCTGGCACCAGAGTGCTCGCCTCCTAAGTGTACCTGGGTCCCAGCTTCACACTAGGGCGGGCGTGATTCTCGGTGTGGCCTAGTGGGTATTCGTTCCCCATAGTGTCATTAGACGCACTGCGAGTTCCCTCGAAAGGGAACGTCTCGGGTTACGACTGTAACCCTTGTTCCCTGAGAAGGGAACGAGACACTGCGTCTCGCCGCCACACCTCATCACGCAGAGAGCGCTTGCTTCATCGCAAAAGCTATCTGTAGTATGAGCCAGCGTCCCTTTGTAGCTTCCGTGTATGCCGTCACATACTACATCATGACGCAGCACCAATAGGATTGGAATAGATTTCATTCATGCTTCAGACGCGCTACGCTGGGGGAGTTCCCCAAAGTGTCGTTAGACGCAGTGTCTCGTTCCCTTCTCAGGGAACAAGGGTTACAGTCGTAACCCGAGACCTTTTCATAGATAGCAATAAGATTCGTAGCAGAGAACATTTTGGGATTTGGATTTGCTTTTTGCCCTTGCTTCGCAGATTTTTCTCAGCAATGTCTCAAACTGTGTTCAGCTTTACCAAGATACCAAAGACTGCAATCAAAATCACATACCTGAATATAAACTCATCAAATTCTTCCAAAACCAAATTATGTGAGCAATGCGATCCCATTTAGTTACTTATTTAAAAAAAAAGTTGTCAAAACGGGGATCGTGCACAAGGATCTGCAAAAACGCAGTGTTATTCATGCCAGGCAAGTAGTTGGCGATGTCACTTTGTAAAGTAACACTACGCGCCTATAGACTGAACACGTAATATGCATGTGCATGGCGTCACCGTTTTCACAAATTCACATTTTTGTTGTTTACATGGAGACAGTAACAATATCATTTTCAAGAACTTGCTCTTTGAAACCTGATTTCAAAAATGTTGTGTTTTCAGGCCACCAAAACGCCATTGTTGTGTAAATGAACGGACAAAACACATAAGTTTTCCGTTTTTAGTTGTAAACAGCCCCTCAGCTTTGCCAAGATACCAAAGACTGCAATTAAAATCACAAATCTGAACGTAAACTCATCAAATTCTTCCAAAACCAAATGATGTGAGCTGTGTAATCCCAATCATTTAGTTACTTATGTAATTTTTTTTTTGTCAAAACAGGGATCGTTCACAAGGATCCGCGAAAATGACTAAAAACGCTGTGTTATGCATGCCAGGCCAGTAGTTGGCGATGTCACTTTGTAAAGAAACACTACACGCCTATAGACTGAACACGTAATGCTCATGTACATGGCGTCACCATTTTCACAAATTCACATTTTTGTTGTTTACATGGAGACGATAATGGTATCATTTTCAAGAACTTGCACTTCGAAACCTGGTTTCAAAATTTTGCATTTTCAGGCCGCCAAATACCGTTGTCGTGTAAATGAACGGACACAACACATAAAAAGTTTTCCGTTTTTTGTTGTAAACAGCCCCTCAGCTTTGCCAAGATACCAAAGACTGCAATTAAAATCACATATCTGAACGTAAAGTCATCAAATTCTTTCAAAACCAAATTATCTGAGCTATTTATTTATTTCAGTTCTAGGCATTTTAAGAAAAAGTGTCAGCTAATGGGCATATTTAAATGATATTCAAATGAAACAGAGCAACCACTTACTTTATATAGAGTATTTAAAAAAAATAAATAAATTTGGAAACCATTCTCAGCTTTGCCAAGATACCAAAGACTGCAATCAAAATCATGTATCTCAATAAAAACTCAATCAAATCTCCCATCAAATTGATTCAAAACCATGATCTATGTGATCCTATTTGTTTATTTACTGGTTTTAGGCATTTTAAGAAAAAACATCAGCTAAAGGTGATATTTAAATGATATTCAAATGACATTTAAATTTTTATTTATTTATTTTGGAAACCATTGCATTAATCCATTTTTGAGCAGAAGAAAACAATAAGAAAATAAACAAATAAGCTGCCGAAAATGTTATGAACCAGTAGTTAATTATATGCTGTACATTTTTCACACTCTAGGCCACGGTGGGCTTGATCCGCAACTTGGCCCTGTGTCCAGCCAATCAGGCGCCTCTGAGGGAATCTGGGACAATCCCTCGACTGGTCAACCTGCTTTTGAAAGCTCATCAGGAAACTCAAAGACACGGCTCAGGGGCCCAGCAGACCTATCAGGTGCTTTTGAAGGTTTTTCTACCTGTGCATGGATTTTTCACATATCCTAGTTGGCCTCTTTATTCACCCTCACATATAGGCTAAAGCCTCCAAAGGGAGGCCAAAATACAATCCAATTAGCATCAGGTCTCAGTATTTGGTGTAGACAAGGTCCCTTTAGTGTTAGAGTTAATGTTTTCTTCTCACTTTCACTCTTTTTTTTCACAGGATGGTGTGCGAATGGAGGAAATTGTGGAAGGCTGTACAGGCGCTTTGCATATACTGGCCAGAGATCCGATGAACCGAGGGGAAATCGCCAGCATGCAGACCATTCCTCTGTTTGTGCAAGTATGAACCAACTTATGGCGTTCCTGGCAGTCAGTCTGGTTCATCTGTGTGTGTTGTGATGTGTGGGTGTTGTGGGCGATAAGTCCGATGACTGCAGGGCGTCTGGCTGCTGTTTGTTTGTGTGCATTTGTCCATGTTTATGTTACACTACCAGTTTTAGGGAAGCTACGCTTAAAGCTTTCATTTAAACTATAGTCAAGCTACTCTTTGAAAGAGTAGTTAACGCTGCTACATACTACCAGCATAAAAAAACAAATACCTTAAAGGTGTAATATCTTTTTTAAATGCATAACTATTAGATAATATAATTTATATTTTAATAAGAGCCAGCCTTTTCTGGTACAAAAAATTTATCATTTTAATTGGGTCACAGTATTAAAGTTGAACATATTCACTTAAATACAACTAATTAAGCTTAATTTATATAACTGAATTGAAACATAGTGATAAACACCCAAAACCCAAACCGGCGACAGGGTGTTGGTTGCCCAAGGCTCATCGATGCACAAGGGCAACGAAGGCTATCCCATCTGGTCCGAGCCAACAGAAGGTCTACTGTGGCACAACTTACACAAAATTTTCATGATGGTTACGGGAGGAATGTGTCACAAACACACAGTGCATCACACTCTGCTGCATATGGGGTTGAGTAGCCGCAAACCAATCAAAGTGCCTATGATGACCCCTGTCCACAGCCGAAAGCAGCTACAATTGGCACGTGAGCGTCGGAACTAAACCTTGAAGCAGTGGATGAAGGTCGCCTAGTTCGACGAGTAACATTTTCTTTTACATCACGTGGACGGCCGTGTATGTGTGCGCCATCTACCTGTGGAAGTGATGGGACCAAGATGCACTGTGGGATGAAGACAAGCCAGTGGAGGGAGTGTGATGCTCTGATCAATGTTCTGCTGGGAAACCCTGGGTCCGGCCATTCATGTGGACGTAAATTTGACATGTGCCACCTATCTAAACATTGTTGCAGACCAGGTCCACGTCCACCCCTTCATGACAATGGTGTTCCCTGGAGGAAGTGGCCTCTTTCAGCAGGATAATCCACACTGCACACATTGTTCAGGAATGGTTTGAGGAACAGGATGAAGAGTTCAAAGTGTTGCCCTGGCCTCCAAATTCCCCAGATCTCAATCCAATTGAGCATCTGTGGGATGTGCTGGACCAACAAGTTCGATCGACGGTGGCTCCACCTTGCAACTTACAGGACTTGAAGGATCTGCTGCTAATGTCAAGATGCCAGAGACCACAGGACACTTCAGGGCTCTTGTAGAGTCCATGCCTCATCAAGTCGGTGCTGTTTTGGCAGCACGTAGAGGACCAACAGCATATTAGGCAGGTGGTCATAATGTTGTGGCACATACAGTGGGGAGAACAAGTATTTGATACACTGCCGATTTTGCAGGTTTTCCTACTTACAAAGCATGTAGAGGTCTGTAATTTTTATCATAGGTACACTTCAACTGTGAGAGACGGAATCTAAAACAAAAATCCAGAAAATCACATTGTATGATTTTTAAATAATTAATTTGCATTTTATTGCATGACATAAGTATTTGATCACCTACCAACCAGTAAGAATTCCGGCTCTCACAGACCTGTTAGTTTTTCTTTAAGAAGCCCTCCTGTTCTCCACTCATTACCTGTATTAACTGCACCTGTTTGAACTCGTTACCTGTATAAAAGACACCTGTCAAGATGAAGTTCAAGATGACGGTCAATCTCCCTCGGTCTGGGGCACCATGCAAGATCTCACCTCGTGGGGCATCAATGATCATGAGGAAGGTGAGGGATCAGCCCAGAACTACACGGCAGGACCTGGTCAATGACCTGAAGAGAGCTGGGACCACAGTCTCAAAGAAAACCATTAGTAACACACTACGCCGTCATGGATTAAAATCCTGCAGCGCACGCAAGGTCCCCTTGCTCAAGCCAGTGCATGTCCAGGCCCATGTGAAGTTTGCCAATGACCATCTGGATGATCCAGAGGAGGAACGACAGGGTCATGGGCGGCCAAGGCTCATTGATGCACGTGGGGAGCGAAGGCTGGCCTTTGTGGTCCAATCAAACAGACAAACTACTGTAGCTCAAATTGCTCAAGAAGTTAATGCTGGTTCTGATAGAAAGGTGTCAGAATACACAGTGCATCGCAGTTTGTTGCGTATGGGGTTGCATAGCCGCAGACCAGTCAGGGTGCCCATGCTGACCCCTGTCCACCGAAAGCGCCAACAGTGGGCACGTGAGCATCAGAACTGGACCATGGAGCAATGGAAGAAGGTGGCCTGGTCTGATGAATCACGTTTTCTTTTACATCACGTGGATGGCCAGGTGCGTGTGCATCGCTTACCTGGGGAACACATGGCACCAGGATGCACTATGGGAAGAAGGCAAGCCGGCAGAGGCAGTGTGATGCTTTGGGCAACGTTATGCTGGGAAACCTTGGGTCCTGCCATCCATGTGGATGTTACTTTGACATGTACCACCTACCTAAGCATTGTTGCAGACCATGTACACCCTTTCATGGAAACGGTATTCCCTGGTGGCTGTGGCCTCTTTCAGCAGGATAATGCGCCCTGCCACAAAGCAAAAATGCTTCAGGAAGGGTTTGAGGAGCACAACAACGAGTTTGAGGTGTTGACTTGGCCTCCAAATTCCCCAGATCTCAATCCAATCGAGCATCTGTGGGATGTGCTGAACAAACAAGTCCGATCCATGGAGGCCCCACCTCACAACTTACAGGACTTAAAGGAACTGCTGCTAACATCTTGGTGCCAGATACCACAGCACACCTTCAGGGGTCTAGTGGAGTCCATGCCTCGACGGGTCAGGGCTGTTTTGGCAGCAAAAGGGGGACACAATATTAGGAATATTATTGTTATGCCTGATTGGTGTATATATACTTTAATTTAATGCTGTAAAATAATTAAAGGGAAATTATTTTTAATACTTTTAGTTATCAACACTGCTTATGTGCATGGAATTATAAGTATTCATGCACAATACAATGTAACATTAAAAGCAGAAATGTAGTGGGGTTTTTTTGCCATTTGTTGGGGAAAGTAGCTGGAAAGTAGAAAAGAAGCCACATAATTTCGAAAAATCTACTGTCACACTAATAAAAATGCACTGTAAAGGCCCCGATATACTCAACGCGAAGTTTTTTTTCATTCTTCTCTTTGGGGTAAAAAGAAGTTGGAAATACGTGACCAGCGATATACTGTTATCGAACATCCGACACCGCCCACACTGCTGAGTTAAGATTCCTCTCAATAACAAAATAAACAACAAAATTGAGAAAACAGTAAGCATTTTTTTAAATAAAGCATAAGATAATAAGCATCTGATCATCATAGTAACATGGATATGTTAGCACGAGCTCTGCAATTTCACACTCTAGTAAAATCACGTCATTTTTATTTATATAGCACTTTATACAGTAGATTGCTTAAAATCAAGCAGCTTTACCGTATTAAACATGAAAAACAGTGTCAGTGTCTTGTTTCATCAGAAGTACAACTTAATTTTCTGCTATAAAGCAGCTCTCCAGTATGTTCATGTTTTCTCGCGCGGACGTCTGACCTCGACAGACTCAACAGGAGAAATGAACCAGAAAAGATTTACACGTGAAAGAAGGAGGAGCCTCCGCGCACACCTACCTATTACATAATCGCCACAGACCAATGGTAGTACAGAGGTGTTTACCAATATCAGCCGTAGCAAACTTTTCTGAACGAACTTTGTTTTGGCCTGATTTTGTTAGAAATGACGTCGCATCAGTTCGTTCTTCGATTTAGCTAAAAGTATATTGGGGTCTTTAGTATTGTCAGTAAATAGTTACTTCCCAAAATACCTTGTTTATTAATTTATTATGTGCTTTTGTCCAAAGTAGAATGAGTGTGATGAGGCAACAGTAAAACAGTAAACCCCAGTGAAACCCCTCTCATTCTTTGACTTCTTCTTTCCTGTTAGCTTCTGTACTCGTATGTGGAGAACATAAAGCGTGTGTCCGCCGGTGTTTTGTGTGAACTCGCTCTGGATAAGCAGTCTGCTGAGATGATTGACGCAGAAGGAGCATCTGCACCTCTTATGGAGCTCCTGCACTCTCCCAATGAGGGGATTGGTGAGTGACGCCCATCAAGCGAAGGTTTACTAGCACGCCTCATGACTAATTACATCCGTGTGTCACTTCTGTGTTGATAAAACACAGGAATGAGCCATATGTCATTGGACAGATCACAGTCTGTACAAACACAACATTAGCACATCTGAAATAATGCAAACCTTCCTCTTGATTTTACATCAGAACAGTGGAAGTAAGAATACTGAGTACTGAGATATTTTGCTTACAGTACCATACCAGCAGCTTTCATAAACTGCCATAAACACTCTCTGCTGTATCTGCTTGACAATGACAGTCTGCAATAGACAGAGACTGTCAGAGATGCAGCATGACTTTAGTGTCTTCAACCCGTCAGCATAGAAAAGGAGCAGAACACGAGAACAAGAGAACCTTCAGCTTGCCACGGACTGTATCATGGCTTTTAGTTTCACAAGCTGGAATTTTCACTTTGGTTAGTATTGTAATTGTATCTGGCCAGGAACCATTTATTTACATATAAGAAGGTAATAAATATATATACATAAAATATGAAATGCAGTTTTAAAAAAAAAAAAAAAAAAGTTTGGGATTGGTAAGATTTTTGTTTTTGAAAGAAGTCTCTTATGCTCACCTTTGCTGCATTTATTTGATCAAAAATACAGTAAAAACAGTAATATTGTGAAATATTATTACAATTTAAAATACCTGTTTTCTATTTGAATATATTGTAAAATGTAATTTATTCCTGTGATGGCAAAGCTGAATTTTCAGCATCATTACTCCAGGCTTCAGTGTCAAATGATCCTTCAGACATCATTCTAATATGCTGATTTGCTGCTCAAGAAATATTTCCCAATGTTGAAAACAGTTGTGGTGCTTCATATTTTTGTGCATTTTTTTTCCAGGATTATTTGATGAATAGAAAGTTGAGAAGAACAATATTTATTTGAAATAGAAATCTTTTGTAATAATTTAAAAGTCTTTACTGTCGCATATGACCTTTTCAACTGTCATTTTTCATACCAAACTTTTGGGGTCATTCATTCATTCCCACATTTGTTCAGTAAATGTGTTTACTGTGTTTTATAAATTACATTATGTATACCATATTTTCCAGATAATAAGTTGCATCTTAGTATAAGTCGCACTGGCGCAAAATTGCATTGAGGGAAAAAAACTGATAAAAAAATAAGATAAAATAAAAAAAAAACAAGAAAAAAAAAAACCCAAAATACCAGTGCATAATATACACTATATTGCCAAAAGTTTTGGGACGCCTGCCTTTACATGCACATGAACTTTAATGACATCCCATTCTTAATCCGTAGGGTTTAATATGGAGTTGGCACACCCTTTGCAGCTATAACAGCTTCAACTCTTCTGGGAAGGCTTTCCACAAGGTTTAGGAGTGTGTTTATGGGAATTTTTGACCATTCTAGAAGCGCATTTGTGAGGTCAGGCACTGATGTTGGACGAGAAGGCCTGGCTCGCAGTCTCCACTCTTAATTCATCCCAAAGGTGTTCTGTCAGGTTGAGGTCAGGACTCTGTGCAGGCCAGTCAAGTTCCTCCACACCAAACTCGCTCATCCATGTCTTTATGGACCTTGCTTTGTGAACTGGTGCGCAGTCATGTTGGAACAGGAAGGGGCCATCCTCAAACTGTTCCCACAAAGTTGGGAGCATGAAATTGTCGCTTGAGCTAATCTGAAGGCCACACGAAGTTTGGAGGTCTGTAGCTGTTGACTCTGCAGAAAGTTGGCGACTTCTACGCACTGTGCGCCTCAGCATGCGCTGACCCTGCTCTGTGATTTTACGTGGCCTACCACTTTGTGGCTGAGTTGCTGTTGTTCCCAATTGCTTCCACTTTGTTATAATACCGCTAACAGTTGACCGTGGAATATTTAGTAGTGAGGAAATTTCACAAATGGACTTATTGCACAGGTGGCAACCTATCACGGTACCACGCTTGAATTCACTGAGCTCCTGAGAGCGACCCATTCTTTCACAAATGTTTGTAGGAGCAGTCTGCATGCCTAGGTGCTTGATTTTATACACCTGTGGCCATTGAAGTGATTGAAACACCTGAATTCAATGATTTGGAGGGGTGTCCCAATACTTTTGGCAATATAGTTGTACGTTGACAGGCAGGTGATTGGACAAACATTTTAAATACATTTAGACCACTTATTGATTGCTATGAGGATGTAAAGTGACTTTCATCCAGCATAACAAGAATGTTTCTGGAACAAATCATCTACCCTGCCATTAATCATTATTCTCACAAATGTCTCACTTACACCATATTTGCATTCAGCACTTGTAGTCCAGAAAACATGGTAATAATAATAATGATCACATAAATAATGATCACATCTCACATCATTGTCTCTTTCTCAGCCACCTATGCTGCGGCCGTTCTCTTCCGCATCTCTGAGGACAAGAGTTCAGACTACAGGAAGCGTGTGTCGGTGGAGCTCACACACTCCCTCTTCAAACATGACCCTGCAGCCTGGGAAATGGTGAGTATATGTATCACACAGCACACACACTCTCAGATTAGTGGACATTATTATTAACGAGATCATTTCAATTATGTATGCCATGTCAATTTTTAGCAATTGTAATGAAATAATTATATTGATATGGCATAACCGAAGACAGAACTTTGAATTATTGAAGATGAATGCAAACCCGAAATGGTAATGCAGCCCTGATATGAAGCAGAGTGTCCATTCGTTTCCAGTAATTCAATGTTTCAGTGTCAATTATTTTATTATACAGCTATTATATGACCGTCACATGCACATGGACGTTTTTAGGGTTGTGTGTGTAGATCAGACAAATGGCTCACAAAAGTGATGTTGGTTATGAGAGAACCATCATTTGTTTGCAGATGCCACTTGGCTTGATATTTTGTATCTAATGCAATGACATTTAAATATTATTAGGTGTGACTTATAAGTGTCTAAAAGTTTTATAATACTTAATTAAATACTTTTTGGGCCACTGCATACTGCAGGAAAACCCTCACCCTTGTGCATTTTTATACCTGTGTAACTTTTATTCTCCCAGGGAACACAAAAGGAGACATTTATAGCAGAATGAAAATGAATGGTGACCACATCAGTCAGGCAAGCTTTTCTGTAAACAACAGCTTAAATTTCAGTCTGTTCCTCACATAAAGCTTCAGAAGCCCTAGAATATAGTGCATGAGTCTTATGAACCACCTTTATGATGCTTTTATGCTCCTTTTTTGGCTTATTTGGAGCGTGAGAGGCCTTATCCTCATTCACTTTCTCAGGGTTTCCGCAGGTCTTAAAAAAGGTGTTCAAAAGTCTTAACTTTACCGTCTTAAATTCATTACCATGGCATTAAATTAGGATAAAATTTCGGAAAAAGACCTATAGAGTTGCGGGCCAGGCCGCGTCCGCTTTGTATGCTATGGCTATCCTTCAAGTCCATCATGGAAAGGTACTCAGAAACATGCATGAGGGCAATGCTGACCCCGCTCTTATGCAAGAGTTGCGTGTGGCTACCAACCTCGCCCTATGGGCGACGAAGGTTACCGCACGCTCTCTCGGTCAGGTGATGTCCACTGCTGTGGTCCAGGAACGTCATTTATGGCTCAACCTGGCTGATATGCGGGAGTCTGAGCGAACACGTTTCCTCAACTCCCCTATCTCCCAGGCTGGACTATTCAGCGGGGCGGTCGAGGACTTTGCCCAACAGTTCTCGGCTGCACAAAAGCAGACTGAGGCGATTAAACACATTCTGCCCTGGCGGCCCGCTGCTGCCTCCACCCAGTCGCCGGCACAGACACCTCAGCCTGCTCCCCGTTGAGGCCGCCCTCCTGCGGCTCCCGCCCCTCCCGCCTGGCCCCAGCAGCAGCCTTCACCCGGGCCAGGGCACGGAGGAGGTCGCAGGAAGGCCGCCCAGCCCGTCTCCGCCCCTAAGCCGGCAAAACGGCAGGCCAAGCGGCGCTCCTGAGATGGGCCGCTTGGAGGTGAACTCAGCTCTTTCCCAGGAGATGGTAACAGGACCACTCTTTTTGTTTTCCCCTTCCGCCGCTGGCCTCACGGTCGGCGGTACCCTATTTATGGTTAAAGAAAGAACTGACATATTTACCTCCGAGCCCCAAGAGGGCACGGTTGGCAGTGTGCGACGCCACTCTCAGCCCCCTCTGTCGCCAGACCCCTGTCAGAGGAGGCCCCAGTGGAATGCTGGTCCTTCCCTGGTCTCCTCTGTCAGGGCGCGGAACACGACCCCACCCACACCTTGGGATGCTCCAATGCCTCCCACGTCTGGGCCGGTCATTCCGCTTCGCTTCCCCATCGTGGGTACGCCTGTGGTTCGCATGACCCCGCTGTTTCAGTTTTTGGGAGCCTGGCTAGAGCTTCCCAATCTGTCCAGCTGGCTCGCTCGCACGATCAGGCTCGGCTATGCGATTCAGTTCGCACGGTCTCCGCCCCGGTTTCAGGGAGTCCGCTATACCATGGTGAGTGGCAATGCCCCTGTCATGTGTGCGGAGAGCGACACCCTACTGGCGAAGGGTGCGGTCGAGATCGTCCCTCCAGCCGAGATGAAGTCCGGCTTCTACAGCCCCTACTTCATTGTACCCAAGAAGAGCGGTGGGTTACGACCAATCCTGGACCTGCACGTCTTGAACCAAACCCTTCACAGGCTTCCATTCAAGATGTTGATAGCCAAACGCATTTTCGAATGCGTTCGTCCGTCGGATTGGTTTGCAGCGATCGACCTGAAGGACGCGTACTTTCATGTCTCCATTCTTCCTCTACACAGACCGTTTCTATGGTTTGCCTTCGAGGGGCAGGCATACCAGTACACGGTAGTCCCATTCGGGTTAGCCCTGTCTCCTCGCGTCTTCACGAAAGTCGTCGAGGCAGCCCTTGTGCCACTCAGGCAACACGGGGTTCGCATCCTGAACTATATCGACGACTGGCTGATACTAGCTCACTCTCGAGACCAGGTTTGCGAACACAGGGACCTGGTGCTCCGGCACCTCGCCCGCTTGGGCCTTCGGGTCAACTGGGAAAAGAGCAAACTCTCCCCCGTGCAGAGGATCTCTTTTCTCGGTATGGAAATCGACTCGGTCACCATGTACGCGCAGCTTACAAGCGAGCTTGTGCAGTCACTGCTGACTTGTCTTCGCCAATTCGAGGGCAAGAGTGCGGTTCCACTGAAGTTATTTCAGAGGCTCCTGGGGCATATGGCATCCGCAGCCGCGGTCACGCCGCTCGGACTGCTTCATATGAGACCGCTTCAGCACTGGCTTCGCGATCGAGTCCCGAGATGGGCATGGCAATAGGGCACGCTCCGGGTCCCAGTCACTCGGGCCTGCCATCAAACCTTCACCCCCTGGTCGAACCTCACCTTTCTACGGGCCGGAGTGCCCTTAGAGCGACTTTCCAGGCATGTTGTTGTATCAACAGATGCCTCTGCCACGGGCTGGGGTGCCATGTGCAATGGACATGCTGCCGCGGGCTCCTGGAAAGGACCCCAGCGCCTATGGCATGTCAATTGCCTCGAGTTGCTGGCCGTACGTCTTGCCCTGCACCGCTTTTGAGCCCTGCTGAAGGACAAACACGTACTGGTCCGTTCAGACAACACGGCGACAGTAGCGTACATCAACCGACAAGGTGGTCTACGCTCCTGCCGGATGTCGCAACTCGCCCACCATCTTCTCCTATGGAGTCAGAAGCATCTGAGGTCGCTTCGTGGCGTTCACATCCCGGAAGACCTGAATCGTGCAGCCATACTTGCGTAGGCAAATAACTTGCCTACGCAAGTATGCGTTTCCCCCAGTGAGCCTTCTCGCACAGGTTCTGTGCAAGATCAGGGAGGACAAGGAGCAGGTCCTTTTGGTCGCCCCATATTGGCCTGGCCGGACCTGGTTTTCCGAACTCGTACTCCTTGCGACAGCCCCTCCCTGGTCGATCCCTCTGAGGAAGGACCTCCTTTCTCAGAGACGGGGCACCCTCCGGCACCCAAGTCCCGATCTATTGAACCTACACGTGTGGGCCCTGGACAGGACGCGGCAGGTTTGAGTACCCTACCACCACAGGTGGTGGCTACCATCACTTCTGCTAGGGCCTTGTCCACGAGACAGGCCTATGCGTTGAAGTGGAACCTCTTCGTCACCTGGTGCTCTTTTCGCTGAGAAGACCCCAGGAAATGCCCGACTGGGTCCGTGCTCTCCTTCCTCCAAGAAGGGTTGGAGCGAAGGCTGTCTCCCTCCACCCTGAAGGTTTACGTGGCCACAATATCTGCACACCACGACCTTGTGGACTCGAAAACGGTAGGACAGCATGACCTGGTCAGCAGGTTCCTTAGAGGAGCGAGGAGGATAAATCCGCCTCGCCCTCTACAGATGCCCTCTTGGGACCTCGCAGTGGTATTATGTGCCCTGCAGAGAGCTCCCTTTGAGCCCTTGCAGACCATCGAGTTAAAGTACCTTTCTATGAAAGTGGCGCTCTTGATTGCCCTGGCTTCCATCAAGAGGGTAGGGGACCTGCAGGCATTTTCGGTTGACGAAGCATACCTGGAATTCGGGCTGGCTAACTCTTACGTGATCTTGAGACCCCGGCCTGGATACGTGCCCAAGGTTCCCTGGATACGTGCCCAAGGTTCCCACCACTCCTTTCAGAGATCAGGTGGTGAACATGCAAGCGCTGCCCCTGGAGGAGGCAGACCCAGCCTTGGCACTGCTCTGTCCAGTACGCGCCCTTCGCGCTTACGTAGACCGGACGCAGTGTTTCAGGACCTCAGACCAGCTCTTTGTCTGTTACGGAGGGCAGCAGAAAGGGAAGGCTCTCTCCAAGCGGAGGTTGTCTCACTGGATAGTGGACGCCATTGTCCTGGCATATCAGGTTCAGGGCCTGCCATGCCCCGTAGGGGTTAAGGCACACTCCACCAGGAGTGTAGCCTCCTCTTGGGCTTTAGCGCATGGCGCCTCGCTAACAGACATTTGTAGAGCTGCAGGCTGGGCGACACCCAACACTTTTGCGAGATTCTATAATCTCCGTGTAGAGCCAGTTTCCTCTCGTGTACTCGCTCCAAGTGGCCAGTAACTGGACAGGCTCAGGTGTCATCGCTTGCTGCGCCATTCCACTCCACGGACTGGATGCGTGCGCATTTTCACTCAGGTGAGTTTCTCAGTAAGGCCTGAGTTCCTTCAGCACTGTTAACGCCGACACCAAAGTGCATGCCCGGTTGGTCAGCCCTCGTGTTAGGCTAGGTGCCTTCATGTGCATGGTTCCCCCGTTGGGCAACCCCCACGTGTATTTACACGATAAGTCTCTCTGAGCACGTGTCTTCCCTTGGCAAGACACCTTGCCACTCCTGGGGTTGAAACATTCCACCTGCGGCTGGATACCCCAGAGTGCTCCATATGCAGCCCATACGTGGGTCATATGTGTATTCCTAAGTCCTCCCTACGGGCAGGCATTGTGTTGCATTTCTCCATGTGGGATATGCTTCCCAGTGTACCTTGGTATTGGCGTTGAGCCTAGCCCCTCATTCGTGCTAAAGACTCATGGCAGGGAGCTCAGGTCAGCGCAGGACGCTGGAAGACAGCCGTTGTGGCAAGATTGAATTGGGAACCCCCATTCCGTCAGTAACTGACATAACTCGTAGTGTACTGACTGAAAGGGAATGTCTCGGTTACGTATGTAACCCTCGTTCCCTGAAGGAAGGGAACGGAAACTTTATGTCCCCATGCCACAACCACTGTACCGCTGGTACGGCCGAGGCGCTCAGCCTTGGCTCCTCAGCAGGTAAACAGAATGCAATATTGCCACGCAGCTCCTTATATACCCACAAAGTGGGGCGGAGTTGCGCTATGCAAATTCCGCAGACCCATGGCATTCTCATGCCATTGGCTCGTTTTGTAGATCTTGAAGGCGATTGGCTTCTAAGCGAAACCCCCATTCCGTCAGTAACTGACGTAACGTCTCTGTTCCCTTCCTTCAGGGAACGAGGGTTACATACGTAACCGAGACGTTTTTGGGGGTGAATTTTCCCTTTAATCTACTGTATTCAAGGCTGATTTTAATAACATAAATCCTTTCAAGAAAGCCACTAAAGCAAACACAGGACAGTCAGTAACATTTTTAAATGTTTTTTGAACAAGTCTCTTTTGCTCACCAAGGCTGCATTTATTTGATCAAAAATACAGTAAAAACAGTAATATTGTGTAATATATTATTACCATTTAAAATAGCTAAATATATTTTAAAATGTCATTTATTCCAGCAGCTTCAGTGTCATGTGATCCTTCAGAAATATTTCTAATATGCTGATTTGCTGCTGAAGTATAATATATTTTAATATTTTTAATATTTCAGTGGCATTAGTATTTCTGTCCTTTATGAAGGAAGCTTTTGATGAATGTGTTTGCGTTCTCGTTCTTTCAGGCACATGCTGCCATGCCACTCGACCCTGGATACATACCAGATGGTAAGTTGAGAGCACGTTCGACAGCCCAGCATATTCAGTCACTATCCTTCTGCTTTAGTACGCAACACCGCCGCAAATTGCCTATTTATCGAGCCCATCTCGCTGCATTAGAGCGAAGAGCATTAAAATAAAATGCCACATGACAAATGACTTATGGCGTGCGTTTGCGTGTGAGAGAGGGGTCAAAGACAAAAAGATAAAGAGAGACAGTCTTTGAATTTGTGTTGTTGTCAATCCGTTCTGCAAAGTGACAGAATGCTGTGTTCTTCTGTAGGGGAACATTAAGTCAGCGGCGGTCCGGGATATGCGACGCGCTGTTCGCTCATTTGATGAGTTTCAGATGTCAACGACATCCTCACAGATGACTCTAGTATAAGACTGCAGAACCTGTAAATATAAAACAACCCACTAAAAACAGCTCAACCTGTTTGATCCGGTCATGTGGCTATTTTACACACTTATACTGTTTAGCCATAAAGTCTGAAGCACGTCCCACAGTTTGTAAAAACTAACTTATTTAAGACAATGGTCTTAAATAAAATAAATAAATACATATGTGTGGTAAACATCTTTAAATTATATTTAAAATACTGAAGAAATGTCATGACTGTAAATTAATTCAGAATTAAAATTTACGAATGATTCTGTTGAATTAATAATCGTTTTATGAAGAATCATGAAGATGCTATTTCGTGAAATGACTAATAAAGTTTATAAATTATAGTACACGTTAAATTAAATAATAACACCAGCAAAATCATGCGACCATTAGTATAACACTACCTTTTCATAAAATTTATATTTTTTCTAAATATATGTGATTATTATGTATATATGTATGTGATATATGTTTCATAGTATATATATATGAATTATATAATAATTTATAAAATTATATATATAATTTATATTTTTATAAATAAAAATCATAAAATATTATTTAAAAAAACATAAAAACATATTTTTAAATGTTTTTTGTTTTTTAATAATATTTTATTATTTTTATTTACATTTTTTACAAAAATATATAAATTATATAAATTTGAATCTGTTGTTTTTATATATAATTTAATTAATTAACATGTTAATTGACAGCCCTACTAATTAAATATACTACAAGATAATTGAATATTGTCATTATTATTAATACATTTATTAAAACTATTAAAATATGTTGTGTGTTTGTGTTTGAACATAATATATATATATATATATATATAATTATATTATTCAATTTTGTATGAATTTTATATATATATATAATTTAGATTTTTTTTAAAATATTTTTTGTTTGCATCCTGTAACTTTTGTATAATGTATATAACATTAATTATATAATAATTTATACAATATATATATATATAATTTTATTTTTTCATTATTTTAATTAAATAATTACAAAATAAAAATGATTAATAACAAAGACAAAAACAACTGAAATATTTTGTTTGCACATAATGACTGTAACTTGAATTTCTTTCTCTCTCTCTTTCTTGCTAAGATCTGGATGCAGTTTACCCTCCATATGGCTACTCTGATATACACATGGATGGCCTCCCACTGGACGCCGAGCTTCATGAGCAATACATGCCAGAAATGACCTATGACCCTCGACAGGTGTACCCAAATCCTCTTTAACAACACTGCCAGCAGGTTAGCTTGCACACGTCTCTAGTTGTGGATTAACTCGACATTATCTCTGTCTTAAGATATTGAGCCATCGTTTCTTTTTCTGAACATGTGATTCCT
The DNA here is from genome assembly GCA_039654105.1 of Coreius guichenoti. Classification (NCBI taxonomy): domain Eukaryota; kingdom Metazoa; phylum Chordata; class Actinopteri; order Cypriniformes; family Gobionidae; genus Coreius; species Coreius guichenoti. The sequence goes on from CM077184.1 coordinate 7,430,543, forward strand.
GAATCAAATAAATCGCAACAAAGATGTTCCTGTCAGTCTTCAGGTCAAATGAAGTGGGCGAAGGTGGAGACTACAAAACGGTTTGTTCCCTGCAAAAGACGTGGACCAGGGCCTGAACTGTGCAGTGCTCGAACGAAAGAAGAACAAAACACACGACTTGCTTTAGTTCACCACCGGTCTGTTTGTGACGTGAACTCTAAGCACTGCCTAACTCATCTTGTTATCTTGTGCTACTAACAGAGTGACAAAGCCTAAAAGTGTGGTGACGCGATAAGCATGTGATCATGACATGTACATTTTGTACTTTATATTGTTTGTCCAAAGATGTCCAGACAACTCCGTCCTAGAAATGTAGCATAGCTAGCTAGCGGCTCGGCCACACGAGGGTTCGTTTTCCTTTGCGTTCTGTGTATTTGTGGCGCTGAGGCATTGCTACTGAGTAGAAAATAACACAAAAGCAACAAAACATGCATCTAAAAACAGAAACCTGTTTGTATTTTCATAATCTCACTATTATAAGAAGGCATTTGTTGCATTTGTCCTGTCCTGCAAATCTCTTCTACCAGGTCAACGGCAGGTTTTCTTCATTTTCTTGCAAAGTCTTCATACAAACTTTTGCATTGTGTTTAAGAGACAAACTGATATTCAGTTGCAAGAAAACGTTTGTGGCGTATGATTTCATATAAAGATCATATGACATTTTAGGAGGCATTGATGGATAGCAACTGTAAAGGGTTCACAATTATTATTCACAGCTATAATATTACCCTGTATACACTACATGGCCTAACATATTTGGACACCAATTACTAATAAACCAGTAAAAAAATGACCATATTAATGCCAATGGATTTGAAATTAAATTCTCAATAAGCACATATGAGTGTCCAAATATATTTGGCTATACATTTTTTTTCTTCGTTTATTTTCTGTAAATTAGTTGGTTTAATAAAAAATAAAAACACTGCTGTGATACAAAAACATTCATTGTTCAATTCAATGATCATTGTAAATCCAAAAATAATAGTAGGATTCATATATTTAGAAGTAATTCAATAAGTATAATGTTATGATGTATGCCCACTTTTCTAGTATATTTTAGAGAAATCAAATACACAGTGATATGAAGTGATGTTTTGTTTTTCTTTCATTGCTATTAATGTAACAGGGTACATTTTTTAAGAGGGGCATGATGTCATTATTCTGAATGAGATTTTATTTTTTTCTTGTGGAACAATCAGTTAGTTTTGTTATTTTGATTATGCTCTGAAATTATGGTTTAAGGCTGAACACAACATACCGTTTTACAAAGGAATGATTAGCAAAGTATGTTATAGTTCATAGTTTTCATAGTTAATCCAACCTTGCAATTTTAAGGCCCCATATAGTTGTGCGTTCCAGACTTTCAATTCAAAATTACCCTATCATTGTTACACAGCTCCCTGAAACACTTTATTCTGATTGGTCAGTTGGTCTTGATGACCTTGTCAGGATTGGTTGACTGGTTGACTACATTATCCTGACTCAAAAATATTCACTCTTTATATAACATCCCTTAGACTTTAAATATTTTTTATACAAAAACTATATTGTTTTACATTATTGTACATATTGCACATCTTGTTTTGAATGACACGCTGAAGTATTACTGATTATGATTGCCATATGCAAGGGATCTTGCACATGCATTTATTTGAAAAGGCATTACAATCTGTGTGACGTGTGATTACTGATTGATGAAATTGCAGTAATTTTCAAGCATCATTCATTTACTGTAACTGTAGTGGAGAATTTTGCTTCATAACAACAAATCTGCCTGCCATATGTTGGTATAAGGAACATGTCTGTGCCAAAAGCAGTTATATTGATAAAGATGGTTCTGGTACAGTTGCCCCTGTTATATCATCTAACAGTATTATTCCGCATATTCAATGGTAACTGCACTCCTGATGATGCTGTCATCATAGAGTAAATCATTTCAACATTCCCATCTGCAAGAAAAAAAAAACATGCACGGAATGTCGACAGGAAGTCACAGTGGATATGCATTTTTACTGAACATTTTTAGTTTGACAGTATTTTTTGTTCAAATAAATAAACTGAATTATATTAACTGTCTCAGAAAATTGACTTTTGTTCAAGGTGAAGCAACTAAGTATAATCATACATTTGCTAGTACTATGTATATAAAATGTTCTTGTGTCATAATAATTTGAATGACGACTCCTTGAGTGATCACGTGTTAAACACATTTGGCCAGAAGCCGATCATGAATGTTACTGAGGTTGAGACCGTGAGGGACATTATGGATACCTTCTTCATCAGATTTGCATGTACTGTTTCATTAAAGTTATAATTAAATATCTCAAAGTCAGTTCAAAAAGTAAATTATTTACGATAATTTGGTAGGCCTACTATAGTACCAAAAAAATCTTAAAGAACTATTGACACTCCAATCTTAGGCCTATCTGAGTAAGTGAGAATACTCAAGAATACATACTAAAAAAGCAGTTGTGAAACATATTAGTAAATTAGGCCTATACATTTTCGTGTCCTGTCAGTACAGATGTCATCTGGGTTAGTTCACCCAAAAAAAATTACTCACCCTGAAGTTGTTCCAAACCTGTATGAATTTCTTTCTTCTGCTAAACAACCAAACAGTTGATGAGCCCCATTGACTTCCATAGTATTTTTTTTCCTACCATGAAAGTCACTGGGGTCCATCAACTGTTTGGTTACCGTCACTCTTCAAAATATCTTCTTTTGTGTTCAGCAGAAGAAAGAAATTACAGAATTTGGGGGGGGTGAACTATCCCTTTAATAGACATATGACAGTAGAATTACGGTAATTTATTTAATCTTATAGCACCACCACGTGTCAGCTTTTGGCATTCCAGGTATTTAGAGTAATTTTGTTCATCAATATCATAAAACAACTAGATTTGTATTTCCTGAATTAAATACCAGTGTGTGCAGCTATGCACGAGAATCTTCCTGTATTGGTTTTATTGAGCCAAACTGCAACTGAACTTGACAGCCAATAATAATATATAGCCATATGCATTTTGTAATCAGTTGACACGATGATGGGAAGATGATAATATAGCCACGTTCATTTTAAAGCAAATGATCTGCCATATGACACACTTACTAAAATAGACACACACACACACAAACACAATCACAATAGAGCAAGATTTGAAATGGAATACACTGTAAATCAGGACAGCATTAAAATAGTACATTTTTTGACGGAGGAACATAAGTTTTTCGTCTTTAAGTATTTGAAACAGTCCCACAAAATCAAAAATAACTAAAGGTTTTACATTTCTTCCATTTATATGTGTGAATGAGATATTTACCCAACAAAATGACCACGTTCAGAAACCGTGGATTCAATATCATTTTCACTGAAAGTAACATTTAAATTAAACATTTACACACATAGTAGACAGACATAATATAGCCATAATCATTCTTTAAGATAAATTAACCAACAATTTTAGCGAAAAATAAAACAATTTGGCGTTTTACAGCGTTTTAATAGAAACAATAACAGAATAATCACAACAAGTACATCAACGTTTCTGCCTTGCGTTCGTTCATTTAATAAAAATAGCGGTTTTTAAAATCAATAATAAACAGTATTACAAGAAGACGTACAGTCGGTGACGTAATTTCCGGTCCAAACGGGAGCAAATCAAGGCGATTGACGCGCGAGATCATGTATGAGGGGATCCCGGTTTGCGAAATCGTCGGACACTGCGGAAAAAAGTAGGCACAAACATTGTATTACTTTATCACATAAACACATTAAATAAGTTTCGACCAAACGGAACATTTTCTTCACGCACTGTCGGAAACGTCTTGAAGTGACGGACGCACCTGCCAAGCGCGAGGCCAAGCTAAGCTAAGGCTAAAGTCGAGCTAATTCACAATCAAATAAATATGCATTTATTGATGCATTTAAATGTCATTTGACGACAAATATTTAATGATTTCCTAGTCAACAAATTAGCTGAAAAAAGTATACGAGTTTAATAGCTGTAGACTGCAGGCCGTTTTTGTTTACATATCATACAATCTAGCTTCATTATATTACACTAATTTATAGTACAGTAAACTGATAACATTGTTCTAGCCATCTTGGGCAATTGCGGAGATCCTATACAAATGTATTTTTACAGTTTACTAATGAGTGTAGTTCATACGGTTTATATGGTATTTTTTATGGCATTAAAAGAACTAACGTTAGAGTCCGGTAAGGTTAAGCCATGAGCTGTCAGATATCACCTGAGCTTCAGTGTGTGGTTGTCAACATGTTAAATAAGAAGTTTATGGTTAAATGGAGCAGAATATGGACATGTTCTGCCTGCCCTGTAAACTTGGACAATGTATATGCACCACTTTCCAGCAGTTATGAATGTAAACATACTTATGAATCACATTACTGAATGTCAACGTAAATAGTGTAAAAGTATGTAAAATAGTCATTATGCAAACGTGTTGAGGTTGTTGTGTGTTTGAGGCTGCATGTGCATTGCATTGTTATATATTCTATACTATACTATACTGTATACTTCTATACTTTATACTATTCTGTACTCTGTTTGGGGTATATATATATATGTAAAATCATACACACATTACTTATTTTCTGTTTTATTAGGTAACTGTCTTCATGAAGTTTTAAGTGTCACACACACTCAGCTGCAAACACCGGACACAGATCCAAGATGCCCATTCCTCCCCCTCCACCCCCAGGTGGACCCCCTCCTCCCCCCACCCTTAGCCTGGTAAGTACTTTCTAGATGCCTGGCAACTTTACTAGGGACTGCAAAAAAATATTCACAGCGAGTACATTGCAAATTTCACCAGCCTCTGCGAACTCTTGGTATACCTGAACGAAAAAGAAATGCACTTTTTCCACAGGCAAACACAACCCCTCCAAAGCTGAACCGAGATGAAGCGAAGGGCCGAGGCGCATTGCTTTCTGATATCTGCAAAGGGGCCAAGTTGAAGAAAGTTGGCTTTGTAAATGACAGGAGTGCACCGATGATTGAGAGTAAGTGGAATAGCTGGGAATAGCTTGACTTTGAGAGGTCAACATACCGATAGGCTTTCATCTTTCAAGTTTTTGTTAATGCACACATTAAACTTCAACAGTCAATGCATTTACCTAAATGTATAGTTCACCCCAAATTGAAAACTCTGTGATATACTCAAGATGTGGTTCTAATTTTGGGGTGAACTACTTACACTACCATTCAAAAGTTTGGGGTTGGTAAGATGAACAGTAGTGTAAGCTTTCAATGTGGTACATCATTGAATTCTTTTGTGTTTTTCAGAACCAAAAGGATGCAGTGGAGGCGTGTCCAGCAGTGGAGGGTCTTCTGCACCGGTCCAGCCAGCGGGAGGGTTGTTTCAGGGTGGCGTCCCAAAATTGCGACCTGTAGGAGGTGTGTTTGTTAATTTTTTTTGTTTGTTTGTCTATTTAAAGGAATAGTTCACCCAGAAATTGAAATGGTTTTCACACCCTCTGTTGTGTGCCATATGCTGTTGGTGCAGGAGAATTTGAAGGATCTTTACATCACTTATGCCGAGTTCACACTGCACGATTTTCAAACTCGTCAGATCACTGTTCATAGTATCGCCGACAACTCTGTCTGGTGTGCAGACTACGTTTCACAACTAAACACATGCGAGAAGTTATAAGGAAATAACGCAAGATCACATGTGCGTGAGACCGGAGACATAAAAGCTATTCCAATTGTCATTAAAAATGATAGCCCGCAAGAAGCTTGTGATCCAAATTGTCTGTGTGCTGAAAAGGAGAAAAAGAAAACAAGGTTATGGAGGAGGAAATGGTTGGGGAGATGCGGGGAACAAGGATTGTGTTCTGCAAAGAGAGTTGGAGGTAAATAAATAAATTTGCAATGTGCTGCTGGTTAAGCAAACGTTTGTGCTTTGTTTCTGTTTGATTTAATTGTAAAGCTTATGTGTAATAATGATATTCTGGTCTATAACTCCTCCCTGAAATTCCCGCTGCCCTGTGTCTTGCTCTCTCATTGGCTGTAGGTCATCACCGATGTAATTTTCAGTCAGAACACATTTCACACAGCAGGATTTTGAATCGCAGACAGGTCCAGATATTTAGCATGCCAAATATCTCACGGGTGTTGGAGACTCATTGGCGATTCTCTCAGATCGCGTCTTTGATAATTCACACTGCGTGATTGTTCACTACGTGAACGGTTTGCCTTCGATTTCGGGCATTTGACGGCGATTTCGCAAAACCTGTCGGCGAGTGAAAATCGTGCCTAAAATCGTGCAGTGTGAACTCGGCATTACAGTTATGGCTGGAATGCACTGTTTATGTTCATCCCTAATCCCCTGTCATGTTTCACACAAAACAAAACTCCAGAGCAGATGCTAATGGCTAGTATGGCAGTGCCGCGTAATACAAGCCTGCACATTTTCAGGACTCACAACCGCATTCAGCGACAGTATCAAAAATGTTTTATCACAATCGACAGTGTGTTATTAAATAAGTCCAATCGAGGTTAGCGTTCATCCATCAGATATTTTAAACATCCAACAAGGACTTTAAATGCTTAGTAACCGAGCGCAGAGAGTACGTTTGAGCCACACGCTTCGCAGCTCACATCCACTGCAGCTCCAATGGATCTGCGGATGAACGCAAATCATTCTACCTGGCAGCATCTCTACTAATATTGAAGCTGTGTGTTTTAGTTACTAAGAAATATATGCTAGAACTTTTCAAGCTATTTTATTGATAAATCACAGAACAGTGTTGATACATTTCTGCGCTACTGAATGTTTCTGTGTGTGCGCGATCTGCGAGTTACTGTATGTATGTGTGTGCGTTACAATGCAGCAGCGCATTCGTTTAGAATGGCGATTAACTTACGTGTACAATAAGCTGTTTAAAACGTGCTTTAACCTGATCATTTTTAAACATCCAGATGATATAAACCAGAGCCCGACCGATTTATCGGTCTGCTGATTTTATTGGCCGATATGGCCTGTCGGAGATATATTGCCACCGATATGAATGCGCACCCACACGTCTCACAGCGCGTGAATATTCACACAAAATTATGTCAAAATGCCTGTCTTGTCGAGTATCATCGTAAACATAGTCTTTAGTCATAGTCAAACTTTTGACTGGTAGGCTACCGTACTATAATATACACATAAAGAATCTCTGCCGATATATCAATATCAGACTTTTTTACTCCCTAATATCAGCATCGGCCCCCAAAAACCCATACCGGTCGGGCTCTAGTATAAACAAACATATCTTGTGGAACCACTCTTGGAGTATACATTTTAACTGTTGGAAACGGAGCGTGAAAGTTGACTTTAAAGATTTCTTATGCTGTTGCGCCCTCTATAGGCCATGATCAGCGACTAGTCTACGTCAAGCTTAAAGTGTCCTGGCAGAGCATTAAAGTCTAGTTGTCCAATGCGGTTCCATTCATTCAGCACAGGTTTGTCGAAACCTGTGCGGTTGTGAGTCCTGAAAATGTGCAGGTGTCAGTTCGGTTATAAAATGGGGTTGTCTCACTCGTAAAAAACAAAATGCTGTAAGAACGCGACCCAATGAAGCGGCGCGGCCATACTAGCCATTTGCATCTGCTCTAGAGTTTTGTTTTGTGTGAAACATTACAGGGGATTAGAGATGAACATAAACTGCGTAATGGGTTGTTCCAGCCCTACTTACAATTCATATCATTCAAGCTACAGATTTTAAGACATTTTGAAGTGCCCTACTTGAATCAGTTGTGCTGTGTTGCAGATGGTTCTGCAGGCAGGTCTGCGCTGCACCCTCCTAGCACTCGTTCTGCTGCCCCACGCCCACCCGGCAGTCACGATGACCCCGACAGTCCCTCTCAACAGGCTTCTCCTACAGAGTCTGGCCGGTCCCAGAGACCGTCGCTGCCTGATCTCTCTCGTTCCCCTGCTGGAGGCAGCAGCCCCTCTACAGGCATGAAGCACAGCTCTTCTGCCCCACCTCCGCCACCCCCAATGTCTCGGCGTGGAAACGCTCCTCCTGCCCCACAGCAAAAGGCCACAGCGGCCTTGTACAATCGAGAAAAACCACTTCCACCGACTCCAGGTCAGCGAGGACCCTCTCCAGCACCAGTGCGTGAAAACGCACCACCTCCACCAGTGAAACCTCCTCCGTCACCTGTGAGCAACCGCTCATCTTCATCCTCCTCTTCCTCCCTGGCCCCGCCTCCGCCCCCATACCGTCAGCAGTCTGTGGTTTCCAATGGCCCCTCCAGTCCTGTGAATGAGGCTGCCCCTGAACTGCCCCAGAGACACAACTCGCTCAGCAAGAAGCCTTCAGCAGCTGGACACACACCGACACGTGGGCATGCACCTCCTCCACCACCGTCACCCACCCCACAGGCTGCCAGACCACCTCCTCCAGCACGAGAGCCCCCGGGACGAGGAGCAGGTGAGGTCTAGAGTCTGAAATAAGGTGGTTCCAGAGAATTTTTTTTTTTGCGAGAAAGTCCTCTAATTTGCTAAATTTATTGTTTTTGTGTTGAAACCTTTTAAAAATTTGGGACCTGTAAGTTTTTTTTTTTGTTTGTTTTTTTTATTGCTTTTCCAGTCTTTTATGCTTACCAAGACTGCATTTATTTGATTGAATGGAACAGTAAAAACAGTAATATAATAAAATATTATTACAGTTTAAAATATCTATTTTCTAATTAAATATATTTTAAAATGTAATTTATTCCTGTGATGGCAAAGCTGAATTTTCAGCATCATTACTCCAGTCTTCAGTGTCACATGATCTTTCAGAAATGATTCTAATATGCTGATTGGCTGCCCAAGAAACATTTATTATTACCATTACCAATGTTGAAAACTGCTTGGAAACCATGAGATATATTTTTTTCATGATTCTTTGATGAATAGAAAGTTCAAAAGGACAGCATTTATTTGAAATGGAAATATCATTATAAATATCTTTATTGTCACTATTGATCAATTTAATGGTATATATTTATATAATGGTATATATTTCTAAAGGTATTTCTAGATATATTTCTAAAGGTGTGTGTGACGTTCACACAAAATTATCACTTTGTCATTATTTACTGTCTACTTTCTAGAATGTCTGGAATTTTGAAGCTGCTCTTTTTCATACATCTATAGATCATTATGATCACATCTGTCAAATTCCTCATAGGAAACTATAAAAGGACCATAGAAGTCTTCTCAAGTCATATGATTTATGGTATCATCAAATGATTTGTGTGAGGAACAGACTGAAATTTAAGCCGCTATTAATTGTATAACTTCACAAAAGTTGAATGGACCACAAAAATGGCATGTTGATGCCAGATTTCATATCATTAAACCACACAAAGCTATGGTATGGCTTTAGAAGAGTTGGAATAATGTGCATGAGAATTGCAGTTTTGAATTATTTGTGTATTGATGGTTTTGCTTGACGTTTTCAACATGACTTCCTTTATTAGCCCCTCCAGTTCCTGGGCAGCCGTCACGGAATGGCCGGGATGCTCCGCCGCCGCCACCACCTCCGTATCGGACTCACGGTAGCACCTCGGATGTCCCGAGCCGAGGCAAGCCCCCTCCTCCGCCCTCCCGCACACCAGCTGGACCCCCGCCCCCACCCCCGCCTATCCGCAATGGACACACTTCCATTTCCCGTTCCTTTGTAGGTGAGTCCTTCAAGCTCACTCTCAACCCGCACCTGCATTCTCACCCACCCTCACATGGTCATTTCAACATCCTTCGTTCATCTAGAGAGGATGATGTTCTCTCCTAATTGAATCTAGCGCTGCACTGGTCTCATAGGGCAAGTGATGGTTCCGTCATGTGCTCTGAAACTCTCTCACATTGGCCCATCTTTATTTTTGAGCCCTGGCATTATGCCACAGGTGATACAAAACACATCCACACTTTTGTGCTGAACCTGTTAGGAAGCTAAAAATACTCAGATTTATTTTCCTAGTAAAAAAAGTAACTCATTTAGCAAGTTCAGAGGTATCCACAGCTGGAATATTTAACAGCATTTAAGCGCGGTATCTGTAGGTAGGAGGAAATGTATCACAAACTCCGACTCTTTCTTGGCCCAGGAAATTATAAAAATGTGTTCTCATCTCGTGCAGAAGTACAGTGAAGTGCTGCATCTGTAACAGCATGAGAGGATATGTGTCTGTAAATTTCCCGCTGACATGCTGAAATACTCTTCAGTTTTTGAGGCTTTATTTAATGTTGCAACAGACATAATAAATGGAATACAACCCCAAATTAATTGATTATTCATTTATTATTTATTTTCGGTTTTCAGCCAAGTGCATCCTGAAGTGTTTGATAAATTTATTCAATTCCTGTATATATCCTACCTGTATATATCCTAAAACAACGAAAACAATAACTTTTGTGCATTTTGACTGGGCATGTAAAAATCTGAACTGGTCTGACTGGTCCAATAGAAAAAACTGAGCCCTTTTATATATTGAAGATTGTTTTAAGTTCACTTAAATTAATTTGATAGCTTTTAATCATACTGTAATGCTAAAATGCTATAATGGATAAAATTGAGAAAAAAAAATCAATTTCATAGAGACATCAGTAGCTATTGGTAACGGTGATAATGGCCTTCTTTCATAAAAAGATGCCATTAAACAAATATTTAAAATATAGGTTACATGTGTCTTTATGTTGTTTCTACATTAATTTGAAAATTATTACAATATAGAAATATATTAAAAACTTTAATGTTAGGTGCGATTAATCTCGATTTATTACAGAAAAATGTGTGATTTAAATAGTTTTTATTTTATTTTATCGATTGACAGCACTAGTCTATATTTATCATTCAAAAAGGAAACCGAAACTTGGACTGCAGATATACAAATTGTGAACAAAGCAGTACTTGCTTACCATTTTGAATATCAGTCATGCTGATCACTTTCTTCATTCCAGGCGACTCATGTTGTTATGAAAATATTTGCGTAGGTAAGATGACGTAAAATTAGAACAGCCTTCTGTCTGTGCTGTCTTGACTTTCACTTTCGCTATTATTCTCGTGTACTGACTTTTCCGCTAAACTTCTCACCTTCTCACCGAAGGCCTCAATTCTGATTCAACATGCTGAATCGGGTGAACTGTAGCCAACATGAGCCCACACTGCAAAAACTAGCCTGACAGTCGCTCACAGACAGCCCGACAGCCGGCTTGGTGTGTCACGGCCCTTAATGCAGTTGGTTTTGTCCGAACTTGGGCTGCAACTAACGATTATTTTGATAATTGATTAGTTGGCCGATTATTTTTTAGATTAATCAGATAAAAAGCCCATTTTTTATTTTATTAACAACACACTATTCCACATCAAATGTGTCAGCAGAGTGCTATGAAAACATACATAGTGAATATATCTACCATTACATAAATTAACCATGGTTTTACAATGAACAAAACAAACAAAAATAATAATAATAAATAAATAAAAAAACGGGTTATTATAGTTGTAGTTATTCAATGGTGACTACGAATTAACCATGGTTTTGCTTCAAATCCATAGTTTAACTATATGGTATTTGTGTGGTTATACAAATGGTAATCAATACGCCAAAAAACATGGTTTTACTATAATAAAAACATGGTTTTACGAAAATTAACCATGGTTTTATTATAGTAAGGGTATGTTTGTGCTATACATTATGTGCAAAAAAGTTACTAAGCAAAAGGAGTTTAAATCCCTACATTAAAATGATATTAAAGAAAAACAAAAACACAAAAAAACACAAACTCAGTGTTAGCTGATAAGAGGAATGTTCTGCAGGAACACACACACACACACACACACACATTCGCTATGGACAAAGTAACCTGTGTCATTTCTTTATCCTGTAAATAGGCTATAAGAAATGTCTTACATTTTATATTTAATTACACGCTGTTATCCCTTTACAGTTACTACGCTCATAAAATACTTCAATTACATGTTGACTTTTAGGGCCCTTTCACACCTACCTTGTTTGGTCTGGATTTTCTGACTTTTCAGTTTGATCCAAATCAAAATTACAGGTGTGAAACCTCCCTCGGACCACGGTCCGGACCAAACAGACGAAATTTGGTCAGATGAAAAGAGGTAGTCTCGGTCCAGATCAAACTGAACAAAGGTTTGGTTCGTTTCTAGTGTGAAAGCATTTTCTGTATGGTTCGGACTTTCAGACCATTTACAGGAAGTTCCGGTGGTTCCATTTATAATATTTATTTATCATTTATAATAACACAATTATAAATCACCCGTGACAACTCATCTTTTGAAACAGACGGCCAGTATGGAAACAAATTGCCACTCACCTTGGTCTCTCCCCAAATGGAGGTACCAGGGTTCGCAGGATTGCTTGCAGTCTTCTCCTCCTTTCCTGCCGGCGACGATAAAATGTTTGCACAACGAGGACTTTCACTTGGCGAATTTGAACTAGCCTCAAGTATAGTTGGTGCTGCAGGTAGTAATGCCATAATAATATAGTGTATAGAGGCAACGATATGCGTCTGTTCATTCATTCTTGTCAAAGTTACCCGCCAAATTGACAACACGCTGACGTCAGACGCACGTCCGTTTACACACCAATCAATGTCAAGATGCAGCCCACATAGATGATGACGACAGGACGACAGTTCTTTAGTGCGCTCGCATAATTGCAATGTGAAACCAAACCAAAACTAACCGAATGTGTAAAATGTATCAAAACATGAAATTTGGTTCGGACGTTGGTGCGGACTTTCTGGTGTGAAAATGCCCTTAAACTTAAATTTAGCGTCCTAAAGCAGATATTTCAGCTAAATTAATGTTTTTGCGCTGAATATTAATTGTCTCCCTCTTGACTGCGTTCTGTCTGTTTGATGTGCGTGCGTGCCAGCCCATCCAACGCCTGTTCCGTGGAGTTTGAAGTTTAACACAGACTGTCAGGATGCTCTTTCATGCAAAATGGAAATACTCGTGTGAATTAGTAGCATTTACAGATGAGGATATAACTACTGTTCTCTATATAGATCAGTGGATATAACCTGTAAAATAAACATTTTGCGCTGAGGACGCAGATGCACACACATCTGTCAAAGCGCATGACAGGGTATGTTAACCGCTAATGCTTGAAGCTTAAAATAAAGAATTCTCATGTTTCCACTCCACTATTTCTAGATGCATTTTGTCCATAGCTGTAATTTGGCGCGACTGGTGGAAGTTTACCATGCACAGAGGGCAGACCCGACTAATCGATAATGAGAATCGTTGTCGATGAATTTCATTATCGATTTTATCGACTAGTTGTTGCAGCCCTAGTCCGAACAAAGTGACAAAAATGAGTTTATTGGAAAAGCTGCTGTGAAAAGCTGTCACATTTCTGCTGCAGTTAAATACAATTTACACCATTTAAAAAATAAATATGAGATGACCTACAGTACACTACCATTCAAGTTTGGGGTTGGTAATTTTTTTTTAAAATGAAAAGTATCTTATGTTCTCATATCTTATGTGCATTTATTCAAGCAAAAATATTATTACAATTTATAAAATAAGTGTTTTCTATTTAAATGTTTTAAAATGAAATTTATTGCTGTAATGCAAAGGTGAATTTTCAGCATCATTACTCCAGTCTTCAGTGTCACATGATCCTTCAGAAATCATTCTAATATATTTGACCTCAAGAAACATTTCTAATTATCAATGTTGAAAACACCTGTTCTGTTTAATATTTTTGTAGAAACTAGGGTTGGCCCGATAGACGGTGCCATTGTCCATCGCCGATGGCTGACAGACATCACGATGTTGAGCCGGTCATGAGTTCCCCGCCCGCCCGCAAATAATGTTGTTCCCGATTACAATACAAATTACATTGAAAACAGTTCAATGAACACAATTTAAACACTAAAGATTTTATTTTGCAAAAAACAGCAAACGAACTATAGGCTACTAGATGTTTTACATGAACTAAACTAATGACATTCAAATGGTGGACCCCGGCATGTTTCCATCTGGACCGCGAGACTGAACGGTAGCACCATTTTCCTGTTTCTAGTTGAAGTGAGCAGAGCGTCAAAACAGCGGATCACACCACAAGCACTCAGGGTGGTTTGTGGTAATGGTATTTCAGCGCTATATCCTCTAAAGCCCCTATATTTATCTAAAGCCAAACGCGCTTCAGTCAAAACCTTTCAGCTCCGCGTTTGGGTTCTTGACCCCAAATTTTGAATGCTATTTTACATTACTTAAAATATCAAATGTAAAGTGATGCTGCTCACCAGGAGTCTGATCATTCTCAGTTGCTCTTTGAATATCCTTGTTTTCTTTTGTCTCTTTCAACAGATGATTTTGAGTCCAAGTATTCTTTTCATCCTCTGGATGACTTCCCTCCTCCGGAAGAGTATAGACACTTCACTAAGATATACCCGAGCAAAGCTAACAGAGGTATGTCTCAGTAAATTAACAGTTAGATCTAGCAATTTGATTCTGAACCACACAGGCTTTAACAAATAAATGTAATGAATCCCACTATGAGCTTGTGTAAAGACAAGTTGGTGCAGATGCACCAGCCCTGCTGCATGCTTTTCATCTTCAGTCGTTTTATAGCATGAGTTTGCTGAATGCATTTGCCTGATGGCTATGAACTGGTACTGGTACTGATACAATGTCTGATTGGTGATTTTGTGCTCTGAGCTTGGACTCATGCGTGTCTTTGTTTGTTTGGCAGTAATGAGAGGAGCCCCTCCTTTGCCACCTGTTGGGAGGTAAACACTGTGATCAGTCGCTCGGGCTGCATCGGCGACGAGGGTTCTTCATACAGACCCATACGCTCATAAACAGACAATCTCACATGCACATCTAAAGACACAAAGCTTGCACCTTATTAACATCCATTCCCCCATCGGATAACATTCCTCTACATTCAAGCAAGCTCCATTGCATCACTTTTGTCCTGCGCGGAGGGTCGTCTTCACTCAGAAAAGAGTGAGACGAGGAAAAGTTTTGCATTCCACCATCAATAATGGCCAACTTTATTTTTACCCTTGACATTTCACCTAGGTAGCACTGCACATTTGGTTTGATGTGCACTAAGAGCTTGCAGAAGTGTAATGGCGTCCGAACCTGCATGTAGGTAATGCGTAGCAGTTGAGATGGGAAGCGGAAAGCATGTCCCTGGAAAACGTCTTAACTACCACGTCATGTTAAATGTTTTGTTGTTTTTTCTCTCAGTCACTACCCCCATGTTATGCACTGTGAATAACGCGAGTCACATAGCTGAGCGCGTACTGAACTGTAAAAACTGTTACTGCTTTAGATGTTTGTTCGTTTTTGTCCTGGTCGTGCCCCTTTTCAGGGAACAGCCATTACCTTTAAGTTCTCTCAGGGGGTTTGTTGGACTTCATTACCCTCCGGTACGTTTATGAACGAGAGTAAAAACAGGTCCAAAAGTGCCAACAGATGCTCTGCCATTAATAAATCAGCATGGCTCCTTCAGTTGTAAAACAGACCCTCTTTTGAGAACCAGTAGTTTTCATTGTTTGTTCTTAAGATGAACCATGAGTTTTTATTTCAGGTTTGAAGTTGTCGTCCAGCAATATTCCTCACATTTTTCACCTGCATTGTGAATCCTGGCTTCCCTGTAATTTTCCCGTTACAGGACAGCACAGCTCTGCCACTTTATGTTTGTGACCTGGTTGAAAGCGAAACTTGTCCACAAGCTGCCTACGGACTGGTTTTGCATTAAAGACTGCCTTTGAGCGAAAATCGCAAGCGTTTTAACCGTTATGGAACTTGATTAAGTTCAATGCATGCTGCTTTTTTGGACAGACCTCCAATATAAATGTTGGGTGTATTTGCATGTAAAGCTGCAAAATTGCTCTGTGTATTGCTTCATTTACTTCTGTTTTTTTAACAGTACATCTGCTGTTTGGATGACAGGACCATAACTAAGGGTTCTGGTACAGTGGTCTTATACTAAATATTATTGCTGCAGAAATGTGGTTACTAGTTATTGCACACCGGTCATGTTCAACTAATTGTACAGTTGATGTTTGCAGTCAGCCTAGCCAAACATGCAGAGTCGAGACGCATTCAAGACTGGCACTAATGACGACATCCCAGTTTATCCATATTTGGAGTTTCAGTGTCATTGTTAGACTTCCTGTTCATGTTTAATCTCCAGAGAATAGACTACATTTCAGTTCTGCAGAAGAGCTAACATCTCATATATTGTGTAGATTAGATGGACTTTTCTTCATGAACTTTTTTGCCCCTCTGTTTTTCTGCCTTACATTTGCTGATTAACGTGTCGGTACAGGATTTTTAAAACAAATAAGAAATGTAAAAACGGTGTATTTACAGGTACATAGGGAGATGTGGTAGTGATGGTTATTAATCTATTTTTAAGTTGTAAAAAGCTTGTAATATAGTAAATAATTTCAGGCAAACATACTTTCAAATGAAGTCGTGGACTAATCGTTACTTAATGGTACATCCTCGTCCCTGAATATGGTTGAGGACGTTTTCTGAGACTAATAATTGTATTTAATTGCCTACTGTCTGCCAGCAGAGGTCAGTGTACATGTCTTTAGAGGAGCATAACTTACACTGAGAGGATTGTCATTGTCACCATTCCATGCTTAACTAAAGCCTGTCCACATCTGTTGAAATAAAGCTGAAGAAAAACATGAGGTCGAACAATGTCTGTGTCATTTGTCAGGACTTTGATGTATTAAGGACGCAACAGAGATCAGTTCTTTTAAATTGTGTTTGTCTTCGAGGAAAGACTTATTAAAAAAAAAAAAAAGTGAAGTATGTGAATCTTTTGTGTTCCACAAACTAAACTGACTTTGGGTGCGTTTGTCTACAGTACATGTCATTTCTGACCGAAAAAGTTTACTTTTTGTTTTTTATTTATTTATTTATTTATTTATTTTTTAAATGACCGCATTGGAAATGAATGGGAAATCAATTTCATCTAGTAGAAACGTTTGGTACTGCGCCCAAACTAAATCTTACTGAAAGCAAATTTTTTTTGAGATATCAAGCTCAATTTTGCAACACAACTTTATGATTTTCTTGCAGGTTTAGAGTAAAATGTGTTTAAAATATATATTTCATATAAAAAATTTTCATAATAAACTTAAAATTCTGGAACTTTTTTTAAGTTTGCTTTTTTAAATGGTTCACTTAAGCAATAATCTGCCAAGATTATTCACTTTTTGAGCACAGACAGACTTAAATTTGATCGCTTTTCAAAGACATCAAGCTTAAGTCTGTCTGTGCTCAAAAAGTGAATAAATGGATTATAACTACTGCATAAATATAATTAGTACCATAAAATCCCCTAAATAAATACAAAATATTAAATAAAAAACATTATCGAACTAAAATATAGTATTCATTTAATTGAAATAAAAAAAAATGTCATTTTTGAAAAGTCTTATTTTTACTTTGAGATGTTTTACATTTTAGATGACACTTTGACTAATAAATCTAAATACTTTACCAAATTTAAACGATCTAATTAGCGTTATATGACTTTTATTTTTCTTTATAAACCGGTTACTTCCAGTCCTTGATTTTGATTGGTCAATAGCTGTGTTTTATACATGATAAAACACGGCTATGACCGCTTCACCCAACGGTCCTGTGTATCACTGCACAAAACACCCTTAGCAACGTAATTGATATTGTTCATTGAAGCTTACTGTATCGTGTAGAAGAGTATTGTGAGAGAGAGATTGCGTGACTTGAGTGTATTACCTGCATTAAGATTTAGCATTTTCCTTCAGGTCAGTCCTATGTTCATAATAAAAAAATCCATTTGAATGTCCGCTGCGATATCTTGTCAGTAAAGGGGTTTTCCCGTGTCCTAACACTGAGGCTAGTCAAAGCATTTGTCAGTTGTCTCGTTCCCGTGTTCACAGTCCTTTCAAAATTTAAGTCTTTGCTACTGAGTGACACTCATAAAGACAGTCTTTGCCGCCATCTATGTAACTTCTGTTGCTGTTCACGGTCAGGAACTATTTTTTCCAGCGGAAGGAAGGCTTTTAGTGATTTTACAAGTTGCATTGATACATATACACTCACCTAAAGGATTATTAGGAACACCATACTAATACTGTGTTTGACCCCCTTTCGCCTTCAGAACTGCCTTAATTCTACGTGGCATTGATTCAACAAGGTGCTGAAAGCATTCTTTAGAAATATTGGCCCATATTGATAGGATAGCATCTTGCAGTTGATGGAGATTTGTGGGATGCACATCCAGGGCACAAAGCTCCCGTTCCACCACATCCCAAAGATGCTCTATTGGGTTGAGATCTGGTGACTGGGGGGGCCATTTTAGTACAGTGAACTCATTGTCATGTTCAAGAAACCAATTTGAAATGATTCGAGCTTTGTGACATGGTGCATTATCCTGCTGGAAGTAGCCATCAGAGGATGGGTACATGGTGGTCATAAAGGGATGGACATGGTCAGAAACAATGCTCAGGTAGGCCATGGCATTTAAACGATGCCCAATTGGCACTAAGGGGCCTAAAGTGTGCCAAGAAAACATCCCCCACACCATTACACCACCACCACCAGCCTGCACAGTGGTAACAAAGCATGATGGATCCATGTTCTCATTCTGTTTACGCCAAATTCTGACTCTACCATCTGAATGTCTCAACAGAAATCGAGACTCATCAGACCAGGCAACATTTTTCCAGTCTTCAACTGTCCAATTTTGGTGAGCTCGTGCAAATTGTAGCCTCTTTTTCCTATTTGTAGTGGAGATGAGTGGTACCCGGTGGGGTCTTCTGCTGTTGTAGCCCATCCGCCTCAAGGTTGTGCGTGTTGTGGCTTCACAAATGCTTTGCTGCATACCTCGGTTGTAACGAGTGGTTATTTCAGTCAAAGTTGCTCTTCTATCAGCTTGAATCAGTCGGCCCATTCTCCTCTGACCTCTAGCATCAACAAGGCATTTTCGCCCACAGGACTGCCGCATACTGGATGTTTTTCCCTTTTCACACCATTCTTTGTAAACTCTAGAAATGGTTGTGCGTGAAAATCCCAGTAACTGAGCAGATTGTGAAATACTCAGACCGGCCCGTCTGGCACCAACAACCATGCCACGCTCAAAATTGCTTAAATCACCTTTCTTTCCCATTCTGACATTCAGTTTGGAGTTCAGGAGATTGTCTTGACCAGGACCACACCCCTAAATCCATTGAAGCAACTGCCATGTGATTGGTTGATTAGATAATTGCATTAATGAGAAATTGAACAGGTGTTCCTAATAATCCTTTAGGTGAGTGTATTTTGGCTTTAATATTTGTATTGTATGGTAACCTTTTTATAAAAGTAATAAGCCCCGTGAAGCTGTGGTTTGAGGTGTTGACTTGGCCTCCAAATTCCCCAGATCTCAATCCAATCGAGCATCTGTGGGATGTGCTGAACAAACAAGTCCGATCCATGGAGGCCCCACCTCGCAACTTACAGGACTTAAAGGATCTGCTGCTAACATTTTGGTGCCAGATACCACAGCACACCTTCAGGGGTCTAGTGGAGTCCATGCCGCGACAGGTCAGGGCTGTTTTGGTAGCAAAAGGGGGACAAACACAATATTATAATGTTATGATCATAATTAATGTTATGCCTGATCGTGTATATAACTTTTTTGCCCCTCTGTTTTTCTGCCTTACATTTGCTGATTAACGTGTCGGTACAGGATTTTTAAAACAAATAAGAAATTTACAAATGGTGTATTTACAGGTACATAGGGAGATGTGGTAGTGATGGTTATTAATCTATTTTTAAGCTGTAAAAAGCTTGTAATATAGTAAATAATTTCAGGCAAACATACTTTCAAATGAAGTCGTGGACTAATCGTTACTTAATGGTACATCCTCGTCCCTAAATATGGTTGAGGACGTTTTCTGAGACTAATAATTGTATTTAATTGCCTACTGTCTGCCAGCAGAGGTCAGTGTACATGTCTTTAGAGGAGCATAACTTACACTGAGAGGATTGTCATTGTCACCATTCCATGCTTAACTAAAGCCTGTCCACATCTGTTGAAATAAAGCTGAAGAAAAACATGAGGTCGAACAATGTCTGTGTCATTTGTCAGGACTTTGATGTATTAAGGACGCAACAGAGATCAGTTCTTTTAAATTGTGTTTGTCTTCGAGGAAAGACTTATTAAAAAAAAAAAAAAGTGAAGTATGTGAATCTTTTGTGTTCCACAAACTAAACTGACTTTGGGTGTGTTTGGGTGTAGACAACTCATGACAGGTCAGGGCTGTTTTGCCAGCAAAAGGGGGACCAACACAATATTATAATGTTATGCCTGACGTATGTGAATCTTCTTTTTTGTTCCACAAACTATTTCAATGACTTTGGGTGTGTTTGGGTGTAGACAACTTGTGACAGGTCATGGCTGTTTTGGCACAAAAGGGGGACCAACACAATATTATAATGTTACGATAATAATCATAATGTTATGCCTGATCGTGTATATAACAATGAACTTAACTGGTTCTTGCAGAAGCTCAAACGTGCTGCATAACACAAGAATGAACCTCATTGGTCTCAGATTTAATTAAAAAGATCTTCATTTGTGATCCGAAAATGAACGAAAGTCTTACGGGTTTGGAAAGACATGAGTGTGAGTAATACATTTTTGGGGAAACTAACCCTTTAATCAACCGAGAGTGCAACACGTGTATGTTTGCTTTTGGAATAGGCCCTACCCCGCGGAGATTCGTGTTCCCATGGCTCTCAGCTTCACCCAGCTTGGCACAGTAAACAATGATTCAGATGTGTGTATTCTATTATATAGCCTAAACAAAGGAACATATTAGGTTACTTGAATGTTTCTCTGCATTTCACCACCTGGAATTGTATGCTATGTAGATATTGTTGGCTCTGACATGTCTCTGAATGTGAAAGACGCAAAAGATTTATTCAGACATTTAAAATAATTGTTATGACAGACACTACTAACCTACTAGATATTTGTATAAAGCGTCATTTTAAGCATCTCACCTGACCAGTGCTGCAAATCTCTGGAAGCACCTGACTAATCATCACGCGTCATTTTGATTTTCTCACTTTTCTAATACAGGTAAGTCAACGTATTTTTGTTCAGTCGATAGTGATTTATAGATAGATACGTAGACATGCAAGACTAGCACATTTTTAAGGTTATTTCAATTTAGGCTACATAAATCTAAACATTTCGAAACAAATAATAATTAAGTTAACAAAAAAACAATTATCAAATACTATGTACTACTGTTGCAAGAAAAAGTATGTGAACCGCTTGCAGAATCTGTGAAAATGTGAATAATTTTAACTAGCTAAATAAGAGATCATACAAAATGCATGTTATTTTTTTATTTAGTCCTGTCCTGAATAAGATATTTTACATAAAAAATGTTTACATAAGTTGTTGACGTGACGGCATTTTCACTGTCACACAAGATAAAAATGAATATAATTCGTATTGTCATCATTTAAAATGCAGTAAATGGTTAAAGATTTCTTTGTCTTACATGGACCTGTTGTTATAAAAACTGCTGTGTTATTAGATTTGTAAGGCCGGTTTCACACTGCACGCGTTAGCAGAGCGTAAGCAGCGCGTATTTTTTTCGGCGCCCGCCCATGTTAACAGATCAGGGCTGCATTTCCCGAAACCTTCTTAATGCTACGTCGCTCTTACGTTATACCTTAAGCTGTACATAACAGAAATTAGTGATTTACACCAATAATGTGATGCGGGCAATTAACCCTGCTTGTCGAGTAAATTAACTATGGCAAAATATATTATGATAGCCTAATATAGGCCTACTGCCAGTTAGTGTAGTGGGTTGAGGCATGATACGTTTGGCCATGAGAGGTTGCGGGTTCGCACAATCATTTCAAAATTATATAAAATATCCACGGTTGGATTTAGTTTGCAATTTGGATTATATTTATAAGATCTCACGAGTCCTGATAAATGCCATTTCAACTATTTAAAAAAAAACTATTTTTTTGTTTTGTCCAGTTTAATTCTGTTTATTGTTGTTTTTTGCTATCCCACATGAAAATATACTACAGTATTTGCTGTGTTAAACTACTAAATTCTAGCAGACTGTATATATTATAGTATTTACAACAATTTGTTAATGAATGCTAAAGTATACTGTTGTATTAATTACAGTGAACTGATAAACTGTAATAAATAGCATGGATAGTTATGTGAAATACGGAGTCTGCACGGGGTGTTTATTTTGAAATTGACAGGATTGTTTTCTTTTATTTTGTATTTACTGCGCGGCTTCGGCGCGGCATCTGTCAAAAATAGGCGAGGCGCCTATCTTTAGCGAAGCGGCGCGACGAGCCGCTTCTGGGACGCTTTTGAAACGCGCCGCGGCTGGTGTAAACACAAGCATTGACTAGAGTGGCCGCGTATGGCCAGCCAAAGTGTTCATATACGCTTGGGCGGGCGTCTGATTGCGCACTCACACGTCAAAAGCGTGCGATTTGACAGCAAAACGCGCGTCCTCGACGCGTGATTTACCATAAAAACGCGTGTTTTTAACGTGCGCTTTGGCGTCACGGAAAACGCGCGTTTCTGACGCGCGTTTTTATGTCAAAGCACGCGTCCTTGACGCGTGATTTACTATAAAAACGCGTGTTCTTAACGTCCCGCTTTGGGGTCATGGAAAACGCGCGTTTCCGACTAATGCACGCGTCTGCGGCGCATTACGGCTGCGACGCGGCTACCGGAGCTGATCGCGGCTATGGCAAGCCAAAGTGTTCATATACGCTTGGGCGGGCGTCTGATTGCGCACTCACACGTCAAAAGCGTGCGATTTGACAGCAAAGCACGCGTCCTTGACGCGTGATTTACCATAAAAACGCGCGTTCTTAACGTGCGCTTTGTGGTCATTTTTATATCAAAGCGCACGTCCTCGACCCAAAGCGCACGTTAAGAACGCGCGTTTATATGGTAAATCACGCGTCGAGGACGCGCGCTTTGAGTCGGACAAAACGCACATTATTAACGTGTAAACAGGTAAACCAAACAGGCAGTGCAAACTTGTGTTTGAAGTATCCAAACAGGCGAAAAGAACGTGCTCTTTCCTTGGTGTTCTCAAATGTGCATGCTCATTTTTAGGGCACACCTCTTATAAAGTAAAGTTACATATTGTTGACCATCTTTTTAAGTAATTTACCAAGATACACTATATGGCTGTTATAAGAATTAAATGAAATCAGTATCAACAAAATCCATATTAACATTTATCAAAATCCACTTACACTGTAACTACAATGGCCTAAATAATGTAATGAGATTTTTAGATTTATGATTTAGATTATCCTCTTGCTCGTATGATATTGTTTAACTCATATAAGGGTCAAGCAAATCTGAGCATGTTCAACAAAATAATAGTCCTCTATAGCAGCAGGATACCGCTTCTTAAACTTTACAGGGCAGGTCCTTTGGGCTTTCTTCTGTGTAACTTAACGCGTTTCACAGAAAAAAACTTATATCAGAAATATTAATCAGCACTCAGCCTGTTTTATTTAACTGTGCGGAGTTAAATCTGTGGTGAAGCTGCGCTAGACAGCGAAGAGCGGTTGTGAAGCACAGACCAATGTTCAGTCAAGTGTAAATACAACAGTCAGAACTTCTTTACAATACGCTCATATTTGGACAAGGGATGGTCATTGCAAATACTGTCATGCAGATTGGCTGAGGGTGGGAACCGATGATGGTGAATTAAAATTTTACTGTAGCTGTAGCTAATCATAGCCGCGAGCGAGATGATTGACAGGACGATAGCGGAGGCAAAAGGGCAATATAACTTTTGTTAATAAAAAAACACAAACCACAAACTGAGCATTCGTTTTAAAGGGACATTTCCAAATATCTTTAAAATGCGGGTATGCGCTGCTCACACTGAATTAAAGCCACAGTGCATAGTTCTTGATCAAAATTGACATGATTAACATGAAAAATAACAAAATTTCACCATGAAATCATGTAGTGAAGTGTTCCGTGTTTTTCACAATCACCATATGACATCCAGCGCTGTGAAGAAAAGAAAAAAAAAATACACGAAAACACATCATTGCCAGAAGTTTTTGCCCAAACTTCAAAGGCCCATTTAAATGATTAAAACTAGAGGCATATTTTAACTTTAAGGTTACTTTTATCATGTAAACTACCTATATACAGCATGTTATATGCATGTGTGTTTGGGACAGAGGGGAACACGGTCGCATTTGCAGCAGATATATGCTGCCCATCATAAATCAAAGCACGAGACATAGGTCGGAGGAGAACACCGGAAAAGGTGACAGAATGGACGACACTCGTCTGTATTTGCAGTACACACGCCACAGTTCAGCAGAATAGATGAGTTTTAAGTTGGGACTTAAAGGTCTGGAGAGTAGGTGTGGTACAAAGATTAGGGGGCAGCTTATTCCATAGCTTAGGGCCTATAACACTAAAAGCCCTACCACCCACAGTAGAGAGTTTATACTTGGGTAGGACAAGCAACTTATCATTGCTAGATCTGAGGGTCCGGGCAGGAACATATGGTTGAACTAACTCAGCAAGGTATTGGGGTACGGGGCCATGACTGGCTTTATAAACTAAAACTAACAGTTTAAACTGGATACGACTGGCCACAGGAAGCCAGTGAAGTTGGTAAAGGATGGGAGTGATATGTGCAGATTTTTTATTAAATGTAAGGGCTCGAGCAGCAGAGTTTTGCACCATTTGAAGGCGATGTATAGCTTTGGTAGGTAAGCCGCTATATAAGGCGTTACAGTATTCCAATCTGGAGGTTATAAAAGTGTGGATAACAGTTTCAGCATCTCCAAAGTTAAGGGAGCGGCGGATACGAACAATATTTCGCAAGTGGAAAAAGCATAATTTAACACTCTGACCAATACGTGAGTCAAAACATAACGTGGAGTCGATCAATACTCCCAGATTTCGCACCATCAATATCAATGAAAATGTCATGTCGGGGTAAACTCTGTGATTTAGGGCCAATCAACAGGATTTCAGTTTTATCAGCATTAAGCTGTAAGAAGTTATCAGTCATCGAGGTTTTAAGTTCCTGAAGGCAAGAGTTAACAGAAGCAGGTAGACAAGCTGAGTTGGGTTTAACCGTGAAATAAATTTGAATATCATCAGCGTAACTATATAAGTTGAGACCATGCCATCTGATTATCTGACCTAGTGGCAGCACATAAATGAGAAATAAAAGAGGACCAAGTACAGAACCTTGAGGTACACCATGAGAGATAGTAACGGTACGGGATTGATCCTTACCTATCCTAACAAATTTGTCACATGTCTGTCTTGTCTTTGTGTGAGCACATGGCTGGTATTTGTCATTACTGGCCATGTGGTTGTGTTTGTCATGTTTGGTGTGAGCACACGGCTCGTCACATGTTCCTTGTGTCATGTGCTCTCCTGTCTATTGTCTTGACCCCACCCCTCTTGTGATCTGATTATTGGTTAATTTGTCCCACCTGCTTTCCCTCATTACCTGCCTTGTTTGTTCCCTTGTTTGTACACAAGCACATGGCCAGCAATGACAAATACCAGCCATGTGCTCACACAAAGACAAGACAGACATGTGACAAAATTGCTTTCTATCTGATAGATATGGTTAACCACTGAAGAGTAGCACCAGCGATGCCTACTGCAGATAGTCGAGAAAGAAGCGTAGAGTGGCACACAGTGTCAAATGCTGCACTGAACGTCCAAAAGACGTCTTTTCAACGTCTTTGTCACAAAGTCGTACGTTGAAAAGACGTCCACTGAGGAGCCAGAATGAAAGTTTTTATGACGTCTTTTTTTGACGTGTTCTGTAATGACCGTTCATGGAACCTCCGTACAAGGTTAAAAACTAGTTCAGATGTGGTCAGTTTGAACATTATTTAAGGTCTCATATAGACAATTTATACCGTTTCTGGACCAAATAAACACTCTCAGGATGTATTAAATTAAAACTCACATTTATTTCAATGTAATTTCCATTTGTAACTCACAGACAGTGTGTGTTTGTCCAAAAATCATGAAAAGAAACTTCACTCACACCTTTAGACAGCTTAGGATTTGTAATTCACACATATTTGGATCGTGAGACAAATCAGATTCAAACCAGGGACCTGCCCTAAGTAGAAGACATAAAATACAAATACTTTGACTATTTCTGTCAGATGTCTACAGAAATTTTTATTGAGAATTAATAAAAGTTTAGATGTTGATATTTATGTTTCATTTGAAGTCACCATTGTGGTGGTGCGTGTTTGCTTTAGTTGGGCTCTTGGTCCTTGTACTCCTTGTATTAACTTTTCTTTGGCTGCTGTAATTGTGTGGTTGAAAAACACAGTTGTTATGGCAAAGAATATCAAGCTCAAGTGAGATCAGGTGTTTTCAGGTCCTTGTTGACGATGACAAAATCATCACAAAACAAGCATCTAATGTTAAGTTTTCAAATTTACTGTTTATAGTTGGCATTTAAAGCCACCAGCTTTGTGAAACTATAATATTGGTATCAATAGCATAAAAATGATCACATATCCTGATGGTAAATAAAAAGCATGTGCACACGATGTTAAGATTTTGCATATGAATCACAACAATGGTGATGATCAAAAAAACAAAATAAAAGCTTCATGATGCAATGCATGATGGGTAGCTTCATAGTACAAAACTCATTCGTGATTCCCAAGCTTTTTTGTTTTTATTGTCACCATTGTTGTGATTCATATGCAAACAAACTTTTACCGTGTTTGCCTGGTAACCAACAGTTGAATAGTCAGGACCTCATGTATATCTGAATTCACGTTCGCCATTCCGTTGGCGCTAACACTTCCGGGTTAAATAAGCCAGGAAGAGTCACATGTCAATCGATTTAAACAAACTAGGTAACAACAAAATCCAATACCCCCAAAACAAAGAAACTGACACACATACACATTTGAATCATAAAGATACATGAACATAAAAATAAACATTATCCCCAGAAAACCACCAATATACATAACCCACAGCTGACCTACCAGTGTCAGCTACAAACAATAAAATTAAATGTTTTGTGCTGATTTCATCAACAAGGATCTGAAAACACCTGATCTTACTTGATCTTGGCATTCTTTGCCATAACAATTGTGTTTTAAAAACACAGTTACAGCAGCGAAAAAAAAAAAAGTTAACACAAGATGTACGAGGATCAAGAGCCCAACTAAAGCAAACACTCACCACCACAATGGTGACTTCAAATGAAACATAGATATCAAGATCTAAACCTCTATTAATTCTCAATAAGAACTTCTGTAGACATCTGACAGAAATAGTCAAAGTATCTGTATTTTACGTCTTCAGCTTAGGGCAGGCAGCTGAAGGTCCCTGGTTCTAATCTGATTTCTCTCACGATCCAAAGATGTGTGAATTACAGATGCTAAGTTGTCTAAAGGTGTGTGTGAAGTTTCTTTTATTTTAATGATTTTTGGACAAACACACACTGTCTGTAAGTTGCTTTGCAATTACAAATTGAAATTACGTTGAAATAAATGTGTTTTAATTTAATGCATCCTGAGAGTGTTTATTTGGCCCAGAAACAGTATAAATTGTCTAAATGAGACCTTAAATTACGTTAAATATGTCCACATCTGGGGCCTCATTTATAAAACGTGCGTACGCACAGATTTGATCTTAGAGTGTGCCTACGCTAGCAAAGTTCATATTTATGAAAATGGTCTTTGACGTGGAAAAGTGCCAGAGTACTGCAGATATTTGGAAATTTATAAGCAGTAGCAATAATAATTCTAATAATAATTAAAGCTGCAAGCAGCATTTATCGGGGTTCAAGCATTTAAGGTCATTTAAGGCACACATGCATAAAAAGATATTAAGGTTTATTTAGCAAGCATGTAACAGTCATAGAAGGACAATACCATTTTAAAGACTGTTATAGGCTTTTGTGTGCAGTTATATGAAAGACTAGATAAAAAAGTTTGTTGAGACAAACTTTAAATTGGCTTGAGAAAGCCGGACCAGTTTGAAGATTTTCGGTTTGAAGTAGTTTGAAGTTTGACGGCTTTGAAGTCAATACAGTCTCTCAGAAGATCGATAAATAGGTAAAATGCTAACACAATTAGCATTATGCTAGCATGATGGTAACAATTAGCATGTTTGATATCATCATGCTAACACACTTAGCATGTTGCTAGTACGATGCTAACACGATTAGCATGTTGTTAGTATGATTAACATTTTTCTAACATGATGTTAACACGATTTACAACGTTGCTAGCATGGTTTACCATGATTTACCATGTTCTAGTATGATTTACCATAGTTTACCACAATCTAGTATGATTTGTCATGATTCTAACATTATTTACCATAGTTTACCATGATTTACCACATTCTAGTATGATTTACCATGATTCTAGCATGATTTACCATAGTTTACCATGATTTACCATGTTCTAGCATGGTTTACCATGATTCTATTATGGTTTACCATGATTCTATTATGATTTACCATAGCTTACCAGGATTTACCATAGTTTACCATGATTTACCACGTTCTAGTACGATTTACCACGTTCTAGTACGATTTACCATGATTTACCACAGCTAACAAAACCAAAATATCATTTTTTAGGTCTCACTGTACTTACATTGTGATTTAATTTAATTTAGTTTGCCATACTTTCTTCCTGTGTGCAACAACGTACATGGAAAACAACTTTGGTTCCTATGACAAAATTTCTGACAACAGAGTTGAACTTACCTGTATAATGAACTGTTTAATGTGCATTCCCCCGAAAAAATATTGGGTATTTAGATGATATAAACAATCCTAACTTGTATATACACATATAATCTTAACAGCTGGAACCACAAGAGAGTACATTTCTAATCCTGCAGTCCCCTCTATAGGACAACATTAGTATTACAGCCAACACAAGTGGCATTGATAAACATTGACAAAATGTTATTAAGATGATTTTACAATGCCTAAATATAAATTTAAAAGCAAAACTATTGCCAAATGTCATGTCATATGTCACATGTGCTTATTTGAATAAAGTCTGAGCATTTCATGAGTAGATATTGGCCACACACACACTTCTGTTTTACATATAGATATCTGAAATAAATTATTAGAAACAAAATGCTTATTACTCCTAGTCTCGTGGTCATTTTCACACATTAATCATACCATCATTTTTTTGGCACAGTTGTCAATACCAATGCTTAAGTAGAAATGAATTGATAAAATTTGACAAAATGTAATTGTAAATGTTATAATAGTAATTTTATAATGTCTAAATATGAATAGAGCAATACCAGTGAGTAGTATGACAAAATGACTATTGTAACCAGCAGGTGGCAGCAGAGAACCACTCATTAGCTCACTTTCATTTTAAAAGGGTCTGTTTGTTTTAAGGCACATTTTACATGTTATCTCCATTAAACACGCTTAAACAAACACTCATTTTGTTGCAGATATAGATTTTTGAAATAAATGATGTGTAGCAAACTGCTTATTCCAGGTTTTCCCCTTTAAAACATCTTTTTCAGGTCTTGTAATTGTAATGTAATATTATTGCAAAAACATACCTCAAATGAACAAATGAAGTGGTAAACCTTGAAAAAATGTGATTTGTATTATAATGATTTTATACACTTTAAATATGATTGAACAGTAGTAGTAAGGAGGATGACCAAATGAGTGGTTTTCTGCTGCCCTCTGGTGGTTTTCTAGCAATTGCAGGAAATATGGTATTATAATTATAGGCGCATTGTCAGTTTTCACCTTTTTAACTGTTATAAAGGCACCTATAGCCGATCTACGTGAAGTTTTGCATGCTTGTTTAGAGACATATGTCACATGTGCTTAATTTTAAGATCTGAACATTTCTTGAGGAGTTATAGGTTTTTGGGGAAACTTGGTTAAGGCCTCATATTGAAATTACCCTGTTATAGTGACCCAAAGTGCAAAGTTCAACTTTTTTTATGATTATTGATCGAGAGAGTCCAGAAAATTGTACTGCATTGGTTTGTTTCAGATTGAGCGAAAAACCTACGACTAGTTCGCAAAAGTAGGTTTTTAACATAATCGTGAATATTTAATGAATGATTTGATTGACAGTAGTGGTTCTTGAGCCAAAGTTGTTCAGTATGAGGAGATCTATCAAAGGATATCAATATTGTGTAGATATGTGAAACACCACGTGATTACAGAGGCATAAAACTCGTTAGCGCCAACTAGTAGCCGATTTCTTTCAAAATTCTTACAGACCTCTGGGTCCATGAGTCAAACATGCCCACCGAGTTTCATTCCAATCGGCCTCCGTTAACCTTGTCTAATAGGTGCTTAAACTTCATTGGCCGATGGCGGTCATGTTTTTTGAGATATGCCAGTGTCCTCATAGACTATCATGGCACCTTAGACAAAGACAGTGCATGCCAATTTTCAATCAAACTAACGGTCGGGTGGTTATAGCCATTTTCATGTTTTGTTCATGTTATAGCGCCGCCCAGTGTCCAATCGCTGCAATTTTTGTCACGTGACCAAAGAATGAGCCTATACACATGAGTACAGAGTTTGGTGACAATAGCTCATTTCATTGTCAAGTTATAGCCATTCTGGTAAAAGTGGCTCCACCCACATTGAACATTTTGGTGCCCCCTAGCGACCGTGAATTGTAATTTCGACTTTTTGTCAATAATTATGGATATTCAGACTCCAGAGAATATTTTGGCACTGGTTTGGTTCCGATTGGGCGAAAAACCTAGGAGTAGTTGACAAAAGTAGGTTTTTGACAAAATTCAAAATGGCGGAAAATTTTTCATGACAGAAATGAAATCGGAGATATACGTTTTGTCCGTCATGAGCTCTGCTTTCCAATGATATAATAATAATAATGATATAATAATAATAATAATAATAATATAATGCTTTCCTGTGACAAACGGTTTAGGAGTTATGAGCCATTTCACGCTTTTGATCGCTGTAGCGCCACCTATTGGCCAATCGGGCTCATACTCTGTCAACCTCTCCTCGATTTTTGGACTACCATCTGGCAAAGTTTCAAGTCTCTAGCATTTACGGTTTGGTCTGCACGATCAGTTTTTTGGCAGAAGAATAATAATAATTAAAGCTGCAAGCAGCATTTATCGGGGTTCAAGCATTTAAGGCCTTTAAGGCACACATGCATAAAAAGATTTTAAGGTTTATTTAGCAAGCATGTAACAAATTAAGTCATAGAAGGACAATACCATTTTAAAGACTGCTAAAGGCTTTTGTGTGCAGTTATATGATATACTAGATAAAAAAGTTTGTTGAGACAAACTTTAAGTTGGCTTGAGAAAGCCGGACCAGAAAGTTTGAAAAAGTTTTAAAGTTTGTTTTAAAGTTAAAGTTTTGAAGTTTGATGGCTTTGAAGTCAATACAGTCTCTCAGAAGATAGATAGATAGGTAAGATGCTAACACAATTAGCATGTTTGCTAGCATGATGCTAACACACTTAGCCTGTTGCTAGTACGACGCTAACACAATTAGCATATTGCTAGCATGATTAACATTTTGCTAACACGATGTACCATGTTGCTAGCATTGGTTTACCATGATTTACCACGTTCTAGTATGATTTACTATGATTCTATTATGATTTACCAAAGTTTACCAGGATTTACCATAGTTTACCATGATTTACCATAATTTACCACGTTCTAGTACCACGCTCCGAAGCTTCATGAAGCAGTGTTTTGAAATCGGCCATCACTATATAAAGTCGTTATTTCGTTTTTTTCGCACAAAAACTATTCTAGTCGCTCCATAAAATTATTGTAGAACCACTGTAGTGAGATGGACTTTTTAACGACATCTTTAGTACCTTTTATGGGTCTTGGGAGAGGAAATGTCATTGCTGCCAATGGAGGCCTTTCTGAGCCATCGGATTTCAACAAAAATATCTTAATTTGTGTTCCAAACATGAACGGAGGTCTTACGGGTCTGGAACGGCATGAGGATGAATAATAAATGACATTATTTTCATTTTTGGGTGAACTAACCCTTTAACCATGCAGCAAACGTTTTAAAAATAGCCTGAAAAAATAACTGTACAAATGAATCAATTACAAGAATACCCTAAACTACTTGTTCAAAATAAAACATATAGCCTGCGTGCTTTTTCAAAATCCTGTTAGCATAATTACAAGGGATTAAAGTTAAATTATTTAGCAGTAATAAAAATTTTTTTGCTGCTCGCCATTCTCAAATAAAAAATGTGGACGTTGAATGGTGCTCTTTTATATGCTAATGATATTAATTAGGGGGCGTTTACAAGGCGGAGATCTGAAAACATTCAGCTGCGAACAATTTCAAGATCATTTGCGATTTATATATTTCACATGCGAAAGAGAGGCGTACGCACGTTTTTTTGTGCGTACGTTCGTTTTTCGGAATCACACGTACACACATTTGAGAAATGATCTTAGATCAAACGTAGGACAGTTTCTACGCAACATTTTATAAATGAGGCCCCTGAACTAGTTTTTAACCTTGTATGGAGGTTCCATGAACGTCTATATTGGACTTACAGAACACGTCAAAAAAAGACGTCATAACTTTCATTCTGGCTCCTCAGTGGACATCTCTTCAACATACGACTTTTGTGACAAAGACGTTGGCTGTGCTCAGTGGGCTGCTCCCGCTCTCCATACGCACAGCTTCTGCGCTGCCACCGCACTGCTTGCGCGTGCAGTGTGAAACCGGTGTAAAACTTTTGAGCCAAGTCTCAAAATTGTCCTATGGTGTGACTGTCTCAAGCGTGGGTCAATAAATTACAACTTTTATAAATTCAAAAGAAAAGCATAAAAATGTTAATAAATACCTCAGGCATAATTTTACAAGTGTCTATTTTAGTAAATGGAAATCATTTTTTTTATCCGTATATTTCTAAAAGCACATGATCTTGATACATTTTGTTACAGAAAACCATGTCCTCTGGTGTGACACCATATCCTGATTTTAAATCGGGCAATTCTACGGACAAGTTTGATTAGTTAAAGGACCCCATTCAGGGTCATGCCCCTTGAGATGCCCATGACATGTGCACATTGTTAGTTTTTGTCTCAGAATTGTTCAAATATTTAACTTTTTTGGAACCACTATAAAAGTGTTAAGTTTTGTTGTCCTTTGGTGTGACAGTCCTAAATTTCATTTTTAATTAAAAATGTATGTTAAACTACATAATCATGGAAAATTACGCAAATGTGTCTTGCTAACTGTTAATGACAGGTTAGCTATGAATAGTAATGAATAGTGGTGTGACAGATAATGTCCCCTGGTGTGACACCTGTACTGTACTGACAAAGATGTCACACAAGAGGACAAGGTCTCTTTAAAAAGCATTTGAAATAATTAAATAAGATTTGTTCAACTCTTTTTTTATTCTTTTTTTGAACATTTTCAGTGTTCTTAAATGCAATAATTACATTAAATAAAAAAAATTCTGATGTTTTGCAGAATATTTTTACTGTTATAAAGTGTCATGAAAATAAGTATACAATGTGATATGTTTTTGAGACAGAAGGAATTGAGGGAGAGAAATGAGTGGGAGGGAGAGGACACGGAAGTATAGAGAGATAATTAACGGGTCCACGCAGAAGTGAGGAGATCGCAAAGTATATAGAATCGAAATGATGCCTTAAAAAGAGCAGCCATATACTTTGAAAAAATGTATTTTTAAAAACATGGTTGATGATTTAACTAAATGAAAAGTTATTTCTTCTTTAACAAACAAATGAATTGCATTAAAAAAAAGATTTTGGGGTGTTAAAGTTTCAAATATATTTGCTCTGTCAAACATCACTGTTCATTTTGTTGATTTAAAAAAAAACGTTGATATTGTTTGTATCAGAATTAAATTTCTTTCTTCTTTGACTTATTCAAAGTTAAATAAAAATACTTTAAAGCTGCTGTCCGTAACTGTTCAAGATTTACAAACATTATATAATGAGAATGTACAAACCCGATTCCAAAAAAGTTGGGACACTGTACAAATTGTGAAAACAGAATGCAATGATGTGGAAGTTTCAAATTTCAATATTTTATTCAGAATACAACATAGATGACATATCAAATGTTTAAACTGAGAAAATGTATCATTTTAAGGGAAAAATAAGTTGATTTTAAATTTCATGGCATCAACACATCTCAAAAAAGTTGGGACAAGGCCATGTTTACCACTGTGTGGCATCCCCTCTTCTTTTTATAACAGTCTGCAAACGTCTGGGGACTGAGGAGACAAGTTGCTCAAGTTTAGGAATAGGAATGTTGTCCCATTCTTGTCTAATACAGGCTTCTAGTTGCTCAACTGTCTTTAGTCTTCTTTGTCGCATCTTCCTCTTTATGATGCGCCAAATGTTTTCTATGGGTGAAAGATCTGGACTGCAGGCTGGCCATTTCAGTACCCGGATCCTTCTACGCAGCCATGATGTTGTAATTGATGCAGTATGTGGTCTGGCATTGTCATATTGGAAAATGCAAGGTCTTCCCTGAAAGAGACGACGTCTGGATGGGAGCATATGTTGTTCTAGAACTCGGATATACCTTTCAGCATTGATGGTGCCTTTCCAGATGTGTAAGCTGCCCATGCCACACGCACTCATGCAACCCCATACCATCAGAGATGCAGGCTTCTGAACTGAGCGCTGATAACAACTTGGGTTGTCCTTGTCCTCTTTAGTCCGGATGACATGGCGTCCCAGTTTTCCAAAAAGAACTTCAAATTTTGATTCGTCTGACCACAGAACAGTTTTCCACTTTGCCACAGTCCATTTTAAATGAGCCTTGGCCCAGAGAAAACGCCTGCACTTCTGGATCATGTTTAGATATGGCTTCTTTTTTGACCTATAGAGTTTTAGCCGGCAACGGCGAATGGCACGGTGGATTGTGTTCACCGACAATGTTTTCTGGAAGTATTCCTGAGCCCATGTTGTGATTTTCATTACAGTAGCATTCCTGTATGTGATGCAGTGCCGTCTAAGGGCCCGAAGATCACGGGCATCCAGTATGGTTTTCCGGCCTTGACCCTTACGCACAGAGATTGTTCCAGATTCTCTGAATCTTTGGATGATATTATGCACTGTAGATGATGATAACTTCAAACTCTTTGCAATTTTTCTCTGAGAAACTCCTTTCTGATATTGCTCCACTATTTTTCGCCGCAGCATTGGGGAAATTGGTGATCCTCTGCCCATCTTGACTTCTGAGAGACACTGCCACTCTGAGAGGCTCTTTTTATACCCAATCATGTTACCAATTGACCTAATAAGTTGCAAATTGGTCTTCCAGCTGTTCCTTATATGTACATTTAACTTTTCCGGCCTCTTATTGCTACCTGTCCCAACTTTTTTGGAATGTGTAGCTCTCATGAAATCCAAAATGAGCCAATATTTGCATGACATTTCAAAATGTCTCACTTTCAACATTTGATATGTTATCTATATTCTATTGTGAATAAAATATAAGTTTATGAGATTTGTAAATTATTGCATTCCTTTTTTATTCACAATTTGCACAGTGTCCCAACTTTTCTGGAATCGGGTTTGTACAACATGAATCCATTTTCCAAACCGTGTTTTTGTCTTACCCTGAATCATTATGGTACACTTATAATAAGTGTTTATACTGGGACTATTTCAGACCGGTCTGATAGGAACCGCTGCGGAGGAGCACAGTCCCTGCGTGACTCGCCATAGACATAAACAGAGAGAAGTAGCTCCGGTTGCAATGTTCTTCCCCAAGACGCATGCAGTTCTGTTTATTAACCGCTAGAGCGCAAAAAGTTACGGACTGCAGCTTTAATGTAATACCCCACACCTTCTTTAATGCAATCACCACCATTTCTGTCCTATGGTGTGACACACATAAACGATCCGCAGATTTGTTTTTATCTTAAAAGAACAGTTGGGTATTGCTGTAGGGGAGATATAATCATCACTCATCTTAAAATGGTATAATTTTCAGCAGTTTTGAAAGGATGACAGCAAAGTTTGTCTCGTATTTATTGAAACAATGGTGGTTTTTAAGTCAGTGTTTATGGCACCCTTTGAAAATGTTCAATAATTTGTGGCACCCTACACTATAGTGTTGTCATGATACTGGAATTTCAAACTTTGGTAGAATACCTTGAAAAGTATTGATATTCAATACCATTTTCAATACCATGGGGAAGAACCGCCTATATACTGTCAATATCCATTCATTGAAAGCCTAGGCAATCAATAATTTCTTCTGAAGAGATCACTTCATATGATGACATATTTTAATGTAGGCTTTTATTCATATATAAACATTGCTCAATTACCATTACAACTATCTTACCTAAATGTTTCTTGGAAACATGACAAATTTGACAAAAGCTTGAGCTGACAGTAGAGTAGCTTTAGATAGGATACAGATGTAAATTTAATACAAAAACAATATCTGTAAAACTTTTAACAACCTCGTTTTAAAGGGTGAAATTTAAATATTATTACTGAGTTAGGACTCTATTCTTATTTAAATTACAGAGTAGCCTACTCTATTTAGATCACCACAGGTAAAACCACCCATGGCACTTCACTACATGGTAAAAAGTAAAAACATTGTTTCTACTGTATATCTAGAATGGCTTTATGGTGTTTAGTCTATAAACACATTTAATATAAATACAAGCTATGAAACTTGCAGGATGTTTTAATGGTACAATGAGCATGTCATGACCCTTTTAATTACATTAAAAGAGTGCAGACGTCTGATAGATAATTCTGACACAAACCATATATTAAAATGCAAAATAACATTCCACAGGCATATAAGGAAGAGTAAAATATATATTTAATAATAAATATTTTGCCTATTAATAAACATTGTACTTGCAGACTACAATGGTCATCTACATGACCATTTATATTTTTAAAGCCAATTTTTTCATATTTAAGCCAATTACTGATGCATTCTCTATCTTCTCCCCTACATTAGTGAATGTCAACATATAAAACGATGTCAACAACTCCTTCCAAAAGAGCTTGGAGCATAATAATTGCCCCGTTTTCATTGGTATGTTTTACATTATATTTGTACTACCTCATACCACCAGGATTCAAATATTCAACCATAAACTTGTTCAAATGCCCTGCTGCTAAATACCAGATCAATAACATCAGCGCAGAAACATGCCTCAGTGTTCTTAAGATGCAGAACTACACGTGCACTGTGAACATCACCGTGGATGAATTACCGATGACAACATCTGGACCAAAACCCTTGACTACTGCTGAGAAAGAAGAACCAGACACCATTCTGTTGATCTGGATGTGGCCTTTTGGTGTTCCTTTTAGCCTTGGACCCTGCAGTTCAGCTTTCAATATCCATGGCTGTCGTTTAACAGACAACAGAAGTCTGTTTAACCAAGCACACGGGGTTATGTTTCATCATAGAGATATCAGTTCGGATTTATCCAACATGCCGAAACTTCCACGACCAGTTTTCCAGAAGTGGATATGGTGGAATATGGAGTCTCCAACTAATTCAGGTCAAATTCCCCTGCTAAAGGATCTGTTTAATCTGACTTCAAGTTACCGCTGGGATTCAGATATTCCAGTACCATACGGATGGCTCTCAGAGACCACAGAGGAAGAGAAAAAATATACTATCCCAAAGAAGGATAAATTAGTTTGCTGGGTAGTAAGTCACTATGATCCAGACTTAAAGCGTTCACAATACTTTACTGAATTAGTGAAATACATTAACGTGGAAGTCCACGGAGGGCACGTCAACAATCGAATTAATGATGATGAATATATACATTTTATGCTCAGCTGCAAATTCTACTTGTCGTTTGAGAATTCCATTCATAGAGACTACATTACTGAGAAGCTGTTCAACCCTCTAGCGCTTGGTACCGTTCCTGTTGTTCTTGGCCCACCGAGAGAGAATTATGAGCAGTTCATACCAAGTGAAGCCTTCATCCATGTGGATGACTTCCCATCCCCAAAAGAACTGGCCGATCATCTGAAACTCTTGGACCAAAACGAGGACCTGTACAAGCAATACCTCACCTGGAGAGAGCATTTTGTTTCAACGAGCACACCATTTGGTCTTGAACATGCCTGTCGGATTTGTGATCATATTAGAAAGAATAAGCACTACAAAGTGATCAAAGATCTCAACAGGTGGTACTGGGGTTAGAGGCATTTTAAGATGACGCTGACTGACCAGTGGCGGTAAGTCATGTGTAAATAAACTTTACATTTATAAATTATACATTTATAAACCATTATAAATTTATGGAAATTATGTTTGTTTATATCTGTTTGGGGCAGGGATTACAATGGTTCAAAGAACAAAATCAAATTTTATACTACGGTTACCACACCTCAAGATGTTATTTTATTTCAAGACATTTGTCAGGTTTTTGTCCTTAAAATGCCAGAACTTTACCGCTAAAAAATACCATAGCATTTTAGTTTTCACATGACTTAAATTTGTGGTAAAAATTGTATATTTAATTAACTGATATAACGTTAATATTCCATCACACTAAAGTATTAAAATCTGCTTTATACCTTTATAATATATCAGTTATGTACATTTGGGTTGTTAAATTATGTTTCTTGTGTATTATTCGGTACACAGGTCACAGGTGCTCATAATAATACAGGTGGTAAAACAGAAAACCGCATGATGAATCAACAATTCAACAAGTTACAATTAGCTTTCCACAAGCTGAGTATATTAATATAAAGAAGGAGCACATTGTCACACACATACAAAACACCCTCATAATAAAACACATGACTCTAAAATAATGCAATAAACATAATTTAACAACCCAATTGTCAATAACTGACAACAAAAACTAAGACGAAACAATCATTTAAATTAAATACATTAGATTAGGGAACACATATTCACTATTAACTAGGAGTTTGCCAGTGTCATTATTGACGAACACCTGTTAACAAGCATAAGAACTGAATGAAAGAGGAACAACAAAAACAGAAAAAAGAGACAAGCAGAAACACAACTCCAAAAACAGCATTACCAGCTACATCTACTACAAACCAGTTAAATAACATCAAATGTGAAGTGTCAATGAATTCTGTGTATGTATATTTATATATTTTTTTACTGTAAATTATAAGATGACAAAAGAAGTTGCTGTAAAATGGCTAAAATCTGACAGAAAAATACCTTTTTTCCATTAAAACAGTGCATTCTGGGAAATATTTGTAAAGTAGCCTACTGCAATTAGTGAGTCCACACTCTGAGGCTGTGTCTGAAATTACCCCTATACCCTCATTCACTATTCCCTACATGCTATAGTCTACTCAACAGAGTGAATTAAAACAAGTGAGCAAAACCAGACAATGAGTGCCAGTGTCATTATTGACGAACACCTGTTAACAAGCAGAAGAACTGAATGAAAGAGGAACAACAAAAACAGAAAAGAGAGACGAGCAGAAACACAACTCCAAAAACAGCATTGCCAGCTACATCTACTATTAACCAGTTTGACTTTATTTCTGTCATACATTAACAACAGTTCTTACTAAGAATTAACAGAGATTTTAGATGTTGTTTTATTGATAATGTTTCGTTTGAAGTCACCATGGTGATTAGTGTATGTTCCCTTACTTGGCCACTTGAGGCCATTAGTTGTTAGAATAATATGCCTTCTGATTAAATCATTTTAATCGATTAATCGATGCACAGCCTCCAGCACAGCAGCCAATCAGCATTTGCCAATCTACATGCAGGAGAGCATCCGACCACTGTCGGAGCGCTGATGTGGACGCTGAACTTTGCCGTTGTATAACATAGTTTTATTCATTTCACGGGTGTTGTGCGTCAATGCAAAGTAAGTGCATTATATTTGATGTTTACTGCTTAATCTAATGTATGACATAGCAAGTTATTTTAATTATTAATCTCATTTCTGTATTTTGTTAAATAGTCATCATGTATCTGTTTTTAAAACACAATGTTATTATCATGCATGTTTATACTTGCCTACATTTTCTGTTTTTATAGAAAAACCACACACATATACACCCAATTAAGAACAACTGCTTTAATATCTGAGTTGATGTGATGACAAATAAACAGGTTATTCCCAAATATCTACTGACCAAGTCTTACCGGACACCCTGTGGTGGGTTTCAAACTAAACCGGCAATTTACTTAATTTACATGATTGTGCTATCAACAGCCAACTCATTTCTTAATAGTCCTTTGAGACGGTTTGAGACTTGCTACAGGCTTATAAGATGTCAGCATATGCAGAAGATGAGCCAACTGGGCGTGTCAGAAGGAAGCAGCCTAAGCTGTATCCCAAACCCATGTCACCACACACTCAAATACCCTCCAATCTGTCAGAAAGTGAAGACCAACAGGAGGGTGCAACGGCATTCAGTCTACTGCAGACCCCAGGTGATGAGCCTCATAGTTCAGAAGAGTGGCCCAACACTGACCCAGGCAGGTCTGAAAATGCTACACTCTAAAAAATGCTGGGTTATTTTTTTTAAATCCAAATGCTGGGATCAGCCTGCTGGGTCATTATATTGGGTTATTTTTAATATTTTTACCCAGTGCTGGGTAGTTTTTCTTTAACTCAGCTGCTGGGTCATCACATACCTACCCAGCACTGGGTCAATGTAACCCAATGTTGGGAAGTCTGTGCCAAACCGGTTAAAACTGGATGCATTTGTCAGTGGTCATTTTATGTTTTGTTCTGAGAGAAAACTTCCTGAGGAGAAATTCCTGAATGAAATTAAGGTTTGTATTACATTGTATTCATTGTACATTGTATCAAATTATTACTGTACAAAGAGGAAAATGACTTAGTCTCACATTTTTTGTTTACATGTAAGTCACAGCTAACGTTTGCTGGGAACGCTAGCCGAACGATGCGCCAGCGCCATCAGGAAGTTTCACCTCTCGTCAAACAAATGGGCGACCAGGGCTGAAACACGACGCGACATCGCTGTCCTGCCGCCGTGGGCTCCACTGACTATAATAGGAGCGCTGTTGATAGTGCGCTAGCGTTGCAGCTGTGGTTGCGCTATGTGCTATGCACTTGACAGGTTGAAACTTAAATGTCTGACAGACGAGATGGCACAAGGTAAAGCTGTTCTTTTTTGAACTTTTTTAAAAAAATGAATATAAAAGATTGTCATTTAATGAACTGGAACAGCCTACTGATACCAGTTTTCTTCCCACAGATTCCCATTGGCTGATGTTGCTACTCCTGTCACATCCTAAAACATTCACTAAATGTTTTTGAGTATTTTATGACTGTAAAAGACTGACTTGCCATTGAATAAAAAAATATTTGTGTATGAACTGTTCCTGTCCTATATATACACAACAGAGATTTTAGAGTGCATTTTTATTATTTAAAATGAAAAGCCTTCAATAATCAAATTGACTGACCCAGCACTTTCAAAAAACAACCCAGCAAATGGGTTAATGTATAAAACCCAACAAGCTGGGTAAAACTAACCCAGCATGTGTTCTGTCCAACACGGAAATGGTCCAGAAATGGTTGTTCCCTTTCAGTCAGTACACTACAAGTTACGTCAGTTACTGACGGAATGGGGGTTTCGCTTAGAAGCCTTTGAGATCTACAAAACGAGCCAATGGCATGAGAATGCCATGGGTCTGCGGAATTTGCATAGTGCATATAAGGAATATATAAGGAGCTGCGCGGCACTCTCGCATTATGTTTCTGCTTCAGAGCCGAGTGTTCACTTGCCTTCCTGAGCTTTTCTACTCTTCAAGACAAGCGTCTCTCCAGAGAGTCGGTGTTACGGCGCGTTCCAGCGAGTTCCGCATTCCTGTCTGATCTGTGCAGTGATCTAGCACAGCGTGTGTTCTCCCTGGGCGCTTCGGCATTTCTGCAGAGCAAAACTCCTCTCTAAAAGAGCTACACGTGGCACGTGGCATGTTTCTGGGTGCCTATAGAGACCTATAGAGCTGCGGGCCCGACCTCGCCCTACGGGCGACGAAGGTTACCGCACGCTCTCTCGGTCAGGTGATGTCCACTGCCGTGGCCCAGGAACGACATCAATGGCTCAACCTGGCTGATATGCAGGAGTCTGAGCGAACACGTTTCCTCAACTCCCCTATCTCCCAGGCTGGGCTATTCGGCGGGGCGGTCGAGGACTTTGCCCAACAGTTTTCGGCTGCACAAAAGCAGACTGAGGCGATAAAACACATTCTGCCCCGGTGGCCCGCTGCTGCCTCCACCCAGCTGCCAGCACAGACGCCTCAGCCTGCTCCCCGTCGAGGCCGCCCTCCTGCAGCTCCCGCCTCCCGCCCGGCCCCAGCAGCAGCCTCCACCAGGCCGCGGAGGAGGTCGCAGGAAGGCTGCCCAGCCCGTCTCCGCCCCTAAGCCTGCTAAACAGCAGTCTAAGCGGCACTCCTGAGACGGACTGTTCGGAGGTGAACTCGGTTCTTTCCCAGGAGATGGTAGCAGGACCACTCCTTCCCCCAAATCTTTTGTTTTCCCCTTCCGCCGCTGGCCTCACGGTCGGCGGTACCCTATTCATGGTTAAAGAAAGAACTGACATATTCACCTCCGAGCCCCAAGAGGGCACGGCCCCTCTGTCGCCAGACCCCTGTAAGACGAGACCCCCGTGGAACGCTGGTCCTACCCTGGTCTCCTCTGTCAGGGCGCGGAATACGACCCCGCCCACACCTCGGGACACTCCCACGCCTCCCATGTCTGGGCCGGTTATTCCATTTCGCTGTCCCATCGTGGGTACGCCTGTGGTTCGCATGACCCCGCTGGTTCAGTTTTTGGGAGCCTGGCTAGAGCTTCCCAATCTGTCCAGCTGGCTCGCTCGCACGATCAAGCTCGGCTATGCGATTCAGTTCGCATGGTCTCCTCCCCGGTTTCGGGGAGTCCGCTATACCATGGTGGGTGGCAATGCCACTGTCATGCGTGCAGAGATCGTCACCCTACTGGCGAAGGGTGCGGTCGAGATCGTCCCTCCAGCCGAGATGAAGTCCGGCTTCTACAGCCCCTACTTCATTGTACCCAAGAAGAGCGGTGGGTTACGACCAATCCTGGACCTGCGCGTCTTGAACCGAACCCTTTACAGGCTTCTATTTAAGATGTTGACAGCCAAACGCATTTTCGAATGCGTTCCTCCGTCGGACTGGTTTGCAGTGAGCGACCTGAAGGACACGTACTTTCATGTCTCCATTCTTCCTCGACAAAGACCGTTTCTACGGTTTGCCTTCGAGGGGCAGGCATACCAGTACACAGTACTGAACCCTTTACAGGCTTTACAGTGCAGAGGATCTCTTTTCTCGGTATGGAAATCGACTCGGTCGCCATGTACGCGCAGCTTACAAGCGAGCGCGCGCAGTCACTGCTGACTTGTCTTCGCCAATTCGAGGGCAAGAGTGCGGTTCCACTGAAGTTATTTCAGAGGCTCCTGGGGCATATGGCATCCGCAGCCGCGGTCACGCCGCTCGGATTGCTTCATATGAGACCGCTTCAGCACTGTCGCAACTCG
Source organism: Coreius guichenoti (assembly GCA_039654105.1). Lineage (NCBI taxonomy): Eukaryota > Metazoa > Chordata > Actinopteri > Cypriniformes > Gobionidae > Coreius > Coreius guichenoti. The sequence continues at coordinate 7,474,195 of CM077184.1, forward strand.
CCCGCCATCTCCTCCTATGGAGTCAGAAGCATCTGAGGTCGTTTCATGCCGTTCATATCCCGAGAGACCTGAATCGTGCAGCCGACGAGCTCTCACGGTTTCAGCCACTTCCGGGGGAATGGAGACTCCATCCCCAGCTGATTTGGGAACAGTTCGGCGACGCACAGGTAGATCTGTTTGCCTCCCACAACTCTTCCCATTGCCACTGGTTTTATTCCCTGACCGAGGGGACCCTCGGCACAGATGCACTAGCGCCCTTTAGGCAAGTGCCCTTACCCCAGGGTACACAAGCTGCAAAACTGATCCGGGGTGGACGGCAGTTCGTGGACGCTGCGCAACGCCCCCTAGATGATTTTTTTGACGGGGGGCCCCGAAGGTCCCCTGCCCCACGGCGCAGTTCGGGCTGCGGCCACGGGGTGGCAGCACCAAGTCCATTGCCTGCCTATTTGACGGGTGCATAATAGGTTGTGGCTGGGGGGGTCCACGGAGTGAGCATTTGTCCCCTTTCGGCCTATTTCGCCCCCATGTCCCGCCTCCAGCCACTAGCCGACGTTGCGGGGTGGGCGGGGACGTCCACAGAGTGCGCATTTGTCCCCTTTCAGCCTATTTCGCCCCATGTCCCGCCTCCAACCATTGGCCGACGCCGCGGGGTGGGCGGGGACCTTTTGGTCGCCCCATATTGGCCCGGCCGGACCTGGTTCTCCAAACTCGTACTGCTTGCGACAGCCCCTCCCTGGTCGATCCCTCTGAGGAAGGACCTCCTTTCTCAGAGACGGGACACCCTCTGGCACCCACGTCCTGATCTATAGAACCTACACGTGTGGGCCCTGGACGGGAAGCGGCAGGTTTGAGTACCCTACCACCTCAGGTGGTGGCTACCATCACTTCCGCTAGGGCCTTGTCCACGAGACAGGCCTATGCGCTGAAGTGGAACCTCTTCGTCACCTGGTGCTCTTCTCGTCGAGAAGACCCCAGGAAATGCCCGATCGGGTCTGTGCTCTCCTTCCGCCAAGAAGGGTTGGAGAGAAGGCTGTCTCCCTCCACCCTGAAGGTTTATGTGGCTGCAATATTGGCTCACCATGACCTGGCGGTCTCTAAAACGGTAGGACAGCATGACCTGGTCAGCAGGTTCCTTAGAGGAGCGAGGAGATTAAATCCACCTCACCCTCTACAGATGCCCTCTTGGGACCTTGCAGTGGTTTTATCTGCCCTGCAGAAATTGAGTTGAAGTTCCTTTCTATGAAAGTGGTGCTCTTGATTGCCCTGGCTTCCATCAAGAGGGTAGGGGACCTGCAGGCATTTTCGGTTGACGAAGCGTGCCCGGATTCGTGCCCAAGGTTCCCACCACTCCTTTCAGGGATCAGGTTGTGAACCTGCAAGTGCTGCCTTTGGAGGAGGCAGACCCAGCCTTGGCACTGCTCTGCCCAGTACGCGCCCTTCGCGCTTACGTAGACCGGACGCAGTGTTTCAGGACCTCAGACCAGCTCTTTGTCTGTTACGGAGGGAAGCAGAAAGGGAAGGCTCTCTCCAAGCAGAGGTTGTCTCACTGGATAGTGGACACCATTGTCCTGGCATATCAGGTTTAGGGCCTGCCATGCCCCCTAGGGGTTAGGGCACACTCCACCAGGAGTGTAGCCTCCTCTTGGGCTTTAACGCATGTCACCTCGCTAACAGACATTTGTAGAGCTGCAGGCTGGGCGACACCCAACACTTTTGCGAGATTCTATAATCTCCGTGTAGAGCCAGTTTCCTCTCATGTACTCGCTCCAAGTGGCCAATAACTGGAAGCTCTCTCAACTTAAGCATCAGACGCAGCAGATTCAGGTCGATTAACAACGGCCTGTAGCTCAACCCCTTCCATCTGTGGTTCTTGCACAGCAACCATGCTCTAACCAGCCTATTCCTGCACCACACCGTGGAAAGAACATGCAGTCAGCTCAGAGAGGTTTTAGGCTTGTGCAAGCACCACGCTTCAGACAACATGATACCAACTCAGGTTATGAATATTCTCCAGCTTCCGTGGCTGGTCCCAGAGATAAAGAGTACTCCCTCTATGACACTCCATGTGTCCAGCCATCCAGGGAGGTCTCAAAGGAGGAAGAATGCTGCCACCATTAAAAAGATTATTATCCCCCATATGAGAGAGAGAGTATGCAACCTCTACACCTTATGATTCTGCCTGGCACCACCAAATGCCCCATAGCTCACCAAGTCAAGTTCCTCAGTTTGAGCCAGAGTCAATGTACAGAGGCCCTACTCCCACCATACCAGACTTTGTACATCCAAATAGCCTAGAGAACACACTGCCTGTTAATGCCATGGAAAGGTTTCAATTTCAGATCCTAACAGACCATCTCAAACTAGAAGTTGGCATTCTGGGGCAACTAGGAAGGAAGGGCCCCTTCGAAATGCAGTGTGGCTCCCATGTCTCCAGACTGTTGGGGAAATTGCCGCATGATCTCAGATCGAGTTTCTGCCACTTTGCCCATCCACACCGTTTTCCCATTCCAACCCTTCTGGATCTCTCTGAATCGTTAGAGTATGAAATCCAAGTACAGGAGGACACTTTAAGGTTCATATCCAGTCAACGCAGAGGGCCTACTGCACAGTCCAGAGAGATAATCAAAGACCACAAGTCTTCTCATAAGAATGCTAACATTCTGCTCAACACTGAGAAAGCGCTGCTTGACACAACGACATCATCTCCTACCGTGAAAGCTACTGCGATCACACTAAGCACTCCATATATAACTGTTCATGTTTCAAGGAACTCACTACAGATCAGAAGCGTAATGGGTCAAGGAGAGCAATCGGTGTTGGAGCTGTGGCAGGAGCCATCAAGCAACGAAACGCAATCTGAAAATGCGTTGCAAGCCGTGTAACAGCCGACATCTGCTAGTTCTTCATGACAATACAGTGAAAAGTGCTGAGAGATCACAGACTGTGTCAAATGAAGCTGCTACCACTACTACCAACTCCTGTCTTCTGAATACCATGAATGAGGTTCTTCTCGTATGAAAGCCTCCTGCCAGCCGAAAGGCCCTACTGAAGATCAGTAAAGTAATCGTCAGGAATAGAAAACACTGCCTGACTTCCTATGGCATTCAAGATGATGGTTCAGAAAGAACCATCCTTCTACACAGTGCTGCTCAGCAGCTCGGCCTCAAAGGTAAACCAGAAAACCTACCGCTCCGCAGTCAGACAAGAGCTCCAGGCCCTTAGGGGTGCACCAGTGTCATTCTCTATCTCCCCACTGTCGCGGCCCAAGATGGTGTTTCACATTAAAGTTGCATTTACAGCCCAGCAGCTAAGCCTGGCTGAACATATGCATTCAGTCAGAGCATTGAAGGAGAAATAACACCTGATGGGGGCTTCCATTGTGGCATCGAGGTAGATGGGGTAAAGAGATATGCCACCCCTCTTTTGAGAGTCAAAAACATGCCACGGCTCCCAAAGAGGCAGTGATCTCACAGCTGTGAGCTACCGAAAAGCAACTGGCTAAAAATTCTGAAAATGCTGATTACTCAGCAGAGATTCATAAATTGGAACAAGCAGGCTATGCTGTTAAGCTGGAACAGCATAATGAACAGGGTCCCTCATGGAACCTCCCACACCATATGGTCCAACACAATGGGAAAAACCGAGTAGTTTTTTATTGCTCGTTCTGACATCAGGGCCAAAATCTCAATGATCTGTTGCTCCCTGGACCAGTACTGGGACCGTCTCTACTCGCTGTTCTGCTCTGATTACGGAAACACTCCCTTGCAGTCAGCAGCATATGTAGGGTGTTCCACCAGGAGGACAGACCACTGCTGCGTTTTCTCTGGAAAGATTTCAAGGTACAGGAACAACCTAGTATTTTTGAGTGGCATGTCCACTTCCATTTGAACCCCTTTGGGACCACCTGCAGTCCCTATTGCGCAGTGTATGCACTTCAAAAGCATGTCCTTGATCACAGCCAACCTAGAGATGTCAGGCATTCAGTCTTGAAGTCCTTTTATGTTGACAATTGCCTGCAAAGCTTTACTATGACAGAATAAGCCAAAAGCTTCGTCGGCAAACTCAGGATCCTGCTGGCAGATGGTGGTTTTGGTTTCGAATTGAGACAGTGGTCTAGTAATCAGCCATCAACCATAAACCATCTACCCTCAGAGTTGAAATCAGCCAGTACTGAGCTCTGGATTTCTCACGGCCAAACAGATACGCAAGAATCTGCTCTGGGACTGCTTTGGAACCACCAAATAGACACCATTTTCTACAGGTATCGTCCCACAGAGAGTGCTGAGACCACTATGTGTAACACCTACAGAACGCTGGCCAGTCAGTATGATCCGCTGGGCTAACTCATTCCATACATCACCAGGGCTAAGCTCAGTCCAAAGTTTGTGGGACAGAAACTGGGATGATCCAAACCTTAGCCCTGATCTACACTCAACTAAAGGATTATTAGGAACACCTGTTCAATTTCTCATTAATGCAATTATCTAATCAACCAATCACATGGCAGTTGCTTCAATGCATTTAGGGGTGTGGTCCTGGTCAAGACAATCTCCTGAACTCCAAACTGAATGTCAGAATGGGAAAGAAAGGTGATTTAAGCAATTTTGAGCGTGGCATGGTTGTTGGTGCCAGACGGGCCGGTCTGAGAATTTCACAATCTGCTCAGTTACTGGGATTTTCACGCACAACCATTTCTAGAGTTTACAAAGAATGGTGTGAAAAGGGAAAAACATCCAGTATGCGGCAGTCCTGTGGGCGAAAATGCCTTGTTGATGCTAGAGGTCAGAGGAGAATGGGCCGACTGATTCAAGCTGATAGAAGAGCAACTTTGACTGAAATAACCACTCGTTACAACCGAGGTATGCAGCAAAGCATTTGTGAAGCCACAACACGCACAACCTTGAGGCGGATGGGCTACAACAGCAGAAGACCCCACCGGGTACCACTCATCTCCACTACAAATAGGAAAAAGAGGCTACAATTTGCACGAGCTCACCAAAATTGGACAGTTGAAGACTGGAAAAATGTTGCCTGGTCTGATGAGTCTCGATTTCTGTTGAGACATTCAGATGGTAGAGTCAGAATTTGGCGTAAACAGAATAAGAACATGGATCCATCATGCCTTGTTACCACTGTGCAGGCTGGTGGTGGTGGTGTAATGGTGTGGGGGATGTTTTCTTGGCACACTTTAGGCCCCTTAGTGCCAACTGGGCATCGTTTAAATGCCACGGCCTACCTGAGCATTGTTTCTGACCATGTCCATCCCTTTATGACCACCATGTACCCATCCTCTGATGGCTACTTCCAGCAGGATAATGCACCATGTCACAAAGCTCGAATCATTTCAAATTGGTTTCTTGAACATGACAATGAGTTCACTGTACTAAAATGGCCCCCACAGTCACCAGATCTCAACCCAATAGAGCATCTTTGGGATGTGGTGGAACGGGAGCTTCGTGCCCTGGATGTGCATCCCACAAATCTCCATCAACTGCAAGATGCTATCCTATCAATATGGGCCATCATTTCTAAAGAATGCTTTCAGCACCTTGTTGAATCAATGCCACGTAGAATTAAGGCAGTTCTGAAGGCGAAAGGGGGTCAAACACAGTATTAGTATGGTGTTCCTAATAATCCTTTAGGTGAGAGTGTATTACAGACTTGGACAAAGTGGGAGGCAGAGTTGCCTTATCTACCCTGCATTGCCTTCCCAAGGTACACCAGTCCAGCCAAAGACAAAGAAACATACACATCTTTTGTGATGCCTCTGAATGGGCATATGGTTAAGTTGCTTATTTAAGGACAGAAGACCGGCAGGGGGATTTGGAGTAGAGACCTGCGTGGGACGGATTTTACAGTCCCGCTCCCGCAAAAATATACATTACCTTCTCCCGCTCCCCGCCCGCATAAAAGTATAAACAGATTTTTTTCTGTAAGTCCATGAAACATTTCAAGTAATTTAACATAAAAGCAAGCACGTGCATGGTTTGGTGTGGCAGAATGCGCGCAAAGTGCGCTCCCTTAATAACTCCTAAAAGGGGGGGGAGGGGAGCAACCATCTCCTGAGCAGGTGATGTCAAGTACTTCTCAAGTCTCACGCATTCACCATGAGACACGCATTTCAACCAGTTCACATGCCACACCTTGTATTTCTCACGCTGAGAAGGGATAACTTGTCCCTCTATATAGAACAATTAATGGACAATTGTACAGTTAATATACAATTCAAGCAAGTACAACCCCCCAATATTTGGTTAATGGAAACATGAATCAGGCTATTAATTATATACATTGCGCGTTCTGAGCTTTTATAAGCACCAAGTTCCCGTACGAACGGAACGGACCAATTATCTGCGCAACATGACTGAAGCCCGGTTTATTTAATTGTGCATGCATGGCATGGGAGAGAGAAAAAAAAAACATACCTTTATTGGTACTTGACATTGCCTGCTCGGGAGATGGTTGCTCATGTTTTTTTTTCCCCTCTCTCGGTTGCGCGCCACCGGCTTAAAACGAGCTCTTCTGATTGGCCGAAATGCTCTCTGAACAGGGCCTGCCGCTGCCTCACAGATACACAAATCACTTTTGCTCCACATTTCACGTAGTATATGGTGCAAAAGTGAGAGCGCGTGGAACTTGTCATTTGAAGGCGAAAAAACTGCGTTTGAGACTCGTAGCAGCAGATTCAAGCAGTTGTAGTAATTGGACTGATTGTGTTAGAAAAATATCCTAGAAAAGTAATGCATTTGTGACCAAATATTCTACAAGTGTGCAACTCTCCTATTAATATATTCACATATTAATTTGCGGATGTGCAAAATTTGTCTGTGACTTCACATTTTTGATACGGGTGTGTGAATGCGTTTTGCACCATATTCACTACAGCAACTGTAGCAAAAATGTGAGAGTATGAGTTTCTTCATGTGTGATTCGTAGAATAGGATTTGTGCACCTGCAGTGAAGAATGTGTGAAGGTGTAACTGTTGTGTTGTGTTTGTAGGTGAGAAAAAAAATCTACAAGTTTACAACTCCTAAAAGATTTTTCTCTGTGACTTCAAATTTATTGATACACGTGGATATGCTCTGCAGCTACAAATTCCACTCTCACACGTGTTCAGTTGTTTTGCACCAAAAATGCCTTCATATAAAATGGGTATGGACCTTGATGGAGCTTGGTTCAGACAGCCACTGGCATCAGGGACCATCATTCTTAAAAGACTCTCTCCATCCTGTGGATGTAGATGGAGATGAGCTGCACAAGACAGGTTTGTGCACACTTGCATTTTTCACAACCAGCACCTCAGTCCCAAACCTTAATCATCATAAAACTTTCGAAGAGTTGATAGAGTCCACGGCTTCTCATGGGGCGGCCACTGGCAGCCAGTGCCTATAGAGGTGCTGAAGTCACTCTTACAACAATCCCAACAGAAGTCTCCCCCATAGACCTTGAACAATTAAAGTCTGGTAAACCTCTCGCTTATAACAGTCGCTTAAAAGCATTAGCACCTGAACTTGACAGTGAGACCCAGCTAATTCAAGTTGGAGGTACCATACACCCAGTCGTTCTCAAGCCGAAGAACCCGATCACACAGCTCATCATACAAAGTTATAACAACAAAATCCACAACCCAGAGTATGAGAGAGTATTTACGAACTTCACCGCAAGTAGTGGACTCGCCGCAGTAGGGAAGCTGTTAAGCGGTTTCAATGATGCTGTGTAGAGTGCCAAAAATGGAGAAAGAACTAATGTAAAGGTGAGCGCAAAGACATACACATGCCCAATAGCACATATTATACAATTGCCTAGCATTCCTGAATAATGTAAGACTGTACACCAATCTGTTTATTAGAGACCTTTTCATAATTTCACAGATTCTCTCCCCAGAATCTGGGGGCGCCTGTTAAAAAGGCCATTAGTTGTTAGAATAATATGCCTTCTGATTAAAACTCTTTTTCTTTTGCCGAGATTGATCGACACACAGCATCCAGCACAGCAGCTAATCAGCATTCGCTAATCTACATGCAGGAGAGCATCCGACCACAGCGCTTGGTGCGAAGTTGAGTCTGTCGGAGCACTGATGTGGACACTGAACTTTGCCGTTGTTTATAACATATAACGGGTGGGCAATTCCAGACCTGGAGGGCCACTGTCTTGCAGACTTTAGCTCCAATCCTAATCAAACACACCTGAACCAGCTAATCAATGTCTTCAGGATTACTAGAAGGCTACAGGCAGGTGAGTTTGATCAGGGTTGGAGCTAAACTCTGCAGGACAGTGGCCCTCCAGGACTGGAATTGCCCACCTCTGACATATAGTTTTATTAATTTCACTGGTGTTGTGATTCAATGCAAAGTAAGTGCATTATATTTGATCTTTGTAGCGATTATATGTGCAATACTTGACCTAATATTTATTTTTGCCATTATAACGTGCATTAGCTTTTATCACGTCTTTAGAACGATGTTGCATTGTATACTATATATTACCTTTATGCTTAGATTTTTATACCTAAATGCTATTTGCTTATTATTGTTATTTATGTATAATATATTTTGATGTACATCTGTGTTTTGGTGCAATTTAATTGTCAAAGTCTTCGTTCCTGAAGTATTCCCAAGTTGTAAACAACTTAATGCGCATGCACGTGTAAGAAGCCCAGACAGAGCACCGCTGACAAACTATGTGACGCAAATAAAACTTACTTACTGTTTACTGTTTAATCTAATGTATGACATACCAAGTTTGTTTTCCTTTAATTATTAATCTCATTTCTGTATTTTGTTAAATATTCATCATGGATCCGTTTAAAAACAATGTTATTATCATGTAAAGTGGGGAGAACAAGTATTTGACACACTGCCGATTTTGCAGGTTTTCCTACTTACAAAGCATGTAGAGGTCTGTAATTTTTATCATACACTTCAACTGTGAGAGACGGAATCTAAAACAAAAATCCAGAAAATCACATTGTATGATTTCTAAATAATTCATTTGCATTTTATTGCATGACATAAGTATTTGATCACCTACCAACCAGTAAGAATTCCGGCTCTCACAGACCTGTTAGTTTTTCTTTAAGAAGCCCTCCTGTTCTCCACTCATTACCTGTTTTCACAACCAGCACCTCAGTCCCAAACCTTAATCATCATAAAACTTGATGCATAAACCTGTATAAAAGACACCTGTCCACACACTCAATCAAACATACTCCAGCCTCTCCACAATGGCCAAGACCAGAGAGCTGTGTAAGGACATCAGGGATAAAATTGTAGACCTGCACAAGGCTGGGATGGGCTACAGGACAATAGGCAAGCAGCTTGGTGAGAAGGCAACAACTGTTGGCGCAATTATTAGAAAATGGAAGAAGTTCAAGATGACGGTCAATCTCCCTCGGTCTGGGGCACCATGCAAGATCTCACCTCGTGGGGGATCAATGATCATGAGGAAGGTGAGGGATCAGCCCAGAACTACACGGCAGGACCTGGTCAATGACCTGAAGAGAGCTGGGACCACAGTCTCAAAGAAAACCATTAGTAACACACTACGCCTTAATGGATTAAAATCCTGCAGCGCACGTAAGGTTCCCCTGCTCAAGCCAGCGCATGTCCAGGCCCGTCTGAAGTTTGCCAATGACCATCTGGATGATCCAGAGGAGGAATGGGAGAAGGTCATGTGGTCTGATGAGACAAAAATAGAGCTTTCTGGTCTAAACTCCACTCGCCGTGTTTGGAGGAAGAAGAAGTAATAATCAAGTAAACCCAATTTGCTTCAGTTCAGTAATTGTTCATCTTGAATTATTGCTAAAATATAAAAGTTATTCTTACATTTACTTTATAAAAATCATTAAAGATTTCACGGCACAAAGACTACTTGTCTTTTTGACAGACAATCTGCATTAATAGACACAGTTTTAGGTAATACTGCAGCCCACAGCTGATTTACAGTAGTATTTCAGTAAGACAGTAATAACGCGAGTTAGCCGGTTAGCCAGATACTTACACAATATGAAACACAATAAACACATTGTAGAGCACAGCGTCTTCTCAACATGATGCTATCCAGTATCAGCTGCAGTGTTCAAGGTTTCCCTGGTCTCTGCGCGGCGTGCGCATGCAATAAGTGGACGGGTAATACGTCACAACGAACTGGCTTGCGACTTGTTTGAAAAACGATTAGTTTAATTGACTCAGAGTCGACTCTTACTTTTGGGAGACAATAACTTTATATACGCTGCACTTTTTTAGATTTAAAACTTTGCAGGATGTTTTCATTCACTTAGAACTATGTTACACACTGCATGAAAGGTAATTTTCAAAAATCCATAATAGGGGCTCTTTAAAGCACATAACATTACAATCAGAGTTGCCATGTCAGCTTATAATACTCGACTTTGGGCTTTTTTTGGTAAGTCGCACTAAAAAAATTCACGGGTGGCGGTTTGGGGTTTTTTGGGCTTTCTTGTTAGGAAGAAAATATGGTTTCTTGTTAGGAAAATCTAACAAGCAACTTAATTTTTTTATATGTATTAATCTATTTATCATTACAGGCTATAATAAGAAAAAAAACAAAGTATACTAATACTAACAGTAGATGCATATGGTTTAAATTTATTTTTATAAATGTGTCGCTATATTACAGCTCCTCCTTAGTGCTCTTTTTGCTATTCAAAGTTTTCAGTTTAATATGTTGCAGGCAATAAATAACACTGATGATAATAAATAATATAGGGCTTGTTTGGGGCTTGTTTTTGAAGCTGTGGTTGCTTATTCATCTTGAGAGAGTTGGCAACACTGTTTACAATAATAATGAACATAAACAACTTACAGAGCTCTTTTCTGTACCACCTGACTGCTGCAGATTCATTTCGGCATTAATAGTGTTGACAGAAACGCATTAATCCAAGTGAACTGCTCCAGGTAGAACGTCACAGGCTGCCATCTCGTAAATACGGTTACGACATGGTGTGAACACAGCATAAGCTCGTTGTTTTAGTTCAGAAAGAACTGTAAAAGGCGGCTGCTGTTTGTTTTTGGCGCTCGGTGGCTGTCTGTCTACAACTCTGCATGGAACGAGCTGATGACGTGTGATGTCTGCGCAAGCAGGGTCTACAGAGGTATGGAAATACATATGTTGACAGGCAGGTAGGACATCTGAATGCAATGATCGGACTAATATTTTTGGTCCTGAGACTTCCACAGAAGATAAATGTACATGTACAGCGTCCAGAGATGGCTCCAGCCCCTGACCAGCATCCAGAGATGGCTCCAGCCCCTGACCAGCGTGCAAGATCCGCTTCAGGCCATGACCCCATAGCTCCGCCCAAGAAAATTTGTGGGGGGGGGTGCCTCTCGTCTCCATGGTCCCCTGAGCTTCCGGCGCCTCCATGGGCCCCTGAGCTACCTGGGCCGCCATGGCCTCCCGAACTTCCAGCAGCACCCTGGAGGCTTCCCAACCAGCCAGCATCACTCCATGACTTCATACATCCATGAAAAATGACCTTGAGACCAGTTGGTTAAAAAACAATTGAAAAGTGAATTACTTTTGAAAAAATTCTCTAGCATCATTTGTTTGTATATGCTACTTGGTTTGATTTTCTATAGTGCAGTAATGGACTTCAGGCACTTTGACATGTGACTTAGGTGTCCAAATAGTTTTGGGGGCCACTGTACATCAATATTTGCTTAAAATATATTTAGATTTATATTTATCCTAAAATCTCTTTAGCCTTAAAAATCAAATGGGACAAACAATAGCACAAAAATAACTAAAAGCAAAGTACACAAACATCAGAAAAGATTCAACTTGATTTTGTTAGTTACAATTTTGTGGAGTTGCGTGGAATCAGGACTGAGAGGAAACAAAGAAAAGAGAGATTTAAAATATGGCTTTTGATACATGAATTTATCCACTGACCTACAAAATCTACGTAAGGATGACGTTAAATTAAAAGTTACTTTTTGTTCATGATTTTGGGCATTTTAAATAATTTTTAATGCTACATAACTTTCTTTTTTAACCAATTAATTAACATAAATGGGGAGAGCACCATCTTCTGGTTGTTCCGTGTTCATGGTCCTGACCTGGAGAGTCAGCGTTTAGCTCCAACACACCTGGCTGTAATTTTCAAGTAAACTCAAACAGAGGTTGTCTTATTATAGGGAGATGAGAGGGCCTGTATCTCTTACCATTGGAGAAAGCGTAACGGCTAACTTGAATCACGTGCGGCACCTCTGTGGCAGTGACGTCAGTGACGTCAGTGCCCGCCGTTCAAAGTTTTATGATAGTTTACAGTTTACGCTAATCAGTTTCTTGTGGATCTGCTTCTCCTCATGACACGATTCCTCCATATTTCTTTAAACAGACTGTAAATACACTGGGAGCTAGTCTTCTGTCTCTTATAAATAAATGTCTCAGCACTGGAATCAGTTAAAATGTACCGGATCAGTTAAAACATGCAACAGTCAAACCTCAACTTAAAAAAGTACATCTAAATTCATCTATGCGCTGAAATTTTAGACCTATCTCTAATCTACCTTTTATCGCAAACATTTTAGAAAAAGTGGTTTTTACACAATCACATGACTTTTTGAGTACTAATTCGATTCTGAACACATTTCAATCAGGCTTTAGAGCTCAGCACAGTACGGAAACAGCTCTCCTCAAAGTGTTAAATGACATCTATCTGGCGATTCTGGCGATTCGGTTCTCGTACTCCTTGATTTAACAGCTGCGTTTGACACGGTTAATCACTCCATTCTTATCTCCCGCTTAGAACATTGTATCGGTCTGCAGGGAAATGTTCTGAAATGGTTTATATCTTATCTGACTAATAGTTCCTTTACAGTTAACATTGCCAGTTTCACTACTTCTACTGCAAACCTTGCATGTGGAGTCCCGCAGGGACCGATCTTATTCTCCTTATATATGCTCCCACTGATATCTTTGAGAAACAAGGGATGTCATTTCATTGCTATGCCGACGACACGCAAATTTATATGCCGGTCAAAAAAGGAAATGCAAAGTCTTTAGACACCCTGATAGCCTGTCTACAGGATCTTACAAAGTGGATGTATTTAAATTTTCTTCATTTCAATGAATCCAGGACCGAAATAATTTTATATGGGCCAGTGTCTGCTACGGCAGCCCTAAAAACCAAATTGAAACAGTTCAAACCAAATATAAGATCATGTGTTAAAAACTTGGCCATCCTAATTGATAATGAGCTTAAAGGAACACGCATTGTATTTTTCCTATTTAAAACATGACTCTTCTGTAGTTACATTGTGTACTAAGACCGACGGAAAATGAAAAGTTGCGATTTTCTAGGCTGATATGGCTAGGAACTATACTCTCATTCCTGCGTAATAATCAAGGAATTTTGCTGCCGTACCATGGGTGCAGCAGGCGCAATGATATTACGCAGCGCCTGAAAATAGGCTAACTTCCGTCAACATAACCAACGTGACAACCTGCTTGCACAGGGATCGTGCCTTGTAACCATGGAGACATTTCTGAGAGACAAGATATTTACTTTGGTGCAGATCCTGAACCGTATCTATTTGAACTGGAATACACTGAAGATGAGCTTTTGGAATGTGAAAGGTTGTGGATGAATGGCACAACAATGGGCCTCAGGATCTCATCACGGTAACTCTGTGCATTCAAAATGCCATCAATAAAATGCACCTGTGTTCGTTGTCCATAACATACGCCTGCCCATACCATAACCCCACCGCCACCATGGGTTACTCGATCCACAACGTGGACATCAGCAAACCGCTCACCCACACAACGCCATACACGCTGTCTGCCATCTGCACTGTACAGTGAAAACTGGGATTCATCCGTGAAGAGAACACCTCTCCAAAGTGCCAGACGCCATCGAATGTGCCCACTCAAGTCGGTTACGACGACGAACTGCAGTCAGGTCGAGACCCCGATGAGGACGACGAGCATGCAGATGAGCTTCCCTGAGACGGTTTCTGACAATTTGTGCAGAAATTCTTTGGTTATGCAAACCGATTGTTGCAGCAGCTGCATTCAGCATGCCAATTGCACGCTCCCTCAAAACTTGCAACATCTGTGGCATTGCGCTGTGTGATAAAACTTTACATTTTAGAGTGGCCTTTTATTGTGGCCAGCCTAAGGCACACCTGTGCAATAATCATGCTGTCTAATCAGCATCTTGATATGCCACACCTGTGAGGTGGATGGATTATCTCGGCAAAGGAGAAGTGCTCACTAACACAGATTTAGACAGATTTGTGAATAATATTTGAGTGAAATAGGCCTTTTGTGTACACAGAAAAAGTCTTAGATCTTTGAGTTCAGCTCATGAAAAATGGGGGCAAAAACAAAAGTGTTGCGTTTATAATTTTGTTCAGTGTAAATAAAGAAACAGAAACACAGCAGAGTCATAAATCATTACAACACAAGACTAACCTGGCAGCGATAGAAAGAATAGGCCTACTTCATTTTTTATTTTCATTAAACAACATACAATATAACACAATAATTAAATTATTAATTTTCTCTGTATTCATTAAAATACATAATATCAGCGTCATGTGCATACATGCAGTTATAATAGGCATTACAATTCAAGTCTTATCATAACTGGTAAAACCTGAAAGCCAAAGAAAGAAAACATCGGTATTTTATACTTTCTTTAGACAATATACAATATCACTCAATATTACTATTAAATACTATGGTAATGCCGTGGCATTCCCTTCCCTTATAAAATAACCTTTTTATCATAGTAAAATCTACATATCGCGTTTAGCGTAAAACATGTTGATGATTAGCAGACAGGCAGTCGATTCATTAAACGATTAAATGATTATTCGGTGTAGTGAAGCCTCTTCTCCATTGACATCCTTTCCTGCGTACTGGCAGACGCAGCGTTAGCCGTTACGTTTTTATTGGCTAATGGTTGCAGGCTTGCCATCTAGTGGCTTTGACCCAAATACCTTGATTAGTTGATTCAGGTGCATTTTAATTAGAGTTGGTTGCAGGAAAGTGGCTCTTCAAGACAATGAACGAGAGACCCTGCTCTTACGACACCAAGGTGTCATATTATTGCAATAAGAAAATGTTGCTTTACATTAATTCAGCCGGAACAAAATGCAGTAAAATTAATGAAAATTCTAGCTAGGTAACTATCTTAAACAAAATGTCATATTTTAAAGTCAACATGAAAATGTTTAATTTAAAGCAAGTAACCTTCATTGAAGTTTAATTTTTTTAGTTAATACAATGGAGATTGGTTTAATCAACAGAAACTCACAATATCGTTATCTGAGCCACATTAATTATCTAATGGCTCGTTTCCACCGAGTGGTACGGTACGCAACTTTTGCCGCTTCCATTGTCAGAAGTTGTGAATGGTACCCGAATTCCGAACTGTACCGTACCACTTTTTTGGCACCCTTCCGTTGGGGTACCTAGCACAGTAGTCCGGTACTAAAGGGTGGAGCTAAACTCACTGCAGAACATTGATTGGTTGAAAGAGAATAGTCACTTGCATGTGCTTTTTCGGCTGTGTTTTTCCTTGCAGCCTTGGCTCAAACAAAGCGTATCTACTTTTTGTGACAGCAGCCACATGCCGAGAAGCAAGAACAAGATCTGCTGTATGTCGACCTTTGTTGTTTACTGTGTTGCTTTCTTCTTCGCACGAGAATGACGTAGATCGCTACACCACACCTATCAAGTAAGGGTACTGTTGGCGGTGGAAACGCAAGCCGGATCAGGGTTTAGCGTCCTGAATCGTTCTGTACTGAACCGTACCACTCGGTGGAAAGCCATAAGTTGTTTTGACAAAAGAAAAACAGTTGTGATAAAAAATTTTTACAGTGTGTTTAATATCATTTCTCAAATTTAAATAATTTTCTAGTTCAGTGGTTTTCAATCCTAGTCCTGGGGATCCACCGCTCTGCACATTATGTATGACACACTAGAGGTACGTTTAAACAACAATGATGTACTTAAAATGTTTTTCCTTTGCATTTTTCGCATACAGACGACAACGTTGTCAAAACGATCCCGTTCACACGGATCCGCGAAAAATACTAAAAACACTGTATTATGCACGTCAGGCCAGTAGTTGGTGCTATGAGCCAATAAGCGCATATACTAAACATGTTCGTGATGTTCACAAATTCGTGTTTTTGTAGTTACACTGACGCATAAAAAGTTTTAAGTTTTTAGTTAAAAAGGTTGTCATGCAAACGCCACTCAGTTCAGTTCATGCAGCACTCACCAAATGTGCTGATGATGCGAATCAGGTGTGTTAAGAGTAGGGATGGGCATTTTTCAAAAATGTTGTATTAGAATATTTGGGCTCATAAAAAAACTAATATTCGAATATTAGTTTATTTAAATGATGTTTAATGAGAAAGACGTTATTTTTGTATTCATCAAATTGTCACCATTTCTAAACAAGCTTACGATTAGGCAATATACACAACAAGCTTACGTTATATCTTAAGGATTTCTTTTAGTTCAAAACATTAAACAGTAATCAAAAAATATAAATAACAAAGCATTATAAGCTCAAGCAGCGCGAACGGGGAAAAAAACGCTAATAAAGCAGACTGGCAGTTATTGTGCACAACGTACACTCGAGTCAGCATATGGTAATGTTGAGGAAAAACAATACCACCACATGCTCGGGTGAGAACGTGCTCCGCTGACAGACGTTGCAGAGACACACAGATAACGGTGTGCTAAGAGAAGTTTCTAACAGCACTTTGTGTTTTCTGTCTCATTCGACGAAACTTAAAGGAAGCATATGTCTAGAGATCATTTTGCTATCATATGTTATCATCTTGGCTCATTCGAGATACAGCTGCGCTTACCTGCAGTCGTGAATGCAGTGATGGACAGCTGTCTTTCCTCATCCGACTGGTGTTTGGATTTCGTGTGATTTCTCATTGTGGTGGTGATATTATGATAAATTAGTTTCATTAATTCATTTGATTAAAAGTAACTCCATTTTGTAAGATCATTTTCAATTTTCACCTAAGTAATTCCAAACATCGCGAGGCAGACGACGACAACATTATGTGATCAAATACAATCAACTTATCAACCCGCTCCACAGCACCACCCAGTGGATTTAGTTATAACTGTGAGTTTTATCCGGATTTATCATGGATTCACTGCATTTACGGCCAGCAAAGCAACGTAGTAAAACTCGAATAGTATTTTTTCCCCGCGAATTATTAATTACATATTCGTGCACACCCCTAGTTAAGAGAATATGAGGTGCGTCTCTAGCTCTCTAGTTCAGTAGTCAGGGCACTGATTAGGGGGTCGGCCATTTTAAGGGGTGTCTCAATTGAAAAAATCATTACAGTGCACTGAAAGGTTCACTCCCTAAAAGGTCCCACAATGCACCATGAAAACCAGGGAGCATCGATGCTCACTATGTTCCCTTAACTGATGTTCTGAAGTGCGAAACATAAATTGCGCAGGCCAACTCACTGCACATAATGAGACGCGGCAGATGCTGAATTAGTGCCGAACCTAATTAAATTTGTGCCAAATTCTTGTAGATGATATAGCCTAGTGATTAGGGAATTTAGGGAACTGATTAAGACAAACTCATACAAAATATGCAGGTTCCAAGAACCAGGACTGAAAACCACTGCTCTAGTCCATCTTTGTGTTACAGGGGTCTCAACTTTACAACAGGTTATGCTATTAGGACAGTGTCTGAGTCTGTGCTGAACTGCACAACTGAAGTATTTGTCCATTCGTTGGCCAGTAGATTATCTCTGTCGTTTGCCTATAAAATAAAACAAAAATGTTGTCAGCAAATAAACTTTCCACAGTTTACTGTTGTGTTGGTTCTGTGTTTCTAAATAAACAATAATTTTTTATATTTTTTTTTCATAATTGTCACTTTATTTTCTTATTTTCTCTAAATAAATAATTTAGCATTTTGCCAAATAATATTGTTTATATTGTTAAAGAATTATTTACATGGAGGTCTGTTGTTATTTCTGTTGCTTCCTCTCTTGTGATTGCCTTTTCTGAAACGTTCAGGAAAAAGAATAGGCAAGAGAACGATAAATATTGATTGACAAGTGAATGCTTATTGAAAAATTAAGTGTATAATCATCCTCATATAATAGTAGTAGTAATAATAATAATAATAGTAATAAAAATAATAGAGATCTTACTATTCCGTGACCACAATTTCCAAGAAACTCCAGATAACAAAAATAATATAAGCACTGCTCCATATACTAGTGCAATCACCTGAATAACGCCTCTGAAAAAATAAGGAAATTGTTAGACTCAGCTAGTATCAAACGTCTGATAAATAGAACCAAACAGATGTTAAGTAGCATTTATGTTTTACTAAAGATTTCTTTGAACATACCTGCGTTCATAAGTGGGTGTGGGTTCAAATATTCTACCTTTAGATGATACAGTAACTGTAGAGTTACTAGCAACATATGGAGTTGCTGATCTACTGGTTAGTGGAGTCCTAATGGTACCACTGCTGTGAGATGGGTTCTCTTTTGAGTTCTCCGTTGTGGTTAGATAGGATGAGGACTGTATCGTAGAATGAAACTGCTTTGGTGATGCAGTAGATGTCTGGTCAGGTTTTTCAGTCTGAATCAAAGTGCTTTCTGGTAATTTTGATTTTGTGGGTACAAGAGGAGTGACTGAATTATGGTTGTGTACATCCATAGCTGAAGTGAAGAATGGTGCTGTGGTATATGTGGAAGGTCCTGTAAATAAAAAAGAGCAGGTCAATGACACATAGTTAAAAAAAACTATGTTTTAAACTAATCAAAGCAGTAATGTGTTGTTTTCAGAAACTCATTATGAAAGTCATTATTTCTTTTGTATGCACTGCCATTGTCTTTGAAGTGTGCAATTACTCGAATGTTAAAATACTTTCACGGTCAGAACTGTGGCACAGTGGTCTGCATACACTCATGATATAAACTGTTGGATTATAGGACCCAGTTTCTCACCCCTACTTTCCTGTCCAAAAGTCTTAAATGGCACCTATTATGCCGCTTTTTACAAGATGTAATATAAGTCTCAGGTGTCCTCAGTGTGTGTCTGTGAAGTTTCAGATCACAATTCCTAACAGATCATTTAATTTACCATTTTGAAAATGCCATTTTTGTTGGGTTTGTGAAAAATGAGCTGTTTTGTGTGTGTCTCCTTTAAATGCAAATGAGCTGCTGCTCCCCACCCCAGAGGGTTCACAGCTCCTGAACGCGAATGAAAACTGAAACATGATACATCTGTTTGGTTTTGATGATAATCTCTATGGTGGACACGCTCATGTGACATTACTTATTCATCATCATGAAATATTATCATCTGCATGGCTTTTAAAGCCTTATCACTCTCAACTTGAGCACACACAAACACATGTGCACAGAGAGCTGGATGTCGGTGCGTCCGTGAGTATTTTAAACTAGACTAGTTCTCTTTCATGTGTTATTGCGATTAAACTGTCAAATGCACACAAGGTTATGTCAGAAACACACAAAGTTCACATGAAAACAGTTGGTTATGTCTGTGCACGTATGCAGCAAGTACAGAAATCCCATGTGTATATTGTGTAATAAAGTGAAAGCAGTTTAATATACAGTACCTACTGATATGGTGTTAATATGAATAAAACAACAGAAGATAAACAGAAAATCACTCAGTGCTCTTGACTGAATGAACTTCAGTAGCTTTATTAAGAACACATTTCTTACTTGAATGCTGCTGTTAAATGCTCTGGCAAGGAGATAAACATGGCAGACTTTGTATAGCTCTCTGAGGGCGAGGTTTATGCAAGTGTCCATCAACACTCATGGGTGGGGCCTATAAAATGTGACGTCACATTGCCCATAATCTGCAAAGGCTTGATCTGAGACACTGCTTATGATTTATGGGGATTTTAAAAAAGGAGTGGGTGGATTTTTACCATTATAGGGTGGTTGTGTACATACACTGCCAACACACATTTACATTCAATCACCATGTAAAAGTGAATTTTGCACAATAGGTGCCCCTTTAAAGGGATAGTTCACCCAAGTTTTTTTTTTTTTTTTAACAAACCTCTATGAGTTTCATTCTTCTGTTGAACACAAAAGAAAATATTTTAAAGAATGTTGGTAACCAGACAGTTGATGGTAGCCATTGACTTCCATAGAATAGAAAATACTCAGAATTTAAATTTTTGGATGAACTATCCCTTTAACATGTTTCTTTCAAAATATAGCTATGTTTGTTTGGTTGGCCCTATATGGCAACACTGGCATAAACAATGGCGTGGTTTTGGGGCAGGTCTATCTGTTTAGCTGACCAATGACTGATGAGGGAGTTTTCGAGAAACCTGTTTCAAATGTCATTTAAAGTTTTTCGCAATTCCATTGGCGGGGCCGAAATTACACACTTATGGTGTGATCTCATTAGAAAAATGTTGGTTACATTTCGTTGCAAAAAAGGTCCACTGTCCAATGTCAATAGTGTAGTGTTGTATGAAGCACAGCTCACAAATGAGTAATTTTCAAAACAAGCAGGTTTCTGTTGGTCAACACAGTGAATTTGCTTGGCCCTAGGTCTTTAACCCTCCTCATCCATCGGATTGCCAGACAGAGAAGCGTGATTTGTCACTCCAGGGAACACTTCTCCACTGCTCTAGAGTCTAATGGCGGCGTGCTTTACACCACTGCATCCGACATTTTGCATTGCACTTGGTGATGTAAGGCTTGGATGCAGCTGCTCGACCATGGAAACCCATTCGCTCTCTACGCACTGTTCTTGAGCTAATCTGAAGGCCACACGAAGTTTGGAGGTCTGTAGCTATTGACTCTGCCGAAAGTTGGCGACTTCTGTGCGCCTCAGCATGTGCTGACCCCACTCTGTGATTTTACGTGGCCTACCACTTCCTGGCTGAGTTGCTGTTTTCCCAATTGCTTCCACTTTGTTATAATACCACTAACAGATGGTGGAATATTTAGTAGTGAGGAAATTTCACGAATGAACTTATTGCACAGGTGGCAACCTATCACGGTACCACGCTTGAATTCACTGAGCTCCTGAGAGCGACCCATTCTTTCAAAAATGTTTGTAGAAGCAGTCTGCATGCCTAGGTACTTGATTTTATACACCTGTGGCCATGGAAGTGATTGGAATTGGAATGATTTGGAGGGGTGTCCCAATAGTTTTGGCAATATAGTGTACACAGTGGGGAGAACAAGTATTTGATACACTGCCGATTTTGCAGCTTTTCCTACTTAGAAAGCATGTAGAGGTCTGTAATTTTTATCATAGGTACACTTCAACTGTGAGAGACGGAATCTAAAACAAAAATCCAGAAAATCACATTGTATGATTTTTAAATAATTAATTTGCATTTTATTGCATGAAGTATTTGATCACCTACCAACCAGTAAGAATTCCGGCTCTCACAGACCTGTTAGTTTTTCTTTAAGAAGCCCTCCTGTTCTCCACTCATTACCTGTATTAACTGCACCTGTTTGAACTCGTTACCTGTATAAAAGACACCTGTCCACACACTCAATCAAACAGACTCCAACCTCTCCACAATGGCCAAGACCAGAGAGCTGTGTAAGGACATCAGGGATAAAATTGTAGACCTGCACAAGGCTGGGATGGGCTACAGGACAATAGGCAAGCAGCTTGGTGAGAAGGCAACAACTGTTGGCGCAGTTATTAGAAAATGGAAGAAGTTCAAGATGACGGTCAATCTCCCTCGGTCTGGGGCACCATGCAAGATCTCACCTCGTGGGGCATCAATGATCATGAGGAAGGTGAGGGATCAGCCCAGAACTACATGGCAGGACCTGGTCAATGACCTGAAGAGAGCTGGGACCACAGTCTCAAAGAAAACCATTAGTAACACACTACACCTGCAGCGCACGCAAGGTCCCCCTGCTCAAGCCAGTGCATTTCCAGGCCCGTCTGAAGTTTGCCAATGACCATCTGGATGATCCAGAGGAGGAATGGGAGAATGTGGTCTGATGAGACAAAAATAGAGCTTTTTGGTCTAAACTCCACTCGCCGTGTTTGGAGGAAGATGAGTACAACCCCAAGAACACCATCCCAACCATGAAGCATGGAGGTGGAAACATCATTCTTTGGGGATGCTTTTCTGCAAAGGGGACAGGACGACTGCACCGTATTGAGGGGAGGATGGATGGGGCTATGTACCTCCTTCCCTCAGTAAGAGCATTGAAGATGGGTCGTGGCTGGGTCTTCCAGCATGACAACGACCCGAAACACACAGCCAGGGCAAATAAGGAGTGGCTCCGTAAGAAGCATCTCAAGGTCCTGGAGTGGCCTAGCCAGTCTCCAGACCTGAATCCAATAGAAAATCTTTGGAGGGAGCTGAAAGTCCATATTGCCCAGCGACAGCCCCGAAACATGAAGGATCTGGAGAAGGCCTGTATGGAGGAGTGGGCCAAAATCCCTGCTGCAGTGTGTGCAAACCTGGTCAAGAACTACAGGAAACGTATGATCTCTGTAATTGCAAACAAAGGTTTCTGTACCAAATATTAAGTTCTGCTTTTCTGATGTATCAAATACTTATGTCATGCAATAAAATGCAAATGAATTAAATTTAAAAAACATACAATGTGATTTTCTGGATTTTTGTTTTAGATTCCGTCACTCACAGTTGAAGAGTACCTATGATAAAAATGACAGACTTCTACATGCTTTGTAAGTGGGCAAACTTGCAAAATCGGCAGTTTATATACATACATACACATATACAGGCAAAAAATCCCATATATATATATATATATATATATTTGGGATTTTGGAGAGGACAGTCTCTCTCGCTCTCTCTCTCTCTCTCTCTCTCTCTCTCTCTCTCTCTCTCTCTCACACACACACACATTACATAGTGTGTGTGTGTGATTTAAGATATTTTAAGAAATGATAATTTAAGTTATTTTTAAGATCTGAGGTAAATTGTCCATTGTTGCTTTCATTATGGCTAATTAAGTCATAAAAAATGATATATAAACTCAAATTAAACCATTTTATGTTGCAGAAATAGAAACCATTTCCAGAAATAGAATCCCTGGTTGCTCATCGCATCTTGCCATCTTTTCTCGTTAGGAGAAAAAATACAATTAACATGGTAAAGATACGTGTTGCTGCGCATCTGGTAAGGACACAGTATTAATCCAATATATTTGTAAACTGCATAACATACATGAACAACTGTTATTGAAACTTACTTGTGTTGGCATCTGTAATGAGTTGCCTTAAATGGACATTGATATGAACAGGAGCCTGCACATCCCCAGCCATACACCAAAACCAGCCTGCATCTGTCATCTTCAGTCCTGTCAGTGTCACTGTATAAACACCATCATATGTATCGTTTATCTGTACAGCTGCACCAGTTGATGGCTCTAAATCCTGAGCCGTTTGACAGGAGTGCAAATCTCCACTTCTGCACCATTTTTTCTCATCATCTTTAAGTTTGTCACTGTAGAGACATTGGATGGTAACATTGCTGCCCTCTTCACCTGACACATTGTTGCTGGCCACTGACAGATCTGGAGTACCTGAAAATAATAAGATGACAAAATCAATTACTTTTGGAGCCATCAAATATCTCATAGTGGTGCTAAAGTATCTCAATAACATTTACCCTCAGTGACGGTAAGTTCTAGAGATGTTCTAACAATGGAACTTTGCCTCCTCACGGCACACCAATAACGGTTTGAATCACTGCTGCGTAGGTTCGTTATCGTCATGGTTGTTACCAGTTCATCTGGGCTGTTGTAAAAGCTAATGCCTGGTCGCTTCTCTTGGTTGAGAGGTCGCATTGTCATGTAGGGAATCCAGTATTTTCCTTTGCACCAGAATTTAGGAAGGTCCTTGAGCTGGAGATTGTAGTGACAGGGAATGGTGATAGATCCCCCACTTTGAGCTGTTATCTTCTTTACTGTCCATAGAGAGTTGGTACCTGTAAGTCATAAAATGATAATATACTCTAAAAAGATTTTCTTCGTAACACAAAGACATTGAAAGGCCAATTCACACTGCACCAACAGATGCTGCTGACCAATGCTGACAATCACCAGATTACAGTACGTCATTTCTCAGACATCCCACGACCCGACAAGTGCCGCTTCAACATGTTCAATCGGCTAAAACAAGCTCCGTCAGATGCCAACAGGCGCCGACAGGGGTAACACACTGATCCGATAAAACCCAACGAAGTGTCTGTTGCTGTCTGTCGCTGTTTGTTGGTGCAGTGTCAATTTTTCAAAGGGTAAAATACCAGCAATACGGTTTTGGAATGACATTAGGGTGAGAAAATAATGGTTTTTGGGTGAAAATTCAATATGAAAATTCAATATGTGCTGGTCGTAGTAGGTTAGCATTTAGGTCTGGTGTTCACACAGTACAAACTTCATCTCAACTTCTCTCTACTGCATATTAAAAAGATTTTTTGTCAGATGTAAACTGCTTCAGATCAACAGCAGGGTCACCAAATCCGACAGGGCAGCATTAAAGGTTACAGAAATACATTACCACCCTCTACTTCACATAGAATGGCTTTAATGTTACCCAGATTCACTCTGGTGATGTCTAAACATATTTATTTTATATTTTAGAAAGTATGTTTCTCTGATGTGAACAGTTGCTAATATCTACATATCCATTACCCCCATGAATTTCACACACAATGGCTTAAATGCTATGCAAATTGAACAGTGACTTCTAGTCAAAAATACACAGATACACATCTACAATAGGAACCTGTTCCGGCCTTTAGGTGGGTTCCAACTGCCATTGATTCAAAGAGCTGATGATGAGGTAATAATAAAACTGTTCAGCGAAATTGAGAACTTGTGTAATACTTATATACTTAATAACTGCATAGTTTACAGTGTGCCATAGTTTTAATTAGGACAGCTAAATGTGAACAAACAACTGCTGCTGTGACCTTTGATTACTTTTTTCTCCTTCTGCATTGCATGGATGAGAATCTGTGGACACCCCTGCTTTGTGTTCAATATGCTATACAGATTGTGACTGCTTGTTTTTGCATTGAAGCTATTTCATTAGCCCTTGGTCTGCTTTCAAAGGATGTATAAACAAATATACTATACGATGGACTGTTACATGAGAATAGCAAACATTCACAAGTCTGTCACATTATCAGTATATTATATAATTATAGGCTATATAAAATTATAAAAATGTTAGCCTAATAATTAGCTTGTTTCTGCCACAGAATAAAAAAGGTAATTGCAACTATTTTATCTAACAATTCAGACTTTTTTTTTCTCACAATTGCAGGTTATATCTCACAATTATGACTTTATAACTCACAATTCTGAGTTTATATCTCGCAATTATGACTGTATTACTCACAACTTTAATTTGTGCTCTTGTATGAATAAATTCAAATGACATAACTTTAGATACTTTTCTTCCTTGTTTTTCTAGCTAAAAAAAGTCCTTGATAACATTAGTAAAATCCTATTTTTAAAGAGAAGTCATTCTCAAAAGACATTAGTTGTTAGTTGTTGGGTTTTTTTATTACTAATTTTATTACACTCACACTGTCTTTGCGTGATTAGTGAGTCTTGAAATATCCTGTTCTCTTGAATGTATGACGTTACAGAAAACTAGTCATCCAGTCCGCTTCTGTTCACACAGCAGGACTTTGGTAAAAATGTGATTGCGAGTACAGAAATTGTACGGGTGTGAGTTTGGTGATAGAATGTGGTTGTCACTCCTGTAAACTAAGATATATAAAAGTAATTATTTTAAAAAACATATTATTTCGTGCAGCCACTCTCCTCAGTGTAGCTCATGGAAGCCTGCTGGGCCCCTCACAATTGCTTATTTATATCTCCCAATTCTGAGAAAAAAAGTCACAATTGACTTCATTCTTTATTCCCTGGTGGAAACAAGCTTCCATATTTCTGAGTGAATACACTAGAAAAAAGAGGATGTCTGGTGAGAGGGAACATCTGAAATTCTTCTCTGTTGCAATGTCAGGCGAGCATGATTACGTAAAAATCACTTTGACGTCAGTGAATTGATAAATGTTGAACTGTGTATTATCTTTACTACTAGAGCATAGAGCTTCTTGTAAACATAATAAATAAATATCTATATTTATTGTTAAAGCTGTTCTTCTTGCATAGCCTGTATTGTAATATATACATTGTGTTGTATTATGTCAAAACAACTCCACATACCTAAAACCCATATAGGCTACTTTTAGTATTTTTTCAAAATATTTGTTAAAAGCGAATTACAGTTGTGGTTCTTGTTTTTTTTTTTTTGTACTATCGCTACCGATGAAGTACATAATTGATGGTCATATTAGTCATTGAATAATATGCAACATTCTTACATCAGATTTATTATTTTCAAAACATATGAAAAAAGGTTTCAAAAACATTAAAATAACATTTTTATGACTGACAAAGCAGGAATAGTGTTTTTAAAGAATCCTATTCCCTAAAATAATTTAAAGAACCAACGCAGGTTTAGTATACAGCATTGGATTATTTTTCCTAAGGACTTACCTTGGACTCCTAAAAGCAGCACTAGGGTAGTCAGCAGAAAAGCCATGATTTAATCAGTGATTTTATAAAAATGATAAACCTTCCTCGCATGTATCTTCGACTTGTATCTTATCCATTTGAATCATACTTCCTTTTATACACTACTGTGGATTTCAACATTTCCTGCACAGTCTCATATCCTTCTTTCCTCATGGCTCACCAACGCAGGGCTAAAGGGGGGATCATCACCATGAGAAAGTAATCAATATTACAAAAATAAAACAATGCAAATATGACAAAATGTGTCATTAAAAAGTGTAAAAGTCACTCGTGTTTATAAAGTAGGCCTAACACTGTCCAACAGCAACACCCACAGGTAAAGTTAAAGCAGGAGTCCGCATCTCTCGTGCCTCCTCTGATTCCATTGCCTTAAAAACGTACTGTGGCAACATTTTTGCAAAACGCAAAATACGTACCAATACGTACATATCAATGCAGTTTCCAACAGAAATGAACACTAGAGGCAGTAAAACAGCAAGAACTTTTAATTATTTTCATACACAATTATGATTACAAGGGCAGATTATGGATTAATAGAGACTTGTTTTCACGTGGGTCCTTGCACCATATCAGGCCTATATTATGACCTCAACACTTTATACCATAGTGCCTGATTTGTAAACGAATACATTTTGGAGTTTGCATCACATAACCACTGACGTATTATGCTTGCTCGGTAGCTCAGCTAGTACAACACTACTCGGTTACACTTTATTTTACGGTGTCATTGTTACAGTGTAATTATATCTTTAAGTACTGAGTAATATTAATTAACTACATGTACTTACTATAGGGTTAGGGTAGGATTAGGGTTTGGTTGAGGGTTAGTTGCATGTAATTTTGCATAATTTACTGTTATATTACTATGGTAAGTACATGTAACATATGTAACAAGGACACTGTAAAATAAAGTGTTACCCACTACTCTTGTGATGCAGAGCGCTCTGGTACGAATCCCGTGAAACACCAATCACGGCAAAAAGCTCAAAGACGAGTTAAAAAAACAAGCTAAATGGCATGGGTACTATTGCGTTTTTATGTCACATTTGCTTTGTTAACATTATTGGTTAGGTTTAGGGTTTAGTGTAGGTGGTACGTTATTTTAAAACGTGATGGAGCATTAAGCTTTTAGCGCCACTCACCAGACATTTCAATTCAGAACTGCGGTGATACATACAAAAACCAACGTAATAAAACGTTGCCATATTCGCGTTCATCTGTTCCAGAAAAAAATAAACACTTTTATATAGCGCCACTCACTGGACATTTCGCATTGAAACATGTCGTGAAACGTGCACGACACAACATATTTTGCGTTTGCAAAAATGTTGCCACAGGTAGGCTACATTTGGTGGGTTTAGTGGGGTGTAGTCATAGACCAGAGATAGGCAACACCGGTCCTGGAGAGCCACTGTCCTGCAGAGTTAAACTCCAACCCTGATAAAACTCACCTGATTGTAGCTTTCTAGTAATCCTGAACAAAGCCACTAGATGGCAAGCCCGCAACCTTTAGCCAAAAAACGGCTAATGCTAACACTGTGGCTTTGTCGGTACACAGGAAAGGAGACCAGAGGCTGATTTTTTTTTTTGAATGGATGTCAATGGAGAAGATGCTTCACTACACTAAATTAACCGCTTTTGTGCGGAAACGATGAATCGATTGTAATGAATCGACTGTCTGTCCACTAATCTTCAGCATGTTTCACGCTAAATAATACTTTTGTTGGGAACGATAGGCTATGTAGATTTTACTATGATAAAAACAAGGTTATTTTATAAGAGAAGGCAGAGAAGGGAATGTCACAACAGGTAGGACTCATTTACTGCATTACTATAGTATAGTAATATTGAGTGATATTGTATATTGTCTAAAGAAAGTAGATTTTGGCTTTGGCTTTAAGATTTGACCAGTTATGATAAGACTTGAATTGTAATGACTATTATATGCTGCATGTATGCATATGACGCTGATATTATGCATTTTAATGAATAAAGAGACATTTAATATTTTAATTATTGTGTTATGCAGTATGTTATTTAACGAAAATAAAAAATAAAAAGTGTTCTTTCTATCGCTGCCAGTGCTAGGGTAGTCTTGTATTGTAATGATTTATGACTGCTGTGTGCCTGTGATGAGATAACGCTTTTTAATGAATGATGGTAAAAAATACATATCATTTTAATGAATTAAATATGTATTAAATTACAATTACGTTTTTAGTGTTCTCTTAAATGTAGTTTTATGTGCCCTGCAGGGACTAGAAGTTTGCAGCTAATAGAGATATTCACCCTCTTTTTTCCGCAGTAAAGCACATTTCACAAACAATGCAGTCCTTCTGCATTGTTTGTGCGTTTGTGTTATTTGTGTGCAATAGCTGTGGACATCATGCCTTATCTCGACGTCGTGCTCTGGACAGACAAGTTTGTAGGATTCAGGCTCCTGCAAGCATGTGTATGGTTTGAAGAGGAACGGTCGTCCCCTGAGCCATGCCGAATCACTGAGTTGGGATGCGGAAACTCCTCTAGAGGTGTCTTTCCACGAACTGTCAAGTATTGAGTCATGTACATTCTCACCCTCGCTAGCAGCTCGCTTTAGCCCATAAATGGCAATGGCGGGGGAAGGTCTATTCCCAAAAACATGTACCTTCATGCAGTACTCTATGACGTCCTTTGTTGGGTCACTGTCTCTGAACCAGAAGAACCTAAGAAAGTTACGATGGTCTTCTCTGACCTTGAAACAATGGAACATTTGTTGGATGTCAGCTGTGATGGCTACGGGTTCCTTACGGAATCGAAGAAGGACTCCCAAGTTATTGTTCAGATCGCGCCCCGTTAACAAGACATTGTTGAGGGAGATGCCATGATGTTGGGCACTGGAGTTGATCTGTGTATTTCTTTTAGTGGTAAACTGCAAAGATCGGCAGGAACCAACACTCCTCTCCCTCCTTCAGTGGTGGTGCGGGTTCAGTGTGGTCATTCTCCAGAATTCTCTTCATGAAAGAGACAAACTGTTTTTCCATCTCTGGTTTCTTATTAAGAGTACGCTGCAGAGAATGAAATCTATTAAGAGCTTGTTCACGATTGTTGGGAAGTGTTTGTCTTGGCTCTCTGAAGGGCAATGGGGTGACCCAACTGTTTCCTTCATCCTTGTAAACCTCTGAATTCATGATCCTTAAGAATGTGGTGTCCAAAATGGATGGGGCGAGTTTATTGTCGTTCTTAGTTCGTTGGAACACATCACAACCAAGATTGTTTTCTGAGGTTCTGTACATGCTGTTTTTGCATGCGCCGAGGATAACACTCCTAGGCTTCCTCTTTCAAGTTCATGTAACTAGTGCAGGGCGAAAGGTAAGTGGTGCGACCATTCTCTAATATATTGGTCCTGAAGGTGCTCACACTAGGTTTAGGGTGTTTCCCAAACATACCTCACTGACTACCACCCAACCCAAGTCTAACCTTTGAGCAAAGGGTGCATCATGTGGGCAATTAATTTGTTGTCTGACCTTGTGCACCTTAATGATGTCTCTCCCCAGTAGGAGAAGGATCTGAGCATTGGGATCGAGTTTGGGAATTTGGCTTGCGACTGTGAGAGTGAGAGTGATTCAAGGCTACATTCGGGGTAGGTATCTCACATCTGCTGGCCAGTATCAGCACTTCCTGCAGCCGGGTGAGATCAGAAAAACCTTCAGCCTTCCTGGCAGACATATTGGTAAAGAAATCGTTTTTTTGCCAATGAGCGATTACTCTGATCGTCGAGTACTGCGTACAGGGCCAGCCCAAGCCTTTATGGGGCCCTAAGCAGAATTTTATTTGGGGGCCCCTTGGTGCAACCAATACGATTGACTATTGTCAATTCTTGATAATTCGCACACCCATTATCAATTTTATTAGTTGTAGCTGTGTTGCTTACATCATGTCTGCCTGGCATGTTTTTACCCTTATGCGGTTTTTAATTGTAACAGCAGCAAACCCACAAGAGTGGTCAGGTGTTAATTTTCACTTTAATATTCAAAGTCTTACAGTACTACAGTTCAGACTGGGATATGTACGTTGTTTTTTTTTAATGTTTTTAAAAGAAGTCTCTTATGTTCACAGTATGCTCAATTTTTTCCCCCAGGATTCTTTGATGAATAGAAGGTTCAAAAGAACAGCATTTATCTGAAATAGAAAGCTTTCAAAGAATCCTAAAAACAATTTTTTACACAACTGTTTTCAACACTGATAATAATCATAAATGTTTGTTGATAATCAAATCATCATATTACAATGATTTCTGAAGGATCATGTGACACTGAAGACTGGAGTAATGATGCTGAAAATTCAGCTTTGATCACAGGAATAAATTACAATTTAGTATATATTCTCATAGAAAACAGCTATTTTAAATTGCAATAATATTTCACAATATAACTGTTTTTACTGTATTTTTTATCAAATAAATGCAGCCTTGGTGAGCAGAAGAGACTTCTTTTAAAACAAGAATTGTTGATGGATTTCTTTCAAACGTTAAACAGAGCTTTTATTTTGGCAGAAACACGGAGGAAGACCTTAGTGCTTCTTTTTGTTGACAACAACAGATTTCTAAAGGATACTCATTACGAATTTGGGAAATGTTTGCTGAATGTTGCGTTCCCAAATTCTGAGCGACTTAAAGATATAGCATTTGCAGAGAAGCATTTACTGTGAACAGAAACTGAAAGCTATGCTGTACTTTGAACCCTAACAAGCTAATAGTGTCCAGTCCATGGCGGGGCGAGCTTGTGCAGCACTGTCAGAATCAATCCGTGCATACATTAGAAAACCTTTTTTAAAAAAAAAAAAAAGTGCAGTGTATCTAGTAATTGCTTAAGGACATATGCGATTTCAATAAAGTAACATGCAGCAAGAAATAATTTAATGTGCTCTTGGGGGCCCCCTGGTGGCCAAGAGGGCCCTAAGCAGCCGCTTAGTTCGCTTATGCCTTGGGCCAGCTCTGACTGCGTAGATTTTGATGACTTTCTCTGGCTGATTCTGAGGAAACACCTGCACCAAGCATATCTTAGAGCATGATTTTCCTGGCTGCCCCTTGCCACAGATCTCGGTATAGTGTGATTGTCACTGTGGATGTTGACAATTTGTAGTCATCTCCTTCTGCTATGTAGCTCACTTGCGGGGTAGGAGACTTAGGCACTTGACAAGGCAGGCCAGGGTGCATGACTGTGACATGGCGATTACTCTCGCATTCACTACACATGACAGTTACCTTGCAGTCTTTGGCCAAATGAGTAGTGGATGTGCAACACTTGTAGCATATTCCATTCTCACAGAGGAAAGATTTTCTCTCCTCAATAGGTTTAGCTCTGAAAGTGCAACACTTTTTCAAAGGGTGTGGTCTGTTATGTATTGGGCAGTGGTTTCCTGGGTCACTGAGAACATCGGTTTTGTGAGTTGACAATCCTGAAAATTTTTTTTTTTTTGGAATGGATACCGCTGGAACGAGAAAAGGAGAAACTAGGATTGTTCCTGATGCATGCCTTATTGCAGATAAACTCAGCAAAGAATGAGAAAGGGGGGAAAGCCCATTGTGTTCTGCTTTGAACCTGATTCCTTGGGCTGCCCATTTTTCTTGAAGAGTGTGTGAGAGCTTTGCTACTATAGGACTGATACCTCGAGCGGTATCCAAAAAGGCCAAACCGGGCAGGTATCCATCTTGCTTCGCCGATAAGATGTCCATGAGGAGATCTCCTAATTCCCTAAGTTTCATGGCAGTTTCTTGAACAACTCATCTTCGATTATCTCAGGTGAAGCATAACACTCAACCAGTCTGTCCCAGGCTTTCCTGAGAGCAACCTGAGGATTGTTAACATGCATGAGACATATTCTGTTGACATAATGGTCACACTTAAGTGCTATGATTCCTTGCCTAGTCACTTAGTTAAAAGGTTCAACTCTTCGCTAGCTGAGATGTCAAGATCTTTTATGGCATTTAAGAATAAGGCCTGCCACGCTCTGAAACTTTCGGGTCTGTCGTCGAACTGACGGAACCCTGTAGTCACCAATTCACAGTGCGCCAGAAACTTTACACTTTTACTTTGACCAATTCAGCCTGGGAAGCATAGTGTAGAGGAGTATAAGGTTGAGCTGTGGCATTCAAACTGGTTCGAGTGCCTGACTGAGGATGTGGCCACTGTTCGTTATTAGTCTCTGGGATGTTAATCTCTCTCCGCTCATGTTAATATTAAAATATTCGCCCAGGAACACTGAGGTAAGATGACGTAAAATTAGAACAGCCATCTGTCTGTACCACTTTGACTTCTTTGCTCGCTGTTTTGCTATTGTTCTTGTGCACTGACTCAATCACTAAACTGAACAGTCAATCAGAGTTCTCTCTCTTACCGACGGCCCGGCGCTGATTCTACATGCTGAATCGGCCCAAAAAACCCAGATGGCGTCCGTCTAGAGCCAACGGTGCGGAACAAACCGAAAAAACAAAGAGGTCCTAATTATCATGGTTCAGGGTGCATCATTGGCTTCCCGCTGTTGTCTGTGTTTGTCCTGTCATTTTCTGCAGCTCGTGACCTGGGCAATCAGCGTGGGTGCACACAGATCACAAGCTGATTTCCCTCACCTGTATCTTATAGCTCTCTTATAATCTCTGCTGTGTCTGCCCCTTGTTGTCAGTAGATAATTTTGTGCTTCAAAGTCAATGAACTCTGTTCACGTATCCTTTGCTTTTGAGTCCTCTGTTCACACTCCGTGACACTAATTACTCTAACAAAGACAACAAAAAGGGCACAAGTAATATTTGTATATGCAAAGCGTAATTTTTTTTTAAAATCTCACCTGACCAGTGCAATAGGTGATTCTCAAGAAGCACCTGACTAATCATCACGTATCATTTTGATACTCTCGGCTTTTCTAATACAGGTAAGTCAACGTATTTTTTTCGGTTGATAGATAGATCGATAGATATGTATGTATGTGGATATGTGTAAAAAATTGTTTTTTAAAAAAAATCTAATAGATGTTGTCAAGCATATTGTTGCAAACGTTTTTGCAGTGCACTGTAAAAATTGAATCATGGGTCTTGTAATTTTCACACAAAAAAATTAAGGTGATAATAAAAATAGTATGCATATTTTCTTAAGAAAATTGTGGTTCAGTGTTGTATAGAAAATATTGAGAACATTTCACTATTAAAACCAAGAGATATATTTTCCAAATTTTCTTAAGCAATTTTGAGGCTTGAATTGAGGAACCGATTAAGCTGATAAAATTAAGGGAAAAAAGGCTACCTATTTATTTTAAGAGAATTAGTTCAATTATGCAGTTTTATTTAGAGACACTATTGTTAGTTCCCAGCATTC
Source organism: Coreius guichenoti (assembly GCA_039654105.1). NCBI lineage: Eukaryota > Metazoa > Chordata > Actinopteri > Cypriniformes > Gobionidae > Coreius > Coreius guichenoti. The sequence goes on from CM077184.1 coordinate 7,508,145, forward strand.
CCAGTTATGTTTGACTTTTGAAAGAGTTTCTGTTATGTTTAAGTTTTGATCGTTACCATAAGAAGAGTAGATCTTATGGTTAGGTTGTGGATAACTGCATGTATAGTAATAATATGATGCATGTTGCTTTGTTCAATGAGCAATAACTTTGCTACTGCCAGTGCAGTAACAAGTTTGTTTCTACTTGTGCTGTGCTGCATACAGTCTATTAATTGTACATCATGACTCCAAGTCAAAAATAAACAGGTCATTTCCATTCACTCTAATCCACACCCTTTTTTTTAGAGTCAACTTAAAATAAAAAAGCACATTTCACTAAAAATATTAAAATAATTGTTTCATAGACTAAATAATTTAGGAATTTAATAATTTTAATATAGTTTTAAAACTACTCAAAAATATTATGTGTAATATTGTTACCATAATTTTTTTAAGTAAATAGCACATAACATTTTTTACAGTGTGTACATTAAAATTACCATGCAAATTTCTAAAAATTAATCTGTTTCTTTCGACAAATAGCATGTTTATCATAATGAAAGAGAAACATTAGACCAGCATATTTTTATGGGGTTTTTTTCTGATTTATAGGCTACATCAGAAAATTGCTGTCATTTTAATGGGGTTTATAACTTATCTTACACACCATGAATATAAATTTTGTGCTTTTAACAAAATGTGCTTTAAAATGTGTTTTGAACATACTATCTCTGTATTAAAAAATGTATTTAGTTACCACTTGTAGTACACTGGAACCCATCTTTCATACACTTTTAAATATACTCATCAGACATAGTAATGGTAAATATTCCCTTACCCATATTTTTCAGAAGAGATCTGACAAGTATGGTACCTGTCTCCATCGTTTCTTGATGTACAAATCTCCTTCAAATCTCCTTTATCGAAAACATCATTAGTGGTTTAGGCTTTAGAAGGAGAATATGATTACACCGTGTCCTAACTAGACGCGATGCGATAAGATTCCAGCATCAAGTAATTTGTCTGTCCACACCAGACGCGACGCGACTACGAGATGCGACAAAATCAATCAAAAACCACAGCCAATCAGAACAGCGTGTGGGCGGGCTCTCGCGGCAAGTGTAGGCTATGGCACCAAAGATTAATCTTGACGACACTCGCAAGGAAATGGATAAGTACATAATCAAATTCACAAATATTACACAATTTAAACATTACTAAAAATACTAAAGCAATAAAGAGTTACTAAAACAATCTTTGTAATAGAATATACTTGTTTGTTCACAGTTTGAACGTTCTTGTTTCCATTTGTTTAATTTCAAGATCTGAGGTGAATTATCCATTGTTGCTTTTAGTGCGACTACCTTACAAAGCTGGGAGTACTAAATACTATTCAAAGTCACATTACATGCTTTTAACATTAAATAAAGCACATAAACATTACCTAAGATTATCATTGCCATGTTTTGTGTTGTTGTTCCAGCCGCGACGTCACAGAAATAGAAACCGTTTCTATAATAGAATCGTCGTGTGTCGCCATCGCGGCTGGTTAGGACAAAAACTCTAATTAACATGGAAAAGATACCTTTTATCGCGTGCCATGGCATCGCGTCGCGTGTAGTTAGGACACGGTGTTAGGCGTAAGTGCCTCAAGATCATTCACAGCGTTGGAGGCTTTCATAATGGGACGGGCATTAAGGATTGCTTCTATCTCACACAGAAGAGTTTTAAAGCTTTCATCATCCATAGATTGTTGTCTAATGGTTGAATACAACACATTTTTCACAAGCTGAATAAGCCTCCCCCAAATTCCACCAATGTGAGATCTGGCAGGAGGGTTGACTTAAGTGGTTAAGTCTTCTTGATGACAATGCATGCTGGATCTTGTTAAGGTCTAACCCAGCTACTGCTTCCCTCAGCTCCGACAAAATTTGTACCATTATCTGATCTCAACTGGCCAGCTTGACCACGACGACACAAACCGGTGAATGGCATTAATACAGGAGTCTGTCTTTAAAGTATAAGCCATCTCAAGATGCACAGCCCTACTTGCCATGCAGGTGAAAATTACCCTCTAGCATTTACCTGTTCCTCAACCTCTCTTGACTTCAATGGGCCCAAAGTAGTCAACACCAATGTTTGTGAATAGTGGTAAATCAGGTAAAACTGGCAAATCAGGCATAGAGGAAGATGACAGCATATGACACCGTCAGAGATTCTTTTCAGACAAGCAGAATTAGCGTTAGTTATCTAGTAACGCTTACGGAGAAATGACAACATATAATTTCTTCATGCATGGCCCAGTTGCTGATGTACATGCTTCAAGATAAGTTGAGAAATAGCCTGGTCCTTAGACAAGATAACTGGATCCCTTTCTTCCTCAGGCACGAGAGCCCTAACAAGTCTCCCTCCTACTCTCCAAAGACCATTTTCCAGCACTGGATCAATCTGAAAGATGTCACTCTTTTTTGACAGTAGCTCCTGCCTTCAATGCAATAATCTCATCAGAAAATCTTTCTTGTAATACTCAATAATAGCAGTTCCCTTTCAGTCGGTCACGTTCGACGTTTGGGCATCGCTTTCAGAGACCAATCTACTTTGAGTGTAACTAAACGAGCCAATGAACACTGGCATGCGGTTCACGCATTCCACGCTCCTCCCCGCAGCGTGGGTATAAACAGGAAATGGAAGCGCCGCATCTTTGCTTTCTGCTTCGGAGCCGAACAACTGCTGTTCTCCAGTTTTGTTGTTTTCTCTACAAAGAGTGTTTTTCAAGACGAGTCTGCCTTTTCAGAGGATGCTTTGGATCTGGTGCGGGTGTGACAGCATGTGCAGCGGTGGTTGCGTCACGAGTGACAAAAAACAGCTGTTTTCACAGCTCAGAGCCTGGGCGTCTTCAAAGAGTGTGAGTGCTCACAGCAGGCTTGTACTGCAGAACTGCTGTGAGCCGCGGCCATTTCCCCTGTGTGCTTCAGCACTATCAGAGCGTTTCCTCTAAAAGAGCTACACGGTTTGACCCTGCGTCTTTTTCAAGATGTCATTCAAACCGTGTGTTTCTGGATGCAAGCGATATTTGTCCCCAGTTGACGGTCATGATCGCTGTCTCACGTGTTTGGGCGTTCGGCACACTGAGACAGTACGTGGAGATCCCCCCAGTGGAGCGGTCTGTGGCGATGCAACTGTGTCCCAAGACCGCTACCTCTTGGTGGGGTAATTCGCGTCTCCCCTCCCAGGCATGTAAGTTCTCATCCTCTCTGACGGGCAAGGCTTACACAGCCTGTGGAGAAGCCGCGCTGGCTTTGCATGCCATGGCGCTCATGCAGGTCTACCAGGCCAAAGCACTCAAGGAACTGCAAGAGGGTAGTTCTGACCCAGGGGTTATGCAGGAACTGTGTACGGCGACAGGCCTCGCTCTCCGGGCGACGAAAGTCACCGCACGCTCCCTGGGTCGGGCGATGTCCACGTTAGTGGTCCAGGAACGCCACCTGTGGCTAAACCTGGCAGACATGCGTGAACCCGACAAGGTTCGGTTCCTCGACGCCCGTCTGTCAGGCTGGCCTCTTCGGCGACACCATCGAGAACTTCGCCCAGCAGTTCTCAGTGGCCCAGAAGCAGACGGAGGCGATCAAGAACATTCTGCCCCGAAAACCAGCTGCTGCCTCCACCCAGTCGTCGGCCGCAGCGTCTCTGCCTGCTCGTCGCCGAGCGTGTCCCCCTGCGTCTTCCTCCGCCCCTGCGAAGCCCAAGCAGCAGCCTCCACCCGGACAGCAGGCGGCCGGGCGTAAGAGGGGCACCCAACCCGCGAAGTCCACTCGCAAGGGCAAGCGGCCCTGAGACGGGCAGCCCAGGGAAGAGAGGAGCTGCTCAACGGGAGATGGTGTCCACACCATCCGGGCGGAGAATCTTTTGTTTCATTTTGGTTCTGTTCTGCCGCTGGCTCCCCGGAGTCCAGCGGTACCCACATTTTCAATAAAAGAGCAGTTTCCTCCCTCCCTGGGCCACAATGCCTTGCCACTCCCCTCCCCCTCTCCCTTCGCCAGAGGGTAGCAGTGTGCGGCCCGAGGACGCCACCAGGCCTTCTCACCCACACTCTGCCCCCCCCCCGGAACCAGGTAAGTGTTGCACACCACATTCAGACCACACTCCGGGCCGCCTCCGGGCCTCCCGAGTCGGGTCCCTGTGTTCCACCTCGCTGCCCCACCCCGGGTACGTCTGTGGTCCCGTTGGTCCCGCTTGCACGGTCTCTGGGGGCCTGGCTAGCGCTCCCCAGCCCGTCTCGCTGGCTCATCCGTACCATCAGACTCGGCTACGCAATTCAGTTCGCCCGGCGCCCTCCCAAGTACAGGGGCATCCACTTCACCTCTGTGCAAAGCAGCAATGCTTATGTCTTGTGGGCGGAGATCGATGTCCTACTGGCGAAGGACGCGGTCGAGCCGGTTCCTCCAGCCGATATGAGGACGGGGTTGTACAGCCCCTACTTCATTGTACCCAAGAAAGGCGAAGGGTTACGACCAATCTTGGACCTGCGTGTCTTGAATCGGGCCCTGCACAAGCTCCCGTTCAAGATGTTAATGCAGAAACGCATTTTCGAATGCATCCGTCCCCAAGATTGGTTTGCAGCGATCAACCTGAAGGACGCGTACTTTCATGTCTCGATTCTCCCTCGACACAGACCGTTTCTACGCTTTGCGTTCGAAGGGTGGGCATATCAGTACAAAGTCCTCCTATTCGGGCTGTCCCTGTCGCCTCGCATCTTTACAAAAGTGGAAGAGGCAGCCATTGTTTCGCTCAGAGAACGCGGCGTTCGCATCCTCAACTATCTCGACGACTGGCTCATACTGGCTCACTCGCGGGATCAGTTGTGCGAACACAGGGACCTGGTGCTCAGTCACCTCAGCCTGTTGGGACTTCGGGTCAACTGGGAGAAGAGCAAACTTTGCCCCACGCAGAGGATCTCTTATCTCGGTATGGAGTTGGATTCGGTCAACCAGACGTGCTTTGCCCGTTCGGGTTGCGAGCACACTCAACTAGAAGTGTTGCTTCCTCCTGGGTGCTGGCTCAAGTCGCCTCGCTAACAGATTATCTGAAGAGCTGCGGGCTGGGCGACACCTAACACATTTGCTAGATTCTATAGCCTCCGTATAGAGCCGGTATCTTACCGTGTACACGCCCCCAGTGGCCAGTAGCGCGAAGGACCCGTTCTAGTGTCAGCTTGCAACGCCACTCCCGCCCGTTGGGCCGGATACGTGCGTTTATTGACTCCTGTAGTGTTCCCGAGAAATGCCTAACCCTGTTGAGTTCCTCCTATTTGCTTCAGTGTCTGGAATGTCCTAGGGGGCCTCAGTGATCCTCCAGGGGGGCTGCGAGATAACTTAAAATTAATTTAAATATATTATAATTCATTCATTTTATTATTAATACGTTAAATTAAAAAAAGATAAATGTAATTCATTAAAAAATAAATTCCAACAAAGCACCACCTCGTATGTATTCTGTGATTGTTTCGGAAGAACCCAAGCTGTTTCTCTTCGCGCTGTGTGAAACACAGACTGAAAGGCGGCTTAAAACACCCAACCGCTTCATGAACATAGGATACGCAAACTCTCTCAGTTGGCTGTTTAGTAATTTTTCTTACTCTTTTCTCCATTTCAAAAGTGCTGTTTCTTTCAATAACAGCATGCATGGCCATGCACTGAATTGCACTAAACAACATCGGCAACCTCCTTTGCACTCGTGAATTCATCCTCATTCATTTTCCCAATGACACTCATTGCGCACATAAGCATGTTTCCTTTAAAAACGCGTTCAATAGAGGGTATGCATCAACGTCACTTTCCCACCGGAACACGCCCCCTCAGCGAGACTGGGTGGCAGAGGAGCTGCTGCATGACTGAAGTTAATAGGGGAAAACGCGAGTACAACAAACGATTATCAGTTTAAACTAAAGGTTGGACTCAATATAGTGTTCCTTACAACTTACCAAAGATCCAGTGATCCATGTATATTGACATGCAGCCAGGAATCGTGTTTTCCTGACATTTATATGAGCCTGATTTCGATACATAAATATTTATCACTGTCAGTCATCACAATTTTGAGAGTGAATCCTGCATGTATATGCGGATGGGCCTATGTATTGAGGCGTGTATGTGGCCACTTGTCAAGAATGGAAAACAAAAGTTTTATTCAAATTCTGAATATATTATAGGCCTATTAATTGTTTTTTATATCACCTAGACAGCGTGCAAAAACGCAATCTCACAAAGTGCCGTTATATTAACCAGTGAAGCTGACTACACAATGAATCTCTTATTTACATAATGTCTACACTTTGTTAGAGAGGATTTGTGCACATGCAGAACTCAGCACTGGACAAAAACTCGAGCGGTGAGTGGATTCTAACTTCAACACCTATGATTGGCCATTGAGTTCAAGAAATCAACAAACATGTCTGTGATTGGTTATATTACTCACCAAAGGGAAAACACATTGGAAATTGAATCATTTGACGAGCGCAAATACAGATACGCACTGGATCTTTTACCAACTCTTTTTCGCTAATAATATGCTATTACACGAAGAAAACAGATCCTAGACCAGCAGTTATGGGCAGCTTCTCCCTCTAAAAGCAATCAGTAGCAGAAGCAGCAGGCAGCAGTGGTTTGAGTAAGAAAACTACACGCTAATACAACCGTCTCCCTCGGTCCGGAGGGGGGCACAGGGGTCCATGGCGAAGTTCACTCTGTTCAGTTCAAGAAGGCAAGACTCTGCAACACATCAGTTAAGCGATCCACACTCTAATAGTAGTCACTCACTCTGCCATATGCGCAAGTCGAAACCTTTTCCGTTCACAGAATTCCTCCGTCCATTCCAATGCACAAGAAAACTCAATTCCAAACGATATCCTCTTAGTCTGAGATGGTTCCTACTTTTGTAGTGGCTATATAAGCCAGGGCAATGTGGTATGTTCTTCATGCATAGTTTGGAATAAACAATGTTCACACAGCGATATCCATTTCAAACTGTTTGTTGTCCATTTAATGAAATGTATAGGCTATTTTACAGAGTTTAAAAGCAGTGGTTCTATGGTAAGAACCGTATGTTCCCGCCACCTGTCCATACCATAGAGTGTAAAAAAAATATATGGACGACTCACCTTCACTTTCTTCCATTGTAGAAGCCGCCAACGTCCCAATATGGCGCTGACATCTTGGGCTGATTTGGGACCTGAGTCTGCGCAGTAGTGAACACGGGACCCGAGTCTGCGCAGTACTGAGCGCAAAGTAAAGCCGCACTATCAAGGCCTCGCCCACACTCTCGCAGAATCGGTTAGTACAGTTTCTCCCCCATGTTTAAAATGCCCAACTTTACAGCAAAAAAAAATATGTTTACAGCCTGGTACAAAAAGTGGTTTTGGTCTATATAGCTAATTTTGCCCTTCATGACAACTGTGAGGGGGGTGAATTGTTTTACAACTCATCCCTTTAAATTATATTAAGCCTTAAAGTTCTGCATAATTAAGGGCGTGGCCACTTGAGTGACAGGTGGATTGCCACTATGGTCGAGCTAGGCAGGAGTGGCTTCAGCAACCAGGCGCCTCAGCTCCACCCAAGTCCCACCTCTTTGCCCATTGTCAGTTATCCGGGAGTGACGTGCGGTGACGCACTGCCAAGATGGCAACGGCCGGCTTTTAGGTTTCAAAAGCGTGATTTGTTTTTTCAAACCAGTGGAAATCACACCCTGCAGCTAATTTCATTGGTTAAGGCTACAGTGACGGGTAGGTTTAGGGATCAGTGTTTGGTGTAGGCAATTATTACTGCGGTTGACATGACCAATAAAATCTTAAGAATCGGCTGCAGGGCGGAGTTTTCGCTGAACTGGTTTGAGGGAAAAAATCATGCCTTCAAAAATGCTCTTCAGAATCCTACGGGTGACGTCACAGACACTACGTCCATATTTTTTTTTACAGTCTATGGGTAAAACGCCCCCAGGGGGCATCGCTTCCCACTATCATAATTACTGTAGTTACCCTGTTCTGAACATCACATTCTTTGTTTTTCCATTCATGTAATCAAACTAGGTGGTTGAATAAAAATATTTGGACTTTATATTTAAAAATTACCTCACATTAGCATCAGCTAGCTAGTTAGCCAGCCAGTTAGCATCCACTAGCAATTTTTTTCAAAAAGGTTGATTTTCAAAATGGTTCATTAATAAATAATCATATTTATCTAATGTTATTTTGGCTTGTCTTTTTAATTTTAAGCTAAAACATGCTTGTACTTTTTGTACTGATTTTGCTGTAAACGTATAGCAAATTGCTTTGTTAGAGTGGGGGCATTTTACCCCACCTGTGGTACCCTTGGTACAAATTAGATTTTTGCTAAAAATCTAATAACATGAAAACTGGACATTTTTCATACTTGGTTTATAATTTATGTCATTGTCACTGAAAACTAGGATAACAATTCTAGACGCATTTAACTTTTGTTTTCACAGAAAAAGTTACACAGTCCTTAAGAGGGGCGTTTTCCCCCACTCTACCCTAAGACACAAACCATATATTAAAATGCAAAATAACATTCCACAGCCATATAAGGAAGAGTAATATATATATATATATATATAATATTTTGTCTATAAATAAACATTGTACTTACAGACCGGAACATTTTACCATACAAATCTTGATGACCATTTATGTATTTTTAATCCAATTTTATCATATTTAAGCCAATTACTGATGCATTCTCTATCTTCTCCCCTACATTAGTGAATGTCAACATATAAAACGATGTCAACAACTCCTTCCAAAAGAACTCGGAGCATAATAATTGCCCTGTTTTCGTTGGTATGTTTTACATTATATTTGTACTACCTCATACCACCAGGATTCAAATATTCAACCATAAACTTGTTCAAATGCCCTGCTGCTAAATACCAGATCAATAACATCAGCGCAGAAACATGCCTCAGTGTTCTTAAGATGCAGAACTACACGTGCACTGTGAACATCACCGTGGATGAATTACCGATGACAACATCTGGACCAAAACCCTTGACTACTGCTGAGAAAGAAGAACCAGACACCATTCTGTTGATCTGGATGTGGCCTTTTGGTGTTCCTTTTAGCCTTGGACCCTGCAGTTCAGCTTTCAATATCCATGGCTGTCGTTTAACAGACGACAGAAGTCTGTTTAACCAAGCACATGGGGTTATGTTTCATCATAGAGATATCAGTTGGGATTTATCCAACATGCCGAAACTTCCACGACCAGTTTTCCAGAAGTGGATATGGTGGAATATGGAGTCTCCAACTAATTCAGGTCAAATTCCCCTGCTAAAGGATCTGTTTAATCTGACTTCAAGTTACCGCTGGGATTCAGATATTCCAGTACCATACGGATGGCTCTCAGAGACCACAGAGGAAAAGAAAAAATATACTATCCCAAAGAAGGATAAATTAGTTTGCTGGGTAGTAAGTCACTATGATCCAGACTTAAAGCGTTCACAATACTTTACTGAATTAGTGAAATACATTAACGTGGAAGTCCACGGAGGGCACGTCAACAATCGAATTAATGATGATGAATATTTAAATTTGATGCTCAGTTGCAAATTCTACTTGTCGTTTGAGAATTCCATTCATAGAGACTACATTACTGAGAAGCTGTTCAACCCTCTAGCGCTTGGTACCGTTCCTGTTGTTCTTGGCCCACCGAGAGAGAATTATGAGCAGTTCATACCAAGTGAAGCCTTCATCCATGTGGATGACTTCCCAACCCCAAAAGAACTGACCGATCATCTGAAACTCTTGGACCAAAACGAGGACCTGTACAAGCAATACCTCACCTGGAGAGAGCATTTTGTTTCAACGAGCACACCATTTGGTCTTGAACATGCCTGTCGGATTTGTGATCATATTAGAAAGAATAAGCACTACAAAGTGAACAAAGATCTCAACAGCTGGTACTGGGGTTAGAGGGGCATTTTAAAATGACGCTGACTGACCAGTGGCGGTAAGTCATGTGTAAATAAACTTTACATTTATAAATTATACATTTATAAACCATTATAAATTTAAACTTTTATATCTGTTTGGGGCAGGGATTACAACGGTTCAAAGAACAAAATCTGTTTTTAATTTTGTTCTGCAGAATGTAAAATATTCCACTTATACTACGGTTACCACACCTCAGGATGTTGTTTTATTTCAAGGCATTTGTCAGGTTTTTGTCCTTACAATGCTCTTGTGTGTAATAATTTCTTACTCATCTCATCCCAAACTTCCGTTGCTAATTCCAAAACGCAATTTTAGAGCTAATGCAATTATTGGAGAGATATTGATAGACTGCTTAATTGTGAGTGAATTACTTGCACTGTAATAAAAAATAAAAAAAACAGCTGCTTTGGTTGCCAGTACTTTACCGTAAAATATACCATAGCAACATTTTAGATTTCACAGGACTTAAATATATTCCATCATACTAAAGTACTAAAATCTGCTTTATACCTTTAAAATATACTGACAACCACCATAATAATACAGGTGGTAAAACAGAATGATGAATCAAAGTTTGTCACAATTAGCTTTCCACAATGTTACGATCAGGTATGTTTGTATATTCATTGTTCTTGTTTCCACTTGATCTTGATTGGTTTCCCCTTCTGTCACTCATCGTGGGTTCTTCTGGTGTCTCCATTGACACCCCGGCTGAAGTATAAAGGGTTGAGGGCTGGGCTGTGTTTATGTTTCTCTTTGAGGTTTTTGATCTAGCCTTGAAATGTTACTGTTACCATGCTTTATTCTTTGCCCTACCCCATGTATTCAGTTTTGGATTTTGGGTTGAGCATAGTGTGTGTCCATGCTTTTTGCTCACCTGTTTTGTTAAGACTGAGAAGAGAGAGCAGGTTATGATATGTCACGAGACATACATCGCACTTTTGACGTGTTATTTCATTAGTTTAGGAGTGTTGCCACCCGCTGTAAGTTTTTGTTTATTTAGTTAGTATAGTAGATAAGTTAGGGCATGTGAGTAGCACACTGAAGATGTTGCTTTGATTATTTTAGGTTAGATTTAACCCTTAAATGCATACCTCGGGTCCTTAGCGACCCCGGACGTCATTCACTACCCTCCTCCTCATTTATTTTTTAAAGTTAAACATCAACCTTCTTAGTATTCCTCAATCAATTCATTATAAACAATATAACAAAGAAAAAAAAAAAATTATACAAGAATTCCTGTTTTTCCATTAATTTTTTGTAAAAATTGTATAGGGTCGCTAATGAGGTGTGTAAGAGTGTATGTATATTTTTTTCTGCGCAACAATAATTGAATCTTTAATGATGGAATAAGTGCAATTCACATTTATTCCACAAGGTGGCAATGTCTGATACACGATGAAGAAACGTTTCACTCACAGTTACCTCAGGCAGAAAACAAAAGAATAGGAAATATCATCAGCAAAACTTGAAATGGCTCAGCGACTTACTGCAGAGCATTTCAAATATTAGTGTCACTGTCACTTGATGGTGAATCTGGTGAAGAAGCTGTCAGCGATCAAAATATTGATTTTGAAGATGCTGAAAATGATAGGTTTGAGAATATGTTTGAGATGGCGAATATGAGCCAGATGCTGAATGCACTGGGAAATAAGCTCTGGCGATGACAGTGATGATGGTATAAAACATCTGCTCAAACTGAACCCTTCCGAGCTCCAAAAGCTAACAAAACACACTTTATTTTGTTCTTCGGTAATTGTTACTCTAATATCAGGAGTGTTTATAGTATCACAACATGTAGAGATCCATCCGTGTTAGATATAGATCCGGGTCGCTAAAGACCCGAATATGTAAGAATGATTGGTGAAACAGTCATGCATTTAAGGGTTAAATACTTTAGGTTTTTTTGTCTTATTTAGTTCTTTGATTTGGCAATACTTGTGCTCTCTTCGTTATTTCATTGGTGAGTTTGTTTGTGTTATCTCAAAGATTTTTTTCTTTTTTGTTTATTGTTAATTGTAAATATATTTTGAACACTTTTAAAGTAAATTTTTTTCTGTTATTTTGAGGGAAGTTAAAATAAAATAAATGTATTTTCTTGTTGTGGTGATCTCTTCACAACTTGCCCACTGTCTAACTGGCACTAGGCTATATCCTAATCCGGTTATAGGATTTTGTGAATGTTACATTCCCTTAATGTCCCTAGACAAATTGATATAAATAATGCAATAAACATAATATAACAACCCAAATGTACATAACATAACAAAACTAAGAAGAAACATAATTATAATTATTAAAATGAAATAACATCAAATGTGAAGTGTCAAGGAATTCTGGGAATGTCTATTTATGGTTTTTCACTGTAAATTATAAGATGATTTGTTCTTTTTTACTTCCAAAAATACATTTAACTGTATTTTACTGTAAAATTACAATAAAATACCCCCATTAAATCTATTACAGTTTTTCACTGTAAACAAATTGCTGTAAAAAAAATAAAAAATAAAGAAAATGCCAAATTCTTTTTCCATTCTGGAGAAAACTGCATTATGGGCAATATTTGTAAACTAGTTGTGCATATATACAGTCCATACTCAGAGACTGTGTCCGAAATTTCCCCTATACCCCCATTCCCTACATTAGTCTACTATAGCCCACTCGACAGAGTGAATTATCTGTCATTATCGAGTGCACTCATTCAATCCCACATTGCACCACAATAACGAGTGTACAGCCGATGTACGCTCAACGGTTGTCATTATTCGCTCACTTGTTTTCATTCACTCCTTCAAGTGAACTGTATTAGTGGACTAACGCAGGGAATAGTGATTGAGGGTTTAGGGGGCGATTTCGGATTCAGCCCTTGAGTGCGCTGACGTCATTAGTGACAAACACCTGCTGTTAACAAGCAGAAGAACTGACTCAGATAGCAAGCAATCATTGAAACACTGACTACGTTTACATGGACAGCTGCAGTAATCTAATTATTGACCTTAATCTGAATAAGACAATATTCTGATTAAGGTGTTTACATGAGTTGTTTTTAGAATATTCCGTTCATGTTCCCGTTTTACATGTTATAGAACATAAATCAATTAATGGCACACGTCAACATCCCCATGCCACGCAGTCCAACGTTCCCTCCAGAATTTCATGTATCGACATACAGTTTGTCTTCGTTATGGTACCATATACAGTTTTGGGCATTTCATTTTTACATTTTACAAAACCTTCAAGTGCAAATAACTAATTGTGCAATTATTTGTCATGCTATACGTGCAAATAGACGACGGCGGATACAAATTCTCCAGCAACGGGCCTCCTCTGCCACAGTGACAAACTCGGAGGTACTGGATGAGAGTACAAAGTAAGGACTGGTGGGAGAGTTGCTTGAAGCCAATCCATGCTCACTTGTTTGCCGTCAAATGGTTGACCACTGCTGTGTGCGTATGTGGTCCTGTCGCAAAATGCAGCGAAAACTCCTAACAACGTTAATAGTGTGATTAAGGTGTGTACATGTCTATAATACACTTCGATAATGTGACTAAAATAGGAATACTCCATGTCTTAATTCGATTTGTGTTTACTTCGAGTATGACTTTAGCCGGATTAAGGTAATTAGAAATCGCTGTTTACATGGTAGGTTCTTAATCAGAGTATTGTATTAATCAGGTTAATATGGGAGTATTGTTATCCATGTAAACGTACTGAATGTTGAGTCAATGTTGATGCATCAACGCTAATTGCATTGAATTAATGTTAAAAAGTGATGTTGGTTCAGTATCACTTTTGCACCCTCAGTTAATAAGCAATGTTGAGATTTCAACCACAAATCAATGGTAATATTATTGATTCAACATTGCAAAGTGATATTTTTTCAACATCACTTTTGCACCCTCAGTTACTGTTGAAACAATGGTGAGATTTCAACAGAAACAAAAAAATCAATGATAATATCATTGAATCAACATTATGAAGTGATGTTAGTTCAAGATCACGTTTGCACCCGCATTTAATGTTGAAACAATGGTGAGATTTCAACAAAAAATCAACGATAATGTCATTGAAATCAACATCATTATTGATTCTACATCACTGATGTTGAATCAATACTGAAATGATCAAAAATAATCTTTGGTAATATTGTTTGATCAATGTTACAATGTGATGTTGATTCTAAATCACTTTTGTTGAAACACTGAAAATACAACTGAAATGTAATGGCAACATAACACAATGTTTCCATCTGATGTACCAAGTTAATGTTGAAACATTAATATTTCAACTACACTTCAGTGGTGAGTCAACCAATTCTTGACCATTTCAAAGTTTGGGGAACACCTTTTCAAATATAAATGACACCTTTCCAGCAGTCAATTTATTTTATTTAACAGTTTAACACAATGACAAAAAGATATAAAAGATCATGTGTTTATATTTTGTATCTGCCTTCTTTCTTTTTATATTCACACTGTCTTACTGTACAGCACTTTGGCGTAACTCTGTTGCTTTTAAATGTGCTATAGAAATAAAATTTTACTTGACATTCTTTAATAAAAAAAAATGGGGGGAGGGGGGACAAAAGCATTACAACATTTAAAAAAATTAAATTTTGTTTATTTATTCTATTTTTCCTAAATCTATTAATGCCTCAATATCAAAAGAAAGCACTATAGCAGGGGTGTCCAATTTTTCCAGTCGAGTTTATCTCCAGCAATTAAACACACCTGAAGTAGCTAATCAAGGTCATTAGGATCAATGAAAACTTCCAGGCGGGTGTGTTGAAGCTAAACTCTTCAGGAATATGAATATTCCTGAAGAGGAATAAACACCTCTGAGCTATGACCATTACTATAAACTAGTCTATATCTCAGTTCATTTTCCATGAAACTATGTTGCGTTCAAGTAAAAAGTTAATCTTGAAAAAGAAAAGAGCTTAGGTTTTTTTCAATGAAAATTTCTTTAAAGGGTTATTACCACAAAAATAAAAATTCTGTCATCATTTACTCAGCCTCATGTTGTTCCAAACCTGTATGAGTTTCTTTCTTCTGTTGAACACAAAATAAAATATTTTAAAGAACATTGGTAACCAGACAGTTGACTGATTTCCATAGCAGGAAAAAAATACAACGGATGTCGATGGCTACCATCAACTGTCTCGTTATCAACATTCTTCACAATCTTCTTTTGTGCTCACATTTACATTACATTTACATTTATTCATCTTGCACACGCTTTTATTCAAAGCGACTTACAAATGAGGAATACAGGAAGTGATTCATTGTGAAGAGGCAAATAAATGCAAAAAGTGCACAAAATACAAAAAGTTTCAGCCATTGCTTAGAGTAGCACAAGCTAGAATAGGGAGGAATTAAATGAAAGTGAAAGCGTATAATTAAAAAAAAAATTATGATGAGGTTAAGTGCTCATGGAAGAGATGAGTTTTCAGCAGTTTTGAATGTTGTCAGGGATTTTGTATTCTGGATGAAGATGGAGAGATCATTCCACCAGCAAGGAACAGTGAACGAAAATGTTCTGGAGAGTGATTTTGTGCCTCTCTGTGATGGTACCACGAGCCGTCGCTCATTTGCCGATCGTAGGCTTCTAGAAGGAATGTAGATTGTTCAGCAGAAGAAAAGAAACACACAGGTTTGGAAGAACTTGAGGGAGAATAAATGGTGACAGAATTTTCATTTTGGGGTGAACTATCCCTTTAAAGCCGCAGATTCACCTTATATAGATCTTAATATCTTTAAATATCACAAAACCTTGTTTTATACAGTCTATAATGGTGCTAACCGTGAAACTGGTGCGCGCGTTGTCGACTCGTCATCCAACGCGGCAAACTGGATCAACTGCACATGCTGAATGGCCATTCCACAGGCTCCAGACTGCGTCCAAATGGTCGCATTTTGCGACCTTTTTTTTCCTGCTGGTGCGACTAAATTGATGAGCCCAACTGATGAGAGCTGCCATTTCTGTTATATATGAGAAACGACAAACGGAACGTAACCGCGCTACTCGCGCAGACCGTTTATCAGCTCGGAGCAATAATAGACATCGCAGCGCGAGCTCACACACGGACCGACCTCGATCACGTGACGCAGTGAGAAAGCGTTTGAATTCACCACAGAATTAATAACATCGCTACTGTGAGATCTAGGGAAGCGTTCGGCCAGAATTCTCTGTTCTAAACCACAGATATCAGATCATCAAACAGAGCTGACGTGGGAACCAGGAACCATGAACAAAGGGGTTTCAGTCCACAAATCACCAACATTTACCATGGATTTAATGTAGTAACACCACATGGTATTGTGGCAGAAATAGTCGAATGTTTTTATTTTTTTTATTATTCATCTCAGGGTTCATACAACCTTTTGAGAGTGAAATTCAAGCACTTTTCAAATGCTTCACAGTTCACACATTTTCCAGCACTTAAAAGCTATAAATATTATCCAATTTTAATGTTATTTTTAATGTGATGATTTGTAAAACTAAAAGTTTAAAGGTGTATGCCACTTTGTGGCAAACAAGCACTTTTATTTAAAAAAGACATGAAATTACCACTATAACCAGTAGATGTTGTTAGCAATTTCCACTCTTTAAATATATGGAAAAAAGTAGGAAGTCACAAAGTCTCATGAAAAACAAAAACGTTTCTTCAAATTGTGACTGAATTACCCAGAAAACAAGTAAAGAGCGTTCCTTTTATAATCACTGAAGCTGTCGGTCAGTTCAGTGTGATACTATAAAAGAACAATGGTAGCCTACATTTGTACATTTTCCCTATAAAAATTAGATTTTTGCACATTACTGTTGTTAATAAAAGTTAATTTTATCTGCATATCAATTCATAAACCTTTGTTTGACTAGTTTATTCTGAACCCGCTCATCAAGCACCGCACCGAGCCACACCGCCCCGCGCCGCGCAATTCCACCCTGCCCACCACCACAAGTAAATTCTCAACCTATGGGAAACACTGTATAACAAAGTGGAAGCAATTGGGAACAACAGTAACTCAGCCACAAAGTGGTAGGCCACGTAAAATCACAGAGCGGGGTCAGCGCATGCTGAGGTGTACAGCGCGTAGAAGTCAACAACTTTTTTTTTAATGCTTCAGCATACCAAGACATTTTGGACATTTTCATGCTCCCAACTTTGTGTGAACAGTTTGGAGATGGCCCCTTCCTGTTCCAACATGACTGAGCACCAGTGCACAAAGCAAGGTCCATAAAGACATGGATGTTTGGTGTGAAGGAATTTGATTGGCCTGCACAGAGTCCTGACCTCAACCCGACAGAACACCTTTGGGATGAATTAGAGCAGAGACACCAGTCCTTCTCGTCCAACATCAGTGCCTGACCTCACAAATGTGCTTCTAGAAGAATGGTCAAAAATTGCCATAAATACACTCTTAAACCTTGTGGAAAGCCTTCCCAGAAAAGTTGAAGCTATTATAGCTGCAAAGGGTGGGCCAACTCCATATTAAACCCTATGGATTAAGAATGGGATGTAAACACTCAGGATTGGTCACTTGTCCATTGCCTGGATACCAGTTTCTCTGTAGCTGACTAAGCTTGCTATTTGAGTGATGTAAACGTCAATGTCACAATGCTATCTGGGGAAGGACAGAGGAACAACAAAAACAGAAAAAAAGAGACAAGCAGAAACACAACTCCAAAAACAGCATTACCAGCTACATCTACTACAAACCAGTTTGACTTTATTTCTGTCATTAATAAAAGTTCTTATTAAGAATTAAAAGAGGTTTAGATTAGGGATGGGCATTTTTCCAAAATATTGTATTCGAATATTTGGGCTCATAAAAAACTAATATTCGAATATTCGTTTATTTAAATGACGTTATTTTGAGAAAATGAAACGTTATTTTTTTTATTCATCAAGTTTTTGTCACCATTTCTGAACAAACTTATGATTAGGTAATATCCACAACAAGCTTACGTTATATCTTAAGGTTTTCATTCAGTTCAAAACATTAAACAATATGTGTAAACAAAAAATATAGGCCTAAAGAACAAAAGCATTATAAGGTCAAGCAGCGCGAGCGGCGAGTCGGTACATGGTTATCGTGTTTATATTGTTTCACATTTTCATGTTGAGAAAAACAATAATATCATGTGGATGATATTATTCTCGGGTGAAAAAACGCGCTCCGTTGACAGACGTTGCAGAGGCACAAAGATAACGGTGTTAAGTGATGTTTCTAACAGCACTTTGTGTTTTCTGTTCTTAAACCCTCGACAAAACGTAAAGGAAGCATTTGTCTCGAGATCATTTTGCTATCATATACGTTATCTCGCTCTCACTCGGTGAACATCTGTGCTTACCTGCACTCGTGAACGCAGTGATGGACAGCTGTCTTTCCTCATTCGACTGGTGTTTGGATTTCATGTGATTTCTCATTGTGATCGTGATATTATGAAAACTCAGTTTCATTAATTCATTTTATCAAAAGTAACTCAATTTTGTAAGATCATTTTCAATTTTCATCTAAGTAATTCCAAACATCGCGAGGCAGACGACGACAACATTATGTGATCAAATACAATCAACTTATTAACCCGCTCCACAGCACCACCCAGTGGATTTAGTTATAACTGTGAGTTTTAATTGGATTTATCATGGATTCACTGCATTTACGGCCAGCAAAGTAACGTAGTAAAATTCGAATAGTATTTTTATTTTTCGAATATGAATTACAGATCGAATATTCGAATGTTCGACTATTCGTGCACACCCCTAGTTTAGATGTTGATGTTTGAAAATTTTGAAGTCACCATTATGGTGATTAGTGTATGTTCCCTTACTTGGCCACTTGACCCTTGACTTTTTAAACATAATTTTTTCTCTGGTTGCAGTAACAGTGTGTTTACAAGACATTTGTTATGGCAAGAAAAGCCAAGAGAAAATGTTATCAGTTGGTGTTGGCAATGTATTGATAATGGCATAATCATCATATAGTGGCCTGATTCACTGATCTCATATAGAGTCTAATGTTTGATTATATAAGGGATGTGCATCTCTCAGTAGTGTTCAGCAGCACATATAATAGCAAAGTAGTAGCGAAGTTATATGTTTAATAGTGAGGAATATGTTTAATTGCTACAAAAACACGTTATCGATATCAACGTTACTCTCTTGATATTCAAAAAGGTTATGTAGTTTTGCAGATGTGAAACTATTTTATTAATGAAGTCACAGGGCAGCGCTATGTGCGTGAATGTTTCCGTCTGTGTGTCTGTACTGTATGTGTGTGCGCTTGTATGGCGACAGGGATAGCTGTAGATCGGAGTAATGGGCATGCCAAAAGGAGGCGTGGCGAAAGGTGAATTGCTACAACAGAAACTAACCCCTAACCGTACACCACACCCTGACAGACAGTTTTCGCAACCAATTATAAAGACCTTTCTCCATGCCCCAACCTTTCGTCACAGCCATTACTCCAACCTGCAGATACCCACACTTGTTTGTATGGGAGAGAGAGCAGTGCAGGAGAAAGCGAGTGTGCTTTCCAATAGATAATGAAACATCATTCACTATGAAATGAACAGGTTATTAACCATTTTCTAGCTTGTTATCTGATAACTTAAAATACATCAGTAATATTTCCTTATAAAGCTTTTACACTCTAAAATATATATTTTTTTAACCCAAATGCCTTTTGGGTCATTCTATTGGGTCATTTTTAATATTTTTACCCAGCTGCTGGGTCATTTTACTGTCAATAGAAATGATGAACCCCCAAACATACCTACCCAGCGCTGGGTCAATGTAACCCAATGTTGGGTAGTATGTGCCAAACCGGTTAAAAATGGATACGTTTGTCAATGGTCATTTTATGTTCTGTTCTGAGAGAAAACTTCCATAAAGAAAATTAAGGTTTGTATTACGTTGTATTCCTATTAAATTATTACTGTATGAATAGGAAAACGTCTGTAGTCTCACATTTTATTTTACCTTTTTTGTTTACATTTACATCACCGCTAACCTCTGATTGGAATGCTTCTACAATAAAGTGGTGTAGGAATGATGTCACTTTGTAGGCCAACCAACAGTTAGCATCACACGGTTCCCTTGACAAAAACCCAATAGGATTCCATAGGCTTTTGAGTTATCGCAAAAAACTAGCTCTGTGATCAACAAAAGTTTATGTTACTTGCATGTATGACGTCCAGTCAGGTTCCGTTCACACATCAGGTCTTCGGCAAAAATGCGGTTTTGAGTCCAGAAAATGTATGGGTGTGAGTTTAGTGATAGAATGTGGTTGTCACTCCTGTAAACTATATACAAAAATAATTATTTTTAAAATATTGTTTTCGTGCAGCCAGGAGGCCTCTCAGTGTATCCCATGGAACACTGTGTATTAGTGCTCACAATTGCTTGTTTATTTCTCCCAATTCTGAGAAGAAAAAAAAATCACAATTGATTTTAAACAAGCTTCCATATTTCTGAATGAATACACTGTAAAAAAAAAAAAAAAAAAGAGGATGTCTGGTGAGAGGGAACATATGAAATTCTTCTCTGTTGCAATGTCAGGCGAGCATGATTACGTAAAAATTACTTTGACATCAGTGAACACAGCATAGAGCTTCTTGTAAACATAATAAAATAAAAATCTATACAAAAAACCATAATTCATATTGTTAAAGCTGTTTTCCTTACATAGCCTGTATTGTAATATATAGGCTACATTGTTTTAATGTCATTACAACTTTATATACTTAAAACCCATATAGGCTACTTTTAGTATTCTTTCAAAATATTTGTTAAAAGTTTTTTTTTTTTTACACAATCGCTAGGACATTTTTGCATGATTTCATTGGTTAAGGTAAGGAAGGGGAGGGTTAGGGATTAAATTAGTGTTTGGTGTAGGGTGTCACGGGTGGTTGTAGTATAAAGCTCACGGAGATGAATAAATCACAGGAACACTCAGGGAAACAGCGATAACACACCTTAAAGGGGTCATGAATTGAGAAATCAACTTTCCCTTGAGCTTTTGATATATAAAAGGTCATGGTAATATAACAATATCCTGTAAGTTTCAGAGCTGAAAACTTCTTTGTTAGTCAAAGAAAAGCTTTTATTGACAGCTGGCTCAGCAAACGCTTCATCTGGGAATGTGCCTCCCTGTGACGTCAAAGTGTGGTGAAACACCGTCTTAACCGAAGAAGACGAACGCCTGATTCTGTAGCCCCGCCCACCGATTTGTGCATGACATGTTATAGATAAATAACATAGGCCTAAGTGGAGCTAAACCGGATCGAACTTCCAAGCAATAAACATGCTGCATAAGCTTCATTCGGATTCCAATATTATGAATGCATGGATGAACTTTATTTTTAATGAATATCCAGCTCATGTGGGTAAGACATTGCACGTTTGTTCCTTCATTTCACCACGGATTCGTTTGTAAACAAAAGACTGGATTTGCAGACAGTATGAGATTACATGAATGAATGAAGCAACACACTTATGTGAGTAAAAAATGTTTTTATATGTGACAGTATTGCATTGTTACAGATCGTTTGATATCTATTGATTATGTGTACGTGTCTAACTGAACATAACTTAGCACGCTGTCACAGGCTGGTGAATCCTTTATTTGAGGTGTTGTTGGTTCATTGTGCTGCGATTTGTGATCAGACTCGGACATGTATGGGCCAGGGCTCGCAAAGCCCAGGGCTCGCGTCCCGGGGCTATGTGTTTTCCAGACGGGCTACCAAAACGTATCACCGGCCTGCCGACGGGCTATCTTAAATAGTGAAATAACATTCCTTTCTTGATGTGCGTTGTTCACTCTCTTGACTTGATGTTTGAAGGAAAAATACAATCGCGGAAGTTTTGATCATGCTGATTTGTCTGACTCTGCAGTGGGGCTTGTGCGTGTGTGTGTGTGTGCGTGTGTGTGTGTTAGTGATGCACGGTCGCGGTTATATCCACCGATCGGGCGGGCCAAGTAATAAAAAATAACATTCCAATTAATTGCGGGTGGATGAGAGATAAATCATTGTGTTTGTTTGATAAAGACATTTTGCGAGCCCTGTGGGCGAATCATTCCGGTTGCTGTTTTCCCACACGCTTTCAAAACAATTCCTCACGTGTACTGACCGGGGAGTCGAAGCTCATTATAATATGGAAAGCTTATCCATTCATAGCAGTGGGAGTTTACTTCCAAGTCTTCAGTGCAGCACGCCCATAAAAAACCGAGCGTTCCATGAGAGAGGCTCAAAACCAGGACAGAAAATAGCCTATTACTTATTCATTATGATGTTTTTGAATGTAAAAACCACACGAACATCATAAGTTGACCTCAGACAACAGTTTAAAAAAATTAAAAAAGCCAGTTCATGACCCCTTTAACATTGACCGAGACAGGACAAAGACTGTAGGAACACAAGGAGTATAAGTAGCCTACTCAACTAAATGAAGGACTAATGAGTAATGAACACAGGGTGAAGACGATTGAACTAATCAACAACAGGGAAACTAGGGCTGTGTCCGAAATCGCCCCCTATACCCTAGGGCACTATTTGAGGGGACAGTCATTTGTAGTGGTGTCCGAAACAATAGTGGACATTATTGAGTGCACTCATTTAATCCCACAATGCACCGCAATAACGAGTGTACAACTGATGTTTGCTCAACAGCTAGAGAATACCCATAATGCACTGTGACTGTCGCGCTGAATGAATTCTGGTCCAGTGTAATATCATACAGGTATAAATTCCTTTTTAATTGACCGTTCGCAAAGACCCGCCCCCTTTAGTTACTGTTGCTATGTCCGACAAGCCATGGCGCTCTCACACCACACACATGTTCTCACGTAGAGAAAATACATCACGGAGCAAAGAGGACACTGAAAAAGTTACTTTTGATATGAAACAAAGTCTCAACTTTAAAATCCTGTCATTTTTTAAAGAAATTTAAACAACAAATACCGTTTTGTGGCTCTTTTGTGTATCGTGATCGCTGTAGCGCTCAGTTAAAGCTGTCGTGAACCGATCATCTCTTCCTTCAAGTTCATTGATAAGCATCAAATTAACATGAATGAACACTAAAAGAAATATTGTTTCAACCGCGGAAAGACGTCAGTACACACGTTTTTCAAGTTCAAGTCCACCGACGTTAATCTACGTACTACTCCTGACTGCTTTGTTGGACAAAACGGCAGATTTGGCGATGTGATTGGTCAGATCTCCTGTCAATCAAACTCGCGGCGAAGGGTGACGGTTTATACATGCTCGTTTCCATGACGGAGTTCAAGATAAATATCTTCATTACTGCTGGAGCTGCCAGTTTGCTACGTTTCAAATAATTATTAAACAGCAAGCACTAACTGAAAGCAGCAGCACTCAGTGTCCGAATTCACTGGCTGCGTCCGAAATCGCGTACTATGTGAGTAAGTAGCCTACTACATTTGAATTGGAACTTCGTGACCGTTAAAAAAGTACGTTCTATATAGTATGAATGTGTGTAGTATGAATGTACTACATTCGCCATGTTGTCACTATCATGTGACCTACCAGTGTCAGTTTCTGTCCCTTCACCTCCATTCATAAATCCTCTCCCGTGGCCTCATGGGATAGTTAAGTGTCCATGGTATGCGCACTTCAGAATCTCGCCGGAAATAGTAGGTCAGCCGGGTACTTTTTTTTTCTACTGTTTTTCGAATACTATGAATTCGGACATACTACTCTGTTGGCGTACTGTTTTTCGCATACTATATAGTAAAGAAGTATTCGATTTCGGACGCACCGACTCACTCGTTTTCATTCACTCCTTCAAGTGGACTATATTAGTGGAATAATGTACGGAATAGTGAATGAGTGTATAGGGGACGATTTCGAATACAGGTCACAGAGGGCAGAACTAAAAACACATTGGCTGTGTTCGAAATGGCACACTACCTTACTATTGCTTACTGGCCAGTACACAGTGCATACTGCCTACTATTTTAAAGAATAGTGTATTAAATAGTATACAATATGCAACAAACAGTATGCTACAGTTTCAGAGTAGTATGCTACAGTGTTGTCACATGACAAACACTGAACATTAATTCAGCGCAGCTGTGCAGGTTGTTACCTTACAAATAAATGTGCTAACCATTCTCTTTAGGAAACCTGAGTGAAAATGTCCTACCTTGTTTTGACTGTCCTCACCAACAATCTTGATCTAACCCATCAAAATTATGTTTGTTGGTGTAGTCAAGTTGATTCTGTGAAATTAAATAATGTTTTTCACTTAATCAGTTAATTAGATTTTATTTGCTCAACAAAAAAATGTGCACTGAAAAAAATGTTGATATAAAAATGTGGTAACGTAGTTTTTGGACCACCAGATTCTATTTTACAGATAAATGACCATCTGGGTCCTTTATCTGTGAATTCTCATGGTCATGCAAAAAATTTGGGAGTGATTTTTGATAACGGCCTTAAATTTGACAAACAAATCAATTCAGTGGTGAAGAGTAGCTTTTATCATCTCAGATCCATTGCAAAATTGAAAGTGTTTTTATCACCAAAAGATTTGGAGACAGTGATTCATGCTTTTATTTTCTCCAGGCTGGATTACTGTAACGCATTGTACCTTGGTGTGGCTAAGTCCTCTTTATCCCACCTACAATTGGTAGAAAAAACGCTGCTGCCAGACTTCTTACTGGGACCAGAAAGAGGGAACACATTTCGCCTGTTCTGGCTTTACTTCACTGGTTGCCAGTCGAACACCGTGTTGCTAAGGTTTTATTGTATGTGTATAAGGGGTTAAATGGCCAGGCTCCACAATACATCACAGATTTGCTTCTCCGCCGGAAATGTTCTAGGCCCTTAAGGTCTTTAAACAGGTTGATGCTGACCGTGTCATGGTCTCGATTGAAGTTAAAAGGAGATCGTGCCTTTTCTGTTGCTGCTCCACGTCTGTGGAATGATCTGCCGGTCCACATTAGGCTGTCTTCATTCAAAGTGGTAGATTGTACAGCACTTTGGTCAGCAATAGCTGTTTTAAATGTGCTTTAGAAATAAAAGTGCCTTGCCTTGCCTTGCCTTATTATTACTCTTTCATTTATTTAGGTTGTCATTACAAGAATAGACTAGATATCTAACTCCGCGCTGCATGTCTTTTGTTTGTTAACATTACTTGCATGAAAAAAATAGTGTACATTGGCAAAAGTTAATTACACGTATTTTAAAATATTACAAAATAACTGCTTATTTACGTTTTACTGATGGAAGCGCTGCCATTTTTCTCTGCTTCTGTGTGAGGTGCAGAGGCCACGTGGTACAAGCCCAGCCTACAAGCTGTAATTACAAGCTCTACGAGGACGTGAACACTTTTTACAAGCTAGAATCTCATAATTACAGGAATTACAAGGTGGCGTGAACGCACAAGGCTATCATCACTGTGATTGACATGACCAGTGAAATCTTTACAATAGTTTCCACTGAGTTGGTTTGGGGGAAAAGAAATCACCCTTTCTCAATACTTAGGTCACCATTTTCAAACAGTTGTCCTATAACCAACTTTCAAATTGGCAAAGCATTTAACTTCACATTCAACATGCACTTCATACATGTCTCAAATCAACTTATTCTTACTAACAAAGTTTGTCAACCAACAAACTTTTTTGTCGCTCATAAAACAATGACCTAAAAACACTAATGATAGGTAGCATTATACAATGTTATATAATTATATAAATGTTTTCTTTTGTTAAGTTTCTTTACAAAACAAGAATGACACTCTCTGCTGTTTAAAATTCACTGCAGTATGTGTTACATGGGTTTACATTACAGTACAAAATTATGGTAATGAAACTGAAAGACTAACACCTGTGTAGGTGTTCAGCTATCTTATTTTGATAGTATTTCATTTTTTATATTCGGAATATATTTCAGTATGGTATTACTGTAGAAATGTAACAATCTGCTGTCTTATTCGATTTTGTATTATGTTAGGTTTTGAACTTAAGTTTAACAGCTTTGAAAAGAGTATGTAAACGTGCAAATTGGCCTGGAGTTTTGGCAATGGTTGTGAGAAATGCATTTATTTGAAAGCTGAATGCATTTTGTGCCAAATAAATAATAAATTATCCTCAGTTTAGCTCACCTAGACTGATGTTGTGCTCACTGTATGAAGAGTTTTTTGAAAAAAATATTGAGAAATGTCAAAAAAAAAAACTGTAATGTTCATCCTGATATATTTTAGCTACAAACTCTAGATAATATGCACTTAGGAAATACATAAAATACATACATTGATGATGCTCATATTAGTCATTGTATAATATGCAACATTCATATATCAGAATTATTATTTTCAAAACATGAAAAAATGTTTCAAAAACATTTGTATGACTGACAAAGCAGGAATAGTGTTTTGAGAGAATCCAATTCCCTAGAATAATTTAAAAAACCAACACAGGTTTAGTATACAGCATTGGATTATTTTTCCTACGGACTTACCTTGGACTCCTAAAACCTTCCTCACATGTATATCTTTGACTAGTATCTTAACTATTTGATCCATACTTCCTTTTATTAGCTTATTTGGATTTCAACATTTCCTGCACAGTCTCATATCCTTCTTTCCTCATGGCTGTACCGGCTTGAGTTTATGTGTGGGCCCTACCTACGCTACAAATGACCTCAAATAGCACAAAATGCTCAAAAATTAAAATATGCTTTGAGGTTCCTAGAACAATTAATATGCCTAGCCATGTTTTAATGTGCCATGCCTAGCCTAGTCAGAGTTTAGCAGTAATATTAAATAATCATAATACAATATGCTCTCTCAGGTGAGAGAAGACCGAACCCCTGAAACAACACTGAGCAATAAGAGATGAACAGTATTTTTAAATGCATTGTCATATCTGTGTCCTCTTATGTCAAATTCCTAAATTTAATCAATAAACTCAATCAAAATACAATGACACACTGTATGGCTATTATTAGCAATAAAAAAAAAGTCAGTATCATCTTTGGATTTACACTTACTGTTTAATGCAGCTCAGACATGGCATGTATGGATCTACACAGCAAATTACATTATGTTAAGAGATTAATGTTTTAATGTAAAATATTAAATTATTGAAATAAATGAAAGGGTCTTCTTTTTAACTATGAAACTAAAACCACCAGTAGGTGGCGGCAAGTCTCCATCTCCGTCTAGATTTGTTAAAAAAATGCAAAACAACGGTTGTATTTATGAATGTACCCTGTATTTATGGATGTAATTTAAAAAAAATTGCTCTGATTCGTTCAGATACACTGATTCTTTGAGGAATAAAACACCGTGTTGCTCGGAGATGCAGAGGTTCTGCTGTTTGTTCTATTTTGACGGAGCAAAATCCAGTAAGTTAGTCCGTATAGGCTAACTTGTTTATTGAGCTGTTGTAGGCCTATAAAATAAATGTCACGTTTGCGATCGTGCAG
This sequence comes from Coreius guichenoti, assembly GCA_039654105.1. NCBI lineage: Eukaryota > Metazoa > Chordata > Actinopteri > Cypriniformes > Gobionidae > Coreius > Coreius guichenoti. Next base: position 7,535,584 of record CM077184.1, read on the forward strand.
ATGTTCGGAAAAACAGCACTCTTGCTTGTGTGATAACTCATAGGCTTATGTTATTAATATAAAAAACAGGAACTCATTAAATGGGTGTTTTTTTAATCATTTTGATGACATTTCTGTCCCGCTGATGGCAGTGAGACGGGGATGAGAGCTGAAAACTCTTCAGATCGCATAATTTAGTGGAAAATTAATAGAAACGATCATTCTATGTAAATAAATGAGGTGTGACCAATGAACATATTATATTAATAGTAAGGTGACCAGACGTCCCCGTTTTCCGGGGACAGTCCCGGTGTTTGGTGTTCTGTCCCCGACTGGAGCTGTCCCTGAAAATGTCCCCGTTTTACAGCTCGTTCAAAACAACCTGCAAATACATTGCAAAAAAAGGCCGACCAACATGCAGCATAGGTGCAATCGTGTAGTGATTATTTTCACCAACAGATGGATTGTTTTGCACAATTTTAATGTTTCGCAGTCACAAGTAATTTCCACACATCTTAACTATAAAAAACCCATAAACAATTACACTTGCAACAAATACATTTGCAGGATACACATTCTTTCTGCTTAAAATAAGCCTAAAATGCAAAACATCAAGCCCAATTAAGGATCGTAAGTCATTTTCAAGCACAAACGTAACAAAACATTTGAAGTAAAAAAAATTGTATTCAGTATAAACTTGTGAAAATGAAAATATTAAATACAATTATAAAATGTTAAAATATTTGTTTTAATTTTGTTATAATATTGTTTTGAACTGCTTGCTATTTAATGGTTACTATTGACTGATTTCATTGTTTGTTTGTTTGTTTGTTTTTTGTGGGTGCGATGAATTGTATTAAAACCAGACCAAAAATCCTATCAAACTAAATCATAATAATCATTAATGTTAATAATAATATAGGGAACTCACAACAATTTAAAAAATCAAAAACATTCAAAAATGTATTGTCCCCGTTTTTTAATTAATAGATAATAACAAATGAGATTTCAGTGATATTTTGACCACACAAATAAGAAATGCCCCCCGTTTCCATTTCAGAAATCTGGTCACCCAGGGCTCTCAAGTCTCAGGGTGCTTTTGGTGCGCACCCGGGTTCGATTGACGTCAGAGTTCGGTTCGTTTGGATTATGTGAACGCTGTCTTCCGAACTCGGGTGCGCACCCGGGAACCGTACCCGAGTCTGCTTAAAAATGCGGTCTGGGGTTCGGTTCATGTGAACTCCGGTGCGGTTCGCTGCTGATGTGAACGCAATCGTACTAAATCACGGAAGTGAACCGCTATTAATGATGTATGATTTGATAAAAATGTGTGTTTGTGTGTGTTTCACCCATTTTCCTGACGAGCGTGACTGACATACTGCAAGCAGAGAGCTGTAGATCTCATTTCTGCTCGTCTTCAGCGTTCTTTAGAGCATTTGCAGTACATTCGCGGCAGATAGACACAAGTGCCATTACGTACTGAAGCTTTGGTAACAAAACCAACGGTTCAAAAACAAAAATATAAAAGTGAGTTGAGCAACTATGAATTTTGCCACCTTCTCGCTCGCCGTCGTTACCAAGCAACGGGGTAAACAGCTGCTGCTTTGATGACGCAAACGCACCCGGTTCGGACCCAAATAATATAATATGAACACAGTCCAGCGGGGGCAGGGGGAGGGGGGAGCAATCGAACTCGGGTTCGGTCAAGGCAATCGAACCAAGTGTGAAAGCACCGTCACGCATTCACCGTGAGACACACGCCTTTCAACAATTTCACACACTCACACACACGCTTGTATTTCTCACGGTGAGAAGGGAATTTGTCCCGCTGTATACAATTAATGGACAATTGTACAATTAAATGTACAATTACAAGTAGCCTACAGTGGTCTATCGATAGGATAGGCTCAGTGAATGAGCCAACAGCCACCGAGTTTGTTTGTTTGTTTTAATTATACAGGCTGATTTTGCTTGGATGGTCTTTTATAATAGTTTCGTTTAATAACTTATAAACGTATAAATGTATCTGTGGTGGCTTAATAACTTTTCTGTTGTGATTATTTTGTCATTCCCTATTGCTTTTTGATAGCCTAACTTCAACCACACATCAGTATTAAACAATAGAATTTTAGGTTTATGTTATATGTTTATGTTTTTGACATACATGAATTCATCTTTTTCTGGAAAACACACAATGCTCTGTATGATTAGAAAAATGGTGAGATGGTGAAATTAGCTACTCTGCAGAACTTTCACAAGGTTTTAGTTTAATTCTTCAAGCTTACCACAACAATTAAAATGTTAAATTTGAATTACAAGTGGTTAAATTGATCAACTACAAAGCTTTAAAAGTTACTAAGGGGGGTTTATTTACAAATGTGTATATGGGGAAGACATAATTGGCAAAAGTATGATTATTATTATTATGGGGATACTTGGGCATATACACAAGTCTTTTTTCTTCTTCATATTATCAGGAAACATTCCCAATCTTTTGTTACCCAAAACAATGCATTTAGTTAACAAAATGACAAAACATGTCTTAAATGTGAAAAAACTCAGGATTCAATTTAACACAGTGGTGATATATATCAAAGATAAAAGTAAACCATGAGAGTAGTTTAATTTTAAATAAAAAAATAGCAAATGATTCTCTGTTGAAGTTTTATTCACAAACGAAAAGTCATGACATATATGACATATAATTAGCAAAAACACTTTTATTTAAACACACACATTAACACACTTTACACAGCGCAGAACATCATTGGCCTTACTTCAGGACATTGCAAACACCCGCTGCCTTATCCAGAGCCAAAAACATTGTTAGGGACTCTTCTCACCCCGGTCACCACCTGTTACCCTACTGCACTCAGGAAGCCAATACGGGGCAATTAAAACGAGCACTGCCAGATTCTTTAACAGCTTTTATCCAAAAGCCATCCAGTCCCTAAACTAAGGACTATTTTGCACTATTTATATATGAACACTTACTTTGGACTGTGCAATATCTGTTTGAAACCTTTAACTTGCACTTTCTTGTCTTACCTACTGCACTTAGGTTTACAAATGAAATGTGATTGTGTTCTTTACATGTGTGTATGTATTGTAGCACCGCTGAGCAGTCTCTGAAATTTCATTGTATCTCGATGCAATGACAATAAAGGCTAATTACACAGGGTCTTGGGATCCCAGACAAATGAAAGTTTGGTCTACTCATGCAATCCCAGTGATTACAGCCTTTGCAACTGACACTAACTGACATCTAAAAAAATATTTATTTACAACAAACCTGTATTATTACATTTTTTAAATACACTGTCATGTTCAAAACAAAATGAAAAATAAAAGTGTCTGCTTTGTCTGGTGTACAGGAATATTTATTGGCACATCTTCTTTGGAAAAGAATAAAGGTATAATATTAGCTATACACATTGGTTATCACATGCATAATTCATCATGGCCTATTAAGATAATCATTAAAATATATTTAAAGTACATTAACATGTTTTCATGCATGTGTGCAATTCTGGAAACATATATAGGCTAACATACACTCACCTAAAGGATTATTAGGAACACCATATTAATACTGTGTTTGACCCCCTTTCGCCTTCAGAACTGCCTTAATTCTACGTGGCATTGATTCAACAAGGTGCTGAAAGCATTCTTTAGAAATGTTGGCCCATATTGATAGGATAGCATCTTGCAGTTGATGGAGATTTGTGGGATGCACATCCAGGGCACGAAGCTCCCGTTCCACCACATCCCAAAGATGCTCTATTGGGTTGAGATCTGGTGACTGTGGGGTGATTTTAGTACAGTGAACTCATTGTCATGTTCAAGAAACCAATTTGAAATGATTCGAGCTTTGTGACATGGTGCATTATCCTGCTGGAAGTTGCCATCTGAGGATGGGTACATGGTGGTCATAAAGGGATGGACATGGTCAGAAACAATGCTCAGGTAGGCCGTGGCATTTAAACGATGCCCAATTGGCACTAAGGGGCCTAAAGTGTGCCAAGAAAACATCCCCCACACCATTACACCACCACCACCAGCCTGCACAGTGGTAACAAGGCATGATGGATCCATGTTCTCATTCTGTTTACGCCAAATTCTGACTCTACCATCTGAATGTCTCAACAGAAATCGAGACTCATCAGACCAGGCAACATTTTTCCAGTCTTCAACTGTCCAATTTTGGTGAGCTCGTGCAAATTGTAGCCTCTTTTTCCTATTTGTAGTGGAGATGAGTGGTACCCGGTGGGGTCTTCTGCTGTTGTAGCCCATCCGCCTCAAGGTTGTGTGTGTTGTGGCTTCACAAATGCTTTGCTGCATACCTCGGTTGTAACGAGTGGTTATTTCAGTCAAAGTTGCTCTTCTATCAGCTTGAATCAGTCGGCCCATTCTCCTCTGACCTCTAGCATCAACAAGGCATTTTCGCCCACAGGACTGCCGCATACTGGATGTTTTTCCCTTTTCACACCATTCTTTGTAAACTCTAGAAATGGTTGTGCGTGAAAATCCCAGTAACTGAGCAGATTGTGAAATACTCAGACCGGCCCGTCTGGCACCAACAACCATGCCACGCTCAAAATTGCTTAAATCACCTTTCTTTCCCATTCTGACATTCAGTTTGGAGTTCAGGAGATTGTCTTGACCAGGACCACACCCCTAAATGCATTGAAGCAACTGCCATGTGATTGGTTGATTAGATAATTGCATTAATGAGAAATTGAACAGGTGTTCCTAATAATCCTTTAGGTGAGTGTATATAACACAATAAATTAAAATCTATCCAGATTATAAGTGCTTCTGCAAACTAGGAAATTTTACTGCTGTCTTCACATGAGTTTAGAATTAATATTATTATGCTAGCATACATTTCGGCAAACTTATAAAATGATACGCTTTAAAGACTTTAAAGGCTCTAACACAATATAGCCTACATATAAACTATTGTGCATAAATAACAGTTATAATATAAGCTTTACTTTGTTTAACACTGAAACATCGGCTAATTACCTACATGTAAGCCGAGGAGCGTGCACTAGTATTTTCAGTGCCGCTTTAACCCAAAACAGGAAATTCATGAATGTTCATGTAAGCTCCGCCCAGTGTCATCGAAAATCTCAGACACCGAATATTTCCCAATATTTCAGAACACCGGACCAGATATCTGCGCAATATGACTGAAGCCTGGTTTATTTAATCGTGCATGCATGCCGCGCGAATCACCGTAAACTCACCAGCGTGCTACAACAGTGTGATATTTGTGCAAGCCGTTCCTATCGCGATGCTGAGAAAACATCATCCTGCACCAACATAAAATAGAAAGCGTTTTAAACCACTCGTGACCACCTTTTCTAGAATTTATCACGTTCTTTTGTATTTATTATGGTAAATGTTGAATAACTTGTAGAATTTATAATAGATTATCAGTTAAGGGAATGGATTTATCACTAAAGATTTATTTATATTATAACTGTGGCATTTTGTGGCTACAGTTTCTATGTGTAGGATGCTATTTTTCATAACAAATGCTATAGGTAAAAAAAAGTTAACATGTTAGCATGGTAATGAGGAGCCATCAGTGGTCTCACCTGTAATTAGCCTATTGTAACAAATGCTATAGTTAAACAATTACAAGAACTATGTTACTTTTTCATAAAGCTAAGTACAAGTTAGAATCAAGAGCTTTAAAGTATGGGACCTTCTTGAATTATTGACTAAACTATTGGTTTTCCCCATGTGTAAAATGTGTTCTGCTAATAATTAGGAAAAACCTGGCAGATGACAGGACATTAAAGGGTAACTAAACCCTAAAAAGTCTCGGTTACGTATGTAACCCTCGTTCCCTAAAGGAAGGGAAAAGAGACGTTACGTCAGTTACTGACAGAATGGGGGTTTCACTTATAAGCAAATCCCCTTCGAGATCTACAAAACGAGCCAATGGCATGAGAATGCCATGGGTCTGCGGAATTTGCAAAGCGCAACTCCTCCCCCACCTCGTAGGTATATAAGGAGCTGCGTGGCAATCTCGCATTATGTTTACCTGCTGAGGAGCTGAGGCTGAGCGCCCCGGCCGTGCCAGCGGTACAACGGTTGTGGCATGGGGATGTAACGTCTCCGTTCCCTTCCTTCAGGGAACGAGGGTTACATACATAACCGAGACGTTCCCTTTCAGTCAGTACACTACGAGTTAAGTCAGTTACTGACAGAATGGGGGTTCCTAATTCAATCTCACCACAACAGCTGTCTTCCAGCGTCCTGTGCTGACCTGAGCTCCCTGCCGTGAGTCTTAGCACAAACGAAGGCCTAAGCTCAACGGCAATACCAAGGTACACTGGGAAGCATATCCCACGTGGAGAAACGCAATACAATGCCTGCCCGAAGGGAGGACTTAAGAATACACATATGACCCACGTATGGGCTGCATATGGAGCACTCTGGGGTATCCAGCCGCAGGTGGAATCTTTCAACCCCAGGAGTGGCAAGGTGTCTTGCCAAGGGAAGAAACGTGCTCGGAGAGACTTACCGTGGAAATACACATGTGGGGGTTGCCCAACAGGGGAACCATGCACATGGAGGCACCTGGCCTAACACAAGGGCTGACCAACCGGGCATGCACTCTGGTGTCAGCGTCAACAGTGCTGGAGGAACTCAGGGCTTACTGAGAAACTCACCTGAGTGAAAATGCGCACGCATCCAGTCCGTGGAGTGGAATGGCGTAGCAAGCGATGACACCTGAGCCTGTCCAGTTACTGGCCACTTGGAGCGAGTACACGAGAGGAACTGGCTCTACACGGAGATTATAGAATTTCGCAAAAGTGTTGGGTGTCGCCCAGCCTGCAGCTCTACAAATGTCTGTTAGTGAGGCGCCATGCGCTAAAGCCCAAGAGGAGGCTACACTCCTGGTGGAATGTGCCTTTACCCCTAGGGGGCATGGCAGGCCCTGAACCTGATATGCCAGGACAATGGTGTCCACTATCCAGTGAGACAACCTCTGCTTGGAGAGAGCCTTCCCTTTCTGCTTCCCTCCGTAACAGACAAAGAGCTGATCTGAGGTCCTGAAACTCTGCGTCCGGTCTACGGTCTAGCGCGAAGGGCGCATACTGGACAGAGCAGTGCCAAGGCTGGGTCTGCCTCCTCCAAGGGCAGCACTTGCAGGTTCACCACCTGATCCCTGAAAGGAGTGGTGGGAACCTTGGGCACGTATCCGGGCCGGGGTCTCAGGATCACGTGAGAGTTAGCCGGCCCAAATTCCAGGCACGCTTCGTCAACCGAAAATCTGCAAGGGCTCAAAGGGAGCTCTCTGCAGGGCAGATAAAACCACTGCGAGGTCCCAAGAGGGCATCTGTAAACGGCGAGGTGGATTTAATCTCCTCGCTCCTCTAAGGATCCTGCTGACCAGGTCGTGCTGTCCTACCGTTTTAGAGTCCACCAGGTCGTGGTGAGCCAATATTGCAGCCACATAAACCTTCAGGGTGGAGGGAGACAGCCTTCGCTCCAACCCTTCTTGGAGGAAGGAGAGCACGGACCCGATCGGGCATTTCCTGGGGTCTTCTCGGCGAGAAGAGAACCAGATGACGAAGAGGTTCCACTTCAACGCATAGGCCTGTCTCTTGGACAAGGCCCTAGCAGAAGTGATGGTAGCCACCACCTGAGGTGGTAGGGTACTCAAACCTGCCGCATCCCATCCAGGGCCCACATGTGTAGGTTCCATAGATCGGGACGTGGGTGCCAGAGGGTGCCCCGTCTCTGAGAAAGGAGGTCCTTCCTCAGAGGGATCGACCAGGGAGGGGCTGTCCCAAGGAGTATGAGTTCGGAGAACCAGGTCCGGCCGGGCCAATATGGGGCGACCAAAAGGACCTGCTCCTTGTCCTCCCTGATCTTGCACAGAACCTGTGCGAGAAGGCTCACTGGGGGAAACGCATACTTGCGTAGGCCCCGTGGCCAGCTGTGCGCTAGTGCATCTGTGCCGAGGGTCCCCTCGGTCAGGGAATAAAACCAGCAACAATGGGAAGAGTCGTGGGAGGCAAACAGATCTACCTGTGCGTCGCCGAACTGTTCCCAAATCAGCTGAACCGTCTGGGGATAGAGTTTCTATTCCCCCGGGCAGTGGTTAAAACCGTGAGAGCTCGTCGGCTGTACAATTCAGGTCTCTCGGGATGTGAACGGCACGAAGCAACCTCAGATGCTTCTGACTCCATAGGAGGAGATGGCGGGCGTGTTGCGACATCCAGCGGGAGCGTAGACCACCTTGTCGGTTGATGTACGCTACTGTCGCCGTGTTGTCTGAACGGACCAGTACGTGTTTGTCCTTCAGCAGGGCTCGAAAGCGGTGCAGGGCTAGACGTGCGGCCAGCAACTCGAGGCAATTGACATGCCATAGGCGCTGGGGTCCTTTCCAGGAGCCTGCGGCAGCATGTCCATTGCACATGGCACCCCAGCCCGTGGCAGAGGCATCTGTTGTTACAACAACATGCCTGGAAACTCGTTCTATGGGCACTCCGGCCCGTAGAAAAGTGAGGTTCGACCACGGGGTGAAGGTCTGAAGGCAGGCCCGAGTGACTGGGACCCGGAGCGTGCCCTGTTGCCATGCCCATCTCGGGACTCGATTGCGAAGCCAGTGCTGAAGCGGTCTCATATGAAGCAGTCCGAGCGGCGTGACCGCGGCTGCCATATGCCCCAGGAGCCTCTGAAATATTTTCAGTGGAACCACACTCTTGCCCTCGAACTGGCGAAGACAAGTCAGCAGTGGCTGCGCGCACTCGCTCGTAAGCTGCGCGTACATGGTGACCGAGTCGATTTCCATACCGAGAAAAGAGATTCTCTGCACGGGGGAGAGTTTGCTCTTTTCCCAGTTGACCCGAAGGCCCAAGCGGGCGAGGTGCCGGAGCACCAGGTCCCTGTGTTCGCAAACCTGATCTTGAGAGTGAGCTAGTATCAGCCAGTCGTCGATATAATTCAGGATGCGAACCCCGTGTTGCCTGAGTGGCACAAGGGCTGCCTCGACGACTTTCGTGAAGACGCGAGGAGACAGGGCTAGCCCGAATGGGAGTACCGTGTACTGGTATGCCTGCCCCTCGAAGGCAAACCATAGAAACAGTCTGTGTCGAGGAAGAATGGAGACATGAAAGTACGCGTCCTTCAGGTCGATCGCTGCAAACCAATCCGATGGACGAACGCACTCGAAAATGCGTTTGGCTGTCAACATCTTGAATGGAAGCCTGTGAAGGGTTCGGTTAAACAAACCCTTCACAGGCTAAACAAAAGTAAGTAAACAAAAGTAAACAAAAGTAAGTAAACAAAAGTAAGTAAACATAAAAATATTGGAGGAATAGAGGTGAAATTAGAATTTCCTTATAGCTCTAGAAAAACTAAAAGGAAAGGTAAATAGATAAGTTGATTTAATTAAATTTGAAATTTAATTAAATTCAACTTAGCTGAATAGGGATATTCAGGCTAAACAAAAGGTAAGTAAATGAAATAAAACAAAATAGAGGTATAATATATAATATTCAATAGTATAATATATTATATATATATAATATTATAATATATAATATATTATATATATATAATGTCAAAAGACAGCAGATGTAGACCTGTGAAGCGCTTCTTAATATCGTAAATACTGTTGCCATGGCAACACATCAAACTATAATATTATTTTTCAATGCTTTTGAGACTCTTAGAATGCTTCAAATTGCATGAAACTCGACGCACACATCTAACACTTCTCTTCATGTGTTTTTTGACCTACCGTTTGTGCACCAATCTTATGCACCATAATAAAGCATGCTTTTATTTCAATATGGGTGGTATCCCATAAAAAAAAAAAATAATTACAAAATTAATAAATGGAGCCAAATCACGGAAACTGCAAAGATGATTTTAATATCAGTGTCAGGTAACAGTAAGATAGAGGTCTACTATTTCGCAAAATAGCATCTTCAGTGTCTTTCATGTTTCATGTTGACCGAGTTTGGTGTCGATTCCATGCACATATATATATATATATATATATATATATATATATATATACTAAAACAAGGCCAATAATCTCATTTACCTTTGTCATTCGATTCCTTTTCATTTACACGCACATGAAGTCACCTCATCATGGGACGTCAAATTCTTAAGTTCTGTATTAATAATAGGCTACTGACTGACTCTGACCTGTTACCTAGTTAATCAAGTTATTGCACAGATATTGCACATTTATAAGATGCATCACTGTATTTTATCTCTTTTTTTTTTTTTTTTTAAGATAATTTCATTTAATAATAAAAAAAAATTCAGGTGTTTTTTTGCAGGCTCCGTAGCCACTGCTCTATGAGAAATTCCTGTACTCGGGCTCGGGACCAACTGGGTGATGGGTGAAGCTTGACCTCATAATGTCCAGCTGTTTCATCTTTTTATGGGGCGCCTTGTCGTGATGCTGCCATGTCGTGTGATTTCCGTGTTGTAGAACATTAATTACGCAGATGTACCCTAAGGTCCAAGGCAAAACACGTTGTTGATTTCGATCTTGAGCGTTGACGTATACCCCGTTCCCTCTCTCCGATTGGTCACTATCGACATCGACGTAATAATGTAGGCGTGCCACTATGCAAGAACGCAAACTTTAAAGAGTTGTCAACAACAGGTCTCAAGACAGACCCAGACTGAATAAAGAAATCCACGCGAGGATATAGGCTACTGATAACTTTTCCAGAGAGTATAGGCTACGTCCTTGTTTTGTACACTGACAGCAACGTTTGTTTCAGATATTTAGGTTTTCCAAGATGAAGTTTGTAAGATTTTTAACGAGGAATGCTGCTATGTTAAATGTACCAAAACATATTGATTACTACGCGAAATTTTCTCCATCGCCGTTATCAATGAAGCAGTTTCTGGATTTCGGTGAGTTTAAAATTTTTTGTATGCAAAATAGTGATGATGACATTGGACATTTGTGCATGTGCTTTGCAACAATAGGTGCTAACATTTTTTATCTTTAAATAACTTGGATTGACATCTTTATGTAAAAATTAGAAATATATATAAATGGTTTTTTTGCGCTCAAACAACGTTCCAACAACAAATTCTATAGTAGAATTCCCAGCATTCGATTGATGGGATAAGCATAGCAACGGTTCGCTGATCTAGCACTTTAAGGTTATCGGACTGCCATTATTTGTAACTTTGTTATAGATTTACACATCACTTATTGAACAAAAAGGCTAGTGTATTGTTAAAAAAATATTTAGCTTAAGGTGCTATAGGGACGCCAAAATATAACGTGCACGAAACGAACCTTAAAATATATTACTGCCAAATTTAAAAACAAAAAAACATTCTAAGTCGTTCATTAAATTCTGTTCGCTTGTATATTTGTGTTTTAGTTTATCGCTGAGGTTTGACTCTGTCACGTTCTCTTTGCAGGATCCACAAATGCGTGCGAGAAAACATCTTTCGCTTTCCTCAGACAAGAGCTCCCCGTGAGACTAAGTAACAGTTTGAAGGAGATCAACCTTTTACCAGACCAACTGATAATGACTCAGTCCGTTCAGCTAGTTCACAGCTGGTAAGTTCATGAGTATATCAGACAAAAACCGAATGAACTAACTCTTGAAGTGTCCCATGTCTTATAGTTTGATTAAACAGACAGAAAAGAAAAAGATGAATGGTGTGAAAGCATTATCTAATATACAATGCTTGTCCCATTAAATGTGTTATTTTTCACGCTTGCATTATGTAATTTGTCCCACGCTTCCCCTTCCTAACTGAACGATGAACTTCTCCCTAGTTCCCCAGCCTGAAGTTTTCGAGGTATCTTCTAAGTCTCTAGACGTTACACCACTCAGCAGATTCAAATGCAGAGCTTCATCCTGTTTCCATTACTTTTAATCTATAGGAATCATTACAATGACCCCATAATACAACTATATAATTTTCCTCTACGGTAGTTTTCTGGACCATGTGGTATCAAGATGCTTAGCCTAATAAATTGTCTTAAGAAAACTTTTTTCCCCCCAACTTAAATGCTTGTTATTTTGCTTACGCCTGGTTATAGCCTATAGAATGTTGTTTTGTGTTCAAATACCATTACAGAGTACAGCCCCTCACTTGTTTACTAGTAGACTGTCTGAGGGTACTACCGTTTATGCCACGGATACTGCGGTTAACAGTGAAATCTGAGAAGGTGTGACGTGTGGCTCTGGCGCGCAGACTTGTTTTCGAGAACAGTATGTTCTACTGTATGTTACCGCAGAACAGCGAGGAGGGACATTCACAGAAATGAGTTAGTGGTTAACATAAAACAAATGAGGGGGGAAAATCATGCAAATTTTTATAATGAATATTAATATCTAATATATTAAAAAATTATATCTAAAATAATAATATAATAGTCTTTGTGAGTGCCAGTGTTATTTTAGTATTATTTGTATACTATTATATAGTTTTCATCAATATTTTATTATTATTAATATATATATATATATATATATATATATATAGCATTGATTTATTTTATTTCAGGTTTAGTAATTTTAGTACTTCAACTTAAAATTATTTATTTTAGTTAGTTGCTAAGGCAACATTTCTAATTTTAATTTAAGTTTTTAATCTAATATTTATATTTGAATAAATTTGAGCTTTATTTAAATACAGAAAACTATTTTTTAATGGTTTTAGTTAACAATAATAACACTGGTGAGTGCTTAAAAATGTCAAAATTTGCCACCAAACAAGCGTGAACACATTATGTATAGGTTGAGGTTCTTATTAGAGACATTTGTATATGATGAAAAAGTGTGACTGTATAAGTCTGTGCAATGCATTGGTATATAAAACATGATTATGTATAATTCAGACTTTATTGCCAACTGTGCTTGCACACACAAGGAATTTACCTTGGTATTGAAGCTTCCAGTATACACATATAAATATAACAACATTTATGAATAACAAATATATAAAAAGTGTAAAGACACAGATGGGTTTAGTCAGCTCTGGTGAAACTGATAGGAAAAGAATGACTAAACACAGAACAAACAAACAAACAGCAAAAGAATTGGAGAGAATTGGAGATAGTGTACAAGTTAACCTTTCATCCTGTTTGTCTTCTTTCTCTTACCTTCTCAGGATTGTTCAAAGCCTGATTGACATCCTAGAATTCCAAGGCAAGAGTCCCAATGACCATAGAGTTCTTTCAGAGTAGGTTCTTCAATCTACATACACATCCGGCATGATCATCTATCAGAATATTTAAGCAGTAGTATTAAAACAAAGCAACAGAATTCATGGAATTGTTTTGTTTCTTTGTCCCCACAGATTTGTGGAAGCTCTGGTGACCATTAGGAATAGGCACAATGATGTGGTACCCACCATGGCCCAGGGTGTCATTGAGTATAGGGATGCATTTGGGGTAGACCCTGTGACATGTCAGAATATTCAGTACTTTCTGGACCGCCTTTACATGAGCCGCATCTCCATTCGCATGCTCATCAACCAGCACAGTAAGTAAATCTTGTCCTAATACCTTGATTTGGTATCAGCACTATTAAAGCAGTCGCTTTCTCAGCACTTAAAATGCATAGGCTATTAGATCTTGAATAATCGGGCCTGCTCCTGTTTGAGTTAATTATTCACTGGATATGAGAGAATGATTACCTCATGTAGTGCACCTCTAACCCTCTGTTCCCTTTTGTTTCCTGCTCTATCTCCAGCTCTGCTTTTTGATGGCACCACAAAGCCAGGATATCCCAGCAGCATAGGGTGCATTGATTCCTGCTGTGACGTCACAAATGTAATCAGAGGTGAGTGCTTTAATGCATACAGTAATGCAAATACTACCCTAGCGACAAGTGCAAATTCAATAGTAACGTTCTGTGTTCTGCTTCAGATGCATACGAGTGTGCCAAAATGCTCTGTGAGCAGTATTACCTCGGATCCCCTGAGCTGGAGCTTAGAGAGATAAACGGTGAGGAACAGACATTCTCTCTAGACCAGATGTGGCTATGCATTAAATCACATTCCATCTAGTAACCTAATGTTTGCAAACTACTTGGTATCTTATAATATCTGTTCTCTGTTGCAGCAAAAAACAAGTCGCAACCAATCGAGATATCCTACGTTCCTTCTCATCTTTACCACATGGTTTTTGAGCTCTTCAAGGTAGACATGGTGCTTTATTTTTGCATACTCCAGATTCATATGGATTGAAGAAATAGTTATAGATTGTAAATATTTCATTTTGTATGTCTCTCCCACTCTAGAACGCAATGAGGGCTACAGTTGAGAATCATGAAACAAGCAGCACATTGCCACCAATCAAAGTCATGGTTGCTCTAGGTGGAGAGGACCTGTCAATCAAGGTGCGTGAATGAAAGTTCAAGTTAGAGAGAAATTTGGCATTGAGAATCATTTTTATCTCAACTTTAAACCTTGTGCGAGGTTGCATCACTCTTCTCAACCTGCCCTAGATCCAGCGATAACTGATAATAACGTTATATAAACTGTCCTAAAGATTAATATTCTAACCACCCTTGATCAACCTCCAAATTAACCAGATCATTTCAGCTTTGAGTAGTATTAACGATACCATCAACCTTTGCCCTGCTTGGTGGCTAAAGAGCGCAACAAAAGCAGACATTGAAATGCTATGCTACTTAGTGGATCTGTGTTTGTAAGATCATGTTAACAGTCAATATAATATAGTTATCTTTATAGTTATCGTTCTTGGTGTGAACGGACCTTTAGTCTTAATGATGCAACCCACACATATTCGTCACCTCACAAAACACATTATTTATTCTCTAAACAGTCACTTTTTCATGTTCTAGATCTGTGACAGGGGTGGTGGCGTTCCTTTCAGGAAGATTGATAGACTTTTTAGCTACATGTATTCGACGGCACCCAGACCTACTCTTGGTGACCATCAATGGACCCCAATGGTAAGAGCATAGGACACTATTTAACACTACATAATAGCAGTCACGTACATATGTTTCTTGAGTCAAACCTACCCGTTATTCCGTCAGGCTGGCTTTGGTTATGGCCTTCCCATCTCCCGCCTGTACGCACGCTACTTCCAAGGTGATCTGCAGCTTTATCCAATGGAGGGCTATGGTATGGATGCTGTAATTCAGCTGAAGGTAAGATCATAACATAAAGGGTTAGTTCGCATAAAAATAGAAATTATGTTCATTCACTCATCCTCATGAAGTTCCAAACCTCTTAAAAATAAAAGTACTTTATTGGCATTGATGGTTCCATGAAGAACGTTTAACATCCATGGAAACTTTCCATTGCACAAAAGGTTCTTTATAGTGGAAAAAAGAAAAAAAGTGGTTTGGGGTTTGTTTTTCACTAAGAAAAAAATGGTTCTTTTAAGAACTGTTCACTGAAAGGTTCTTTGGGGAACCAAAAATGCTTCTTCTATGGCATTGCTGTACAAAAACACCATTTTGGAACCTTTATTTTTAAGTGTATGACTTTTTTTTTTCCTGTGACGATACACAAAAGGAGATAATCAGCAGATTTTTACTCGTTGTCAATGTAAGTTTTGTTTACCATGAAAATGAACTGAGTCAACATTATGCTGAACTTCTCCTTTTGTGTTCTACAAAAGAAAAAAGTCACGAGTAATTTGCAGAATCTGCATTTTTAGGTAAATCTTTAAACAAACAGCAAACAGAGTTTTGCTTACACTAACCTTATTTGTTGAGCTTGTACTAGAGGGTGACACGGGAGTGGATTTTCAAACCTCTCCCATCCCACTCCCACAAAAAAAATCCCGTCCCATCCCAATACCACGAAAAAACTGGGGGAAAATCCCATCCCGTCCCAATCCCAGAAGAATGACTCCCGTTCCCTCCCACTCCCGTGTTGTGTTTTTTTGGCCGGAAATTGTCAGTTACAGTAAAAAATTCAGTACAGATCACAGCATGCCCGCTTAGTTGAATAAAAATCCAAAATGTAGTTTTTGTTATTTTATTGAACTGAAAGCCAGCTTAAACAATGCACACACATTAAATTCCATGTAAATCTATTTGCAAACACACACAAACACAGGCACGCACGCACACACACACACACACATGCGCAGTAAATGTCTTGCGTATGGCGTTTTCACGCCGTCTTTTTGGTTACTTCAGACTGCCCAGAAATGTCGGTGAGCACAACTGAGGTATCATTTTCCGACAGTAGTCGTTGCAGCATGGCTTTCATGTCTGACTCCATTTTGATTATGATTTTCGCGGCTACAAAGTGCATGGTGAAGCCTCCTTCTCTTATATTATTGGTGGTTGGCATTGGCATACCAACTTGGTGCATTACCGCCACCAACTGTTACGGGTGTGGAGCACATCATTCACTTAACCAGCCACACCAAAGCAAACAGGAGAGCATAAAGAGACAGGGCAACTAGAATTGAATTCAAAATTAAAACATAGTTATAAAATATATAAACGGTATATTTGTGTATATAGTTGGTATCATAGTGTTATTACAATTCCCGGTCCCGCCCACTCCCGCTGAAATTTTTTTCTCTCCTGTCCCAATCACGTGATTAATAGTGATTTTGTTTCCCATCCCGTGGGATTCCCGCGGGATTCCCGAAGAAATGTCAGCCTCTAGCTTGTACCTGTGCAAAACATCCTGTTAACTTTGGACATTGCATTACACTCTTCAAATGATTAATCCACAATGACGGTCTTCTGCCCACAGGCCCTGTCCACAGATTCAGTGGAGAAGCTTCCGGTGTTTAATAAGACTGCCTTGCGGCACTACAAATTCAACCAGGAAGCTGATGACTGGTGCGTCCCGAGCAAAGAGCCACTGAACTTAACTGCGTACAAGGTTGCAAAGTGAACCACAGGAGTTGGTTGCCTTAAAGATATAACAAAGGCCTTGAAGAAAGGCCACCGTTTGTGAATGCTGGCATTCCCTACTGAACTAGGGACCAGTGACGGCATTTCCCAATATTCTTCGAGTACTGCTGTCTGGGAACACTTAAACTGCATGTGGCCAGAATTTAAGATGACAGTAGATTCCTTAAACGCAAGTTATTACTGTGGTGCTGCTGAAGTGGGAGCTCAAGCATGAGGAGTCACGCACGTGTGAAGACCTAAAGGGGCGAGAGGTGATTAGATGCATGTGAACCTGATTGAAACAGAGTTAAGTGGCAGAAGTCTAAAAACAGGTGGAGAGAAGTGTATGTATTGCAAAGGAGTAAAATACTGAAAGCAGAAGAAATGCAGCTGGAAGGATAGGTGAGATATGAGACATTTCAGAGGTCAGAGAAAATGGATGAATCATTTAAAAAAAATATATGATTTTTTCCATTTTAAGGAGGCTTAAAGTTTTGAAATCATACTTGATGTGTGAATAACTCTTAGTATTTTAAGAAAAACATATATGCTAGTATATATTAATAACACTGTGCTGTTGTATTTTTATTATATTATGAATGACCACAATATTTATCATTGTTAAAGGAGCCTTGTTGTTTGATTAAATAAATCTGATAATTTATCATCAACATGCATACGCTGTTGTTATTGCAAACACTTTGTAAGCATTTCAGTGGGAAAACATATGAAAGTGTGGTTTGTGAAATGTGTGCATAATCATGTGGTTATGTAATCGAGAACATGATGTACACAATGTGCATACAGTAAAAAAACAAGCTGATGCTGCATCAGTGTTTCCCAACCCTGTTCTTTGAAACACATCAACAGGACACATTGTAGCTTAAATAGTTTTAACATTTACTGCACATTGTTATTTCACACACACACACACATATATACAGTGAGGAGAACAAGTATTTGATACACTGCCGATTTTGCAGGTTTTCCTACTTACAAAGCATGTTGATCACCTACCAACCAGTAAGAATTCCGGCTCTCACAGACCTGTTAGTTTTTCTTAAAGAAGCCCTCCTGTTCTCCACTCATTACCTGTATTAACTGCACCTGTTTGAACTCGTTACCTGTATAAAAGACACCTGTCCACACACTCAATCAAACAGACCCCAACCTCTCCACAATGGCCAAGACCAGAGAGCTGTGTAAGGACATCAGGGATAAAACTGTAGACCTGCACAAGGCTGGGATGGGCTACAGGACAATAGGCAAGCAGCTTGGTGAGAAGGCAACAACTGTTGGCGCAATTATTAGAAAATGGAAGAAGTTCAAGATGACGGTCAATCTCCCTCGGTCTGGGGCACCATGCAAGATCTCACCTCGTGGGGCATCAATGATCATGAGGAAGGTGAGGGATCAGCCCAGAACTACACGACAGGACCTGGTCAATGACCTGAAGAGAGCTGGGACCACAGTCTCAAAGAAAACCATTAGTAACACACTACGCCGTCATGGATTAAAATCCTGCAACGCACGCAAGGTCCCCCTGCTCAAGCCAGTGCATGTCCAGGCCCGTCTGAAGTTTGCCAGTGACCATCTGAATGATCCAGAGGAGGAATGGGAGAAGGTCATGTGGTCTGATGAGACAAAAATAGAGCTTTTTGATCTAAACTCCACTCGCCGTGTTTGGAGGAAGAAGAAGGATGAGTACAACCCCAAGAACACCATCCCAACCGTGAAGCATGGAGGTGGAAACATCATTCTTTGGGGATGCTTTTCTGCAAAGGGGACAGGACAACTGCACCGTATTAAGGGGAGGATGGATGGGGCCATGTATCGCGAGATCTTGGCCAACAACCTCCTTCCCTCAGTAAGAGCATTGAAGATGGGTCGTGGCTTGGTCTTCCAGCATGACAACGACCTGAAACACACAGTCAGGGCAACTAAGGAGTGGCTCCGTAAGAAGCATCTCAAGGTCCTGGAGTCTCCAGCCCTGAACCCAATAGAAAATCTTTGGAGGGAGCTGAAAGTCCGTATTGCCCAGCGACAGCCCCGAAACCTGAAGGATCTGGAGAAGGTCTGTATGTCATGCAATAAAATGCAAATTAATTACTTAAAAAACCTACAATGTGATTTTCTGGATTTTTGTTTTAGATTCCGTCACTCACAGTTGAAGAGTACCTATGATAAAAATTGTATCAAATCAGCAGTGTATCAAATACTTGTTCTCCCCACTGTGTATATATATATGAAAATAAATCACGAAATTAAATGACTTGCTAAAACATAATTAATTTTTAATTCAATTTAATCCAGATTTCTTAGTTTTTTTCATCCATTCATTATTTTTGTATTTATTTTTGCATTTATTTTTATTCTTTTTAACTTTTATTTGTTAATTCTTTCAGTTTTTCATGTATTTTTATATTTATTTATATTTACTTATTTCCATATTTATTTACTATAGCCTACATTTATTTATTTTTACATTTCCGTGTGTAAAGAGTGAGGTTTGGTCCTCCATACAATTGTGCTGGTGGAAAAGAGCTTATGAGCATAATAGATAAATTTTATATTAAACTTTAAAAATTCACACAGGGTATCATGACATTAAAGTTGCTTAACCAATCCATTTCAGTTACACAAGTCCGATCAGAGTTAACAAAGGTTATTTGCAGAGAACAGGGCTTAAATAATGAGCTGAAACTACAATGAATGTATACGTGCTGTTCTCTTTCAGTCTGACCTGACCTGTTTATGGACTGTGATTAAGATTAAGCTGATATAGCCAACATAAAATATAGTAGCCTACTTTGATTAGGCAGGTGGCCTCACTGTGATACATAACTGGCAATCGGTTACGCCTGTCATAAAAACAGTCGGATGGGACGTGAAAGGACACGACCCAAATTGCATCCATGCATGCACACCTTATACAAACTCTTAAAAACCCAGCATACAGAACTAGACAGGGCAACTGAGCACTTGTTTTGAAAAGGAAAACTAAACTACCGGCCCGTACCATGATGGAAGTTTAACAAACTCAGGGTTACAGGATTAGTTTTGAGTTGACAAAACCAAATCAGTCCAATCAGGATTTGTTGGTACATGACGCTGATCATCAACTTTCTTTGATCCTGAGTTTAGGAATAACTACGTGCACAAGAAAGTGTGACATCAGTAACGAACAGCCAATCACATGCTGTGAAACTGCGATTCACTTCTCGATTTACTTCTCTCTTCTGCAGAATATCACGAGATTGTAATGCTTTTACACATCAAGAAGAAATGAAAGAGGACAACTAAAAGAAAACATCTTGCTATATTGGTGCAAGTAAAAGTTGTGAAGTTACTTGTCTTCCTACATGTTGTTTTAAGAAATGAAAAGCTACACACTAACTTAAGAACTACACAAGAACTGTTGCAAAACATATAACATGCTAGAAACATAATAATCACTGCATAAATGATTCAATCATTGACTCTGAAGCATTTGCCTATTTTTGGCCGGGCAGTGTATATAGGTAAAACAAACAGGAACTTGTAACATGTAGCCCTGTGTAGTCACTTTTAATAGCTTTAAAGCTATAGTCATTTTTAAAGCTTTATCTATTGATATCTTTATATATTTATATTAATTTAAACTAAGCGCTTCATCATAACTGATCAACTAAAATTGTATATGTGTAATTAAGGGAAGGTCTATAATAATTACATAAATAATATCTAAATCATACAAAATTATTATAATAAATAATCATCGCTAAAAGCCAGACAATTTTGTCTTAAAAAACATTTGCTATGTAGTGACCTTTAATTTGGAGACGGGGAGTGAGAGCAACTCTATTGTGTCAGGTGTGTCACTTTGCTCACAGCTGATTGGTCCCATTTCAGTTTGAGATCTCTTATCCAGAACATAACCTGCCCGGAGCAGGTTAGCTGTGGAGTGAAAATTACTGTAGCAATCAACACCGCTAAAAGCAGAGCCAATTTCCTCGTGCCTAAAACCCAGGGTTGGCGCGAACTAAACTGAAACATACCTGGCTATCCACCTAAACTTGCGTCATGGTACAGGCACCAGGTGTTGACTGATTCATTATGCTCAAAACTTTGACTTTATGCTGCGCCCTACTGAGTGGAAGTGGAACTGCCAGACATAACCAAAGTTATATATATATATATATATATACACTCACCTAAAGGATTATTAGGAACACCATACTAATACTGTGTTTGACCCCCTTTCGCCTTCAGAACTGCCTTAATTCTACGTGGCATTGATTCAACAAGGTGCTGAAAGCATTCTTTAGAAATGTTGGCCCATATTGATAGGATAGCATCTTGCAGTTGATGGAGATTTGTGGGATGCACATCCAGGGCACGAAGCTCCCGTTCCACCACATCCCAAAGATGCTCTATTGGGTTGAGATCTGGTGACTGTGGGGGCCATTTTAGTACAGTGAACTCATTGTCATGTTCAAGAAACCAATTTGAAATGATTCGAGCTTTGTGACATGGTGCATTATCCTGCTGGAAGCAGCCATCAGAGGATGGGTACATGGTGGTCATAAAGGGATGGACATGGTCAGAAACAATGCTCAGGTAGGCCGTGGCATTTAAACGATGCCCAATTGGCACTAAGGGGCCTAAAGTGTGCCAAGAAAACATCCCCCACACCATTACACCACCACCACCAGCCTGCACAGTGGTAACAAGGCATGATGGATCCATGTAAAATCCCAGTAACTGAGCAGATTGTGAAATACTCAGACCGGCCCGTCTTGCACCAACAATCATGCCACGCTCAAAATTGCTTAAATCACCTTTCTTTCCCATTCTGACATTCAGTTTGGAGTTCAGGAGATTGTCTTGACCAGGACCACACCCCTAAATGCATTGAAGCAACTGCCATGTGATTGGTTGATTAGATAATTGCATTAATGAGAAATTGAACAGGTGTTCCTAATAATCCTTTAGGTGAGTGTATATATATAAAAAACAGTTATTTACATAAAAGTACTATTACCCCAGAATTGCAAACACAACATAAGCCATTCAAAGATGTTTAGTTGTTTAGTAAAAGACAGACAATATTTTTTTTTTACACTGAAAACTGATAAATCAATTGCTCTTTCTATGATGTTTTATCAAAGTTAATAACTTTACAAAAATCGACCATTGGTAAAAAGCTCAGCTAAAGTTAGATAAAGATAAATGATGTTAGATTAAAAAAACAGTTAACTGATTTTTTTGACTACTGCAGTTAGTCTTTTTAAAATGTTAAACATTTAAAACCCTGAGGCCAGACAATCTGTAATGCAATTGAATGTCTGTTGATGTTGGTGGGAGCAATGATCAAGTGGACCCAGCCGTCTTCTCACAGATCCAGGGCAAGGACATGTAGCACGGCGCATCATACCAGCTCTTTATAGCCACACGGCTTAAAACATCTGTTTTTATCATGTAGCCACAGTCTTCATTAATATGGTTGTTGGGCTCGCCATCTTCCCAGAAACTATGAAGGAAAAAGAATGGGTTAGTCCCAGTCAGACACCCTGGTTTCCTTACAGTCTGTTGGCTTTTAACATGTGGAGACAGCATAATTAAAAAAAGACACTTTATTTTAAGGTGACGTAGTTACACGTTACACATGTACTTACTATAGTAATAACAGTAAATTATGCATAATTACAAGTAACTAACCCTAACCGTAACTCTATAGTAAATACATGGGTTGCACTTTATTTTACAGTATGTGCACTTGCGTGTATTTACAGTGTACTTACTTGAGAAAGTATAAGGTAACTACATGGGTTAAGGTTAGGTTTATGGGTAGGTTCAATGTTATTACCTAATATCAGTACTTATTTTAGTAAGTACAAGTAACTACGTCACCTCAAAATAAAGCGGGTTACACTTTATTTTAAGGTGTCATTGTTACAGTGTAAATATATATTTAAGTACTGAGTATTATTAATTAACTACATGTACTTACTATAGGGTTAGGGTAGGATTAAGGTTTGGTTGAGGGTTAGTTGCATGTAATTATGCATAATTTACTGTTATTACTATGGTAAGTACACTGTAACATATGTAACAAGGACACTGTAAAATAAAGTGTTATCATAAAGTGTAACCAAAAAAATGACAACAGCAAATTAAAGTGGTGCTAAAATACGTTTAATAAGATCAATACAATTTTTTAAAAAGGTACATTGCAGTTGGCATTTATTTTTTATCTTCTTTGTAAGTCCACATGTAATGTTAATGTTTATATAGCATCCAAAACAGTTTAATTAACTATTTTATTCCTAACCATTTTTTTACCCTTATTAATTTTATAATACATTTTTATAATTAATCAGGCTGTAATAAGAATTTTTATAATTGAATGTCTAGATAAACGCTTTACATGAATAAAATAAAATAATATGTGCACAAAAAGAAAAATCCTGTTTCTTGTATTATTTTTCCTTTAATAATTATATATTAGCCCTCATCCCTCCCTCGCACTTTGTAACAAATCCTTCCCTCGCAGGTCAAAATGACCCGAAGCACTAAAATTATACTTAATTTTTTTGTCCAGAATGCTTTATTTTTTAAATTTTTTTATGCAATTTTTTGGAGATTTTTTGTTATTTTTCATTTTAATTACCTTTAAATTACTAGACATTCTTCACATTCTTTCATCTTAAATTCAAAATAACTAATTTTCATGCATAATTTTAATTCAGTTCAAAATATCTTACATTGAGTGTCTTAGGGTCTTGGACCACTCCGAGGGACACTTAATTTTTAAAACATTTTTAAATATGAGTTTCGGGTCAAAATGACCCGAGAGAAGGATGAGAAAATATCAATTCCTGATTCCCAAGCAGACACTAACATTAATAAAAGTCAGATTATCATTAAACACTAAGGATATATGAATAAAAAATGAGTGTATGCAAGATCTGCGGTTTTTTACAAAGAGGAAGAAGAGACGGGAAGGATGAGATGATTCAGTGTATTAACACGAGACCATGTCTCCAAAAGAGAAATGGAAAAACATGATTCAGTAGTTTTTACTTCGTCTAGTACTGAAGCTTGGACTTCTAGTGCAAGAGTTTTAACTTGTTAAGTTGTCAAATTTGACATTCTTACCCTCCAACCAGCTTGGTTCCGTCCACCCAGTACCAGTCGTCTTCTACTTTTTCATCACTTATGCCGAACCAGTAAGCGTTCCAGTATCCACGGGGCAGCAGGTCCCATATGAACGTCTTTATCGGGTCAATAAGTCAAATATCATTAAAATCAGTGGGGGAAAACCCTCAGTAATCCATTTTAATGGCTCACGTTTCAGCTAAGATCCCTTCCTCTTTTGCATATTCAATAGTTTCTGTTCTTTTTACACACATATAGATATAGACAGTCAGTGTTACTCGAGGTCATTAGATGTTCTGCAAATATATCGGCATACTTAAAGCGCAGTAAGATGCACAGCTCTCGTCTGTCCTCACCTGTTCCTCAGGTGTGAGGATAATGGCCAGGTGTCCTCCATTCCGCTTGCAGTACTTCTGACTGTCTGACCAGCTCCTGCCATAGACCGAGATGTAGTAACAGCTGCCGTTAAAGAGCTTCCAGTCTTCAGGGCAGGGACTCTTCGTTGGTGCTGGAGTGGTTCGTGGTGCAGAGGTTGCCTCTAAAAAGACCCAACGTTTTTTTGAAGTTATGAAATGCAACAGATATTGTTTGTTAATAACACAAATGCATGCACTTGCACCACACTAACCAAGCTTAGCGATTTTGTCCTTCAGCTGCGACTGCTCTTTCTCAAGATCACTCTTCTCTTTCTTCACAGTCAGCAGTTCTTCAGTCAGAGCCGTTATATTAGCGCAGCCCGTCTGCATTTGTTTTCCAGCAGTGCTGGAGAGGGAATCCTGATCAGATGAACGGCTTTTACCTAAGACGGAAAAATTAAAGCAGATGTGGAAAAAAAGATAGAAAGATGAAGTTTACAATGAAACTGATGTGTTTATGAGTTTATAATTTTATAATAATTTGACTGTTTTACACATGAAATGCAAGTTTTTAATTATTTGGTTGTGTTGATTATGTCTGGAAGATTTATAGCAACAGAATTGTTAGTTAGAAAACTCCTTGTATAATTTACTGCAATAACTGATGAGAGAGCACTTGTTTTATATGGACATTGTAACAGAATATACCAAAATGAGTCAAATCGAATTGAAACTAGAATTAAAGTCCCCCTGCTGTCAATAATTTTATCTCTTAAAACTCATCTTTGATCACCACAATGACATAAAGTTTTTTTTGCCTTAAAAAAATCCTTTGTGCCTTAAAATAGCATGAATGTAACTACACCCTTGTTTCATTTAGTCTGTGCAGATTCATGAATATGCAAATTAGCCCCGCCCCACTCACGAGGTCAGAAATACAGTCGGCCAACTTACTGAGGTAAACGCTGCACAATGGCTCTCTTTACAGCGAGTTGGACACATAACGATAATTAATATGATTATCCTTTTGCTTGACTACGTTATTAAACAGCTAATAGTGTGTTGCTAATGTTACACAAACCATGTTCCCATTTGCCATCTCAGTCTGCCTTCAGTATCAGTCAGTATCCTTAGAAACGCTTTGAACATAATAGAACGTCAGTGGAGAAAGGCATATAGTTCATCATAACATCGTAATATACATCGTATACATAATTCACCCACTATATTGCTAAATCTGCCCGATTTTTCATATCAACAGAAAAATATACCGGGATAACCTGACTTCTCTTGAGACTTCCCCTTAATGATATGCTAATGCCCGCCCACATGTTGACGTGATTGGTTACAAGGTAGTTTGTGAAGTCAGAAACACAAGAGATTTCAAACCGCGTTTTTGAGACTGTCTTTGGTTCACTGAAGTTTTAAGAAGAAAATATTCAACAATGGTGTTCACATGAATTTGCACATGGTTTGTCTTAGAGCATATTAAAAACACCACATAGACATATAAACAACATTAAAAACTTGATTTCAAAAAACAAACTTCCACTGGGATTAATAACAGCACAAATACTGTGCAACGGGAGCTTCATGGAATGGGTTTCAATGTTGTGGAAAGCCTTTCTAGAAGAGTGGAACCCATTTCATATTAATGTCTATGTATTTAGAATGCAATGTCATTAAAGTCATTGTAGGTGTAAAGGTCAGGTGTCCCATTACTTTTGTCCATATAGTATACTGTAGGTATCAATGCTCAGCCCTACTTGTTGATAAACACAATCACGCCAAATTGCGCAAGTTGTATATGTGAGAAAGGAGAAGTACCACTGTGAACACTCGTGACCACCAGGATCATGAGTAAGATGAGGCAGAAGGCAGTCAGACATGCTGTTGCCACCTTGAAGGGTTCTTGGCAAAATCGCTTTCCACTTTTTCCTGCAGGGTTCTGAAATACTGAGAACAAACAAATAAAACAACAATTTACAATATAACAATTGTATAAAAATGGCCAACTAACAATGCACTTTTTTTAACATAATGTTAAACAAATGAAGCATGTTTACATAACATTTATTTGACAAGAAATCTAAACTTTTGAAAACTTTCTGGATTTTGTCAGTAACGTCACCCATTACAGGGAATGATTTACAGTATTTTGCCAGGTTAACTCAAACCCTGAGAGTATTGATCAGTACTTTATTAAATAACGTTGGATGTTTGTTAAGTTTTTAGCATAAATCATAAACATTTAAAACAAATGGACATTTGGGGTTGTATAATTGGCCAAAAAGGTAACAAATATTCACATTCAGGAAAGTGTAAAATGTAATCATTAACAATCATCTGTTGAGAAACATATATTGGTCAATTTAATAGTGGTTTAACCCTGGGGAAAAAAAAGAACAAACATACTGTTCGAAGCATATCAGGGTGGCCAAAAATTATTTATCTGATTAAAGTTAGTATGCAACAAAACTTTTTAGTAATTTTAGGGAGTTATTTTAGAAATTAAAAAAAATAAATAAAATAAACAATTTTAGCATTTATATGAAGATTAATGTATATTATACACTTTTACTCAATCTAATACTGATTCTAAAATGTCTAAATTCTAAAATAATATTTAAAGAACAGAATTTTTCTAGAAGAAACACATGCCTCATTACACATAACATAAATGTAAATATTAAATTAAAAACACAGCACATGCATGTTTCCATTGTCATACCTGAATATCGCACCCCTGGACTGCTGCAGTCCTCGTCAGGCTCATCGATCAGATTGTTGTGCATTCCCTCTCTGTTTGGAGACATTGCTCACGTTTGTACACTTACACACACATGAAACACATTAGACCCTCTCTGTTCAGTGCAGCGGTTGCTCAACTGCGGGGGTAGTTTAAAACGAGATTGTGTCCATGTACTGCGAGATGTGGATTGGTTGACATTGTAGTTCTCTGTCTCATGACAGATCCAGATGTTTGCTTAGCCAGAGTATGTCACAAGCAATTTCTGAAAATTAAGCTGACAGTTCTTCTGTGCTGTTTTCTAGAAACCAACAGCTTATGACCCACTCTGACTGGGATCATTACATTTGTTTTAATGATTGAATAGCCACTCACATATCGCTTAATACTTAAGTGATTTTTGAATTTTTCTTACTTTTCCCTTCCTTTCTACTGCTCCACTGTGTGTTCACAGTGTGTGTGTGTGTGTGTGTGTGTGTGTGTGTGTATGTGTGTGCAATACTCACTGCTGTGTGTGTGCACTTGGATGGGTGAAATGAAGAGCACAAATTCCAAGTATGGGACACCAGGGGTAGGCGATATAACCAAAATCTTATATCATCACGATATAAGTAATTTTATTTCACGATAATGATATATCATGATATAGTTATTTTTGCTTTAAATAGGTTTTTATGATATCAACATTTTTGATACCATTGAAATTTCATAATTCTTAACACCATTTTCAGTATCATTTAAAAAACTAATACTAGCCTAAAACTCTCAAGCTTACTGAAGACAAGTAAACTGTGATAAAGAAAGAGCAAAAACAAACTACAATAGAACAATGACACAAATGAAATAGACCTACCTGAAAAACTTCAAGCACTAGAAATAGCCTACTACATAAAATGTATAAAGTAATCAAATGTATATAAAACAATGCATAGTCTTTACTGTGTAAATTAAATATACATTCTTATTAAAGTTACAAAAGTGAAGAGCAGTAAGAGATTTTCTTTCTTTTTTGTTGTTTGATTAGCGTTAGAGTAGTTCACTTTAAAATGAAAAGCAGGTATATTTGGATGCTGTCACTTTAAGACCAACTGCACACATCCATTATACTCGTGCGTTTTCTCTCTCAACTGTTAACTTTACCTTGAGACATAAATGACTGTTTACTTGCAAATACATCGTCACGTTGACACGTGTATTTAACCGTTCAAGCCCAATTAGGCTGAAAAAATACTCTCAGTTCAGTTCTCACTCCTATGAGCAGCAGCATCATGTCGCGCATCTCTCAGACAGCGCTGAGAAACAGTCTCTCAGAGAGCGCACGCATATACCGAAATGAGCTCTCTTTCGCTGCTAATTTTGCTTTAATGGTTTAAAATCACCTGTTTTTAAACCTCAATGCTTAAAGGTACAGTATGCAAGAGTGACAGCTAGTGGTTGAAATGGGTACTGCAGTCCAAATTCTAAATATTGTTTGCCCCGCCCCCTCCTCCTCAGACTCGTTTCAGGACACGCAAAAGGAACGAGCAAGCGTCAATGGAAGGCGAGGAGACTTACACACTGTAAGTTGATTTATCCGTGTTTTAATGTACTTAGGTTCATAGAGATTTTTAGATGGATGGCGAGGCTTTTTAAGGTAAGGTTGAATCTGCGATCTCTGGCCCAGTTTGTTCGCTGGCTTCCATGGCAGCAATAGGCTGTGTTTTCCACCAACTGGCACTGTGGTGTCGAAATACAGCGTGTTATTGCACAGACCAAAACAAAAACAGACATTCCGACACTGAACGCACATTTCAAAGTAGAATAACTGGCTGTACGTAGCATTGGATTTCAGAGAAACGAGTATGTGAATTCAGGATGTTTCCTAAATATCTGCAAACATATTATGGTATTTTTATGCTTTAGTACAATCAAAAACTTACATGCAGCCCCTTTAAAACGCAGGCAACAAAACGATAAGCTTTCGTGACGCGCAGCACAGCAACGTCACATGAGCTTAACCGCGATAGAGACGATAATCCAAAATCTCTACTGGATGACAAATTTCTACCGGTTAATCGTGTTAATCGGAATATCGCTCACCCCCTTGACCTCACTTTCACTTTTTTCCCCTCCCATCCCTTATCGTTACCCAGCAAACATTTGGACGTTTAATGTTGAAAACACGTCCATCCGAAACTGACTTTGAATATTACAATGTCACAGATCACTATTTCCAGAGACACAACATTAGAGTAATGAACCTCAAAACTGTTTAAACTGACTAAATCTTGCAAATGTTGATACAAAATTAAGAAAATTAACATTTTCCTGCCGGTAAATCTTACTCTCTAACCATTAGGCCACGATTACCCCCATTTCATGGCTGTTAGGGCCATGAATACACTTTGCATTAGCTGGTTTGAAGCCTATAGCTATAGCTTAATATGTTATTGAAATAACAGTTTCCAGCGATTCTGATACGTGCTTAGCAATTATTATGTTTTATTATGTAGAATCGACCATTACATCCTCACCATACCTTACTCCATATTTTCTTGCAGAAACGCCGAAAATTCGATCAACCATGTTGCTGTCGTTCTCTCTGACATTTACAGCTCGTGTTCGTTAAAGTTGGCATGCCAGAACTAGTTGATACAGGAACTCAGAGGCTTAACAAGGAGGTTGACTGGAACAAGTAGGCATATTTAATCTATTTTTAAAATACACAAATACTAAACGTAAATGTATTCTGGAAAAAAAAAAGTCATTTATTGACGAATTTAAAATACAAAGTTGCTACAAAATAGTAGATATTTTGCCTTTCTGAAACATTGCCCATCCCTGCTCATAGTCATATAATAGCGTGGTTTAACATGTTAGGTGCTATAAATACCATTAAACTGTGAGAATTAACCGCCCGTGTCAACAGAAGCTCAAATAACACATTCGCGTGATAAACCGATTAATTATGATTATTTTTTAAATGGCAAAATGTGTTAAACGGATAGTTCTCTCAAAAATTCTATCCATCTACTTACACTCATGTTATTCCAAATTTGTAAATTTTGTGAAATTCAAATACTTTGAAAAATGTCTCAGTGTAGTTGTTCATGTCCAAACAATGGAGGAAGTCAATGGAATCCAATTTTGTTTTGACATCAACGTTATTCAAAATAACGTAGCCTAATATTTAATAATAATAATAATAATAATAATAATAATAATAATACAAGTAAATCATACAGTTTGGAACGACAAGAGGTTGACTAAATGACAGATTTTTTTTTATTAACTATCCCTTTAATAGTGTCAGCATACAGGTTTGAGAAGTTTTAGAATTCATGCTAAACCAGTAGGAACAAGGCTGATATGTCATTAAACATTATACACCTTCAACCACTAGATGGTGGCATTTACATGATCCTGGACAGTCAGGAAATTTATAAGTGCAAAGCTGAGCATTTAAATCTTATTTTAGGCCTACTCATGGAAATTACCACTGTAATGTTATTAAGCTAATTTGTTGTTGTAAAAAAAAATTTTCCATTGGAAGACGAAAAAAGTTTTAAAAGAATTTCCACATCTTTACATAGGCTACAGCCAGTTTATACAAAAAGGTCAAAGAATAAAAGCCTCATAAATTGAGTCCTGTGTGCACTGTATGTTCTGAAGTCACATGACAGCTTTATTTGAAAAACACTCTTTTGTTGCAGATAATACATACTTTGATGTTAATAACATCAAAAATCAATACCTCCATCAAACGCCATGGCATCCCACCTGCGATGGACCTGGATTATTTACCTGGATTAAGGCACAATATGTAATTTTCGCCACTAGAGGTCGCTTATTCAAAACAAAGACGTAGCTCGATGACGCCTTGATTTCACGGATACATGAGAGTTGTTGTCTTCACCTCTACAGCCGGTGGAAAAGAATCCGATGGGACTCGGGCAGAAATCATATTCATGGATCAGCTAATGTATTAAATATTTATTAACGTTACTGTAGTATGAAGCAGGGTGGGGCTGAAAGCCATTGGAGTAGAACGAGGCCACTGGAACGATTGCTAAAGAGAGACAAGCGCGACACATGGCTCGAAAGCTTTATTATGGCAAAGATGAGCGCTTCCGCTTCTTCCGGTCATGTGTATGTGGGGTAACGCAATGCTTTTTTATCATATTAGAGACATTTGAGTGTGTTGAAAGTTATGTTATAATGCCTCTGTGTGTTCACTTCGTCGTGACTATGAGACACTTGTTGCACACTGCTGTAAGCTAGATCAATATTAGGCATGGTAAAACATGGTACTCGCGGTAAATCAAGAAAACGAGATTTAAACAATAAGACTAACTGTGTTGAGCTATATAACAATGATTAGTTTTCTGTCGATGAATGTATCCAAACAGTTGCTCACCTGTCTAATAAAACAATATATTGAAGCGTCTTTGGTGTTTCCATGGTTTCTACAAAATAAACCCGGAAATCGAGGGTAACGTGGGTATGATGTCATTGATAGGCGACGGTTAAAATTGCTGATTTCTCTGGATTTAAACATTCTTGGAAACATTTGGGATAATGTAAGTAAGTCAACAAAATATATAACATTGTTCTAGTGGTTTTGGGGTATTTTAATCCAAAATTTTTTTGCTTTTGTAATGTTCTTGGTCCTTTTTGGAGCTTGACATTGTCAAATAAAAACTTTTTTAAACATTTTTATATTCTTACAAAAATGTTCGTGTATTTCGATCTGAAAGAGTGGTTTGGATTCAAAATAAGGCCCAGCAAGTTTGTTGTTGAAAATATAATTTATATTTTATCCTATTTTATCCAACTCATGTAGCAGATGACATTCTGTTGCGTTTGACCCTGGTTGTTTTGCAAAAATATGAAAGACTGAGTGTATTTAGGCCTCAAGAATGAAAGGAGGCGATATCTCTGGAATTTATAAACACTCATATTGCTTTTAGTCTTCATATCAGAGCTGTTCCATCTGAAGGGCAGATCGAAGTTTAAAAAAAATACAACCATTACCGTCATTGTGACGATGTTTCTGTGTCTGTTTTCATTATGGGAAGACGAGGAGGCACCAAATTGTTCTTATAAGAAACTGGAACCCAACACCCACTATAAAACAACTATTTGAAAAAAATGCCTATTTAAGTCTAATTAATTGCATAATTTGAGGCTTCATTCATGTACAAATGGTGCAGGGTGAGCATGCCAAATTCATAGCATTAAGTATGAGCAATAATAAAAGTGTATTTACCTTATACGTAGCCTCTTTGTGATTTTTAGGTTGCCATTCATTCCACTATCTACAGATGAACACAAATACATAACAGCACACTATACCTTTACAGTGGAAGCTTCTGAATGACGACAAAGCCACTTAGCATATGAGACTAGCTTAGCTTTTGTGCTTCATTAATAAATATCATGAATAGTTACAGAAACACCACACATTTTACCCATCTGACAACAACAAACCTCCACCGTGAAATAAATGAGTGCTAAGTGCATAACCTTGGTCCTTAATGGAAAGCTTCAAACTATAATGGACGCTACCACAATCTATGACCACGCTCGCTCTGAAAATAAATCAAGCTGTCTTATTCTAATGGAGGCTAACATTAGTCCCTCATAAAACATTGATTTAATCTCTCAACCATGGCAAAACAAATCGAAAGCTGTTTGGTGTGTGGGCAGTGTAGTCTTTTGTTTCTCAACTTATTAAATGTCAGATCATAGGCTACTTACTAATATGGGATTTTCCTTTTGATCACTCAGTGTTCTACATCTGAATGGAAATTTTTGTTACTGGCATAGAGGCTCTGATTGCTGTGACCTAAAATATAAAACTGTGCCAAACCTAAGTTTCACTTATATATATAGTGTTTTGCCTTCTCACCAATAAACCACAATGTGTCTGCAGAGATTAAGGCTGTGTGAATGGCAGCGATGTTAGACCGAGGCGTGTGAGAAATGGCATTGTGGGTAGCGGGGCTGCCAGTGGTGGAAGTTCTTTTGCACATCAGATTGATATACACAAGCCACCAAACACCAGTGTGAGTTTAAAGCCCCACTAAAGTGCTTTGAAAAACGCAGCATTATTCAATGTGTTGATGTAATTTCCACTGAAACAGGAAGACGCAGGGCGGGACATATCAAGCAGCTCCTCCCCCTTTTTAAAATAGCCAATAGCGTTTAGTTTATATCAGAGCTCAGCCAGAGCCATTGAGCTCGGTAAAGCCGCAGTTTTCTCCTAATCTCTAACTGTTTCTCCTCCTAATTTCCTCCATATCACTTTAAAATATAGCATTAGATGCATAATTCAAATGGGTCCGATACCTTTTGTGGTCTGCGTTGGCTCGCGCATAAGATCCGCTCTGTGCTATCTTGTCTCTGGACCAGAGCAGTCCAGCTGACACTAACGTAACTTTATTTGCCCCAATGGAAAGCATATTTACACTGTCTGAATCGTTCCCTGTCCCCTATATAGTGCACTATGTGCCATTCACCATGTAGAAAATGGTAAATGTGTGAACAAGTGACCAATTTCAGCTGCAGCTTCAGCGTCTATTTATAATGTAGGGGGCGGGACGCTTCAGATTCTAGAGAGCATTTTATTGGACAGAAATCTGATGAGAAGCTGAAGTGCAGAGTGATGTCATCAAAATCGTTGATCCATATTGGCGGAAGTGAGAGACTGTAAGTTTTGAACGCTTATGTCTTCTAAATGCGAATTTTGTCATTGTTTTGGAGCACACTAGCTTATAGATAACAGTAAGGCTAACGCACTAAAAACCAAAAAACTTAAATTTTGATTTCACAGGGACTTTAAACAATTGTGGAATCATGTTAGATTTAGTGGGTGAATCTTCCGTGTGGTAAATGGTATTCAGATTATATCAGGAAAGTAATGTAAATTTGCAATCACTTTGTAAAGAAATATTACGCGCCTATAGAATGAACACTTGACTGAATACGCATGGGCATGACGTCACCGTTTTTTTAACAAATTCGTGTTTTTATAGTTTACATGGAGGCGATAATGGTATCGTTTTCAAAAACTTGCATTTTGAAACACGTTTTCAAAAGTTTGCGTTTTCAGGCCCCAATATCGCTGTTGTCGAGTAAATGAACGGCCAAAACCCATACAAAAGCTTTCAGTTTTTAGTTGAAACTGGTGTCGTGTAAACGGTTCCTAATTTGGTCCCTGTTTCCTCTCTGTGTATTTCCTCTCTTCATGCACACGGTTTTCACGCTCAGCATCTCTAGGGTTTACAGAGAAAATATGTTAGTAGCAGTTCTGTGGGCAAAAACTAGTAACTCAACTAACCGAGGTCTGCAGAAGAGCTTCTCACAACACACTCCAGTCAGCTAAGAACAGGAAATTGAGGCTACATTTCACAAGGGCTTACCAAAACTGGCGTACAGTATTGTTGCTGACCATGTCATCCCTTTATGACCACAGTGTACCCATCTTCTGATAACTACTTGCAGCAGGATAGCGTGCCATGTCACAAAGCTCAAATCATCTCAAACTGGTTTCTTGAATACAACCATGAGTTCACTATACTCAAATGCCCTCCACAGTCACCAGATCTCGATCCAATAGAGCAGCTTTGGGATGTGGTGGAACGGGAGATTCGCATCATGGATGTGCAGTTGACAAATCTGCAGCAATTGTGTGATGCTATCATGTCAAATGTACCAAATCTCTGTTTGTTTCCAGCACCTTTTTGAATCTATGGCATAAAGAATTAAGGCAGTTCTGAGGGCAAAGGGTGGTCTAACCCGGTACTAGCAAGGTGTACCTAATAAAGTTGCCAGTGAGTGTATAACTCCTCTGTATTGGCTCAAAATCTTTCTATTTTTGTGGCTGAGAAACATCAGTACATGACCTACAGTACTCCCCAACACAACCTTTCAGTATTATTCATCTTACAAATGGGTCACAGGTGACTGCGGTGATGTTGAGTTTCAGCTGAAAAATTACTGGTATTAGTTTCCTGCATTGGAGTTTGGAGTCCAATAATGCATACCAGTTAAAATACAGCAAAGACAAAACACAAGTGTGCTGTCATTAGGGTGTGAGTCACGGCTGCAGCTATACGAAACATTACGCAATGATCTTGAGAACCGTTGATGGCATTTACCTTTCAAATGACTGGATTATACCTGCCATTTACATGACTATGCAGTCGCTATCTGTTATATGATCATGACTGCTCTGTTTCACAAACAATATTTATTTCTTTAGAATCCTTCACATTGTAGCATCTGTCAGACGCTATCTACTGGAATTATGACACAATTCAAAATCATCTACTACTGACCACATGATCAAGAGACTTTCATAATTCCATGAATCACAATCATTCCATACATTCAAAGAAAAGCATACATTTCTTCAGTGCCTGCTTGCATAGTTGATGCATGATGGTTGTGTCACACTGTGGTGCGTTAAACCAAATGAAAAAGCCCAAGTAGCTTCCACTGAAAGAGCACTTAAACTACTACGTGCACGGAAGGAAAAAACAGAACCGGCCCACAGGGAGTCTGTGAATCACACTGTCTTGTTTACTGAGCTAATGGGTTAAAGAGTAAAGGAGTGATTGATAATTCATGCTTTCAGTTCTGAGAAAAGAGCCGTGTGCTTTCTTGTCCATTTGAAATAAATCAGTAGTTCTTCCCCTCAAACTCATCATTCATATTACTGGAAACTCCAGTAAGTTGTGCATACATGTTATACATGATGTGTTTGAGCACACCGTATACACATCCACAAAGAAGCCCCACCGCTCTGCTGTAGGATATCTCATTTTGTTTATTGCAAGTGTAAAAGAGCTGCTTGTGTTACTGTTGCATTCCTCAGTAATTACCTACTGCATGTCCCGTCCTGCTGCCGCCTGTACGACACACCAATCATCTTATGGAAAAGATGCTCTATTCGCATTAAGCTTTTAGGCTGCATCTACTATTACATGTCTGAGATCAGAATGAGATTTATTAAATTGGTCTTAAAAGCAGACAATGGTCACATACACCAATATACTCAAACTAATGCGAAAACTCCTTAAACGCCTACCCAAAAACAAGAACTTATTTGCATAAAGAATGCCAAATGGTTGAGATCTTTTGCATTTTGACATTTTTAATGCCAAATAAGTGCTTTTCATGTTAAATACTCACTGATCATTATTATTACTATTACATATTACTATTATTGTGATTATTATTGCCAAAAGAATTGGGAGACCCCTCCAAATCATTGAATTCAGGTGTTTCAATCACTTCCATGGCCACAGGTGTATAAAATCAAGCACCTAGGCATGCAGACTGCTTCTACAAACATTTGTGAAAGAATGGGTCGCTCTCAGGAGCTCAGTGAATTCAAGCGTGGTACTGTGATAGGTTGCCACCTGTGCAATAAGTCCATTCATGAAATTTCCTCACTATTAAATATTCCACGGTCAACTGTTAGCGGTATTATCACAAAGTGGAAGCAATTGGGAACAACAGCAACTCAACCACGAAGTGGTAGGCCACATAAAATCACAGAGTGGGGTCAGCGCATGCTGAGGCGCACAGTGCTCAGAAGTCACCAACTTTCTGCAGAGTCAATAGCTACAGACCTCCATACTTCATGTGGCCTTCAGATTAGCTCAAGAACAGTGCGTAGAGAGCTTCATGGAATGGGTTTCCATGGCCAAGCAGCTGCATCCAAACCTTACATCACCAAGTGCAATGCAAAGCGTCAGATGCAGTGGTGTAAAGCACTCCAACTTGTTCTCTGGAGTGACGAATCACGCTTCTCTGTCAGGCAATCCGATGGACGAGTCTGAGTTTGGCGGTTGCCAGGAGAAACTGCAAAGTTTGGTGGAGGGGGGATTATGGTGTGGGGTTGTTTTTTAGGGATTGGGCTTGGCCCCTTAGTTCCAGTGAAAGGAACTCTTAATGCTTCAGAATACCAAGACATTTTGGACGATTTCATGCTCCCAACTTTGTGGGAACAGTTTGGAGATGAATTAGAGCGGAGACTGCGAGCCAGGCCTTCTCGTCCAACATCAGTGCCTGACCTCACAAATGCGCTTCTAGAAGAATGGTCAAAAATTCCCATAAACACACTCCTAAACCTTGTGAAAAGCCTTCCCAGAAGAGTTGAAGCTGTTATAGCTGCAAAGGATGGGCCAACTCCATATTAAACCCTACGGATTAAGAATGGGATGTCATTAAAGTTCATGTGCATGTAAAGGCAGGCGTCCCAAAACTTTTGGCAATATAGTGTATATGGGCCATTGTGGAGAGGTTGGAGTCTGTTTGATTGAGTGTGTGGACAGGTGTCTTTTATACAGGTAACGAGTTCAAACAGGTGCAGTTAATACAGGTAATGAGTGGAGAACAGGAGGGCTTCTTAAAAAAAACGAACAGGTCTGTGAGAGGCGGAATTCTTACTGGTTGGTAGGTGATCAAATACTTATGTCATGCAATAAAATGCAAATTAATGACTTAAAAATCATACAATGTGATTTTCTGGATTTTTGTTTTAGATTCCGTCACTCACAGTTGAAGAGTACCTATGATAAAAATAACAGACCTCTACATGCTTTGTAAGTGGGCAAACCTGCAAAACCGGCAGTGTATCAAATACTTGTTCTCCCCACTGTATATATTCACTTATATTTCTATATATATAGTCACTTTCTCTCGGCCGTAAATTGAGTTGTTTAGTCATGACATCAATTTGTATATATACATATATATATATATATATATATATATATATACACTTTTTTTGTATCACATAAAGTTTTAAAGGATTAAATATGACCTACATTATTCTGGAGAGGTTTTTGTGAGATTTATTCCAATAGCTGTCTGCGGTGTAGTTGGGGTTTCTGCCACATAAAGGGACAAAGGGAGGTGATTTTGGTTGATAACAATGGTAAACTGGAAATGCTTGGGATGAATGTTCGTTCTGCAAATCAACTGCGCTTAAGTAAGTGGGTAATAGTCTATCTTTAAAAATCAGTGTTGTTTTTAATTCAATTGAGTTCAACACAGTATAACTGTTTAAATAGTGTCTTCAGAGCACTGCAACACAAGAGGCACATAATCACTAGGCTTATGGATATTTTGTGAGAGATGATTATTTGCCTTAATCCATCAAGCTTAAACTCTTGGATGTTTCTGAGGGATGTACATTCTATATATGGCATTCAAGGCATTCTCAAAAAAAAAAAAAAACCCCACCATATTCAGAGTATTCACCATGTGCATAATTCTGATGCAAAATGTGAAATCTGTGAAAAAAAATGTTTTCCTTGATTTTAAAAATAAAATAATAGTGGCTCCAGAATACTTTTGTTTTTATGTTATTGTTTTCTTTTGCATAATTCAACATGGTGTCTACTCTGAACAATTCAACAGAGGACTGCAAATCCTAAAATTGAATACCCAAAATAAGACATACTGTTTGTACTATGCGTACAGTAGTAACTGCTAGAAGTGTGTTTTTTGTGGTTCCATCAGCTGAGTTTGACTTGATTTACAAGAAAAATAACTCCTTTTTTGCTAGTAATCAGACTATTAATAAAGCTTCTTACTAATATGTTTTACGGAATAAAGCATGAATACATCATTTCCAGTAAATCTGCTGTTCTACACAATCCAGTGATCTTTAGGCGCATTACAACATAAATGTGACTAATATATATATGAGTCACTTCCTCTCGAGTTGTTCAGTCATGACATCAATTTGTAGGCGAAACTTGAATGGCCATTGGTTCCCTCACAAAAGTGTTTTTAGAAGAGTAGTTTTGGATTTGTTAGTAAAATAAGGTCTGTTTTAAATATTAAAAGCAAACTGCTATCAAGTTGTTAAATAAGAACTACACCTACAACAAGGATGTCATAAGTTTACATTAACAAATTAGACAATCACTGTAGTTCTTATAGCAACTTTAGCAATGTTTTTTAAAGCACACAGCTATTTAAATTAAAAATGTGTATTTGAGGATTCACTGTGTAATTTATGTTGTAGAACAAAATGAGAAAGTCCCCAAGTAATTTCAACCACAGATCTTATTTTACTCATAAATCTAAAGTCCCCAATCTACAAACCCATTAGACATTCCTGAGGGAATTTATGGATGGAAAATGCTAGTTCTCTGAACTGAACAGCTTTATTTAAATCTTTTCAATACCTGTACAATATTAATTTTATAATACCTTCTCTTATCCCAGCTGTAAGTAAACCATACATAAGTAAACATTGCTGTTTATTTGAACATCTCAACCAACCTGACACTGTAAAAATTAAGCATGATCAATGTGTTTTTGCATTGTTCATCAAAATAAGTTAACTTTTTTACAAGATTCAACTCATTTTTTTAAAGTCAGATTAATGTAATTTAAGTTGAAATGACTCTTTTTTTTTTGTGTGTCAGTGCACAACCAATAGTGTGTGTCTAGGGGCGGGGCTATCTGTTTTTAAATTACACATGCACACAAACAAACCTGTGGTATACACACAGTATGCAAGGAGGAGGTCATTTCAACACAGGTGTCATGCTGCCTATTTTTTGTTCCTGTCCGACCTGCTTACTGAAAGACTGTTGTGAAAGTGAGCATGCGTGTCTGTTTCTGAGGAGCTAGAACTCACTCCGCCATGCTCTCGTTCAGTAACGCTCCTGAACGAGACAGGATATCAATGCATGTTCAAACAAATTGTCCTGCCATATATCATAAACTGAACAAAGACATATAAGGAGCGCAATACTCGTACAAACCGCCTAAGGTTTCAAAAGGAAACATGTTGTCCCCACAGTTAAGCATACCTGAGCATACCTGAAATTAACTTGATGGGTTATTCTGACAACTATAACACAATAGGCCTATATTATTTCCCAGTTGACTACAT
Source organism: Coreius guichenoti (assembly GCA_039654105.1). Lineage (NCBI taxonomy): Eukaryota > Metazoa > Chordata > Actinopteri > Cypriniformes > Gobionidae > Coreius > Coreius guichenoti. The sequence goes on from CM077184.1 coordinate 7,575,583, forward strand.
CTAATAATTTATTAAGTTTTTATGAGTGTGTGTGTGTGTGTGTGTGTTCAATGAAAGTCAGTCCATGAAAGTCCAATATTGGACCCCATTGATTTTCATTAGCCTATAGACAAAAAAAAATCTAAATATCTTTTTTGTGTTCCACCGAAGAAAGTCATACAGGAAGGACATGAGGTTGAGTAAATGATTACAGATTTCTACATTTTGGTACATCTTTTTAACATTTTCGATCAGTAATCTCTAACAGTTCAAAACATCTGTTATATAGCCTACATTATTAAGGCTTTAAGTGGCTTAGTTAAAGGTCTTCTAATTCTGCAATCATTAAGTGCGTAATAAAAGAATAAGTTGGCTAAATCAGAATTAAACAAATAATGCGGTTATGTACTAAGAAAACTATTCTTTGGCATTCACCAAAGGTAATGACAGCCTTTGGGGCTTGCACAAGCAAGTTGGCGAAATGTTTCGACAGCGGAATTCAAAAAACACTCAACAACACTGTCATGCACCTCCTCCTTTCTGTTTCTCACACATGCATGTGAAGGAATCACTACAGGTAAATTACTGGTTAGTACATTCACACAGAACACTGCAGACAAACAGGTTTGTAATCTCCGCCCCTAAAAAGCTTGACTCAAGAGACGGCAGAGAGACTGATACCACGGAGATACAATGAGAGCGTGTCAGGGGAGGGGAGCTATTGTAAGAAGCCGAGGACAAGAGAGGGGCAAGAAGATAATAACCCGAAAGACTTCATTCTGAAGCCTCAGGCTGTTTACTGAATCATGAGCCGGGATGTTAAAATACGATGACCACAAACACAGGCAGACCATGCACATGAAACAAACCCTACTGTGTAGGCACATCCTGATTTTGCAGAGTTAGACACGCTCCTGGG